>CM046881.1:172873342-174081612 GCA_025667525.1 Glebionis coronaria | reverse complement strand
TCACGCAAATCGAAGACGAAAAGTATTAAAATAATAAAATAAAAACAAAAAATGAATTCAAAAACTTGCAAACTACTTCCTAAAAGTCTAACAAAATATAAAAAATCAATAAACAATTTTTGAACACTTTTTATTAATTATTTATTAATTTTAAAATTTAATTAAAGACTTAAAAATAAAAATAAAAAAGAAAATGTCCAAATCCTGATTTTTATAAATGTAAACCTCAAACTATTTTATTAAAAGTTAAAAAATATTCTTTAGGAATTTTAAAATTAGTTTTCCTATTTTTAAACTAATTAAAATGAAAACAGAAATAAAAATTGATTAACAATATTTTTTGAAAAAGGAAAAATTTGAAAACTTATAATAAGTCCTAAATTAAATCTATATTAAGGGAAAAATAAGCTAGTGTGACCAGCTTATCAAAGTAAGCTGAAAAGCTAAGATTAAGCTACGACTTTATTTTAAACTAAGGAAAAGAAAAGCTGCTAAATAGTAAATACAATAGGAAATGAAGGCATGACAAGAAAAAAAGGCTTGGTACACTAGTAAGACTTTTGACTCCTTCATGAAAGGTCAGGGGGTCGAATCCAGGCCAATGCACTTTTTTGCTACTTTTTTTTATTTTTCTTTTGTTGGATAAGCACAAGTCCCACAAGCAGTTAGCTTGTGGATTAAAAATAAGAAAATATACTACACTAATAAGCATGAAATAAGCACTAAAGAAAAGAAGATAAGGTAAAAAATCAAGCAATAAAAAGACAACCAGCAGTGGTAATGTAACACCCCACTTAGATAAGTGGACCGTTACGTGTATTTATGGCGTGTCATCAAAGCAAAAGGTAAATGTCCTAAAACATTTACTGACCATAAAGGAAATACCGGAATCAAACATCGGTAATCCAAACATAAGCTCAAAACATGAAAAGTAAATATCAAAGGAAAGGACTTAACAATGTCCAAATAAGCAGAATAATGTAAGAAGTGCATAAAGTCAGAAGTCTGGATAGATTCCATCCAAATGCACATGCTCTCAGAATCCTAAGAGCGTCCTGGTGTACCTGCCGTTAGAACATGAAAAGAAATACGGCTGAGCATAACGCCCAGTGAACGGATATAAAGCATGATAAGAAATACTGAAATGAAGCAGATGATAAAATACTGAAGCTGTAAGACTGATAAGTAAAATTGCAGCGGAAATCTGTGTATAATCTGAACTCTTATTTATAAATAATAAAGCTGAACTATTATATGTTAAATATGAAAACATGCATTTACTGTATTTTAATTGCCAAGAGCTTATATAGGTCATGTGTTGTAAAAACTGTTGCATGAATAAATGGAGGGGTGACCTTGTCATGCTGTAGAGGGGTGACCTCTAAATAATGTGCTGGGTGGAGGGATCAGCTCCAATGTGAAGGATGTAGAGCACACACCACATTCACCTGATAAACTGTAAACTGATAGCCTAGGATGCATCAATACGCCCCACTAATAATACTAATAAAATGGCCAAGCTGAGCTGAATGGGACGCTGCAGGATATCACTCTCCTACAAGTGAGTCATGACACCGGTGCCTCAAGTGTCATGGTTACGGTACCTCCGTAACTAGTACAACTAACTGGTCATGCTTGTATATAAGGCTCAGGAAATATCTTAGTTATTAAAATAATTTCTAATAATTTATAACATATACTGGGGAAAACATTTGGCTAAAGACGGGAATCCTAATCATGCATAGAAGGAAAGTCCATACTGAAGGACGGGAAATCCGTACCTCTTGTCCAGTAACTGACTGAAGGAAACTGAACAAACTCTACTCGGGCTTCACGGAAGCTACAATAATAATAGGCGCGAATAAGTTATTTGATATTTATTTAATTTACTGATCTTATCGGTTTCTCATTTATTTATTTTATTTTCCTGAAATTCTGTACGCATATTAACTGATAAATCTGATCTTTCTTATAACTATTTTAACGTATTATCGTTCTACTATTAATTACGTTACAAACGTATACTGACGCTATATTAATACTATATTAGGTAACCTGCTAAAAATAGAAATTTTCCTAAATTAGAAAGTTTCCAGAATCATTTATAATTTCTTTGATAAAATTATACCCTTTTAAATCTTATAAAACTATTTTAATCTAATCCATTTATATATACAATTAAGACATTTATAAAATTAAGTAATAAAAGGTATGATTTAAAAATCTTCATTTTTATTATTTTAACTATATCCCAAGCCTACCGAGATATCCCTTCTCGGTCGTACTAAAACAATCAACATAAATATATTAAATCTTCCTTTTAGATTTAACGACAGAAAAATGTGTCACTAAACTGTGACCAAAAGCTCAGTTTTAAAACTGTCAATAAAACTGTGATAAACAATTCTGTGACGGAATTTAGTGTCACTAACCCGTTGCTAAGTTCAAACTAAAATCACCATTTTTCTGTCTAACTTTTCCCAGTGATGAATTATAGTATTCCCATCGGTTTAATAAGGTTCTCACTGATTTTAACAGCCCCAAACACCCCTTTTATTAATTAAAACCTGATTGGGTTGTTTGGCTAATTTTGGTCGAATGCAACCCGTGCTGCCCCTGTGTGGGTCACGGCTGGGCAGGAGATTGGGCCAACGAGACCTCAGGGCCTCAGTTTCCATAACCGAACATGAACCCGACCTCGAATGCTAAATAACCACACCCCTTTTTGGGGTTTCTGTCTCGGCCGGCTAAAACAAAACACCATCGAGACCTTAAGGTCTCGGCTGGGCATAAGGCTACAACAACCGACCCTTTTGTTATGATTTTATATGACCACTCTTGATTTCATATGTACACCAAGGTTAATTAACAAGTGCGACAAAACTGAATATAATAAACGAGGTGATTACCTTATAATAATTAATGAAAGGTGGATGATTACACACGAATTACTTAGAAAGAAATCGAACCCGAACTCCCCTTTTTCCCTTCTACAGCCGACGGCTATACCACACACACATAAACCCTAATTTATTTATTTTTTCATTGCTTCTGTTTGACAAAGGGAACTCCCCTACTTTTTTTAACAAAAACAAATCGGGTCTAAAGCCCATTTGACTCCTCTTTTGGTTTAATAAAACCGGCCCCCATACTACATATATATATATATATATATATATATATATATATATATATATATATATATATATATATATATATATATATATATATATATATATATATATATATATATATATATATATATATATATATATATATATATATATATATATATATATATATATATATATATATATATATATATATATATATATATATATATATATATATATATATATATATATATATATATATATATATAGATACATACATATATATATATATATATATATATATATATATATATATATATATATATATATATATATATATATATATATATATATATATATATATATATATATATATATATATATATATATATATATATATATATATATATATATATATATATATATATATATATTTATATACTCTTATTTAATTCCCGCGTCTTATTTCTGAATTCCCGCGTATTTAATATTTAAAATCTTAAATACGGGTTTTACAGTTCTTCCCCTCTAAAAAGAATAATTCGTCCCCGAATTAAAGATACGACCATACTGGGTTTTACAATACGTAACACTGAATAACTATTTTCTGAATTATTTCTGACTAATTTATTACGTCACGATCTTACTTAAAACTGAGACTGTGCGAATTTAATATTCATGGGTTTTAAACATTGCGTATTTGTTCGTACATTAATCCTCGTGAATATATTCTGACGTAAATTATTTATTTCCTAAATAAATAATATTCGCGTAATATCTGGATTTATACCGTTATTTATTCTCATAATACTAATTACGCAACGTTTAAATTAAAGCTGCGATTTTTCGTAATTAATGTTCGAGGACTTTTAAAGCGGGTTTTACAACTCTTCCCCTCTAAAAAAAATAATTCGTCCTCGAATTAGAGACACGATAATGCTGTGGTTTTACAATTCTTCCCCTCTAAAAAGAAAGGAAATTTGTCCTCGAATTAAATGTAATAGGCTGATGAAGTTTATGAGAACGGAAGGAACACCCAAGTTGAAAAGACATGTAAGCTGAAAGGTAATTTGTCTGCTAATTAAAACATAATGCTGCTGATAGGTATAAACATGACACGACTGAAGTGATCATGTAACCTAACATGACTGAAAGAACTTAACTGAATTTATTGAAGGAAAGGATGAGCGGTCCGGATGGACTCCTCCGTTCCGGGTGGCTTCCCGCTCGAAACGACTCCTTCAAAGGTCTAAACACAATGAAAGTTCTTGGTCTTGATGACCCTGACCTGATGAATATTGAATAGTTCCTGGTTCCAATTTAAGATGGAGTCTCTGAATCTGATAGAATGAATAAGTTATGGCATGTAGGATACATGAAACGCTACATACAAATACCCTGAAACGATAACATTTATATCTCTGAGCAAGATGGTGAAACATGTAGGGACGAACTACGTGAACAATTGTGAACGTGCTATGTGAACAAATGTGAACGTGGTTCGCGATCATCTTATGAACGTTGGGCATTGAATATGTCAGGAACGTGATATGTGGAACATACTGTGAACGTGATACTAGACATATCATGAACGTATGCTGACTGAGGAAGGAATGCCTAACGATACGGCCTGAGGCTGAAACATCTGCCTGAGTATGGAAAAGCTGTACTAAACTTGAGTCTGGTTTCTTAAGCTTTCTGTAACTGTATTCGAAAATCTGTGAAACGTGTATCACGGAATGGAACACGAACTTGAACCTGAAAAATGTTATGAACGCAAACGAGAGCTTAAATTATGAGATTGCATAAAACATGAACTGAAACGGCATCATACTGCGAATGAGACGTAAACGTGAAAGTGAAAATAACGTGAACATGAATGTGAATGTACACATGATCGTGAACATGAACATGAGCGGGATTCGCGAACGCTAGTTTCTATCTGACAAGATTGTTGATGGAATACCTTGGAATCATACAATCTATTGCTGAATTTCCTGCAGATTTGCTACTGCGAAATCATTTCGGATAAAAGAAAACGTGTAGGCTGGGTTAACTGGTTAACAACGACTTAGATAGCATCATGCTTCGTCTGAGTCTGTGGTAACTGGCAATAACCTCCATGGAATCTTATCTCATTTCTGTTCAGAAATTTCTTGTGGTTGTAATAACTCATTAGCATGTCGCTGTCCTATCTTGAACCTGAGGTATGTCAGGCATCCAGATATGAACATAGCTGCATCAATTGTGTTATACTACTCCTATTAAAATTCTGCCTGGGATTATGGTACATTCTGGTGGAATCTGGGTGAATAGTCATGAAAGAATTTTGAGTCTGGATAAAATAGATCTCTCCTAGCGTAGGATCATATGTGATACAAAATTTTAGTGTAGGTCCTTTCCTTTATGCGTAAGCTTAGCCATGGAAGGCTAATCATGGGAACTGTCCGCAATTTCTACGTATCAGTAAACTGAGTTCTAGAAAACTTTGTACTTTAGTCACAGGCGTCGATCTTGACCATCTGGTGACGGCCTTCATCTTCCCAGGACTGTCTAAAATTTCTTCTGCTGAAATAGGGTGGCTCAGAAATGCCACCTTTTTCATCTGGAACTCACATCTGGAAAGCTGCGTATATAATTTCCTCCTATAAGAAAATTTGCAGGGTCGTGCAAAGATGATTCCCATGTTCTTCTCCAGAATTTAGGAGATCAAGATGTTATCAAAGAACATACTGACGATTTTGTCTGCGAAGTCGTACAAATTTATTCATAAATTTCATACTATAGCTAGGGCATTAGGGAGCCCAGACGTATACGTCAAAATTTTAGAGAGACTGTAACATGTTCAACAACAATCTAGAAAACATCTGTTCTTCTCTCACCACTGCTGGTGGCATGGTTGCGAATTGTTTTGGAAAATATTTAAGATATCGTAGCAGGTCATGTAAACCTCTATACGTGGGATGAATATCGGTTAAGAATGGTGATCTGGTAAATTTTCCGGTGGTTGATGCATGATCTCATGTTACCGACCTTCTTTCTGATAAACAAAAACAATACACCTCCTGGTGGTGCGCTAGGGCGAATAAAGCCTCGTTCCGGTAACTCTTGCAGCAAATGCTGTAACTCTTTAAGTTAGCTGAAGCCCTGCTGATATGAGCAAAATCTCATATCAATAAGTCAACAAATCACCCTAAAACACATAGCAAATACCTACTTTTATGCTATAAAGCAGTATTATGTGGTATGTTTTGTGTTTGTGCTTAAATAGGTAACAAGGATACAAATTTCAAGCAAACAAGTGAAATCAAGCTCATTTATGATGAAAAGACAAGAGAAGGATCAAAGATGACAAGCCATTTGAAGAAAAAGGACCTATCTTGACAATGTTCAAAAGTTGAGGGACTTAAGTGCAATTTTGGAAAAAGTCAAGATCAAAGTCAAACCTGGTCAACCTTCAAGTCAACCAAGTCAAATGACTCAAATGATCAACAATGCAAGTCAAAGGACTTATTTTGCCAAAGAAATGAAGAAGGAAGCTTAAATGAAGATTCTGTTAAAGTCCAAGGGCTAAATCTGCCAAGTTTATACCAACTTTGGTCTTGATCCGTGTATAAATCTATGAACCAATAAGAATGCAAGAAAAGTGGCACTCAGATAGCCAGCTCACATGCCAGCTGGGCCACTAACTCATCTCACATTTAATACCGAATCCAGCACAGTAAAACCCACTTTCTCTCTTGATAGCCAATCAAATATTGCCATGCAATAATCCTTTTATCCAAAAACGGATATCAATCCGTGTGATTAGCTAAAGCCCAATAAAATCAAGCCACGTGTCACCTTGATGAGACGGCTTTTATACATGGTCTCATCGTTCTTTTTGGACTTAAAATGCATTAAATATCATCAAAATACCCAAATATATGCTTGAGTTTGTTGCTTGTGTATTTTAGGTACGGATATTGAGAAAATGATAAAAGATCACAAGAATCACGCAAAAACGAACACGGGAAACGAAGCCGCACGATGAACCAAGCCCTAGTGAGGAATTTTCCAAAGAAAACCCTTGAAGATTTGAAGAATATTGAAGATTGGTCCTCCAAGTTTGAAGAATTGACACTTTATACCCTTGTATCTTCATAATTACAAGTTTGGTCCCTAAAGTTTGTCAAAATTACAAAAAGGACCCTTAACTTTGAAGAATTGGCAAATTTAGTCCCTCATCAAATCTAAATTGTCAAATATGGTCCTCCAAGAAGTCAACCAACAAGTCAAAGCCTTGAAGTTTGAAGATATGGCAAATTCAGTCCTTGGAAAATGAAGAAATTGCATAAATGGTCCTTGTTTCAAGATTACAAAAACATTGTGCCAAAAATGACAAGTGTTGAAAGTTAAATACAAAGGAAATGGGATTTGTGAGCTGATAATACAAAATGAAGATGTGAAGAAAGATGGGGGACTAAACCTGCCCAGACAACAAAACCCCACCAGCCACCCACATACTGACACGTCACCTCTGCCAGTCCACCAGCCAAACCAACCAGTCCATAACTTTTTTTGACCCTATCACAAAACCTTTGTGAACCCTTCTTAAATTAAACTTGTTTAATTACAAAAAAAGGGTGGTAAACACGTTTTTTAAAAAATAAACCCACCCAAATGGATTTAACCACTCTTGTTTATCATCACCCTCACCCTTAAACCTTAATTCAATTAAACCCTTAATCAAAGGGTTAATCTTTAAAAACCTCCAGATTGATGATTCAACCTATCAACATCACTTCCCTACTTTCAAAACAACCTCCAGCTCATCCCAACACCCCACATGGGCATGCCCTGCAGCGTCACTTTCAACACAAAACCCCAATCCGACAAGATTAGTGGTGGGATTTCCTTCCTTGGTCCCAAAGGTTCTTTATAAACGGCCAAGATCAAGATTGCTAGCTGTAAACAGTACAAGAGGTCACAAGACTCATTTTTGACCAAGATTCCAGTCAAATCTTCAAGGGCAGATTGGGGAATTAGCTTATTAGGGTTTCTCATTTCTAGAATACTCTTCAGAGGAGTATATAAAGGATGCTAGCCTGTTAGCATTTCCTTGTTCCATTTTTTATGTAAATTTATTTTCTTTAAATTAATGAAAAGTTTTTCTACCTACATGAAAACTGTGATCCATTTACTTTCCAGCATTTTAAATTTTAAAGTTTGATTATCTTCCTTCAAGTTTGTGTTTTAAAAAGTTTTCAAAAAAGGTTTTAAGTTTCTGATTTTGAGCAAGTTCTTGGTAAGAACTTGTGTCAAGATTTGGTATTTCCAGTTCTATTTCATTGTGTTAATGCTTTGAAAGATATCAGTGAGAAGTTTTGAAAGGTTTTAAAAAGATTGTTAAGAAAGTAAAAGAAAATAGAATATTGGATATTGCTTGTATTTCCTTTTTTTCTTTCTTGATTTTCTTCTCAGGTTTTGAAGGATGGTTGATTATTGTTCTACATACACCCGTGTGTATGGGAGGTGGTATTGCAACCACAAAGGACCTTGGATGTAAGGTCCTTAGGTAAGAGATTTTGTCCCTTTTAAAATTTTCAGAAAATAGTGCAGTTTTTTGTGATTCGTATGCTTAAGTGTTTATATGTTGTTTAATATGTTAGTATTTGTTTAAATGTTATGTTCATGCATGATTAGAGTCTTTTGAATCAGTTTGAGTAAGATTTTAAAGAGTTTGGTTTGAAAATCTTGGTTTGTAATACTTAAAGGGGTGTTTGGATCTACTAGTTCAGTAAAGATTTTAAAAGGGTTTTGTGTCTAAAACTAGTTAGAAGCTATCCTTAAGGTATTTATATGTTGTGCATTGTTTGGATGATCAGTCTTGGTGAAGTTTGCTCATAAATGCATGCTCATGTTTAGCAATATTAGCTAAAAATCAGTCAAGGCATTGTTTCTTCCTTGTTTTGTGCTAACTACTTTCATAAGTTTGTTTGTTGCTAGACCATAGGAGCACTTAGGGATATAGATTGGTTTTAAGTTGTTTGATAATCATTTGAGCAAGTTGTAGCCCTCTAAAAATCGTCCTAGAACCAAGTGCACCAGCAAAGTTTATTCAGACCTGCATATATGCTTAATCAGATACTTTTGATGCCTATTGTGTGAATTTTTGTGAAGTAACTTGGTGATTTTTGTGCTTAATCAGACTCCTTATACTCCAAAGAGTATAAGGGTGCCTTTTTTGTCCAAAATAAGCTTTCAAATAAGCTTCCCTAAGCTTATTGGTCAACTGACCAAATTATTGCACTAGCAGTGGGAAGAAAGTTTCCCCTGCTAACACAAAAGTTCCCCCTGCTAAGCAAAAGGACAAATCCAGTCCACTTGTCACTATCAGTTTTCTTGTATTTTTGTCTTTAGTGGGTAAAAAGTGGAATTAGATCTTGAAACCAGTGCTATTATTTTTCTTATTTAATTTAGGATTTTTCTGATTAATTAAATTTTTATTTACTGTTCATTTAGTAATTTTTAGGTTATTTAGCTATTTTTAATTAACTTTAAAGTTTCTGTTTTTGTCTTTTAGTGCCTAAAATTAATATTTTTCAGTTTAATCAATTTTCCTAGACTTAGAATAATATTTTAAGGTTTTTGGTAAAAAATATTTTACTGTTCATCTTTTTATTAATTTTTAGAATTAATTTAAGTTAATTAGGGTTTTAATTAATCTAGTTTTGTCATTTAGTGGAAAATTTAATATTTTTCAAGATTTTTTATTTTTCTACTGTTCATTAGAGTAAAATAGGATTTTTAAAATTGGTAGATTATTTTTAGCATTATTAAATTATTTTTTATGATTATTTTAATTTTAAAATAGTTTTTAGTAATTTAAAAATAGAGGAATAGTATTTAAAAATTATAAAAAATACTTTTTAGTTTTTAAATAATATAAGTAAGTTATTTGTTCAATAAAATCATATTTTGGACATTTTGATTAATTATATTTAATTTTAGGGCTTTAATTAGCATTTAAAATTGAATATTTAATTAATAAAAGGTTTTGAAATATTTTTATTGGATTTTATTCCTTATTTATATTATTTTAGACTTGTTTTAGCTTATAATTAATTTTTAGGTTGAAATTTTTTATTTTTGTCGTTTTTTTACGGTTTTACGTTTACGCCTTTTTCGTCGTAGTTTAATTAGTTTTCGTAACCGTCTTTTCTTTCCTTTCTCATTTCTTTTCTTCTTGATCATAATCACAAACATCATATATCAACTCTTAACACAACGCACTTGCCTCCTCGAGAACGAACTCACCTAGGGTCATTCACACACGGTTTTCCTAAATCGTCGTGCTCACTTGCCCTATTTATTGCTCTCTTTTCCTAAAGAGTTGCAAAACTTCAACATCAATTTTGGCACCGCTGCCGGGGAGGCGTGTTGTGTTTTGGTTGAACCATTGTTGTTTTTATATATAGCCATAAAAGTATTTGTATTAATAGCACTCTATTAATACGTATTATCGTTTTTCGATTTTTGTGAATATTATTACTATATTGTATACGTAGAACAATAAATTTACAAGTACTCCAAATACGTGAGCAATCACAACCTTGATTCGGGATTTCATCACTCGATCATTGTATTCGAATCTCAAACCAAAGAAAAAAGGCAAAAATAGATAAATACTTTCGTGAAGCTTGATTTTGATAATACAAACTATAAGGTGGGTATAAGGCGGTTGTATTTCACGACCTAAAGGAAAAAGGCTCTTAAGTGCTTCGCGCCGCCTCGTTTCCTCCGCTTGCTTGTGCGTATTTGATTTTGAGAGTGAATCGAGGGTTTTGCCGCCCAAAGTATTACTTACGTATCATATATATTTTCTTGGTTTCATTTGATTAAACCCTCTTGAACGATTTGGTGTTCCACCATCGTTCTAAAGTCATCGAAGGCGTTCACTTCACGTGTTCGTTTTCATTCCTTGAGGCTTCTTTAATCAAGAGATTTGATTAAGGAGGAGATTTGTAGATTTTGGTCTACTTAATACATTCCAAAAAAATCCAAAAAAAGTTAAAAACAATCAAAAACCACAAAAAAATTGAAAAAGTAAAAATACCAAAAAGAATCTTCTTTGCTCGCCTTCTCGTTGTACGTGACGTTTATGCAAACTCGCTCTAAAGCAAGACGTGCTCGTAAACGAAGAAACAAATCACTCACTCCTACTAGTGAGGACTCTCCTATTGACGAACCCATTGTAGTGAAAGAAGCACCCATGGCTAATCGAACTATGATGGAGTTGCTTCAAGCACCCACCGAGGGTTATGGAGAAGCGATTGTGATTCCCGCTATCCTTGCGGAGAATTTTGAGGTTAAGACGGGTTTGTTGTCCATGATTCAAAACAACAAGTTTCGAGGGGACGAAAAGGACAACCCGCATAACCACATTCGTCAATTTAATCGTCTCACCGCCACATGCAAGTTTAAGGACGTCTCAAACGACTCGATTAAGATGATGCTTTTTCCGTATTCCTTAGCGGGGCCCGCAAAAATTTGGTTAGAGAAAGAGCCACCCAATTCTATATTGACGTGGAAGGATCTCGTTTCAAAATTCGTGAACCAATTTTTTCCGCCCTCTAAGACTACGCACTTGAAAAACGAGATTTCAAAGTTTTCGCAAGAGTTTAATGAGAGTTTTTCAACGGCTTGGAATAGGTTTAAGGAAATGTTGCACGAATGTCCTCATCATGGTTTTTCCGACTTGCATCAAATAGACACGTTTTACAATGGCTTGAACGATCATGAGCGTGATTATCTTAATGCCGCCGCGGGTGGTAATTTTTTGTGTAAGACGGTCGAGGAAGCATTGGTAATTATTGAGAATAGGTCTAAGGTGTATAGTCCTCGTATCACGTCGAGTGTTCGTAAGGCTTCGTCTTCATCTTCACCTAGTTTGTCACACACCGTTGATGCTTGCCAAGTCGAGGCTAATTTGGAGAACAAAATTTTTGATATAGTGAAAGGCTTGTTAGTTGAATTTAAAGTTGGTGAACAACCCGCTCCCGCTACGATTAAAGCGGTTGAGGTTTCGTGTATGTATTATGGTGGAGCTCACGATTATTCCGAGTGCATTACCAACGGTGGTAACACTTCGAGTGCCTTCGCGGCCGCGGGAACTTATAACCAAAACGGTCAAGTTCCTCGCACTAATCAATTGACTCCACCGGGTTTTTCACCAAATCAAAATGCTAACAATTATCGAAACAATCAAGTTGGTTACCAAAGCAATAAAAGGAACAATTATAAAGGTAATAACAACTATGGGAATCAAGGGAGTAGTAGTAATAGCCAATTGCAAAATCAAAATCAAAACCGTAATTTTCAAAATGCAAGTCAAGGTCTTCAAAATAACAAAGAACTTCCATTAGACTTTTTGAATTACACTACTTCAAATGATAAGATTATGGAAAACATTCAAGAGCAAATGGCTAATCAAGCTAAGGAGACGGCTAAGAATGCAAAGGAGTTAGCTAATTTCATTAAGGAAAATCTAGCCATGAGAAATGAATTGAAAAATGATTTTGCTAACCAAATTCGAGGTCAAAACAACAAGATAGAGCAAAGTCATTCTAGGCTTGAACAAAGAATTGACCAAAAAGCCGCTATCCAAGATGTGAAGTTTAATAATTTTGATGCTAAGCTTAATGCAATTTTAGAAGCCGTAATGGGAAACAAAGCCTCTACTTCGGGTAGTTTGCCTAGTAACACCGTTTCAAACCCGAAGGGAGAGATGAAAGTGATTACCACACGTAGTGGTAAGGCACTTAAAGAACCGACTCCTCAACCAATTACTCCAACGGTGGAGGAAATTGAGGAAGAACCCGAGGTGGTGGTCGAAAAGGAGCATATTTCAAGCCCACAAAGTACCGCTCATGCCACACCTACGGTTGACCCATCACCCATATTGGAACCCGAGATTCCAAAGGCTATGCCTATGCCCCAACCCACACCACCCTTGCCTTACCCATCGAGACTTAGGAAGGAGAAACGACAAGAGCGCGACAACTATCAATTTGAGCTTTTTATGAAAATGTTTCGTGATTTGCACTTTAATGTGAGTTTCGCCGATGCCTTGGTCATGATGCCTCGATTTGCCGCTAACTTTAAGAGTATGTTGAACAACAAGGAAAAATTACACCAAAAGTCTAGTGTTCGTCGGTTTACCTTAATCGCATACCTCAAAAAGTC
Source organism: Glebionis coronaria (assembly GCA_025667525.1). Lineage (NCBI taxonomy): Eukaryota > Viridiplantae > Streptophyta > Magnoliopsida > Asterales > Asteraceae > Glebionis > Glebionis coronaria. Next base: position 174,068,272 of record CM046881.1, on the reverse strand, counting down.
GGTGATCCCGGCAAATTTTTGATCCCTTGTGCAATTCAAGATATGGAAGAATGATATGCCTTGGCCGATCTTGGTGCTAGCATTAACTTGATGCCACTTGCAATCTACAAGTCGCTCAATCTTCCTAATCTTACTCCTTCACGAATGTCTATTGTGTTGGCCGACCATTCCATGATACTTGCATGTGGATTGGCGGAAGACGTTTTTGTGAAAGTGGGGAAGTTCTACTATCCCGTAGACTTCATTGTTGTTGACATTCCCACGGATCCTCAAGTTCCTCTTATTTTAGGTCGTTCGTTTTTAGATACGTCTATGGCTTTGATTGATGTGCATGCTAGAAAGATCACCTTACGTTTCAACTACGAGGAACTTGTTATAAACGCAACTCAAAATTCTCAACTTTCTCATGTTTATTCCGTTGCTACCATAAACCTCGTTGATATGATCGACGTGGTTTGCGAGGAATTTTCACAAGAAGTTTTAGGGTTTGGTGATGAAGAAACTAGTGGCAATCCCACTATGTTAGATCCAATTCTTGATAATTCGACACCAACCTTCACTCCTTTCGAAGGTGGTGGTTTTACGTTGGAAGAATTCGATGTTCCACGTACTTGTGACGAAGACCTCGACAACTATGAGGACTTCTCGATTATCAAGGATTTTCTCAACGATTTCCCATTTCCTCCACCCGAGGAGGTTATGAGTATCGAACCCAAATCTTCACTTGAGGAACCACCTATCCTCGAGTTGAAAGATTTACCTCCTCACCTCGAGTATGTCTATTTGGAGGAGGACGACAAGTTGTCGGTTATTATTGCGAAGGAACTTTCGGATGATGAAAAAACCGCACTTGTCGATGTTCTTAAGGACCACAAAGGGGCGATTGCGTGGAAGTTATCCGACATTAAGGGAATCGATCCCAAATTTTGTTCACACAAAATATTAATGGAGGAAGATTTCAAGCCAACAATCCAAAGTCAAAGGAGGGTGAACCCCAAAATTCACGACGTCATCAAAAAGGAGGTCCTTAAACTCCTTGACGCGGGAATGATTTACCCTATTTCCGATAGCCCTTGGGTGAGTCCTATTCATTGTGTCCCTAAAAAGGGAGGGATGACCGTTGTGCCAAACGATGCCAACGAGTTAATTCCCACAAGACTCGTGACCGGATGGAGAGTGTGCATTGACTATCGAAAGTTGAATGAAGCCACTCGAAAAGACCATTTTCCCTTGCCCTTCATGGACTAAATGTTGGAGCGTCTTGCGGGAAACGATTTCTATTGCTTTTTAGATGGTTTTTCCGGTTACTTCCAAATTCCCATCGATCCTCGTGATCAAGAAAAAACTATGTTTACGTGTCCATATGGAACGTTTGCTTATCGTAGAATGCCATTCGGACTTTGTAATGCACCGGGAACTTTTCAACGATGCATGATGGCTATTTTTCATGATATGATCGAGAAGACGATGGAAGTCTTCATGGATGACTTTTCCGTGTTTGGTGATTCCTTTACTTCGTGTTTGTCGAACCTTGAGAGAATGTTAAAACGTTGTGAGGAAACCAACCTTGTGCTCAATTGGGAAAAGTGTCATTTTATGGTTAGAAGTGGAATCGTCTTAGGGCACAAGGTCTCGAAAGCGGGGATTGAGGTAGATCAAGCTAAGGTAGACGTCATCGCCAAATTACCTCATCCCAAAACCGTCAAGGGAATTAGGAGTTTCCTAGGCCACGCGGGCTTTTATCGACGATTCATCAAGGATTTCTCGACCCATTACACATCTTCTTGAAAAAGAGGCACGTTTTGTCTTTGACGAAGATTGTGTACGAGCCTTTGAGATCCTTAAGAGGAAACTTACCGAAGCTCCCATTCTTGTTGCTCCAAATTGGAACCTCCCCTTTGAGCTTATGTGTGATGCAAGTGATTACGCTATTGGGGCCGTTTTGGGGCAACGCCATGATAAGCATTTCTTGCCTATACACTATGCTAGCAAGACGATGACCGAGGCTCAACTTAAATACACTACAACGGAAAAGGAGTTCCTTGCCGTGGTGTATGCATTTGAGAAATTCCGACCTTACCTCGTCTTGACGAAATGCATAGTGTATACGGACCATTCGGCTATCAAGTATCTCATGGCTAAACAAGATGCAAAGCCGAGATTACTTCGTTGGATTCTCCTCCTTCAAGAATTTGATCACAAAATCGTTGACAAAAAAGGAGCCGAGAATCTAGCGGCCGATCATCTCTCTCGGTTGGAAGATCCTCACCAAAGTGTTTACGAGCCAAAGGAAATCACCGAAACATTTCCGCTCGAGACACTTGGTGTAGTAAATTCTAAGCTTGATTCTTCTACCCCATGGTTTGCGGATTTTGCAAATTACCATGCGGGTAACTTCATCATTAAGGGTATGACAACTCAAGAAAAACGAAAATTCTTTCGTGATGTCAAGTTCTATTTTTGGAACGACCCTTACTTGTTTCGAACTTGTGCGGATCAAATCATCTGCCGTTGTGTATTTGGCACCGAAGCTTCTAACATCCTTAGAGCTTGCCATGAGGGACCCACGGGTGGTCACCACGGTGCTAATCTCACGGCGAAAAAGGTGTTTGATGCCGGCTTCTTTTGGCCTACTATTTACCGAGATGCACAAGATCTTGTGAAGTCTTGTGATTCATGCCAACGACAAGGAAAAGCCTCACAAAAAGATGAAATGCCACAAAATATCATTCAAGTATGCGAGATCTTTGACGTTTGGGGCATAGACTTTATGGGGCGGTTCCCATCATCTCGTGGTAATAAGTACATTCTCGTTGCGGTTGACTACCTTTCTAAGTGGGTGGAGGCAAAGGCCTTGCCCACCAATGATGCTCGTGTGGTAGTTAAGTTCTTGAAAAGTTTGTTTGCTAGGTTTGGAACCCCTCGTGCTATCATAAGCGATCGTGGAACCCATTTTTGTAATGACCAATTCGAAAGGGTTCTAAGGAAATATGGGGTTACACATCGTCTTTCTACGGCTTATCACCCACAAACGAGTGGGCAAGTCGAGGTTTCAAACCGAGCATTGAAGAGGATCTTGGAGAGATCCGTGGGGGAAAACCGACAATCTTGGTCGGATAAGTTAGACGATGCTTTATGGGCCTTTAGGACCGCTCATAAGACACCCATTGGGTGCACTCCCTATAAGCTTGTGTATGGAAAGAATTGTCATTTGCCTATCGAGTTAGAACACAAGGCTTATTGGGCCCTAAAGCATTGTAATGATGACATGGAGACCGCGGGAAAACACCGGAAAATGCAATTAAATGAATTGGATGAATTGAGAGACATTGCTTATGAAAATTCATTGATTTACAAAGAGAAAACTAAAAAGTTGCATGATTCAAAAATTAAAAAACCGGGTTTTTAACATTGGGGATCAAGTTTTACTTTTTAATTCAAGATTAAAAATATTTTCCGGTAAATTGAAATCCCGTTGGTCCGGTCCATTCACCGTGACTCAAGTGTTTCCTTATGGGACCATCGAGCTAGCTCAAGATGATGGTCCTAACTTCAAGGTGAATGGACATAGGTTGAAGCACTACTTTGGTGGGGAAGTTCCATCCTTGAACTACCTCGACCAAGTCACCTTCCCCAATGATAATTAGTATTGAGGGGATCGAGTCGAGCTCATGACTCGGTAATCAAAAACGAGGTGCCTCGTGGGGGAGTCCCATGCTTATCCTATGTACATATTATCGCTTTCTTAGTCTAATGTAGCTTACGTGTGGGGATTCGTGCCCTTCCAACCTTTGTTCCGTGGTTGTTTGTGATATGTGGTTTTTAGATCATGATCTTCACGATTGGAGCCTCTCGTGTTCGTTTTTTTTTGCTTTGGAGACATTTCTCAATATCCATGATATATCCTTTATTGTTCTAACCTTAGGTTTTTAGCACACTTCATAAACGGTTATTAATTTAATGGTTTCACCCTTTCCATGCTAGATTAGGCATTCGACTACGTCTCTAGTATGGGGGTGTTTGTACCCCTAGACTCGAAACATTGAGGACAATGTTTAACTTTAGTATGGGGGGGTGAATAGATACTTGCCTTGCCAAACCTTCACGCTTTCCAAAGTTTATCGTTTTGTTTATCGTTTTATTGCAAAATAAGGCTAAAAATGGCCAAATTTTAAAATTTTTCTCATGTTTTATAAGTGTTTAAGACACGAATGTAGATTTTCCGATGGCGAGAATAAGAGTAATTTTTGACTCGACCGTGCGTGTTGAGCACTTAGCTTTGATTCCTTAACTACACATTAGGCTAAGTCTCTTAAATGAGGACGAGAAATGATAGAGTTAATTATAAGTTACTATGCTAAACGTAGAGTACTCGTATTCTTTCAAAAACTCATGTGTTCTCGTTGTTTGCTTATTCTCCCTTCGCATGTAAATATTTTTGCTTAATAAATATTGACTTAGCGGTTTAGTTAGGATTGTTGGGTTTCTAGTCTTTTCTAGTAGCTTCCGTGTAATTAAATTGGGAAGACATTAAGGTATCGCCAGCGTCACGGTTTTGAAGTATTGGCAACCCGAATAATCGAAAGCTTCACCCAATAATAAGATTTCAAGTGCTCACCTAAATCAAGCAAACAATTTGAAGCCCCACAAGGCCTAAAATCTATGCAAAATTGAAGTGAATCAAGCCTTAATCTTCGAAGCTTTAAAGATCCAAAATTCGCTTTAGCGTGAGGATATACGTCTTTGGCTAATAAAACCACCGATGAGGCGGATAATAAAAGGCAAGGCAAGACCGAAGTCATAATAAAAGCTTCATGGCGAAGTTGAATAAAAGATGGAGGTAAACCAAAGATAATAAGGCCCTTCCGTTAGGGGGCATATAAAAGTCTTGGTAATAAGTCTCATGTTCAAAACCGTTATAAAACCGTGTTTATCGATTCTTCTTGTCAACTTAATTTTTTAACATCGTTGTCTATTAGGAGGGGTTATTGATTTGATGGTCTTAGTTACACCGTTAGGACTCTATTTTTAGACCTAAATCTCTATTATCGCATAAGTCAACAATGTATCCTCGTGAAACATTCAAGACATCATAAAATATAAGAGATACAACTTAGGAATAATGGGAGAATAAGTGCGTGATTAGGGCATATGAGTAGTGTTAGCATTATTAACTTATAATGACAATGATCTCGTTGCACGCTTGGCATGGAATTGAAGTGAAAATCGAGGACGACGAAATTATTTCTAAACGAAGCATTCACGTGTTCTTATTCTATGAACCTAAACGTCCCATTTTGCGATGAAAATCATACATTATGTCTATAACACAAGTAGTAGTAATAGTAGTAGTGTAACTAGTTTATCATTTCAATAAAGTGAATAAAATGAATTTTGGAGATGCTACGATACTTTATTCTAGCATTGCGTGAGGGCACGGCAATGGTTTAGTATGGGGGAGTGATGAGACGGCTTTTATACATGGTCTCATCGTTCTTTTTGGACTTAAAATGCATTAAATATCATCAAAATACCCAAATATATGCTTGAGTTTGTTGCTTGTGTATTTTAGGTACGGATATTGAGAAAATGATAAAAGATCACAAGAATCACGCAAAAACGAACAGGGGAAACGAAGCCGCACGATGAACCAAGCCCTAGTGAGGAATTTTCCAAAGAAAACCCTTGAAGATTTGAAGAATATTGAAGATTGGTCCTCCAAGTTTGAAGAATTGACACTTTATACCCTTGTATCTTCATAATTACAAGTTTGGTCCCTAAAGTTTGTCAAAATTACAAAAAGGACCCTTAACTTTGAAGAATTGGCAAATTTAGTCCCTCATCAAATCTAAATTGTCAAATATGGTCCTCCAAGAAGTCAACCAACAAGTCAAAGCCTTGAAGTTTGAAGATATGGCAAATTCAGTCCTTGGAAAATGAAGAAATTGCATAAATGGTCCTTGTTTCAAGATTACAAAAACATTGTGCCAAAAATGACAAGTGTTGAAAGTTAAATACAAAGGAAATGGGATTTGTGAGCTGATAATACAAAATGAAGATGTGAAGAAAGATGGGGGACTAAACCTGCCCAGACAACAAAACCCCACCAGCCACCCACATACTGACACGTCACCTCTGCCAGTCCACCAGCCAAACCAACCAGTCCATAACTTTTTTTGACCCTATCACAAAACCTTTGTGAACCCTTCTTAAATTAAACTTGTTTAATTACAAAAAAAGGGTGGTAAACACGTTTTTTAAAAAATAAACCCACCCAAATGGATTTAACCACTCCTGTTTATCATCACCCTCACCCTTAAACCCTAATTCAATTAAACCCTTAATCAAAGGGTTAATCTTTAAAAACCTCCAGATTGATGATTCAACCTATCAACATCACTTCCCCACTTTCAAAACAACCTCCAGCTCATCCCAACACCCCACATGGGCATGCCCTGCAGCGTCACTTTCAACACAAAACCCCAATCCGACAAGATTAGTGGTGGGATTTCCTTCCTTGGTCCCAAAGGTTCTTTATAAACGGCCAAGATCAAGATTGCTAGCTGTAAACAGTACAAGAGGTCACAAGACTCATTTTTGACCAAGATTCCAGTCAAATCTTCAAGGGCAGATTGGGGAATTAGCTTATTAGGGTTTCTCATTTCTAGAATACTCTTTAGAGGAGTATATAAAGGATGCTAGCCTGTTAGCATTTCCTTGTTCCAGTTTTTATGTAAATTTATTTTCTTTAAATTAATGAAAAGTTTTTCTACCTACATGAAAACTGTGATCCATTTACTTTCCAGCATTTTAAATTTTAAAGTTTGATTATCTTCCTTCAAGTTTGTGTTTTAAAAAGTTTTCAAAAAAGGTTTTAAGTTTCTGATTTTGAGCAAGTTCTTGGTAAGAACTTGTGTCAAGATTTGGTATTTCCAGTTCTAATTCATTGTGTTAATGCTTTGAAAGATATCAGTGAGAAGTTTTGAAAGGTTTTAAAAAGATTGTTAAGAAAGTAAAAGAAAATAGAATATTGGATATTGCTTGTATTTCCTTTTTTTCTTTCTTGATTTTCTTCTCAGGTTTTGAAGGATGGTTGATTATTGTTCTGCATACACCCGTGTGTATGGGAGGTGGTATTGCAACCACAAAGGACCTTGGATGTAAGGTCCTTAGGTAAGAGATTTTGTCCCTTTTAAAATTTTCAGAAAATAGTGCAGTTTTTTGTGATTCGTATGCTTAAGTGTTTATATGTTGTTTAATATGTTAGTATTTGTTTAAATGTTATGTTCATGCATGATTAGAGTCTTTTGAATCAGTTTGAGTAAGATTTTAAAGAGTTTGGTTTGAAAATCTTGGTTTGTAATACTTAAAGGGGTGTTTGGATCTACTAGTTCAGTAAAGATTTTAAAAGGGTTTTGTGTCTAAAACTAGTTAGAAGCTATCCTTAAGGTATTTATATGTTGTGCATTGTTTGGATGATCAGTCTTGGTGAAGTTTGCTCACAAATGCATGCTCATGTTTAGCAATATTAGCTAAAAATCAGTCAAGGCATTGTTTCTTCCTTGTTTTGTGCTAACTAATTTCATAAGTTTGTTTGTTGCTAGACCATAGGAGCACTTAGGGATATAGATTGGTTTTAAGTTGTTTGATAATCATTTGAGCAAGTTGTGGCCCTCTAAAAATCGTCCTAGAACCAAGTGCACCAGCAAAGTTTATTCAGACCTGCATATATGCTTAATCAGATACTTTTGATACCTATTGTGTGAATTTTTGTGAAGTAACTTGGTGATTTTTGTGCTTAATCAGACTCCTTATACTCCAAAGAGTATAAGGGTGCCTTTTTTGTCCAAAATAAGCTTTCAAATAAGCTTCCCTAAGCTTATTGGTCAACTGACCAAATTATTGCACTAGCAGTGGGAAGAAAGTTTCCCCTGCTAACACAAAAGTTCCCCCTGCTAAGCAAAAGGACAAATCCAGTCCACTTGTCACTATCAGTTTTCTTGTATTTTTGTCTTTAGTGGGTAAAAAGTGGAATTAGATCTTGAAACCAGTGCCATTATTTTTCTTATTTAATTTAGGATTTTTCTGATTAATTAAATTTTTATTTACTGTTCATTTAGTAATTTTTAGGTTATTTAGCTATTTTTAATTAACTTTAAAGTTTCTGTTTTTGTCTTTTAGTGCCTAAAATTAATATTTTTCAGTTTAATCAATTTTCCTAGACTTAGAATAATATTTTAAGGTTTTTGGTAAAAAAATATTTTACTGTTCATCTTTTTATTAATTTTTAGAATTAATTTAAGTTAATATTTTTCAAGATTTTTTATTTTTCTACTGTTCATTAGAGTAAAATAGGATTTTTAAAATTGGTAGATTATTTTTAGCATTATTAAATTATTTTTTATGATTATTTTAATTTTAAAATAGTTTTTAGTAATTTAAAAATAGAGGAATAGTATTTAAAAATTATAAAAAATACTTTTTAGTTTTTAAATAATATAAGTAAGTTATTTGTTCAATAAAATCATATTTTGGACATTTTGATTAATTATATTTAATTTTAGGGCTTTAATTAGCATTTAAAATTGAATATTTAATTATCAAAAGGTTTTGAAATATTTTTATTGGATTTTATTCCTTATTTATATTATTTTAGACTTGTTTTAGCTTATAATTAATTTTTAGGTTGAAATTTTTTATTTTTGTCGTTTTTTTACGGTTTTACGTTTACGCCTTTTTCGTCGTAGTTTAATTAGTTTTCGTAACCGTCTTTTCTTTCCTTTATCATTTCTTTTCTTCTTGATCATAATCACAAACATCATATATCAACTCTTAACACAACGCACTTGCCTCCTCGAGAACGAACTCACCTAGGGTCATTCACACACGGTTTTCCTAAATCGTCGTGCTCACTTGCCCTATTTATTGCTCTCTTTTCCTAAAGGGTTGCAAAACTTCAACATCACACCTTCAAAGTTATACGCGCCCAGAACTGATAATGAGCTAGAGTGGACTTCAGGCAAAGTGTAAAACATGAGAAGGACTCAAAATCAAGCAACGAAGCTATCCCAATTGGTCAATTAGACTGAAATTAATCCAATCAAAAATCCCTCTTTGTGTTCTTGAGCCGAATTTGCAATTACCATGATGAAGGCACCTGGCACTCTCCCATTGGTCAAGACAGGTCACCAACCCCAACTACTTCTCATTTCTACTCTATAAATAGCAGTTAGATCTCTCATTTGTAAAGCGTAGCTTAAATTATGAAAAACACACACTTTCATTTTTCTCTCAGTTTCCAGTATTACCTTTTCAGTTACAACAACTCTTAAGTGTTTGACACACACTTAAGAGTCTGTTAGTTAGACAGTTAGCTTTTGTAACAGATTTTCCCTCCAAATAAATAAAACACAAAATTCAGTTCATTTACATTCATCTTACTTCACTCATTTCTACAATCTTGTTGATTCTATGTGTTGCCATTGATCTTCCATTATCAATGGAAGCTTGATAACGTTTTTGAAGATTTGTAGATGTTTAGTTTCAGTTGAAGTTCCTTTGTAGTCTATTTTCATTCATATGCAGAGTTGAAGCATGGGTATAGGTTCATGCTGAATTTGATGAGAATAATGATGAATTTGGGTTAATAACTGGTGTTTAAGTGTTTTCTAGAGAGCTCAGCGCTCCTCTACTCCATCAGAGGAGGCTTCATTGCTAAAAGGTTCAACAAGTCCTATTTTTGTTCCTCTCAAGTGTATTTGCATGCTTAATTTCTAGTTTAGCTATTAATTGCTGATCTGAAAAATGTGTTTAGCTTGATTGTAGCATAACTGAATCAGTTTGATAGATTACTTGTAGTATTGTAGTCTGTTACTTAGTTTCACTTGATTTCATTTGATATTTCATCAGTTAAAGTTCCTTAGGTTCAATCTGTGGTGTAGTATGTTTTAATGCTTAGTTTCAGTCTAAACATACCTCATTTGGTCATCTAAACAAGTTTTGATAAGAGTCATAACCTGTCTTACACTTGTAGTAAATTTCCTTTAAAAAAGTCTTATATAGATTTCTAAAGCAGTGTTTGGAATTGATGAGTTTTGGTGATTAAAGTCTGTTAAATCCTTTGTTAACTGTTCATTTACATTTGGTTACATAGTGTAAACATTTTGCTTCAGTTTTGTGGTCAAAAGTTTAGTCAAAAAAGCAACTGGTATATAAAAAGTTTGGGTCAAAATCTGTTTACTTGTTCATCAGAAAACTAGCCAACTTTAATCCATTAGCATTTCTTTGTTTCTTGATCATATTGCCTCAAACCTGTTTCTACTTGTAGTTCAACATCCAAAGTTTTAGTGTCTATAGGGAAATTATACAGTATCCACTTTTCAATGAGAAAACAACTTATTAGTTAGCTTATGAGCATTTGCAAGTTTCTGTGATAAAGTCATAACTGTTTTCCTATATCTCCATTTCTACTTCACAAACTTGTCATTTTTCTTTCACAAATCTTATTACCAACATGTCTTGAGTGGATTTTGTAAAAATCAGCTTTTTGGAATTTTGGTCAACGTTGGTCAAATAAGCTCACTTTTGCTTAATTCCAGATTCTGGCTTATTCAGTGAATCATTTTTCATTCTAAAAGACATTCCTATCCTCTTGTTAGTTGATTAATCAGGTTGTGCAATAAAATCAAGTTGTGGAAGTCTGGATTTCTTTTTAGCTTATTCTTGGCTTATTAGAATAAGTTACATTGTGATTTTTAAGCTTTTAAGCTGATTCCTGTTACTGGTCTAGCTCATTTTCCATTTTAAGTAGTTTACAACAAACCAGACTTAATTTGGTTGAGAAATAAGCTCTAACCAGCTTATTGATTTGGCTTAACCCGTTTTCATTAAACATTTCAGGTTAATTACAATTTGGTCCTTGTTGTTTGTTAAACTTGTAAACTTTGCTAATTGTTCAAGTTTTTAGGGTTTGCTAAATTTCAGTCCTTGAAGTTTCAGTTTGTTGCATTTTCAGTTAGGCAGTTTTGTAAACTTGTTAAATTTCTTACTAGTTTGTTATATTTTACATATTTGGTCCTTGTAGTTTGTAAAATGTACATTTTATTCCTTAAACTTTCATTTAGTTTACATTTCAAGTAATTTTACTTTTATTGCATTTAAACTTTGTACTTTGTGAATAGTAATTGGTACGTGCACTTTGTTTTACGGATACGTAGCCTATTATTTTCCTCTTTTTACGTGTTGATTGAATTAGACATAGAATTCCAAATATCCTTAACAACCAAGAACAATTAAAAGCTCGATACTTTCAGGCCTTTCAGTTTGTCAAGAATCGAGAATAAACGAACTCATAAATACTCAATTTCAAATGGCGCCGCTTCCGGTTCATGACATTATGAGAGACTATTGATCGACAGTTTCGATTGGATTTTGGGATCCGTTCACCTCGGGAACGTTATTTTTACGTATCATAAATCAAAAACATAAAAAAAATCAAAAATATAAAAATATAAAAACTAAAAAATAACAAAATCAATTCTTTTCCTAAAGAATTGACCAAAAAATAAAAAATTCAAAAAGCAATCGTTTTCCTAAGAGATTGCAACCAAAAATATATATTATTGGATTTCATCGGTTTTTACGTACATATAGTATTTTCTTTAAAAACCCAATAAATACAAAAATATTTTTGATATATTATTATATGTAGATACGTATACGTATACGTATACGTATACGAACACTCAATACACATACTTCCATAAGTATTGCTTTTGCAGTACACCGTGTTCGGGAGCGTTCCGGTCCTTGACACGTGTATCGATCAAATTTAATTAAGCAAGAATAGATAAATACTTCCAATAGGCAAGAATTCGAAGAATACAAACTACTAAGTGAATAGAAAGGCGACGTGCTATAAAATGTCGTATAAGGGTTAATAGGTACTTAAGTGCTTCGCGCCACCTAACCTCGGGTTCACTAGTGAGTATTTTAAGAAGGAAAGCTTGATTGGGGGTCTTGCACCCAAGTATTATGATAGGTGTGAAAACACCCATCCTTTTTACCACTTAATTACAATAATAACCAAGCCAAAACGTGTATTTTATGTCATTTATGTCGGAATTATGCGTGGTTTGTGTTTTTGCTGTGATTTAGGACGAAAAGGTGAAAAGTGGAGAAAACACGGCTTTCACGGGCTTTTATCGAAGAAAAAGACGAAAGACGAAGTCGAAAGATCAAGAGTGCGAAAAGAATGGAAGTCCAAGACCAATTCTGAAGATTTATCGAAGAAAAAGTCAAAAGACGGAAGTTTATTAAAAGCCGAAGAACTCGAGTCTTATCTATGAAGAAAATTCAAGACGAGTTCAAAGAAATCCCTAGACAAAGTCATTAAAGTCCAAGATTAACAAAATATTAAGAAGACAAGGACTTAAGTGTGCAATTAAGGAAAAGAAGAAAGAGGGAGGAAGCTTCCTAAGCTCCTCCCTAATCTCCCTATATATAGTTTCATCTCATTTCATTTCATGTTGTTGGGTGGCTTGACAAACCACCACTTCCACCATTTTCATTTACCTTGCCATTTAATTTCTTGCACTCTAATCTCTTGTATTGCACCTTTAATTTCTTACCTTTAATTCAAGTAAGTGTTCTTAATTTTGTTGTTTTAATCTTATTTACCTTTGATCAAGCTTTCTATTATTCATCTCTTTCTACCTTTCTTTATTTTTAGTTACTTTTGGTGCGAAATACTATTTGATCCGTGTTGATCTTGATGTTTTCGTGCTTAAAAAGTTAATCTTTTTATTCATACTTAAGCTTTCATACGATTTAGTTTTAAGATTCTTGTGCTTATTGGCTTATTCGCTTCTTTTAGCTTATTTACTTTTAAAGTTTTCTTAAAACGTTTTATCTTTTATAGTTAAAGATTGCTTATTTTAAGTTTGGATTAGTTGTTATTCGTGCTTATTTTGTCCTTTTCATTATAGATTCGTTCAAGTTTTGGGTGTTAGCTTATTCTTAATAGCTTATAGCCTAGCTTATTTTCGAATCAATAGTTCATCGGAAAAGGTCTAAACCCTTTTTCGATCGCAACATTCCGACAAGTCCCCCTAGTATTCCGATCATTAAGATCGGATTAGGGTTTGTGTTTTCTGATTGAGCTTTCCGATTGGCAGCCTTCCTCTTCCGATCACCTAATCGGAATAGGGTTTCAATATTCTGATTGTGGTGATTTGTGTTATATTCCGATCAGCCACATTTGCAAACATTCCGATTGTACTAGCATTCCGACTAGGCCATATTCCGATCTGGATCTTTTTGGATATTCCGATTTGATTTGTTTTCAAGCATTCCGATCAGCCTTACTTTTCGATGGGGATTCCGATTAGACTTTCCGATGGGATTGAGTTTTGTTTTCTAGTTTTTATTTTTAGAAAAAAAGTGACAGTTTTTCTCGTTTTGATTTTAGTCTATTTTTATTACGTTTTGCATTTTTATTTGATTGTTAATTTACTTTTCGTCAAGTTTTAATTTTACGTCATTTAATTTCTCGTCATTTACTTTTAAAGTTTTAAATATTGCACCATTTACATTTTAACTAGTTTTAGTTCTAATTACCCGTCCTTTATTTTAAAGTCTTGCACATTTATTTTACAACAACATAAAATATTGTCTTTACCAAAAACGATTGAGTCACACTTTAAACTGGAAATCAATCCGAGAAGATACCGAGAAACAAACTTTTCAACTAGCAAAATCATTTCATTAAAATGACGCCGCTGCCGGCTCTTTTCGTGAGGATTAACGGTTTTTTGTGAGAGACGCGTTGGCTTTTGGGATCCGTTCACTTGTGAACGTTATTTTTCGTGTCAAAACTTTTCAAAAATCCAAAAACATTTGAAAAATCATAAAAAGCATTTCTTTTTCAAAGTTTTGCACCAAAAATATTCTTCTTGCTTATCTATTTTTCTTTATGGATTCTTATGTCCACTGCGTCGGGTGTGGGAGACGATTATACGGGAACGACTCTTGTCATTGGTGTACTTGTGAGCTGTGCGGAAACGATATCGACAATACACAATTCTAATTCGGATTTTGTCCTTTGTGCAACTCGACTAATTCGTCCTTTTTGAACCCACCTCCTGTTCCCCCGTGCATCTATTGTGGAAGCGATTCTCATTGGCATATTTCGTGCCCAGTTCGATACCCGTATGATCACGGGCAAGAACCGGGGTACAATTATGACAATGGTAATAGCTATCCACAAGACACTCCCACTCTTTCTCCTCACCCGTATTGCAACAACTGTGGTGGCCCTCACGATACTTCTTATTGTCAGCCACTGAATTATTATGAGCCACATCCGTGCTATAATTCAGGTTTTCAAAATTTTCAGCCCCCACATCACACCCTCAATCATCAATCCTCTCAGAGAATTCGTCTTGCCCAACAACTCACTACTTTGAATGACGAAACACACTCCATTGTTTTGCAACTTCAAGAAGCCGTTGTTCTGCTTAAAGAAGTTAGGGAGGAGGAAAAGCGACAGCAACAAGAGCAAGTATCTAATCTTAGTGATTCTACCCCTCCTCCGGTGTATCCATACTATTTCGATGATGATGACGACGATCCTGTATGCACTTTCAGAGTTGCTGCTCCTACTCTCGATGTTCCTACTGCGTCTAAGGATCTTGATTCGTTGAATGAGCTTAGTGATCTTGGTCTCGACAAATTATTGGATGATGAGGTTTGTCACTTACCTGCTATGGAGCTTCAGGACGACGTTGCTTTCACACAAGCGGTTGATCCAAATGATGACGATTCTTCTCCCCGCTATGAGAATTTCACTTTTGAAATTTCTCAATCTCCACCGGGAGATGCGGGCGATGACGATTTATTCTCTCCGGCTTACGAGAAGTTCACCGATGAACTTGACCTTGTGGATGAGGTGGAAGACGTGCTTCTTCGCGATAGATTACGAAAAGTGCACCTTCTTATTGCTCAAATCGAAGAGTTGACTTCTCCTCCTCATTCCGAGTCTTTACCTCCATCTATTCCTCCCGTTGAAGATAATGACCCATTGCTGGAAGAAATCGACATTCACTCCATGCCTCTAGGTATTGATGATTATGATACGGAGGGGGATATTATTTTTGATAATTTGCTGCAGGAAGGTATTGTCCCAAGTCCCCCTCCCGAGCACCTTTCATCCTCCCCTTTAGCCACTACTACGGAGGATGAGTGCTTTGACCCGGGAGGTGACATTGATTATGCTATCATTGATAACATTACGGCTTTGCCGTTTGCTCAACATCCATTGTCCTTGAGGGAGGACAATGTGCTTACTTTACCCACCCCACCTCCCGTGGATCATGATTTCACATACTATACGTATGTTGAAAGAACCTTTCTCCCATACAAGACTTACCCTCCCGCCTCTCCTTTGTTGATGTCAACCGGGAACGAGGACAAGGTCTTTGATCCCGGTATTGCATTCGAGGCTTCCCCATGGACCATTTAATTCAGGGACGAGTCAGGCTCGTGACTCGGTTAACAAAAACAAGCGCTTTTTGGGAGGCAACCCAATTATCTATCTATCTTTACCATAAGTGTAGGGGGAGACCCGTTGGTGTTTCTTGCTTTCTTTCTTAACATGTGCAGGGATTAGAGCTTCAAAGACACACTCTTGATGACTTTTGACGAACCGCCATTCCGTGTTCCCGTATTCCCGGTTCTATCCTAAACTCTTTTGATTCACTATTTTATATTTCTCAATATTAAAATAGGAATCTCTTTAGTTGTCTCTTTCTTAGCGAGATTTAAACAAAGTGCACAATGTCCTAAGTGTAGGGGAGTTCACTCCCACATGCTTAAACATTGAGGACAATGTTTATATTAAGTTTAGGGGGACTTCTATCGAAGTTAAGTGGCCTTTTCCTTGTATTTGTCCTCATTTTAACCGGAAAATCAATTTTTCGACATTTTTCAAAATTTTTGATCTATTTTGGCCTATTAGTTTTTCCCTTTGTATAGTTATTTTCTTTCCTTGCGAGAATAAATCTTTAATAAAGTGGTTTTAAGTTTCAAACGTTATGAATCTTTTGACTCAACCCGAGTTTACTTATTTAAGTTTACTCTAGCTAGTATCCTTAACGTGTTTAAGTCAAGTTTTGCTAGGCTTTTATATAGGGAGCTATAAAACGTGAAAGTCTTAACTCTCACGGGTTAAGAACAAGAACTTTTCGCAAGTTCCTATAATTGATCCTAGAGAGTCGTTTATCAAGGGAACTTTAAAATGCGACTTCTAAACTTGAAAGAGTCTAAGAATTTGCAAGATCCTATAGGCGACTCGAAAACCCAAAAATGTGATTTAATAGGCTAAGCATCCACGAGTCTCATTCCTTGAGATTTTAAACTGTGGAGAACGAGAGATGATAGAGTCAATTATAAGTTTGGTATTCTTTCGTAAATTTATGTGAGTTAATTATAAGCCTATTCTCCCATCGCTTGTTAATAAATTTATCTGCAATAAATAAGGTTGTACGATTTGAAAAGTTACTTAGCTTCTAGCCCAAGATCGTTTAAAAGTTGCTCGGTATGGATTAGAGTTCATAGCCAAGGCATAACTTATTGAAGCGGGATGCGAAGATTGGCGAGTCCAAAAAGGTCCTAACAAGACATGAGGGCTACATTTTGTTGCTAAAGATCCAAAAGTGATGTGAAGAATCATTTATCGAAAATCAATATGAAGGATCGAGACACACGACGAAAAGCAAAAAAAACTCCCCAAAAGTCATGGAGAAGTCTATCCGAAAAGACCCTAGCTGTTGGGTCAAAAAGTTGATGTGGCAGAAACTCAAAAATGAAGAAAACATGAAGAAATTGTCCAAGCGTTGTCAAGAGTTAATCAAGCGTTGACAAGAGTTAATTAGGCGTTGATGGCTCAAGCATTGTCGTGTACAATCCAAGCATTGTTACATGTAATTCAAGCATTGACAAAACGTAGACAAAGAAGCTTATGGAAGCTTCTATTTAGATAAACATGCAAAAGATATTCTGCATAAGTTTATTTAAATAGAAGATTTACTTGTTTATTCATTCTTATCTCTTGTAAACCCTAATCCTTACACTATAAAAGGAACCAAGGGTCATAGGTTTTATTAATTCAATTCATTCACAATGTAAACCTAAAGTGTGTGTCGACTAGACGTGGGATTCAATGTATACACGTCTAGTGGATGTTTGTTATTAATATAATGAACATCCCTATTGTTTTAATTCATGTTTCGTGCCTAAACACCTTGTTAATGTGTCGTGTTCTAATTCCGCTTTGATTGTTAAATCATATGAGCATGATGCATTCCTAGTAGCTTAAAAGATCCGGAAACCAAGGTTTCCACAAGTGGTATCAGAGCTTGTTGAGGAACTTTTGATCTTTGAAGAACACCAGAACGATATACGAACACCAAAACCCTAATTTTCTCAAAACCCTAAAAACATCATGTCTGAAGCAAACATCATGTCCTCCTCTTCATCCTTACCAAACATCAAGATTCCCATGCTTGATGCAACCAACTTTGACTTATGGAGGTTCAACTTTGAACAATATCTGGGGATCTTTGACTACACACTCTGGGACATTATTGAATATGGAAACTCATTCAATAAAGCTCAAAAGATTCTGAATGCCATTGCAACAAGAACAGCTGTTGAAGGATGTCCTGATGAAGATAAGAAAGAAAAACCTGGAGATGGTAGAGCTGTAAGTGCTGAAGATATTGCAAAGAAAAGGGCTGACATGAAAGCCCTAAATATTCTGAAAGTGTCTCTGGGACAAGAAAATCAGCACAAATATAGAAGCTATGAATCTGCTAAGGATCTTTGGGAAGCAATTGAAGTTGCATATGGTGGTAATGCAGAAACTAAGGAAGAAAAGAAAAAGCAACTTCTGCATGATTATGCTGTCTTCAAAGCTCAGCCCAATGAGAAACTGAGCAGTGTGAGAAGCAGATTGCTTGACATCACAAGCAAATTTTCCTTCATGGGGACACAAGTTGGTGATATTGACATCAATGCTACTTTTCTAAAAAGTCTTGGTGAGACATGGAAGATTGAGGCAAGATCTATTCTTGCCAATAATACTCACAAGAGCTCTTCGTTTGATGACATCTACAACAAACTAAGACTCTTGGAAGATGAAAATCTTTCAAGCAAAGCTAGCACCAACAACATGGCCTTCTTTTCTCAGAGTGAAGGTCAATTCAATCAGCAGGACTCTTTTATGCATCCAGTTACTGGATCATCATTTGTCAGCGCTGGAACAAGTCCTGTCAACGTCTCCTTTTCAGACGCTGACACATTCATAAATGACTCCCCAAGAGTTAAACCTGCTGGTTTGGATTTGGACACTGTTTGTGCTTACATTGCTTCTTTTCCCAATGGTTCAGTGATTACATATGAGGACCTTGAGCAGATAAGTGATGAACACTTGGAAGAGATGGACATCAAGTGGAACATGGCTCTTGCTAGTATAAGAGCAAATAGGTGGAATAGGAGGTTCAAGAAGAAGATGGCCTTCAATGCTAAAGACACTGCTGGATTTGATAAATCCAAAGTTGAGTGCTACAACTGTCATCGCATGGGGCACTTCATGAGGGAATGCAGATCTCCTAGAAGATCTGATGCTGGCAAACCCTCAAGTCAGGTTGTTAAAGCTCAAGACTCCAAAGCCATGGTTGCAGTTCAAGGAATTGATGATACTGGATGGGATTGGAGCTATCTGGCCAAGAATGCTGAAGAGGACAAAGCTTTGATTGCTGACATTGAAGAAGAAGAGCATGTTGAATATGCTCTCATGGCACACTCCTCCTCTTCATCTGATAATGAGGTATATGATGATGCTTTTTGTAGCAAAGGTTGTAGGTTAAACACTGACAGACTTAACAAAGAGGTGTTAAAACTAAAAGAGGATATGAGCACTGAAAGGTGTAAATTATCCAATTACCAACTAGCTCTTACTGAAACTAAGAAAACCGTTTCTGAATACAAGAAAATGGAATTTGATTTAAAAGATAAGATAAATATCTTAAAACATGAGCTAGAGGGTAGTATGGATGTTAGAAATATCATGTCAAAAGTCAATAAAGACCTACAGGCTAAGTTAGATGAGGCCATTAAGAATAAAGATAATGTTGACCTCAAGATTCAAAGATTTGATAGAGCCACCCAAGCCCTAGGAGACTGTGTAGCTAAACAAAGAGATCCTAAGGATATGACTGAGCTTGAGATGAATGAGAATGATTAATCTCTGGTTCCACCACCAGCTGGTGACTTCTATGGTGTCCTTAGAAAGGATTTATCTTGGACTGGTATACCAGAATGCCAAGAAGAGGAATTTATTCCTCCACCAAGAGTTGTCACCCCAGTAGAAGAGTATCAACAAAAACTGACTGACCTAAATGAGTGGAAGAAAGCTAACCCTACTTTATTTGTTAAGGGAGGTTTGCTGTGTGAAAGTCCCATTGAATCCCTACCCATTAAGGTTACTCACCCAGCTACTGGTGAAGCTGTTGACCTAGGCTCCAACACTGTTAGAAGACCTACCATTAAATATGCAGAGATGTATAGAAATAATAGGTCACCCAAGAGCCAAGTTAACAATCATGGAACAGGTTTCTTTGCTTCTAGACCTAAGAATGTGTCTAAGAAAGCCTGTTATACTTGTGGTAGCTTTTCACATTTGGCATACAAGTGTGTCAACGCTCCCAAAGCCAGCGCTGATAGGAACAATTTCAGCGCTGATAGGAAGAAAGTCAACGTTGTTAGGAAGTCAAACGTTGTCAGACCCAGACCGTATGTGCAGCAAAGTCCACAAGTTATTAGACCAGCCCCATTCTTTACTAGAAGGTCTAACACTCATGGACAAAGACCTTTTCAAAAGACAAATACCTGGTCTAATAGGCAATGGGTTCCTGTAGCAAACCCTAGGATCAACGCTGATAAGGGTAAATTCAGCGTTGACAGGACAAAATCCAACGCTGACAGAAACGTGATCAGACCTAAGTATTTGCAGCCACAAGGTAAGGGGTCTAAAGCTTCTTCAAGCTTAACATGGAGACCCAAGAAAGATCAAAACCCTAATAATAATGGAATTTCAATGACTTGCAACAGGTTTAACTATATTTCAAAAGTCATTACAAAACCAATTGGGGTTAACTGGGTATTTCATCCTAAAAGGGATGAGAATAGGGTTGTTGTGAGAACTAAGTCTGTTCTTATTGAACAACCAGATGAATCCAAGTCTTCTGAGACTTGGGTTCCCAAAGAAAACTAATTTGTTTTCTTTATGTGCAGGGCATTCAAAAGCAGATCAATGACTATGGATATTTGAGGATTTGCTAAAATGGATCCGGTGGTCTAATGTGGTGGTAAATGGTGGTGGAAGCCATTGTTGGCCTAGAGAGAGAGAGAGAGGTTAGATGTGTGTGAAATGAATAGAAAATGTATTAACTTGAAAAGTGACACAACCAACACCCCTCCTTGGAAGCTAAGGAGGGGTATATATAGTCACACACGTACCTTAAACTATACATCGAACCTAGTCTAGTCTAAGCGTGTGTGACTATGATAACTAATGGGAATTCTTAAATGTCGTCACATAAAGTGAGTTTCCAACAATCTTCCCCCATGGGACGACGTATAGAATTCCTTACAATATTCTTCCTAACAAGTACAAAATGATTAAGAACAAGAGCTTTCGTGAAGCGTCCAATGCTGATGAAGTCTTCTGAGGCCTTCGTCTTCAAAACGACTCATCTTTAAAGTAACTTGTTGAAGAAATACTGTAACGGCACGAGCTAAGTAACCCATACACTTCTGGTTAAGGAGAAGCTTCTGAATTAGCTTCCCCCTAATTCATGCCACATAAACTTGATGTAGAAGCTTTTAAATAGCTTCCCCCTAAATCGACAATCCTCGTAAGCAACTTCAAAGCTTTCAATAAAGCTTAGAATGATTAAGCGCACAACGGAATCTAACAAGCAAATCCCATCATATAACATGATAACGTTGCTAAGAGAGATTGAAAGTTTGGGGCACACCAAGTAGATCAACAACTTCTCTTCTCACGCTAGAAAAATTCTTATGAATTTTTCTTCCCCCTGAGAGTTCAAGTTATGCATACCAGAAAGAATCAAGACATTTCTTCCCCCACATAGTTGAAGAAAGTAAATCAATCCCCATAATGAAGCTCAAATACTGAAGTAGACACTTTATCCCATTCATGAAGTTGACATCATAACACCAGAGTCAATTAAGTCCCGGAAATGCACATATCTTCTTCCGGAGATGCACCAGAGTCAATTAAGTCCCGGGAGTGCATATAGGATAATGATGATGAATAATTGCAACAACCAAACAATTAAACATCGAATCAGTAGTGTACCGTTTAGAGATTGATAACGCCACGAGTTAAAACACTGATTTTCTCTGCGGCTATGACAAATGTCATCCCGGAATGTCTTGAAATCAAAAGAAGGTATGAAGTTCATCACGTGTACTCGTTGTGCGTTCAATGTGTCTTCTTCTTCCCCCTTGATGGTTTCGAAACTCGGAACCATCAATAAATCGTAAGCACATGAACCTGAAAATCTCGAGAGAATAATAAATAAACTTAATTATATTCGGTGAGAATCAGCTGTTGATCGAAAATCTCTACTCATAAACTCTCCATGGCTATCTTTACCAACCCATGTGAAAGCAATTTGAAGTGAACACTGATAGAATGAACCAGATACATCAAACGTGAAGCTGAATAAAAATCCTTCGATCTTGTGACTTAAGCTTGCACTATTGTTGAATGAGGAACGGTGGAGAAATCTCTAAGTGCCCAATGCATCACTGAAGAAGTCTATAAGCACAACACCTCTTGAAATTATCCACGTCGACTAAGCGCGTGACACTGAGTACAACAATGTAACCCCTTTAAGTGATAGTTATCCGAGTCATCAACCAACCACCCCGAACCCGGAAACCAGATAAACAAGTCTTCATTCTGAGATTAAGCACGAGCAAGTTATCTGTTCAAGGATAAAATAAGTACACGCCTTCGAAGAAGTTCGTCTCCGTCTTCAAATAATTAATACCCGATCCAAAAAAAAAATCTGTAGTCACTAAAAAATCGCCAATTTTTCTTCGGTCTCGTCAAATAAATTTTGTCACATTTGTCTCGTTATTTTTGTCTCGGCACTTTGTTACGTCACTTGATCACTTTGTCACGTCTTGTTGTCACGACACATTCTTTTAAAAATGCGACACATCATAAATACCCGACTCAATCCAATAACCCCGTAACTCAAAATCGACATGATTAATTTAGCAAGATTCGGATATATAAACGGTTGTCCCGAATTCGATTGCAAAACTAATTGGTCCACTTGATGCCTTCGTCAATCTATAACCAACTCAAAAAAAATGATATGACTAAAACATAGCTTGATACAAATGTTTTTTCCTGTCATTTAAAACGTGAATTGGTGTAGGCATGTGGCATCTTGAATACCTTTCCTTTTTTTGAACAAAATACCTTTCCAATAACTAACCATACTAACCAAATATGATATGCTGTCACGTGAAGAGATAAAAAATCAGCCGACTTGGATAAACATGTTTGGACAAGTTGGGTGATATGCTTTTCCCATGTGATGACACGTAGAACATAAGTAACCACAAAAAAACACCACGTCCCAGTAAAATTAGTTTCAGGATATAATTGGGAAATGTATACTCTCCACCCAAGTTTTTCACAGTTACTTAAACATGCCAAACCCACTCACATATCTCGTAACATCCGCCCCCAATATCAAAATTGACTCTTCCATTCTTGTTGTATCCGCCCCCTTATTCCAAATCTGACAAACCTTAAATCCCAATCTCATCTTCAAACCATCTCACTTAACCACCTACGAAGATCGAAACCCTGTGATCACGTAAGCAGTCCACGACCTCTTTATGCAATGATGGCTTCAAGATCATTTCATATGATCTCGGGTAGGTATGAAAGATAATTGCATGACGGTTTAAGTTTGAAAACGAGATGAAGAATGAGTCTAACATGCTTGTTATACTCGATTCTTAACAAATCTCGTAAATAGAAACAGGTAAACACCCTATACGGATCTGTGAAGAGAAGTTACACGAAAAAAAATCCTTTTAAAAGATTAAAAAAACGTGTAAGCAAACTGAGATCTTGATAGTGAGAGTATGCGGGTCTAGATGTGATGGGCTTGAGAAGATTTGATTTGTGGAGTGAAAAGGCTGAATGTTTTTAGATGGATATGGGGCGGTTTTTTGATTGAAAAATAGCTGTCATGATTTTAAACGACTCTAGTCATGTTGATTTTGAACTCGAGTCATCCATCACAATGTTTTCAGTCAGTGGTTTGAATGTAGTGATAAGATTGGTTTTGAATAACTGGTTTTGTTAAAAATGTTGTGTGATAGGTATAAACTGATGGGTTTTTGAAAAACATGAGACAAAGTCTGATTTATTATTTTAACAGATATCACTGTGATCTTAAAAAAAGAAACCAAACACCCATCGCAATGATATAAACCATGTCATCGCATTGAAACTTTAACAGTCCATCGCAATGAGTAAACCAATCCATCACAATGTTTTTTCAAATTCAAGTCCATCGCAATGTGTTAATTTTCAGTCCATCGCAATGCCAAACTTCATCCATCGCAATATTTCACTATCTGTCCATCGCAATGAGACTTCATCCATCGCAATATCTTTAGAAAAATTTGGGCAGCATGACGAGTTAACTTCCATTGCGATGGATCAAGCCATCCATCGCAATGAGGACAGCCCTACCCATCGGAATGTGTAAAGAACCCATCGGAATAAATCCGGAAAAGAAGAAGCCATCGCAATGTCCCATCTGAACCTCTCATCGTAATATCCATCTTTAGACCAGTACTTTTGTAACCCCGAAAAAAAAAATGTATCTGGACCAAGTTTTTGTCCTTATCCCCATAGATAGAGACTGATGAATACAGGGACAAACACAATAACAGGGTACAAAAACTTGGATAAAAATGATCTCGAGACGAGATTGTGAATATCAGATATGTGACAAATAAAATGATAACAAGACAGTGGAAATTTAGAAAGAAAATTTTGGACCAAATAATAACAAGACGTGACAAAAAAATGGTAGATTCGGACCAAAAAAATTTTTAAGACCACCAAAATCGAAAACAAGAACGATCCAAGGATGGAACCGAGGCTCTGATGCCAATTTGTAGAAATGCTAAAACGGATCCGGTGGTCTAATGTGGTGGTAGATGGTGGTGGAAGCCATTGTTGGCTTAGAGAGAGAGAGAGAGAGGTTGAATGTGTGTGAAATGAATAGAAAATGTATTAAGTGAAATATGACACAACCAACACCCCTCCTTGGAAGCTAAGGAGGGGTATATATAGTCACACACGTACCTTAAACTATACATCGAACCTAGTCTAGTCTAAGCGTGTGTGACTATGATAACTAATGGGAATTCTTAAATGTCGTCACATAAAGTGAGTTTCCAACAATATTGGGATAGTGGATGCTCAAGGCACATGACAGGAAAGGAAGACTATCTGACAAACTTCACTCCTATTCAAGATGGTGATAAGGTATACTTTGGAGGGGGCTACGGCACCATCACAGGCAAAGGAACCCTTCTCACCAATAATCTACGTTTTGAGAATGTCTTCCTGGTAAAAGAACTGGATTATAATTTGTTTAGTGTATCACAAGTGTTTGATAACAAAAATAAGGTTCTTTTCACTGATACTGAGTGTTTGGTGTTAAGCAAGGATTTTAAGATCCCTGATGAGAAGTATATTGAGTATAGAACACCTAGGCATAAGGACATATACAATGTCAATTTAAATGGGATTAGAGTGAATACAAATATGTCTTGTTTTTATGCTAAGGCCTCAGTAGATGAAAGTAATTTGTGGCATAGGAGACTAGGGCACATAAACTTTAAAAATATAAATAGACTTGTGAGGCTTGGTTTAGTTGATGGTTTGCCTGAGAAGGTCTTCCACAATGACCACTCTTGTGTTGCATGTCTTAAAGGCAAGCAGCACAAGGTCTCATTCAAGTCCAAGCAGGTGCATACTAGTTCCAGACCTCTTCATATGCTTCACATGGACCTCTTTGGTCCAACTAATATAGAAAGTTTGAATGGCAAGTCATATTGTTTTGTTGTCACTGATGACTTTTCTAGGTTTACTTGGACATTCTTTCTAGCTATGAAGAGTGATACAGCTGATGTTCTTATTGAATTTATCACTCAAATTAAGAAAAGGTCTGGCAATGAGGTTAAGATGCTTAGGAGTGATAATGGTGGAGAATTTAGGAACAAGAAGCTAGATGATTTTTGTGCCAGGAAGGGAATTACTAGGCAGTTTAGTATTGCTAGAACCCCACAACAAAATGGGGTTGCTGAAAGGAAGAATAGAACCCTAATTGAAGCAGCCAGGACAATGTTGGCTGATGCTCACTTTCCCATAGCCTTTTGGGCTGAGGCTATTAATACAGCATGTTATGTGCAAAATAGAGCATTGGTTAACAAAATTCAGAACAAGACACCTTATGAGTTACTTTGGGGAAGAAAACCTAATATTGGTTTTCTCAGACCTTTTGGATGTCATGTAGTAGTCTTAGACACTAGTGATGCCTTAGGGAAATTTAGTGCAAAAGGTGATGAAGGTTACTTCATGGGGTATTCAGTGCAGAGCAAGGGTTATAGGGTTTATCTTAAGGAGGACAAACGTATTGTTGAAAGAGTACATGTTAGGTTCTTAGAAAATAAACCTAGTGATCCTGAAAGTGGTCCAAATTGGTTGTTTGATTTGGAACCCTTATCTAGAACTTTAAATTATATGCCTGTCACTAATCCAGACATTATGAAGGTAACTTCAAATGTTGTGGAGGAACAAGTTGTTCATATTTCAGGTACACAGGTTGATGAAAGGGTTGGATCACAAGCAGAAAAGGCATCCCCTACATTTGAATATGTCACAATTCCCATTTGGACTGATGCTTTTGCTGCTGCTGCTGCTGCTGCTGGACAAGATAATGGTGGTTTCCAAATACCACCAGATACAAACATGCATGGTTCTTCAGGCGCTGACAAAGGCAAATCCAGCGCTGACAAGAGCAATTCAGACGTTGATGGCTCAGACGTTGACAACAACAGTTCAAGCGTTGTGAGCCCAAGCGCTGACAAACAAGGTTCAGACGTTGACAACACCTTTGCACATCTTTTCTCTTCAAATTTTGAACAAGGTGGACCTTCCAATGTCCATGGAGAGATCCCAGTTGATCAAAGAGAGTCTGATGAAGAAGATATTGGCAACATGGAGCGTGAAGTTGAGGACACCAGACTTTTTGAAGGAGGAGTTCTCACTTCCACAATGAAGAATCACCCCTCATCTCAGATCATTAGTGATGTTATGACTCCAGTTCAGATAAGAAGATCCCATCAAAGTCTTGGTGGATTTATTGCCAATATACACAAGAAGGTTGATACCCCTCTTGTACAAGCATGTTTGTTTGCATGTTTTCTGTCACAAGAAGAACCCAAGAAGATATTTGATGCTCTCAAAGAACCAAGTTGGGTAGAAGCAATGCAGGATGAGCTTCACTAATTTGCTATTCAGGATGTTTGGGAGCTGGTTGATTGTCCTAGATATGTCAGACCAGTTGGGACAAGATGGGTTCTCAGGAACAAAAGAGATGAAAGAGGTATTGTGGTCAGAAACAAGGCAAGGTTAGTGGCTCAAGGTTATACACAAGAGGAGGGGATAGACTATGAAGAAGTCTTTGCACCAGTTGCAAGGATTGAAGCTATTAGGATTTTTCTAGCCTATGCATCTTGCATGGGCTTTACAGTCTATCAAATGGATGTAAAGAGTGCATTCTTGTATGGCACCATTGTTGAAGAAGTTTATGTCATGCAACCTCCTGGTTTTGAGGATCCTAAGCATCCAGACAAAGTGTATAGAGTCAAAAAGGCTATGTATGGCCTTCATCAAGCCCCTAGAGCATGGTATGGTACTTTGTCTACCTATTTGGTGGACAATGGATTTAAGAGGGGCACCATAGATCAGACACTATTTACAAAGAAGAAAGGCAAAGATGTGTTGCTTGTGCAGGTCTATGTTGATGATATCATTTTTGGGTCTACTGATCCAAAGATGAGTGAGGATTTCTCCAAGCTCATGACAGACAAATTCAAGATGAGTGCTATGGGGGAGATGAACTTCTTTCTTGGTTTACAAGTTTAGCAGAAAGAAGATGGTATCTTCATCTCCCAAGACAAATATGTTGCTGAAATCTTGAAGAAGTTTGGCTTTTCTCCACATGAAAAGAGGGCTTCTACTCCTATGGATAGAGAACACCCTTGGGGAAAGATTGGAGATGGGAAAGATGTTGATGTCAGGCATTATAGATCCATGATTGGATCCTTGATGTATCTTACTGCTTCCAGACCTGATATCATGTTTGCTGTGTGTGCATGTGCACGCCATCAAGTGACTCCCAAAGAATGTCACCTTTATGCTGTGAAGAGGATCTTTAGGTACCTGAGATGTTTTCCTACTCTTGGTTTGTGGTACCCAAAGGATTCACCATTGGAGCTGATTGCATATTCAGATAGTGATTATGGTGGTGACAAGTTTGATAGGAAATCTACAACTGGTGGATGTCAATTTCTTGGGAGCAGATTAATATTTTGGCAATGCAAGAAACAAACAGTGGTGGCTAACTCTACAACTGAAGCAGAATATGTGGCTGCAGCAGCATGTTGTGGTCAAGTGTTGTGGATTCAGAACCAGCTGTTGGATTATGGGTATAACTTCATGCATACTAAGATATTTGTTGAAAATAATAGTACTTTATGCATCATTAAGAATCCTGTGCATCATTCTAAAACTAAACACATAGAAATTAGACACCACTTTATAAGAGATTGCTTTGAGAAAGGTTTAATACATCCAGATAGGGTTAACACTGAGGAAAATGTGCCAGATTTATTAACTAAACCTTTTGATACTGGAAGATTTCAGTACTTGGTAACAAGTATTGGAATGGTTAATCTTACTTAAGTATGTGTTTTAGATTCTTTTTGTAAAAGTATGTACAGGATGATGCATTAGTATTATTGGTCTTATTGGTAATTTAGATTTTCCACTATATTTTTCTAACACTGACAAAGGTTGTTTGAACACTGATAAGTGTTTTTGCAACGTTGTCATCAAATATAATTGTCTAACGCTGACAAAGCTTCCTTCAACGCTGTTATGTGTTATCGAGGCGTTGTCAGCAACAATGTTAGTTTTGTGGTTTTTCAATCTAAATGTGCAGATGGTGTTAGCAGTATACCATTGGATACAGAGTTGCTTATGGATCAAAGGAGAAGCATTTGGACATGTTTTTGTTTATGGATGATGGTTGGAATGTTTCATTCCTATCTTGACATAAATTTTTTATGTTCATGCATATTTTTGGCAAACTCTTTGTATCTTTGTTTAAGGGGAGGTTTTAGGAACCTTTAGGATTTTTGGGTATCCATATGATACTCTTATCACAATTCTAGATTGTGTCCACAGGTGAGTATGGGTTAGTTTTACTAAACCATGAGGCACTGTAGCATGCATAGTATATCAACTTTGCATGTTGCCAAGACATTTTTGGCCTAGAATTGGTTGTGGTCTGTTGGGAGACTTGGGAATCACTTTGTTATGGTTTTTACCTGGGAGTAACAAGGATTTTACAAGGTAACTTGGTTGTTAAGAATTTTGGTTAGCAAGGGACACTAGAGGACTGTTATGTCTATCTTGCTTATGCAAGTGTGCATAACTGGACAGTGCTTGCCGCCCTATAATAATTATCAGCTTTTGGTTATTTTCTCTAGGATAAATTACTTGTTAAGGTCATTTTTCACTTTTTAAACAATTTTATTTTTGGACGCTGACAAGATTTTTCCAAGCGTTGTTGTGACCAAATTGGACGCTGACATGGCTTTAGGCGAACGTTGACAAGATTATAGCCGTTGGGCGTTGATGGGTTATTTTTGACCGTTGACAATCAATGGGACCTACCTAGTTGTTACTTTTTGACATATTTTCAAGCCGTAATTTTAGGAGTTGTTACTTTCATTAAATGCATGAGATAACTTATAACTTTTTCAATATTTTCATGATTAGTTTTTGAAAATCTTTGCCTATTTTTGGGCCAATCACATGCATTCATCCACTCCTATAAATTTGGCTCCTATTTTTAAACAGGGTATCTATAATTCTTGTCTAACACTTTTTCTCTTATCAACCTTCATCTTCTATACTTCAATTTAACAGCTTTCATCAATGGCACCAAGATTTAACTTAGCAGAATTGGATTTGGGGTTCAAGTCTCAACACAACATGATTGCTTATCTTGTTGCTGATAATACTTTGTTCCCTCAATACACACAAATGGTGGCGTATTTGAACGCATCCCCATTAAGGTATGCTCTTTCTCATGCACCACTCATTCCAGTCACACACATTAAACAGTTTTGGAACACTGTAAGTTCCTCAACAGTTAATGGAGTGACCACATTAACTTCTATTGTTCATGGGAGATCTTGGGTGGTTACTGAGGCCTTGGTACGCCAGGCCTTGCATCTTGATGATGCTGATGGTATAACCATTCTTCCCATAACTGAAATAGAACAAGGGATTAGGGCTTTGGGATACCCTATTCCTGATGAAGGTACTCTTAATAAGTACCATAGGCAGGAATTTTCCCCAGCCTGGAAGTACCTCATTCACATTCTTCTTCAATGTTTGAGTCCCAAATGTACTGCACACAATGAGATCAATAGATCCATTGCAACTGCTATTGTGTGTATTGCAACAGGGCAAAAATATAACTGGTCTAAAATGATTTTTGAAGGAATGTGTAAAAATAAGGGGACAAAAATGACTTCAGCTTATCCCCGTTTTCTGCAAATGATTTTTGATGCTCAAAGATATTGTTCAAGGGATCACAATGATTTTTATAAAATCCCTGAACAAAAGAAAGCTATTTTTACCAAGATGAATTCACCACCTCATAGGGATTTACCTTTAACCCCAGCCATGCTTGCTGTTATTGCAGCAGCACAACCACACCCAGACCCCCAACCTCATATTGACCCTCACCCACAACTTGAACCTATCCCTGAACCTTTACCCTCACCTGACCAAATGCAAATAGACCAAGAACCCTTTGACGCTGACACATCTAATGTGGGCGTTGATGTGCCTATTTCCAACGCTGACACCCAACCATCACAATCCCAAACACCCTTTAACCAACCAACATCTACACCTTCTTCCACACCATCTTCCACACCACCTGAATATAGGTTGTTAACGCCAAAGGACTGCTGGAGTGTTCTCCTCTGGTGGTCCTAGCCATGAAGCAGAGAGAACCACCACCACAAGTGTGGCTGGTGACCTGGATGAGGCTGGGACTATTGGTTCTGGCTTAGAAGCTGGCCAAGGCAGTCCCATCATAATTAAGTCCTCATCCATGCCCAATGAACCTGACTTGGGAGGTCAAATACCCATTTCAGAAGAGGGCAGACTGGAACCAATGACTCTTTTAGAATTGACGGCTGTCTGCATTAGCTTGCAAAAGCAGAATGCAGACTTGGTACAAATTGTCAGTAACCAAGGCCTTAAACTCAAGGAATTGAGGGAGAGGATTGTTGTTTTGGAGAGTGCTCATACAAAGGGAGGTATGGAGGAGTCTTCCAAAGGGGAGGAAGATCAAAGAACTCTGAGTGATAAGAGCAGTCAAGATGGTCAATCATTGGATGTTGCTGAAGCTCTTACTACTTTGAAGGAACAAACAGGTTTTGATACGTTCTTGATCTCTCCAACCAATTTAAATTTATCATTTACAGATATGTTGAGAGAGGTTACACAAGGCGCTGAGGGAAAATATTTGAGCGTTGACAAGACAAGTTTGGACGCTGATAGAAGTATTTTGGGCGCTGATAGAGGAAATTTGGGCGTTGACAGATCTGCATATGGAGGTGATGTATTCCAGTCATCATCTATCATCAAGGATGTTCCTACTCAGGTATTACCATCTACCTTACCAACCATTGCACCATCAGATAAGGGTAAGGGTAAGTTGGTAGAAGAAATTGTTCCAAAGAATGCAGCTCAGGTTGAATTTGATAGAAGATTGGCTGAGCAAATGATGGAACAAGGTGAAAAGGAAAAGTCACCATTTGTTGTGACTTCTGAAGAAGAAAGTGATGGAGCTAGCTCAGATTCAAGTGTGATGATTGTTGAACCAGAAAGACTTGAGTATGGTGATGAGCTTGCTAGGGAAAAGCTGAGAGATTTAAAGTTGCAGATTGATTTTGATATGCCAGAGGTGGTTCAGATGTACAATTCTTGGGAAGAAAGCTGTATGGATAATCCAGACTTGACCATTTCAGATCAGATATGGGGTTTGGAAATTCTTCTTAGAGTTCAGAAGGATTGTAAGGTGATTTTGAAGCACAAGGCAAGCAACATTCTCTCTGAGTTGAAAAGGGATAGAAGGAAGCTCTACTTTATGTTGCTCAAATGTCATGGAGTTGGATGGACACATCAGAAGCTGAAGGCTTTGACGTTTGATGAGTTGGAACATAGGGCTTATCCCATTTGGGTGAAAGTGCAGGAAGAAAACACTTTCAGACTTCTTTCAGATGAAAGAAAGGAGCAACTTGCAGAAGAGATGGAAATCAAGAAAGCTATGATAGTTCCCAGACCAGTGAAGAAGGGATTTACACTTGAGTTTCCAAAAGATATGAATCAACTATATCCAAGTGAAGCAGTTATTAGAAAGAGCCTCAAGCTCTCCCCATTAGAAGCTTCAGATATGGTGTATGTGTTACCACTAGATTCCAGGAATCCAATTGTGAGTTATGATGAAGATGAATGTGGATTCTGGAAGATTGAAAGATATGGCAAGGAGGTACACACTTTTACCACTCTCATATCTTTATTTGAAAGTTGTGATAGAGAAGACTTGGTGGACCTTTGGAGGCTGCTAGAGACCAAGTATGGGGCTGAAGCACCAACTTCAGCCAATGGAATAAAACTTTGGACCACATTCAAAAGAATGTGTGGGACAAAAGAAGAAGATCCTGAAATATGGAAGGATCTTGAAGATGATCTCAGTGGTCTTCAATGGAGGTTATATTCAGCTGCTGGTGTATACCATTTGAGTTCTACAAAGTTTGCTGAGTATTTACTTGTAGATGCTCAGTATTTCATATCCAAGGCTGTTTTGGAAAAGATGAAGGACACCCAGTTGGAGATAGATTACACAAGTGACGTGGCAAAGAATTTGATCAGATTTATTTATTACCAATATGATAAGGTTTGTCAGACTCCTCCAAGTTCTTAATGTTTATTCAGAAACTTGATCATAAGAGTGGATATCAAGTTTAGGGGAGGATTGTTGGGAATAAATTAAGGTCAGATCACTTGAACGCTGACAAGAACAACTCAAGCGTTGACAAGAGCAAAGTGAGCGCTGACAGCATAAGCGTTGACAAGTTAAAGTCAAGCGTTGATAGATTGAAGACAAGCACTGATGGAAGATGTGAGCTACACGTTTATTATATTCTAGAATACTTCTAGTAAGGATAGAAACGACAATGTATTTTCTATGTTTATCTTTACCTAGAATAGTTGATACGTAGCTTATTGTACAAGGCTTCTTAGTCTATAAAAGAAGGCCTTTAGGTTAATGTTTTGTATCAAGTTTTTCATTAAGTTTTTCATTCGTAAACATCTTTCATTGTAAGCAAGTTCGACATTGATAATCAAAGTGAAAGTATTGTTTACATCTTGTGTTCTTGTTTAAGTATTAAATTCCGCATAATACTTAGATTCACAAAGCATACAACAAAGGTTTCTCTACGTGTTATACTTGATCTAATCTCGTATACACAAAGCTAATTGATCTAAGTTTGGGATCAACAAGTTTTGGACAACACAAGGTTTGCTGCTGTTTGAGAAAATTGGTATGTTTTGAGCACACAAAAAGGAGGAATATACACACAAAGGTACATGGAATCTCCGTTTTAATATAGAATATCATGTTGATATTTATGGCTCGGATCTTTTTAAAAGGAATTAATGATCTTAAAGCGAGTTAGCATAATTTATGATGTAATGAAAGTCATTATGAAGAGGTGTTAGCTTAAGGGGAAGAATTCTTATGGTAAGTTTGATGATTGAAGAAGATTTTCGCGAGTTTGTGTTCTATCATATCTTAAAGTTGTGGCGTACCATTCACTGACTTTAAAGGTAACTTGTTCGTGCTTTACATGGATGGTGACGAAGACTTGTTATAACACTTGAAGGAGTTACATTATCGTGCTCAGTGTCTCACAAAGGATGAGAATATTGACAAGGGATTGAGGTCTACTTATACATTGCCTAGTATAAGCTCTTAGTCACATAGATAGTACAAGACATGGAATACAAGGTTGGGTTATTCTACTTCTACATCAAAAATATTATATTAATTGTTCTTCAAGATCATTACATAGAGTCTACTTCTGGAGAATCTTCAAATATTGCAACATTGTTTACTTCCTTGTTGATGTGACAAAAAGGGGAAGAAAATACATGCTACACTTGAGGGGAAGCAATTTGAAGATCATGTATAACTTACAAGAGATACACATAGAAGTTTTGCCACTATCAACTAGGGGAAGATTGTTGGATCAAAAAGTTGATGTGGCAGAAACTCAAAAATGAAGAAAACATGAAGAAATTGTCCAAGCGTTGTCAAGAGTTAATCAAGCGTTGACAAGAGTTAATTAGGCGTTGATGGCTCAAGCATTGTCGTGTACAATCCAAGCATTATTACATGTAATTCAAGCATTGACAAAACGTAGACAAAGAAGCTTATGGAAGCTTCTATTTAGATAAACATGTAAAAGATATTCTGCATAAGTTTATTTAAATAGAAGATTTACTTGTTTATTCATTCTTATCTCTTGTAAACCCTAATCCTTACACTATAAAAGGAACCAAGGGTCATAGGTTTTATTAATTCAATTCATTCACAATGTAAACCTAAAGTGTGTGTCGACTAGACGTGGGATTCAATGTATACACGTCTAGTGGATGTTTGTTATTAATATAATGAACATCCCTATTGTTTTAATTCATGTTTCGTGCCTAAACACCTTGTTAATGTGTCGTGTTCTAATTCCGCTTTGATTGTTAAATCATATGAGCATGATGCATTCCTAGTAGCTTAAAAGATCCGGAAACCAAGGTTTCCACACTAGCAAGGTATGAGGATAAATGAAGCCAAGTCCAAAAAGGAGGCGGATCGTTGTATATCAAAGTCCAAAATAAAGATTGGAGAAAAATGAAGAAGTCGTGGTCCAAGTATGAATCTCTCAAAACTTCAAGTGAAGAAATTCCTATTATGAAGAGAAGACCATTATTTTATGAACGTCTCTCAAGGTTTGAAGTATGAAGTCGCTGCCAAATATCGGTCTGAGAAAGGTCTCAAATCGCGAAGCGAGTTATGCCAAGATATGAACTTTATGAGGTCTCGAGAAGCAGTTTTAAAAGATTTTGTCCTTTAGCTAACTATTGATTAAATCGTTCACTTTATTTTCGGACTAAATAACTATCGAAATAAGTCAACAATGCATCCTCGTGATCATTCAAGACAACAATAAAATATAAGAGCTACACCTAGGAATAAGGGAGTCTAAGTGAGTAATTGGCCCACATGAGTTCGTGTTAGTTTGCTAACTTATAATAACAATGATCTCGTTTTTAAGCTTGGTTTGGAGAAAGTGAAAACTTGAGGATGATGATTATTCACGACATTTCCAAAACCCAAGGTATGTTTTTAATTTCTTTACTTTGAATGTTTATAATTTTCTATCTCTTTAATAAAGGCCAACGTGGAATGATTATGATGAAAAGTGTAAACATGCTTTGTAACTAATGCATTGCATGAGGACATTGCAATGGTTAAGTGTAGGGGATTTGATAGGTGTGAAAACACCCATCCTTTTTACCACTTAATTACAATAATAACCGAGCCAAAACGTGTATTTTATGTGAAAAGTGGAGAAAACACGGCTTTCCCGGGCTTTTATCGAAGAAAAAGACGAAGTCGAAAGATCAAGAGTGCGAAAAGAACGGAAGTCCAAGACCAATTCTGAAGATTTATCGAAGAAAAAGTCAAAAGACGGAAGTTTATTAAAAGCCGAAGAACTCGAGTCTTATCTATGAAGAAAATTCAAGACGAGTTCAAAGAAATCCCGAGACAAAGTCATTAAATTCCAAGATTAACAAAAGATTAAGAAGACAAGGACTTAAGTGTGCAATTAAGGAAAATAAGAAAGAGAGAGGAAGCTTCCTAAGCTCCTCCTTAATCTCCCTATATATAGTTTCATCTCATTTCATTTCATGTTGTTGGGTGGCTTGACAAACCACCACTTCCACCATTTTCATTTACCTTGCCATTTAATTTCTTGCACTTTAATCTCTTGTATTGCACCTTTAATTTCTTACCTTTAATTCAAGTAAGTGTTCGTTCTTAATTTTGTTGTTTTAATCTTATTTACCTTTGATCAAGCTTTCTATTATTCATCTCTTTCTACCTTTCTTTATTTTTAGTTACTTTTGGTGCGAAATACTATTTGATCCGTGTTGATCTTGATGTTTTCGTGCTTAAAAAGTTAATCTTTTTATTCATACTTAAGCTTTCATACGATTAAGTTTTAAGATTCTTGTGCTTATTGGCTTATTCGCTTCTTTTAGCTTATTTACTTTTAAAGTTTTCCTAAAAAGTTTTATCTTTTATAGTTTGATTTAAAAGATTGCTTATTTTAAGTTTGGATTAGTTGTTATTCGTGCTTATTTTGTCCTTTTCATTATAGATTCGTTCAAGTTTTGGGTGTTAGCTTATTCTTAATAGCTTATAGCCTAGCTTATTTTCGAATCAATAGTTCATCGGAAAAGGTCTAAACCCTTTTCCGATCGCAACATTCCGACAAGTCCCCCTAGTATTCCGATCATTAAGATCGGATTAGGGTTTGTGTTTTCCGATTGAGCTTTCCGATTGGCAGCCTTCCTATTCCGATCACCTAATCGGAATAGGGTTTCAATATTCTGATTGTGGTGATTTGTGTTATATTCCGATCAGCCACATTTGCAAACATTTCGATTGTACTAGCATTCCGACTAGGCCATATTCCGATCTGGATCTTTTTGGATATTCCGATTTGATTTGTTTTCAAGCATTCCGATCAGCCTTACTTTCCGATGGGGATTCCGATTAGACTTTCCGATGGGATTGAGTTTTGTTTTCTAGTTCTTATTTTTAGAGAAAAAGTGACAGTTTTTCTCGTTTTGATTTTAGTCTATTTTAATTACGTTTTGCATTTTTATTTGATTGTTAATTTACTTTTCGTCAATTTTTAATTTTACGTCATTTAATTTCTCGTCATTTACTTTTAAAGTTTTAAATATTGCACCATTTACATTTTAACTAGTTTTAGTTCTAATTACCCATCCTTTATTTTAAAGTCTTGCACATTTATTTTACAACAACATAAAATATTGTCTTTACCAAAAACGATTGAGTCACACTTTAAACTAGAAATCAATTCGAGATAATACCGAGAAACGAACTTTTCAACTAGCAAAATCATTTCATTATATTACTTACATATACTATACTTTCTTGTGGATATTACTTATTGAACCTCGGAAAGGATAATCTCTTCTTTTCCAAAGTCGAACAAGAGCTTCTCTCTCACTCATCGATTTGAGTTGCATGCTCACCCGCGGGCGTGTACAAATAACATTTGGTGTACAACCCCTCCTCCGAAAAGGAAGAAAAGAGAAAGAGTAAAAACAACACCGTCCATCAAGCCGATCCCGAGAATCGTGCTTTCATCATCACACAAGAAGCCATGGCCGCCATTGACAATCGAACTTTGATGGAGCACCTACAATACAATGTGCAAGGATATGCCGATGCTATTGTTATACCCGAGATTCCTGCAAATGCCTTTGAGCTTAAGACATCTATGATTAGCTTGGTTTCAAACACACCATTTTTGGGGAGACCTAGTGATAATCCACACGATTATATCAAAAAGTTTCTATCTCTTTACAACACCATTAAGTACAATAGAGCTCCCCATGATGCCATTAAGTTGATCTTGATCCAATTTTCCTTTGAGGTCAATGCCAAGTATTGGCTAGATACACAACTATCTAAGAGCATGACTACTTGGGATGACTTTACTAAGAAGTTTTTGAACAAGTTCTTTCCCCCATCTAAGACCATGGCTTTGAGAAACCTAATTATTGGATTTCAAAAAAAACCTAGCCAAACCTTTAGTGATGCTTGGGAAGAGTTCAATGAGTTATTAAGAAAATGCCCCAATCATGGATTCAATGATGTTCACCAAATCAATACCTTTTACAATGGATTAAGACCACATCATCAAGATTTCCTCAATTCCTCCGCGGGTGGGAATATTCTTTCCAAATCTATTCAAGAGGCATGGGACATTATTGAGACTAAATCCATGGTGCAAACTAACACACAATTTGATGAGAGAGTCCATGTGGTGCAAGAGAGTGTTCCTCCACAATTAGAAAAGATTATCTCTCAAAAGCTTGATACTATGACCAACACACTCATGAAATTTTGTGAAATCTCCTTGAACAAGAATTCCACTAATTATGTAAATGCTATTGCTATTTCATGTGAGACTTATGGAGGTCCTCATTCTTACTAACAATGTGATAAGGTTCAAGGTTACCAAGGTGAATGTTATGCTTATCAAGAAGAACATAGGGGCCACTTAAAACCTAACATCAATCAAAACAATCTCTCTTACAAGTTAAATAACTACCTTGCTCCACCCGGCTTTCCACCCCAACCACCCACCCAAACTCAAAACAATCCTCCTCAATTGCTTCAAAGAAATCAAGGGTCTAGGCCAAGTTACCAAGGACAAAACAACTTTAGAGCACCCAATACCTTTCACAATCAAGGAAATAACTTTCAAAGCAACAACCAAGGGTTTTACAATCAACCTCCTCCTTTCCTACCCCAAGGTTTTAAAGGGAATGTGCCACATGATTTTAACACCATTGATCTTCTTCTCAAAATGAATCAAGAGAATGAAAGGAGGTTCCAAGCTAATGAGAAAAGAATGAGGGAAATGCATGAGGAAACAAACAAAAAGTTTATGATGCTTCTCAATCAAAGGCCACAAGGGGCTCTACCTTCAAACACACAAACAAACCCAAGGGCTAATGTCAATGCTATCACAACAAGAAGTGGAAATAAAACTCATGATCCTTCACCACCCAAACCTACTTTGGTTAAGCCTACTATGGTTCCATCTTGTGATAACCCTTCAACATCTAATTCCCATCTTTTCACCAATTGTATTGTTGAGTCTTAGGATCTAGACTCATCTGGGATATCATGATCATGATTGTAATAAGCACAGCGGAATCATAAAGAACACAATCATAACCAAGAACAAGGCTTTCACTAATGAAATGATTAATATTAATAAACTATTAACTACTAATCCTGGTGCCTCATAGGCTTGACACCAGGAGAACGCACACACACCTCTGGTTTACATTGTTTGTGAATGAGTGAATGACCATGTGTGCCTAACCCTCTTTATATAATAGAGGTACTAGGGTTACATCACAACCCTAGCTTACTATAGAAGCTAACTATTTGCTATTAGGTCCTTCATCTTGTTTTGTCATATCAACTCAAGATATCTAAGTCCAAACAATCTTCCCCTAGTTGATTTGACAAAACCAGTAAGCACAAGCTTCCCCTGAAGCTAATATAGATGAAGGCTAAGCTTCCCCTTGATCCATGCATTCTTCCCCTTTTTGTCACATCAACTCAAAAAGGATCGTCTTCCCCTTAAGAAGTGCACGGCAAATCCAGTAGGCTCCATGGAGAGATCACTGATGAAGAAAATCAAGTATAACGAATTTGATGAAGAAGTGGAATCCCCCAAACTTGTGTCTTATGTCTTGCACTAACCACGTGACGTCGAGCTCGAACAAAATCCTCAAAGAAATGAGACACTGAGCACAATAACGTAACCCCTTCAAGTGATAGCAAATGTACGCATAGAGCAAGATATCTTAAAAAGGCTGCTCCTCCCTTTAAGATAAGAAAATAGATCGTACCCCTTCGCTAGATATGTCAAGTCTTCGTCACCATAAAAACCAAGCAAGTTATCTTAAAAAGGTACTCCCTTCCTTTTAAGATATGATAAGAGCACAAAACCTGTGAAAATCAACTACAACATAAAATCAGTGATAATCAAATGTCTTCTTCAATGAATCTCCACAACAAAATGATGATGGCTGAGAACTCCTCCTCCAGTAACAGTAGTGACATCAGACTAGTCACTAAAACAGAGTAGTATCAATCTTACTTGACTAGAAGGAACCAGAACCGGCCAAAGAAAAGTTAGTATACAACAAGCCAGCATGAACCAAAATCAAGTCAGCAAGAACATACACCTAGCAGTAGGAACAAACCAGTAGGAACCGACCAGTGGTACGGACCAGTAGGACCCGACTAGTAGCAACCGACCAGTAGGAGCCGATGATTCAACCAGAAGGAACCATCGAATATTACTAGGAGGAACCGAGAACAAAACCACCATGAATTTAAATGACCAGTAGGAACCATAACTCACCAGTAGCATCCCAAACCTCCTTTTTTTTTTTTTTTTTTTTTTTTACTTTTTTTTTAATTATTTTTTTTTCACATTCCGTCACCACTATCGCCAAAGCTGTTGCTATTACAAGTACTGTCGCTAAAACTGCAGCTATTCAAACAAATCTCTTCCAATATAATTAGTGACACAAGAACTCTCACTATGTCTGTTGCCGTCCTGATGCTAAGTTGTTGCTGATGCCTTGTAAGTCTTAAAGCCCACGCATCCAGCCCATAATGAGCCCGTAGAAACCATGTCAAAACCAACGTAATCTCCTTTTTTTTTTTTAGGAAATAATATGAATGAGCCAAATCCAATCCAAGAATACTTGCAAGCTCAAAACGTGTTCTCCATAACTCTCGAATCATGGATGAAATCATATCCCATGATAATAGCAAACACATAAATGAATCCCACGTCAAACATAAACCCCACAAAATAGGTAACTTCCATACATATCACGTACAAAATAAATAGGAGACATGGGAAAACAAATATCCGAAAAATCAGATATTAATATACCACAATTTTTCGCATATTTCCTCCATGAATATAACGCATAACAGCCTATATCATGTCCAAAATATATGGATGCATTTTTTATATCCATATTTACGTAGGTCCATAACTGCTTCATTTATTACCATATTTGATTCCCATATATCACGTTTTGACCTTGCTATAACAGCCACACATCACTTCCAAATATACCCCGTAGCCCATAAACTTAGGAAAATCAAAACATGTATCTTCCCAAAAATCTCGCATGATAAATAACCTACCCCGTAATTTACGTAAGAAAAACATCCTTTCCCTCGTTATATTGAATCCCTACGAAGTTGAAAACCAAATCTGTTTTTTTTTTTTAAAACATACGCATGGATTTCTAAATCATGTCACATAAGTATCAATCATAATGAGCATTACTGGGCTGAACCGTGAACAGGAATAGCAAACCGTACAGATGAGAAGAGTACTCACGTTATAGCAACATTAAACCCAACAGTTCATCAATTATGTGTGGACAGTAAGAAGTACCTTCTGTTCTGTCTTGCACAGATGAGAGTAGTCTTCACGTGATATAACCATTTATAAACACCACATACTGTAGCAACCAGTAAAATCATCAACCATTCTTGTCATGTCTAATATTTTAGACAGTAGCATCACAAAAACTACCGTCCAAACCCCAGAAGTTACAATCGTATGTTGGTATACATACAAACCGTAACCTGTGATCAAGAAGATCATAACAACAACACCACTGATATATTCGTACTGCTGCATAACTCTCTTCATAAGACTTTCTGTGGCCCTGCTGTTTTATGCAAGAATTCTTTCCCATCACATAGGATTTATAAAACCCTAAATCACATTCTTGAGTAGGACTGATTAGCAGAAACAATTATCAATCTAGGGTTCATTAGCAAATGCCCTAAATCGAAATTCTTTTATAGCAGCAACAATGTAAAGACACCTTAGATGATACTAGGGTTCATCATTGATTGAAAAAAATCAACTCACCAAGGCTAGTATAATCACCATCAACGTACCAGCAACAACATCAAAGTACTAGTAGCGACATCATATGAATCATCTAGGGTTTGTTGGGAAAAACCCTAGATCAGCAACTTTATTAAAAACAGAAAATAACCTAAAATGAAAACCTTGTAGATCAACCAGATCGAGAGCCAACAAGCTCTGATACCACTTGTTGAGTCTTAGGATCTAGACTCATCTGGGATATCATGATCATGATTGTAATAAGCACAGCGGAATCATAAAGAACACAATCATAACCAAGAACAAGGCTTTCACTAATGAAATGATTAATATTAATAAACTATTAACTACTACTCCTGGTGCCTCATAGGCTTGACACCAGGAGAACGCACACACACCTCTGGTTTACATTGTTTGTGAATGAGTGAATGACCATGTGTGTCTAACCCTCTTTATATAATAGAGGTACTAGGGTTACATCACAACCCTAGCTTACTATAGAAGCTAACTATTTGCTATTAGGTCCTTCATCTTGTTTTGTCATATCAACTCAAGATATCTAAGTCCCAACACAACCTCAACACCTACACCTTCTACTCATTTACCTTCCACAACTATCAATGAAGAACCCAACAAAGAAAATCCTTCATCAAACACTCAACCTCAACCAAAACCAAGTCTCCCATACCCATCAAGATTGAGAAAGGAAAAGCTTAAGAATAAGATGATATTCAAGTCTCAAACTTTTTGAGGATGTTCAAGCAACTTAACATAAACATATCCTTTGCGGAAGCCTTAGCCAATATGCCTAAATTTGCTAAGATGATCAAGGACCTTTTTTCTAACAAAGAGAAATTGGTGGATTTGCCTAATGATTCCTTAAATGAAAATTATTCCGTGGTTTTGCTTAAGAAGTTGCCTACTAAGCTTGGAGATCCGGGGAGGTTTTTGATTCCTTGTAATTTCCCGGGGGTGGAAAATTGTATGGCATTAGCGGATTTAGGGGCAAGAATAAATCTCATGCCATTATCGGTTTGGAAAAGACTTTCACTTCCCGAGCTCACTCCTACTAGGATGAATCTTGAGTTAGACAACCGTACTATAGCTTATCTTGTGGGAATTGCGGAGGATGTTTTTGTTGGGGTGTATAGATTTACCTTTCCCACAGATTTTGTGGTGGTTGATTATGATATGGCTCCGAGAGTTCCTCTAATTGTTGGTAGGCCATTTTTTAGAACGGGTCGTACTCTTATAGACGTGGCGGAAGGTGAACTTACAATGAGGGTAGGAGATGAAAGAGTTGTGTTTAATATGGGAAAGTTGTCAAAGAAATCTAATGAGCCCGAAACGGTGAAGCATATTGATGTTGTTAATGAGGAGGAAACTCAAGATGATATCCTTGATGAAGTTTGTGATGAATATTTTTATGAAGCTTGCACAAGTGGAGATTATGATCTACCTTATGTTGAGACCATTGCCTCCTTTACCTCATCCTTGGATTTTCATGAACCTCAAGACCTTAACTTTGGTGATTTTGTGATTCATTCCAATCCTCTCTTTGAAACATCATTTGATAACCCACTTTTCCATCATGATGAAGAAACCAATGAGGATTATAGCGATGATGAGTTCTCCACTTGTGATTATCCTTTCTTTGATGATCACACTTCCTTAAGTTTTGAGGAGTCATAAATCTTTGATATATCAAACTATGATGTTTATGGTGATGAGAAGGATTCTATCATGGATGAGAGTGATGAGTTTTTAGAGGTTGATATACCTTTTGAATACACTCTTGGATATATTGATGAGGAGGGGGACATACTCTTTCTAGATTCTCTATTGCATGAAGATCCTTTACCTTCTCTCCTTTCCACCTCAACCTTTCAAAGTGATAAAGGAAAACAAGTCATGATGGTTCCTTCAAAGAGCTTGTTGTTACCCATTACTCCACAACCTTTCTCTCAACATGTGACCTACAAGGAAGAATCTTCTAAGGCAACCACTATTTGTTGTTTTCCCATCAAGGAACGGATTTTTAATCCTGGTATAGAGCTTGCTAAACCATCTCAGTATCCGCCTGATGCAATAAAAGGAAAACTTGTGAGAGATTTAAGAGTAACACCTTATTACCTTTGGAAGAACATATGGGCAACCATTTTGGAGAACAGCAACTCACTCTTTTCACCATTGCTTGGGAAGTTAGTTGTTGGATTGTGTTATAAG
This sequence comes from Glebionis coronaria, assembly GCA_025667525.1. Taxonomy (NCBI): domain Eukaryota; kingdom Viridiplantae; phylum Streptophyta; class Magnoliopsida; order Asterales; family Asteraceae; genus Glebionis; species Glebionis coronaria. The sequence goes on along the minus strand of CM046881.1, from coordinate 174,024,679 downwards.
TGGGATCGTAATTATGTATTTGATCCGGGGGGATATTTATGGAGTTTTGATAATTGAAAACTTGCTTTACCTCATCATGGGGATTTTTCTTAAAAAGGGAAAAAATTTTACTCTCCATGATAGGTTTTAGACACTCTTAAGTGTGGGATGAGTCGAGCTAGAGACTCCATAAATCAAGCTTGAATAACTAGGTTTAGAGTTTTTAGACTTAGAGTGTGGTAGGTTAGAAATAATAGTATAGAGTTGAGAATAAGTGTAGGGGGAGACCTTCCTTTTGTCTTCATGTTGTTTGTAGGGTTGCTCTCTCATCACGTGCATTGGAGCTTATGGAGGAGGCCCTTGTATCCGGTTTACTTTGTTACTATTGTGATTTTTCATAGACACATTGTGCTTAAAAAAATGAATTCACTATAGTTGATCTTTCCTTAGTTGGGTTAAACAAAGTCTATTCACTGTCAGAAGTGTAGGGGAGTTTATGCTTCAATACTCTTAAACATTGAGGACAATATTTATCTTAAGTGTAGGGGAGACTTCTATCGAAGTGACCTAGACCATTGCCTTGACTTCATGATAATTGGGAAAATAATTTTTTAAACATTTTTCAAATTTTTGATCTACTTTGGCCACCAAAAATATGCATTCATAATTTTTGCATTAAACATTTTTCATATCACATTTGCATTGTATATATTTTTTTCTTTTATTTTTCATAAAAATGTATAAAAGAAAAAAATAATAATAAAGGACATGGTTTAACAAGTTTAGATTTCTTTGACATATTAGGCCCGCCATGAATACTTTGACTCAACCCGAGTTTGCTTATCTAAGCATTCTCTAGCTAGTATCCTTAACCATGTAGTCCTTCATTGGTCTATTAGGCTAAGCATCCACGAGTCTCATTAGTTGAGATTTTAAATTTGTGGAGAATGGGAGATGATAGAGTTGAAGCAAGTATAAAAGGGCTAGATAAACTTCATGACGATTACTTAGGGCTAAACCCTTCTCTTTCTTTGCCTCTATTTTCTTCGCATGTATATATGTTAATAAATAATCACGAACGGTTTTAATTGGTTTGTAGTCTCTTATGCATTTTTGACTAATCATTCATGGTTGGTATAAGTACGTCTTAAGATTCTAAGTTAGAACGTTTTATGTGTACTAGACTTATGTCATGTTTAATAATTAGTGGGCGTTTTTCCTTTTATTCTTTTCAACTTTCTTTGTGAGGAATAAAGAAAAATAAGAGCGGCTTATAAAAAAATTGAGTGGCTAGAAAAAAAATTAAAAAAATTATACAAGACTCCCAAGTGGGGCAGTGAAGTGTTAATTATAGTGACTATTGAATTCCAGTATTACTCTCACAAGGGTTGCGGGGATTTGATAGTTGCTCCAATCCAATATTACCTTGACGGGTTGCGGGATTGAAGATCCAAAGTCTCAAAAAGGCGGCGGATGTAAATTATTGCGTGAGTTTTATTTTTCTTTTCTTAGCAAGTGTGTAGCTACTTATTAATGTATGACATAAGGATCTTACACATAAGGCGAATGACTTGTTATTCTTGAGTCAGACTTATATTAATTGTGGGCTGTTTTTCGAGTAATGGATGAGAGGATTACTTAGGATTAAAACCGTGCTTTCTTATTTTTGGATTTTGCATTTCTTATATTTCACGCTTTAAATAATGACAAATTTGCTCTCAAGCAATTTGCTCAAATAATAACCGGTTCCACATTTAATTGTCATGGATAAGTTGATGCACTTTTTACTTGTGAATGCAATGATCTCATTTTTAAGCTTGGTATGGGGAAAGTGAAACTTGTGGGTCATAAGTGTTCATGGTACCAAAAGCCCTAATCTAAGTCATTGATTTCTTTATGAGTTTTTCCATCAAAACATTTATGAAAAATTCAAAAATATATAAATAAAATTGTTCTTCTTTACATTGCATTGTATAAATTCAAAATCATGCATCATATAGTGTAGAGTAGTGAAAATGCATTTCATACTGGCCAAGGTGGATTAACTATAAGAAAAATGTAAATTTGTGCTTTAAAATATAGCATTACATGAGGTCATAGAAATGATCAAGTGTAGGGGATTTGATATGAGCAAAATCTCATATCAATAAGTCAACAAATCATCCTAAAACACAAAGCAAATACCTAACTTTTATGCTATAAAGCAGTATTATGTGGTATATTTTGTGTTTGTGCTTAAATAGGTAACAAGGATACAAATTTCAAGCAAACAAGTGAAATCAAGCTCATTTATGATGAAAAGACAAGAGAAGGATCAAAGATGACAAGCCATTTAAAGAAAAAGGACCTATCTTGACAATGTTCAAAAGTTGAGGGACTTAAGTGCATTTTTGGAAAAAGTCAAGATCAAAGTCAAACCTGGTCAACCTTCAAGTCAACCAAGTCAAAGGACTCAAATGATCAAGAATGCAAGTCAAAGGACTTAATTTGCCAAAGAAATGAAGAAGGAAGCTTAAATGAAGATTCTGTTAAAGTCCAAGGGCTAAATCTGCCAAGTTTATACCAACTTTGGTCTTGATCCGTGTATAAATCTATGAACCAATAAGAATGCAAGAAAAGTGGCACTCGAATAGCCAGCTCACATGCTAGCTGGGCCACTAACTCAGCTCACATTTAATACCGAATCCAACACAGTAAAACCCACTTTCTCTCTTGATAGCCAATCAAATGCTGCCATGCAATAATCCTTTTATTCGAAAATGGATATCAATCCGTGTGATCAGCTGAAGCCCAATAAAATCAAGCCACGTGTCACCCTCAAAGTTAAACGCGCCCAGAACTGATAATGAGCTAGAGTGGATTTCAGGCAAAGTGTAATACATGAAAAGGACTCAAAATCAAGCAACGAAGCTATCCCAGTTGGTCAATTAGATTGAAATTAATCCAATCAAAAATTCCTCTTTGTGTTCTTGAGCCGAATTTGCAATTACCATGATGAAGACACCTCGCACTCTCCCATTGGTCAAGACACGTCACCAACCCCAACTACTTCTCATTTCTACTCTATAAATAGCAGTTAGATCTCTCATTTGTAAAGTGTAGCCTAAAGTGTGAAAAACACACACTTTCTTTTTTCTCTCAATTTCTAGCATTACCTTTTCAGTTACAACAACTCTTAAGTGTTTGCCATACACTTATGAGTCTGTTAGTTAGACAGTTAGCTTTTGTAACAGATTTTCCCTCTAAATAAATAAAACACAAAATTCAGTTCACTTACATTCATCTTACTTCACTCATTTCTGCAATCTTGTTGATTCTATGTGTTGCCATTGATTTTCCATTATCAATGGAAGCTTGATAACATTTTTGAATATTTGTAGTTGTTCAGTTTCAGTTGAAGTTCCTTTGCAGTCTATTTTCATTTATATGCAGAGTTGAAGCAGGGGTATAGGTTAATTTTGAATTTGATGATAATGATGATGAATTTGGGTTAATAACTAGTGTTTAAGTGTTTTCTAGAGAGCTCAGCGCTCCTCTACTCCATCAGAGGAGGCTTCATTGCTAAAAGGTTCAACAAGTCCTATTTTTGTTCCTCTCAAGTGTATTTGCATGCTCAATTTCTAGTTTAGCTATTAATTGCTGATCTGAAAATGTGTTTAGCTTGATTGTAGCATAACTGAATCAGTTTAATAGATTACTTGTAGTATTGTAGTCTGTTACTTAGTTTCACTTGATTTCATTTGATATTTCATCAGTTAAAGTTCCTTAGGTTCAATATGTGGTGTAGTCTGTTTTAATGCTTAATTTCAGTCTAAACATACCTCATTTGGTCATCTAAACAAGTTTTGATAAAAGTCATAACCTGTCTTACACTTGTACTAAAATTTCCTTTGAGAAAGTCTTATATAGATTTCTAAAGCAGTGTTTGGAATTGATGAGTTTTGGTGATTAAAGTCTGTTAAATCCTTTGTTAATTGTTCATTTACATTTGGTTACATAGTGTAAACATTTTGCTTCAGTTTTGTGGTCAAAAGTTTAGTCAAAAAGGCAATTGGTATATAAAAAGTTTGGGTCAAAATATGTTTACTTGTTCATCAGAAAACTAGCCAACTTTAATCCATTAGCATTTCTTTGTTTCTTGCTCATATTGCCTCAAACCTGTTTCTACTTGTAGTTCAACATCCAAAGTTTTAGTGTCTATAAGGAAATTATGCAGTATCCACTTTTCAATGAGAAAACAGCTTATTAGTCAGCTTATGAGCATTTGCAAGTTTCTGTGATAAAGTCATAACTGTTTTCCTATATCTCCATTTCTACTTCACAAACTTGTCATTTTTCTTTCATAAATCTTATTACCAACATGTCTTGAGTGGATTTTGTAAAAATCAGCTTTTTGGAATTTTGGTCAACGTTGGTCAAATAAGCTCACTTTTGCTTAATTCCAGATTCTGGCTTATTCAGTGAATCATTTTTCATTCTAAAAGACATTACTATCCTCTTGTTAGTTGATTAATCAGATTGTGCAATAAAATCAAGTTGTGGAAGTCTGGATTTCTTTTTAGCTTATTCTTGGCTTATTAGAATAAGCTACATTGTGATTTTTAAGCTTTTAAGCTGATTCCTGTTACTAGCCTAACTCATTTTCCTTTTATGTAGTTTGCAACAAACCAGAATTAATTTGGTTGAGAAATAAGCTCTGACCAGCTTATTGATTTGGTTTAACCCGTTTTCATTAAACATTTTAGTTTAATTGCAATTTGGTCCTTGTTGTTTGTTAAACTTGATAATCAGTGCTAATCTTTCAAGTTTTTAGGGTTTGCTAAACTTCAGTCCTTGAAGTTTCAGTTTGTTTCATTTTCAGTTAGGCAGTTTTGTAAACTTGTTAAATTGGTTACTAGTTTGTATTTACATATTTGGTCCTTGTAGTTTCTAAAATTTACATTTTAGTCCTTAAACTTTCATTTAGTTTGCATTTCAAATAATTTTACTTTTATTGCATTTAAACTTTGTACTTTGTGAATAGTAATTGGTGCGTGCACTTTGTTTTACGGATACGTAACCTATTATTTTCCTCTTTTTACGTGTTGATTGAATTAGACATAGAATTCCAAATATCATTAACAACCAAGAACAATTAAAAGCTCGATATTTTTAGGCCTTTCAATTTGTCAAGAATCGAGAATAAACGAACTCATAAATATTCAATTTCACCTGCAATAAGGAGTTTTGAAAACAGGCTTTGTTCTTGAGACTAGCTCGATGTTAAATTCTGTCTCGTGGTTAAGAAGGAATTTCTTGAAAACTTTCTGAAATTATATCTGGGAACTCTGGAATAATCTACTGATCATGATTTTGAGGAACTTCAGAAGTGGATTATAACTGGTGGCTAGAAAGTCTTCGTAGCTATGGATTGATAAGTCACGCGCTTGTACGGCATACAACTTGTACTGATTTTTCTGGCAGAAAATATAATGAATATATTTAGGATTTAGTATGACGGATCTCATCGTTAACTAAAAAGAAAACTTTAATAAATATGGTTGATACTGTGGAGTCTTTTCGGTTGGGAGGTAGGTAAATACCTGATTTAAATAAAGCTGACATAGGAATACGTGAAGTAAACGTGGCGACTTTTACTGAATGTGTTCGTCTGTAAATTCACAGAATGAATACTGCGTGTCTAACCTGAATAATACTCCAGTAGTGGTAACTGGATCTTTACTGGTTTGATTTATGTTTGGCATGATAAAACGGGTATACCCCCGTGGATGGTACCCTGAATTTCTAAGGGTCTGGTTTAGAAGATATACTGAAATTATGAGTCTTGACTCGTACTTAGAGACAACACTCTTATGACATGTACCGTGACTAGTTTCCTGACAAGTGTCTTCACAAAAGATACCTGAGGTCTGTATCTTGACTAATATCTTGACATGTGTTTTAGTAGGTGAAACTGAACAAGGCTGAAAATTTGGTAACTGCTAGGGTTGGCGGACCGGTTAGACTGTTGACCTCTGTATCTCTAGTAAAGTCCATTCTAGAGTTCTGATGGCTACTGACTGGTTAATATAAGCACGGTGGTTGTTATCATCGGTTTGTTTGTCAGTTTCATGACGGTCATTATAACGACCGTAATTTCTATAGCTAATTTGTTGAGTAGCCGACTGGGTACTGGTTCCCACTCTTCTGATTGAAAAACAGCTGTATGAAGTGTGACATCTAATCGAGAAAGTAAAAGCATGGAATAGAATGGTAGCGTCTGAGGGTTGAAATATAGTCTTGTCAGGAATTTCAAATTTATTGTTCTTGTCCTTGCTCTTGAAGAGTCTTCATAGTATAAACAGCATCAGCATCTTAGGTAATCTCCAAAGTATTAGTAGTATTAGCAGCATCAGCATTCGTGAGGGCTCCAAAATATTAGCAGCAACGGTGTCTGGTAAAATCTTCAACACTCAAGCAGCATCGGCATCTGGTAGAGTATTGACAAGTGGAAATGCCTGAGGTGGTTAAAGATCGATTAACGGTACACATGGAGTAAGGTACCTGGAGTACACCTGAATACTATACGTGAAGTACACGATGAATACTGTTCATATAATACCGTTGAAGGTTTGCTGATATGATCGATACTGGTATCAACCGTCTGACATGATCAACGGCAGATAATTGATAACTGGTTAGCAAACCGAACTGAAACAGTTAACATGATAGGCTGATAATTTCTGCGTAGGTTTAATGCAGGTGGTATACAGGTTCAAGAATATGATTAAACGGAATTTCAACAATGGTCAGCATAAAGACATGACTGATGAAGACCAAACATGATTTATTATGAAAACAGGATTTTCACTGTAACCCTTCTGTATTTTAGCCTGAAACATCATCACCTTGCTGAAAACGTAATCCTCATACGGAGGCATGAAACTTTATCAGCATGAAAACGACATTCACGTGAGAGTATAAAATTTGACTGATACAAAGAACATAGAAGGAACTCAACTGAGGTTTAACATCAACTGGTGTGGATGGCTATGGTTCAATCCACAGAATTTAAAGAAGAAACATGTGACTAAGTATGGGTGATTCTGGTTCGATTCATACTTGTCAAAATTTCATGAGAACTGTCATGTATAGCAACTTACAATCTGGGACTAAATATGGTTTGCTGTAGTCTAATCCATACTTGTCAAAATTTTATAAAATGTCATGATATGACAAAGGTAAACAACTATGGATCGGTTCACAAAACAACATTCGAATGAAAAGCACATGCGACTAAATATGGCCAGTCCTATACCAACCCTTTTTTTCTTAGTCAAAATCTTTAAGAAAACTGACTGATAAATGAAGAAAACTGACTGATAAATGCATGAGAAACATGAAAGATAACAACGCCAAAATCTGGGAAGTTCCTGGTGACTACCCACTGGTCACAAGTCAAGTTTTAGAGCCTACAGATCGAACCTTGCGCTCTGATACCATAATTATAACACCCTACTTGGATAAGTGGACCGTTACGTGTATTTATGGCGTGTCATCAAAGCAAAAGGTAAATTTCCTAAAATAGTTACTGACCATAAAGTAAATACCGGAATCAAACATCGGTAATCCAAACATAAGCTCAAAACATAAAAGTAAATATCGAAGTAAAGGACTAAACAATGTCCAAATAAGCAGAATAATGTAAGAAGTGCATAAAGTCAAAAGTCTTGATAGCTTTCATCCAAATGCACATGCTCTCAGAATCCTAAGAGCGTCCTGGTGTACATGCCGTTAGAACATAAAAAGAACTACGGCTGAGCATAACGCCCAATGAACGAATATAAAGCATGATAAGACATACTGAAATGAAGCAGATGATAAAATACTGAAGCTGTAAGACTGATAAGTAAAATTGCAGTGGAAATCTGTGTATAATCTGAAAACTCTTATTTATAAAGAATAAAGTTGAATTGTTATCTGTTAAATCTGAAAACATGCATTTACTGTATTTTAATTGCCAAGAGATTATACAGGTCATGTGATGTAACAACTGTTGCATGAATAAATGGAGGGGTGACCTCGTCATGCTGTAGAGCGGTGACCTCTAAATAATGTGCTAGGTGGAGGGATCAGCTCCAATGTGAAGGATGTAGAGCACACACCACATTCACCTGATAAACTGTAAACTGATAGCCTAGGATGCATCCATACGCCCAACTAATAATACTGATAAAATGGCCAAGCTGAGTTGAATGGGACGCTGCAGGATATCACTCTCCTACAGGTGAGTCATGACACCGGTGCCTCAAGTGTCATGGTTACGTTACCTCCGTAACTAGTACAACTAACTGGTCATGCTTGTATATAAGGCTCAGGCAATATCTTAGTTATTAAAATAATTTCTAATAATTTATAACATATATTGAAGAAAACATTTGGCTGCAGACGGGAAATCCTAATCATGCATAGAAGGAAAGTTCATTCCGAAGGACGGGAAATCCGTACCTCTTGTCCAGTAACTGACTGAAGGAAACTGAACGAACTCCACTCGGGCTTCTCGGAAGCTACAATAATAATAGGCGCGAATAAGTTATCTGATATTTATTTAATTTACTGATCTTATCGGTTTCTCATTTATTTATTTTATTTTCCTGAAATTATGTACGCATATTAACTGATAAATCAGATCTTTCTTATAATTCTTTTAATGTATTATCGTTCTACTATTAATTACGTTACAAACGTATTATGGCGCTATATTAATACTATATTAGGTAACCTGCTAAAAATAGAAAATTTCCTAAATTAGAAAGTTTCCAAAATCATTTATAATTTCTTTAATAAAATTATACCCTCTAAATCTTATAAAACTATTTTAATCTAATCCATTTATATAGACAATTAAGACATTCATAAAATTAAGTAATAAAAGGTATGATTTAAAAATCTTCATTTTTATCATTTTAACTATATCCCGAGCCAACCGAGATACCCCTTCTCGGTGGCACTAAAACAATCAACATAAATATATTAAATCTGCCTATTAGATTTAACGACAGAAAAATCTGTCACTAAACTGTGACCAAAAGCTGAGTTTTAAAACTGTCAATAAAACTGTGATAAACAATTTCTATGGGAGCCATGCGATAAGGAGCCTTGGAAATCGGCTGAGCTCCTGGAATGAGCTCGATGTTAAACTCTACTTCACGTGCAGGTGGTATGCCCGGTAGTTCTTCTAGAAATACATCTGGAAATTCTAACACTATCGGCTGATTCTGAATTGATGGAGATTCAGCATCCATGTCATGAACAGTAGCTAGATAGCCCTCTCAACCATGTGAAAGTAATGCACGTGCTTGCAGGGTTGATATGATTTGTACAGACCTTCAGGGTACGAACCCATTGTGAATGTACTATGGTGCATTAACATCACCGAAGATGACTCGATATGAATGGCAGTCAATGGTAGCATGATGCTTGGATAGCCAGTCCATGCCCAATATCATGTCAAATTCATTCATGTCCAGCGGAAGTGCATCAACAGGATGAATCTTGTCGTCAAACTCTAGGGGGAGGATATTGTACACATTGGTTATGCGTACAAAGTCTCTTAAAGGCGTGGAAATGTTCAGTACATTCTCTAATGGCATAGGGGATATCCTAACATTCTTAGCATAAGCAGTAGAAATGGCCGAATAAGTAGCACCCGTGTCAAATAGAACACATGCAGCTTGACCATACATATACAAGATTCCAGTTATGGTACCTGATCACGAGAAGTCGTGTAAACGCATCCACTAGTAGGAGGCGGCTTAGTATCAGCATGTCCAGATGTGCCCTCCATCTCGCCCTTGCGGCAGTCCTTTATGCGATGGCCAGGGAGGCCACACTTGTAGCATGCGTCGCTGTCGTGGCGACATGGCCCTGGGTGCCTACGGTTGCAGGTAGTGCAAAGAGGATGAGTATACCCTCCAGAAGGTGTCCTTGCTGGCTGAGAGCCTGATAAGAACAGTATACATGAGACATGATAATAGGTACAAAGGACAATGCGTAAAATTCGTAAGACATAATACCAGTGATAGCTGGACGGTTAGGCTGTGAACCTCTTTGGTTATGGTCCCTCCTGTTACCATGATTCCTGGTAGAAGATTGCTAACGTGTCAGAATTATGAACTATTGAATGTAACATAAGAAAATGAGTAAGTGTAAGGACCTGCTGATATTGGAGTTTCCAGCGTTGTTACGGTAATTATCATTACCGCCTCGCCTGTCCGTAGCAGAACTGTCGTGAGTCTCACCATTTCCCCTGGGCTGAGTAGGCTGTTGCTGAGTAGCCGACTGAGACCGGTCCCCAGTCTTCTGCCTGGAAGATACAGTTTAAAAGAGATATAAATATTGACATATATTGAAAGAATACGATTTGGTCACCGCTGAATAAAGAATGTTTACCTCTTCTTGGGTCTCTCTGCTTCCCCGAACTCATCTCTTTCTTGCAGCATCTCCAGCTTACGTTCTGCATCGGCCACTTGTGCCACCGTGTTGAACGTAGCACACACCAAGTTGTTGGCGACCGATGTACGAAGAGCCCACCGTAAGTGGTATGCTTGCTCTTCGGCAGTACCTGCTACTGCGCCAAGAAAACCAGCCAAACGGAGAAAGCGCTGCATGAACTCGTTGTTGTTCTCCCCATCTCTTTGTCTGATCCCATGGCACTCTCTCTTTAGCTTGTCTCATCGTTCTTTTCAGGCTTTGATGAGATGGCATTTATACATGATCTCATCGTTCTTTTCAGGCTTTTAATGCATAAAAATGTCATAAAATACCATATATATGCTTGTGTTTGTTTACTTGCGTATTTTAGGTATGGATATCGTGAAAAGGACAAAATATCACAAGTTACAAGGAAAAACGGACACGAGAAACGAAGCCGTACAAAGAACCGGGCCCTAATCATGGAATTCTCAACAAATACCCTTGAAGACTTGAAGACAAACAAGATTGATCCTCATTTATTGAAGAAATGACACTTAAAACCCTTGTATATTAATAATTACAAGTTTGGTCACTTAAGTTTATCAAAATTACACAAAAGGTCCCTCAACTTTGAAGAAATGGCAAGATTAGTCCCTCAACAATTTCAAATTGTCAAATATGGTCCCTCATCAAGCCAAAGATACATTGAAGACCTTTAAAGATAAAAAATGTCCAAGATCAGTCCTTCAAATATGCAAAAGTTCCAAAATTAACCCTTGATACACTTTTTGGAAAGTTTTGTGCATAAAATGACAAGTTGTGAAACGTTGATACAAAGGATTTGGACGCTGATGGGTTTTTAAACACAAAAGACAAGAGAAAGAAAGAATAAGGGCTGAATTTGTGCTATTGAAACATTCAAACGCCCAAAAATGCGCCAAACACATAACACTCCCCCAATTTCGGATCAAACAACTTACTATTCACCTTCATCCACCCAGTTTTACCATCACTTAAAACAAGGGGTAAATCAAAATTACCCACACCCACGTATGATTCACACATGCAGAATCTCATCCCACACATAAAACCCTCACTCCTACTCACCATGGACCCCACCCCCAATTCCCGTTTAACCAATCACAATGCAACTTACTCTCCAAGTTATGTGACGTGTCAAATTCAACAGCTATGATTCATTGCTTCATTCCAAAGCTAAAATGAACAGCCTTGATCAAATTGGACAGCTCAAATTCAGAAAACGTCTAGAAGACTCAAGGGCATAATAGGGAATTCAGTTCTAGGGTTTGTGAATAGTGTTTAGCCAGGCATTTGCCTATAAAAGGAGACCTCAACATGTGAAAGTCCCTTTGTTCCAGTTTTAGGCTATTAATCTTTGTAATTCCTTTTTAAGCTTAATAAAATTTGAATTTCTGAAATTTGAAATCTCTTTTTGATTTAGTTAAAAGTTTGGTGTTTGAGTAGCCTAATTCTGAGTTCCATTTGATTGTTAAGGCCTACCTTAATCTTGTGGTTAAGGCACGTCTTGTTTCATTAGGTTTTTAAGGTTTGAATACCTTGAAATCCTAGGTTCTGTTTTGGTTTATTTTGTGTACTAACCCTTAGCCACCTGCTATAAGCTCTTACAAGCTTGTTGACACCAAGCTTGTGAAGGGATTAGAGCCTTTGGTTGAGTTTGTTTGTTGCTTGTGTTGAAGATATATCATAATCAAAGCCTTGTTCTACTTTGAACATCAGCAGGCTTTGATCATCTTTATTGAAGTACCTTGGTCTTGTTCTAGTTGTTGAACAAGGTCCAAGGAGCATTGCTGGCCTTCCTAGGATGTTGTGGAAGGCAGGTATAAGCTCTTGTTAAGATTCCCCTAAAATTTCATGTTTATGACTGTTTTGGATTTTGTGCTTTGATTTTGAGTATTTGTGTTTGTGCTGGTGATTTTTGAGTTTGATTGTGTTAGTTGCTATTGTTTAAGTGTTTTTGATCATTAAAATCAGTAGGTTATTAGAAGAAATCACAAGTTTCTTTGATAAGTGACTGATTAAGGAGTGTTTGGGATTACTGCATAAGTTTGGATTGTGGCTTGTTAAGTTCTTGTGTGTTGTTAGCAAGTATTGGTATCTGTTGTTTGGGTGATATTGTTCATCTGTTTGCAGGTTTTGAGGTTTTGAACACATTGATTCTTGATTTGGCTATAAAATCTTAAATACTTGGTAAAATTGGCTAGGATTTTGAGGACACCTAGATCTAGGCTAGGGCTAGGGCTAACAAGTGCTAAATCATAGTTAATCACACCAGGAAAAAGGATTTGAGGCTTGAAATTGGATTAAGTGTCAAGTATATCAGCAAAACTTGTCTGCATATTGTTCTTTGTTCATCAGAAACATTTTGTGCTTTGATCTTGCTATTTACTTTGATTCAGTGTTTGATTCTTGTTGCTTTGTGTTTGTTCTGAATTTATATAGCTTGTGTATGCATCCTGTAAAGTTTGGTGGGCTTATTCTGCTTAAATCTGCTTATTAAGTGCTTAACTGCTTATTTGCATATCTGGAGCATATTTGGTAACTGTTTGGCTTATTGTGGCTTATTGTGTGAACCATTTTGTAATTTTATTGTTGCTATTGACTCCTTGTGATTCACTGATCACAAGGGTGCCTTTGTTTCCAATTGAATCAAACCAGAACTCTCTCACAAGTTTGGTCAAATAGTCAAAGCAGTGGGAACTCCTTTCCCCTTCTAGTTACCACTGATAGTGCAAATTTGGTGTCAGCTTATCAATAAGCTATAATAGCTTATTCCAACCAGCAACAACTTTGTTTTTGTAATAGGTGCTCATATTTTGACCCATTTGTTCATACTGGAGCATTTGGGTGGTTGACTTTTAGGTTTGACTAGAAAACCAACTCCTTTGACTTTTACATAAGTTCATTTGTGCTTATTCTGGCTTATTGGTTGTGCTTATTGGATTTTTGTTGATTGATATTGCTTATTGAGTCCATTTGAAAGCTTTTGCAAGTTGAATCAAGTCCTGAGGTTCATTATTTCTCAAAAAACGACTATTTTGTCGTTTTGTGGACTTTTGCTTTTCTATTTTCTGGCTTATTGAGTGAGCTTTTTGGAAATTTCTTTTGACAGATCTCTTAAGCATCCTAAAAGAGGGTTGTGTGTCAAATTAGAGCTTATGGCATTAGCTTATGGCTTAATGGGCTGAAAAGCCCAATAAGAATAAGCTTTGTGTTCAATAAGCTGTGATAAGCTCACTTTCAGCTTTTGGGCCTTTAGAGTTTTGTTCTTAGAATTGAATTTTAAGTCAGATAGGGCTTTTCCAAGTCAATTGGGCCAAGTTTGACTTTTTGGGCCCAAAAGCCCATTTGTGTTGACTGAATTTGGATTTGGCCCATTTGAGGGCCCAATAGGGATATTCTGGTAATTTCACTTTGATTTTTTGATTATTTAGGTTAAAATAAACTAGTTTGCAAGTTTTTAGAATTTTTTATAATTTTTGGATTTTTAATATTATTTTATTATTATTTTATTATTATTGATGAAATTTCACATTTTCCAACTTTTTACATTTTTCTTAGGTTAATTACATTAAAATAGGAATTTAGCAACTTTTAGAATAATTTTATCACTTTTAGATTAATTTTTATAATTATTTTAAGTTTTAATAGTTTTTAAATCATTTTAAATAGTTTTTATAAGTTTTAAAATTTCTAAAAATAGTTTTTAATCTTTTTAGGTCATTTTAGAGGTTTATCAATTGAAAAATCTTAATTTGGGCTTTTTGATAATTTATTTAATTTTTAGGGCTTTAATTAGCATTTAAAAATTGAATATTTAATTATTTAAAAGGTTTGAAAAAGTTTTGATCATTGGTAAACTCTTAGTTTATTATTTTTGATTTTTGGTGAATTTTTGGTAATTTTTAGAATTTATTTTTATTTTTGTGGTTTTTAAAGTTCTACGTTTTAACTTTCTAGTAGTGATTTTTTTTTTTGTTAATTTTTATTTTTACGTCTTCGTCAATTTCTTTTCTCATCCCCTTCTAAACCAAATATTAATCACAAATCTTGAACATCTTAGTCACACACATATACCTCCTTGGGAAACGAACTTTCACACCATTAAGGGTCATTAGTGTTGATTTTCCTAAATCATCACTCGATACTTACCGCTTTTACCCTCCTTTTCCTAAAAGAGGTGTAATTTACCACAATCATTTATCATGTATTCTGGATATTCTGATTAAGTATTACTTGTATTTCTTGTATTATCATACTTGTTGTGTAATAATAAGTAACTTTCTAAAAATAGCAGGTTTCCTAAAATAGAAAGTTTCTAAAAATAGAAAGTTTCCAACAATAGAAAGTTTCCAAAAATAGATTCACTGCTTAAATTAAATAAGTTTCTAAAAATAGAAAGTTTCCATAAATAGAATAACTGCTTAAAATCAATGTAAAACCCGCATGCTTTTACCATGAACAGTACACTTATGATCGTTCGTACAGGATTTAAACCTTCCTTATATAACATGAACACATATCACGAGTATTAATTACAAGAATTACGTATGTGTTATTACACGATAAGTATTAAATACGTGTTAGTACGATAATTATTAACAATAATAATTATAATCACGAACATAAAATCATGTACATGAAATCACGAACAGATAATTATGTTCTTACGTATTATTAATACGATGAATGTCGTTACGTATGAGTAATTATAATAACATGAATAATTAATAACTACGTAACACGTAAACACGAACATTTAACACGATTATTATTATTACGTATATTTAATTAACACGACAAGTAATTACGAACATAGTGGTTACGTTTAACACGTATAAGGATAACTATGAAGATGCACGACACTTAAACCACGAATACACGGAATATTCAACTTGTCGCGGGAATAACTAAAAAGATTAATAGGGATGGTGTTGGGCCGGCGTCCAAAAAGAAGGAAGTGGGCTCAAGGCACACTTGGGCTACAAAACCGTATATCAAGAATAAAAATGGACGGGGGGGGGGGGGGGGGGGGTTGTTTTTTTTTGTTTCTGCCGACAAAAACACCACAAAACAGGAAACCCTAAACATATTATTCAAGCCGTTGTTTCTTTTCTTCTTCTTTTGTCTCTCCTGTCATCGACCCACACCAAAACAAGAGAGGCAAGCGTGTGTTTTGATCCAAGAAAAAAACAGGAATGCGTTTGTTGTGTTATCCCAAATCCTAACAAGCAAAATAAGGTAAACCCTAGATCAAGTTTTATATAGTTTTTTTATCTTTGTTAATTGACCAAGAATCTGAATATTAAGAATCTTAAACATGTTAAAACGAGATATATAAAGGGGTGGTTCGTTTTAATGCTGCTGTGTTTAGTTTGCACACAAACCGAGACACTTATGTGTCTCGGTGATAACATAAGCCCACCAGCCGCAACCCTAAAAGGGTTTTGGCTTGGTTTTGTGCTAACGGTGGCGTCCAACGAGCAAGCAGGGGAAACCACTGGTTGCGGCCAGTGGTATGTTCGTTCAGGCAGTGGGAACCGAGACCACCCAGGTCTCGGTGGTAACCAGACGCGCAGCAGGGGGAACGCAGGGCCAGTCAGGGGAAACAACATAACTGCCAGGGGTAACTGGCAGTTAAGGGGTGTTTTGTTTTTGGGTTAAGACAACATAAGGGGCTGTTTGGCTATGGGTTTAATAAACAAGATTTAGGGGCTGTTTGGTTCGGCTTATTTGTAAAACACAACACGGGTTTCACGGGGTTCACGTATACGGTTCACGACACATTTAATGTTTAAAACACGGTTCGGTTCATGGGTTAGTTTACAAGATTAATTATATTTACATGCTTAGATATTTACAAGATTAAAATAAATTAATTAAAACATGCACATGATTAATTTAATTATACATGACTTAAGTTATTAATATTATTATTAATTCATGAATTTTAACCTAAGTATCTACCATATTATTTAGACTATATAATTAATTAATTACTAAAAACCATGACTTATAATTAATTAATTTACATGACTTAGGTTATATTATTAATAGATAATAATACACGTTTTAACCTAAGTATTTTTAACTTTATTTAATTAAATCATGTTATATTTAATTAAATACTTTAACCTATAGTTTATTTAATTTACATGAAATAATTAATAAACTATACTATTTTAATTACATGACTTAGAATACTAATCAGTAAACAATTAAGCTTATATTATTAGCTTAATAATCCAGCTTATATCTAATTATGGAAACTTTCTATTTTTAGAAACTTATTTAATTAAGGCAGCTAATCTATTTATGGAAACTTTCTATTTTTAGAAACTTATCTATTTTAAGCAGTAAATCTATTTTTGGAAACTTTCTATTTTTGGAAACTTTCTATTTTTAGAAACTTTCTATTCTTGGAAACTTACTATTTTTGGAAACTTTCTATTTTTGGAAACTTTCTATTTTAGGAAACCTGCTATTTTTAGAAAGTTACTTATTATTACACAACAAGTATAATAATACAAGGAATACATGAAATACTTAATCAGAATGGACAAAATACATGAAATACTTAATCAGAATAGACAGAATACATGATAAACACAGTATTAAGCTTAAATCAGTAAAACATGACAGGAACATATAAAACAAGCTAAGACATGATATAAAACCAGTTACGTACTCAGTATCCAGATACTTATACACGTATGTATTTATGTAGCATTAGTGATACCGAAGTAGGACTCTCTTCCGTTCGTCTTCTTCGTTCACTGGACATAAGGTACGGATTCTCCGTCCTTTTAGTATGGACATTCTTTCCTTATTAGGATTTCCCGTATGCAGCCAACTGTTTTCCCCAGTATATGTTTTATATGTTTATGAATTGCTTATGTTTAATTAGAATACTTAAAGCCATATACATGCATGACCAGTTTTACCTAGTTATGGAGGTACCATAACCATAACACTAGAGGCACTGGTGTTATGACTTCACCACGGCGGAGTGATAGCTCGTGACGTCCCTTTCAGCTTTTGGCCATATATTTATTATCAGGTGGGGTGTATGGGTGCATCCTAGTTACATGTTTTCAGCAGATTATTCAGTGTGAATGTGGTGTGTGCCTTGCATCCTTCACAAGGAGCTGATCCCTCCTACCCAAAACCAGTATATTAAATTAGAGGAAGCCCCTCTAATTTGCATGACGAGGTCACCCCTACAAGTATTCATGCACGTTGATATTTTCATGACCTATACTGGCTAATGGTAAACATGTTAAACAGATTTTTACAAGATAAACATAAGGTTTTTCAAACTCTGAAACCACTTTTACTAATATATAACCAGGTTTTCCAGGACATATACATTTCCGCTGCTATATGCTATTCATGCTTATATTATTCATATCATGCTTTTATATCCGTGCACTGAGCGTTATGCTCAGCCGTTACTTTCCTTTCCCTATCCCAAAACGGCAGGTACACAAGGACAGACTCGAGCATTTGGAGGACATGCATAGGATGGAAGCTGCAATAGACTTCTTCTCCTTTTGCCTTCATATACTTATGCTTGTTTAGTCTTTCATTCATTTCATTTACTTTATTATGTTTTGGGCTTATGTTTGGGAACCGATGTTTGATTCTGGTTTTCCCTATGGTCATGTATGTTTCACTACATATTACCTTGCATGCTTTGATGGCACGCCATAATTACGCGTAACGGTCCACTTATCAAAGTGGGGTGTTACAATTATGGTATCAGAGCCAGGTTTCGACCTGTAGGCTCTAAAACTTGACCTGTGACTAGTGGGTAGTCATCAAGAGCTTCCTAAGCCAACGTTGTTATTCCACGTATTGATGTTTTCAGCACATTGTTGTTTTAGCCATGATGTTTTTAGCAACTTGATGTTTTAACCTTGATGTTTTCATCGATATTGTTTCACTGATATGGATGGACAACCGTCATTCATATTTAGTTACGTGTCATTGTTTCATGCATGATGTTCTTCGTGAACTGTGACTATATGGACTGAACCCTAGTAGTTCATAATTAGTCACATAAGTTTTTTTCTGATAAGTTTTGGACAGGTGATTTTTACTTATTTATGTTTCATGTATCATTGTTGTAGGAATTTTGACTAAGTAATGGTTGGTACAAGACTGGCCCTATTTAGTCGCATGTGCTTTTATCGAAACTTTTAACTTTGGGACCGACCCATAGGCGTCCCCTCGCCATGTCTTTTGTTTTGGGACCGACCCATAGGCGTCCCCTCGCACATATAAAGGTTTTTATAAACTGCATCATGCATTCATGCACTGTTTTCATGCATAAAATTTTTCTCATGATTTATTGCCATAAAAAATTTCATGTCCCCTTATAAGTTACTATGTTTTTATGTTAGGTATGTTTTCATACTGTCATGATTAACTTCAGTTTCATGCTGATTATGTTATACACTCCTTCATGATAGATTGTTTCATGTTTCTTCATGATGACTTCGTCTTCACGTGACTATGTCTTATTTCTCTTTTGTTATTTTTGCTTTCATGCAAGACACTGTTAGAATTCATGTAAATTCTGCTTTCATGATAGTCATGGTTGGTTTTCATTAATCATGCTTTCAGGAAAATCATCGTTGAAATTCGTTTAACCACACGTTAGCGTTTCTCTATGCAACCAGAATGAGGTATATACTGGCATTGCCAGGTTATCATGATGGTCTTTCTAACCGTTTAACCAGTTATTTTCCTTTAAAATCATGTCAGATGATCGACCCCATACTGATCATTTCATGTGCATTCCATGTGTACTCCATGTACCTTTCCCATGTGCGTATTTCCACTTGCTGATACTCTACAAATTGTTGATGTCGCTCATAGCTTGGAGATGTTACTAAAGGTTGATGCTGCTGATGTTTGGAGACACTACGAGATGCGGATGTTGTTCACAACATGGAGATCCTACAAGACGAAAACAAAGGTGTTAGAGCAAAGCAATTGGACGAGAAGATGCTTTACCATCAGACGATTTCCATCAATCATTGTCCCAATTTCTCAGTTACATATCACACGTCATCCAGTTGTCGTTTCAGTCATATGAGTGCGAACCGGTACCAGCCGGTCTCTCAGCTGAATAGTTACATGAATCACAGTCATGAGAATGACCGTCATGGAACTAACAGACAAGACGATAGTAACCACTACTATGACAACAACTATCCTAACAATCGCAACCGAAGCTCCGGTCGCGGACGTGATCAGAAATACAAAGGATCAGTAGTCTAACAGATCCGCCAATTTTGGCATGTTAACCTAATATTTGTAGTTCTATTCGTTTCACATCTCGAGACACATGTCAAGACGACAGTTAAGACACCAGTCAAGACACATGTCATGCTTATATTTTTCCAAGACACTAGTCAAGACACATGACTCATGTCCAATTCTAGAACATCCCTAAGGAATTCAGGGTACCCTTCAAAGGGTATACCCATTTTGTTGTGCGATGTATTAATCAGGCTACAAGAATCTTAGTACCATCAGCGGCTTATTAGCATGATCTGTCACGATTGCTCGATGACACTTTCATATCTTGCACCCATATTTTCATATATTCATGACCATCGCGGACGCCATTCGTATTCCCCATGTATACGAGGGTTTTCTTGAGCCTAATGATGAGATCCAAGCTGCTAACGCATTACCTCGGACAGACACGAGTTGAATTTAATCCTAATTATGGACTACGAACAGCACACCAAGCTACGAGTCATGATTATGTACAGTATTGTTCAGGCTCCTGAATACATTCAGCTTGATTTTCCATCAGGAAAATCAATACAAATTATCTATGCTTTACAAGCACGTGCGTTGTTAGCTATGACTGCTAAATATTCTAGCGGTCAGTAAAGACACGACCACTTAAGTCCTTTTACATATAACCAGCTGATTATACCAAAATCTTACCATACATTCTAGAAGAACCTTCAAGGAGAAGGATGGTACCATGAGATTATGTATCGACTACCGTCGATTTAAGCAAATCACCATCCATAACTGTTATTCTCCTCCACGTATTGACAACATGTCCAAGAAACTCATGATCATGCTGCCAACAGTGACGAGTGAAAGAGCAGAACATGTCCATGACTGCTATTAGTACACGATTCGGTCATGCTGGATTCATGATTTCGTATTAGTCTCATAAATGCTCTAGCAGCATTATCAACTTAATAAAATGAGTTTCCATAAACTCATAAACAAATTCATCAGTGTCTCTATCGAGGACAACCTGATGTTCCTCTAAGTCTAGAGAAGAGCCATAAGACCATATTTGCACTATGTTGCAAATTCTATGACAAGAGAAATTTCACCCCGAAATTTTTTTCCAATCGGAATTTTGGTTGATTACAGTGACATGCTGAATCACGTGTATTCTCACGGTTAAACTTACCATGACTCAACTTATGCATAAAGGTGAGAACCCTACACTACGTTAGGTGTTCCAAGAAAATCCTATGCTAAGAGAAGTCTAATTTCGGAGACTTATAGTTCCGCAAATTTCTAGGTATCAAGTTCCTACGAAGCAAGATGTAGTACGTTCATATCTAAGTACCTGACATACCAACAGGCTAAGATAGAACACCAACAGACTAAGAGGTTTCGCCACCAACAGATATGGTGAACAGAAACGGGACAAGATCTCCATGGATTTTGGTTACCAGATTAATGCAAACTCAGAAGAAACAAGATGCTATCTGGGTTATTACCAACAGTTTGATCAAGTCTGCAGAATCCTTACATCCGTACGGATTTCAGGACCAATAGATTGATCGGACACATTGCACGCCAAGGCTCATCCGATCACTTGGTAATCCGTCAGCTATCGGGTCAGACAAAAGTTCGCATTTGTGCTCCTTATTTATGTCCATGTCCTTGTTCTAATTTCACGATTTGCTTTCACGCTCATGTTCATGACACTATTCACGTTCATGATCGTATCTTGGCTTACGATTTTATGTTTATCTTCGTTTTAGGAAGTTTTGCAGGAACTGGAGAGACCAGACTCAAGTTTAGTATAACTCCCTATCCTCAGATAGACATTTCACGTCACATTCCACGTCTCACCTTGTAGTGTTTGGCGTTACCGCAGTTGTATTCCATGTTCACGATATGTTTCACATGTCATGTTCATTCCACGTTCCTCATATCACGTTCACGGTATGATACACGTATCATTGATCACAATATGTTTTCTCATACTACACTCACCATATCTCCACCTGTCACGTTCAAAATTTTCCACGTATCACGTTCAAAAGTTTTCACGTATCACGTTCAAAATTTTTCATGTACTGCGTTTCAATATGTCTCGCGCATCGCTGCTTATTGTCAGGTATGTTAGATTGTTTTGCACCATAACGTTACAGTTACCCTTGCACGTTAATTCTTATTTCTCTCGATCAAATTCAGGGGATTCATCTTACGTTCATAACCATGTACTTTTATGTATCTTCAAGTCAAAGTCATGAAGACCAAGATTTTAAATCTTGAGAAGGAACCGTTCCAAGAGGGAAGCTACTTGGAAACGGACAAGTTCATTCGGACTTCCTATCCGTTTTTCTCTTATCAATTAGAGATGTCCTTTTAGTCACGTCAGGTTCCATGTCACGTTCCTTTCAAGACATGTCACGTTCCACGTTCCTTTCTACCATGTCACATTCAGATCCTTTTATCTTACATACCCTCTCAGTTTGATTCGGGTATGTTTCGCTTCCAATTACGATATCTATAATTCGGGGACGAATTATTCTTTTTAGGGGAGAAGAGTTGTAAAACCCGCATGCTTTTACCATGAACAGTACACTTATGATCGTTCGTACAGGATTTAAACCTTCCTTATATAACATGAACACGTATCACGAATATTAATTACAAAAATTACGTACGTGTTATTACACGATAAGTATTAAATACGTGTTAGTACACGATAATTATTAACAATAATAATTATAATCACGAACATAAAATCATGAACATGAAATCACGAACAAATAATTATGTTCTTACGTATTATTAATACGACGAATGTCGTTACGTACAAGTAATTATAATAACATGAATAATTAATAACTACGTAACACGTAAACACGAACATTTAACACGATTATTATTATTACCTATATTTAACTAACACGACAAGTAATTACGAACATAGTGGTTACGTTTAACACATATAAGGATAACTATGAAGATGCACGACACTTAAACCACGAATACACGAAATATTCAACTTGTCGCGGGAATAACTAAAAAGATTAATAGGGATGGTGTTGGGCCGGCGTCCAAAAAGAAGGAAGTGGGCTCAAGGCCCACTTGGGCTACAAAACCGTATATCAAGAATAAAAATGGACAGGGGTTTTTTTTTCTTTCTGCCGACACAAACACCACAAAACAGGAAACCCTAAACATATTATTCAAGCCGTTGTTTCTTTTCTTCTTCTTTTGTCTCTCCTGCCGTCGACCCACACCAAAACAAGAGAGGCAAGCGTGTGTTTTGATCCAAGAAAAAAACAGGAATGCATTTGTTGTGTTATCCCAAGTCCTAACAAGCAAAACAAGGTAAACCCTAGATCTCGTTTTATATTTTATTTTTCTCTTTGTTAATTGATCAATAATCCGAATATTAAGAATCTTAAACATGTTAAAACGTATAAAGGGGTGGTTCGTTTTGATGTTGTTGTGTTCAGTTTGCACACAAACCGAGACACTTATGTGTCTCGGTGATAACATAAGCCCACCAGCCGCAACCCTAAAACAGTTTTAGCTTGGTTTTGTGCTAACGGTGGCGTCCAGCGAGCAAGCAGGAGAAACCACTGGCTGCGGCCAGTGGTATGTTCGTTCAGGCAGTGGGAACCGAGACCACCCAGGTCTCTGTGGTAACCAGACGCGCAGCAGGAGGAACGCAGGGCCAGTCAGGGGAAACAACATAACTGCCAGGGGTAACTGGTAGTTAAGGGGTGTTTGGTTTTTGGGTTAAGACAGTATAAGGGGTGTTTGGCTATGGGTTTAATAAACAAGATTTAGGGGCTGTTTGGTTCGGCTTATTTGTAAAACACAACACGGGTTTCACGGGGTTCACGTATACGGTTCACGACACATTTAATGTTTAAAACACGGTTTCATGGGTTATTTTACAAGATTAATTATATTTACATGCTTAGATTTTTAAAAGATTAAAATAAATTAATTAAAACATGCACATGATTAATTTAATTATACATGACTTAGGTTATTAATATTATTATTAATTCATGAATTTTAACCTAATTATCTACCATGTTATTTTGACTATATACATAATTAATTACTAAAAACCATGACTTATAATTAATTAATTTACATGACTTATGTTATATTATTAATAGATAATAATACACGTTTTAGCCTAAGTATTTTTACCTTTATTTAATTAAATCATGTTATATTTAATTAAATACTTTAACCTATAGTTTAATTAATTTACATGAAATAATTAATAAACTATACTATTTTAATTACATGACTTAGAATACTAATCAGTAAACACTTAAGCTTATATTATTAGCTTAATAATCCAGCTTATATATAATTATGGAAACTTTCTATTTTTAGAAACTTATTTAATTAAGGCAGCTAATCTATTTATGGAAACTTTCTATTTTTAGAAACTTATCCATTTTAAGCAGTAAATCTATTTTTGGAAACTTTCTATTTTTGGAAACTTTCTATTCTTGGAAACTTACTATTTTTGGAAACTTTCTTTTTTGGAAACTTTCTATTTTAGGAAACCTGCTATTTTTAGAAAGTTACTTATTATTACACAACAAGTATAATAATACAAGGAATACATGAAATACTTAATCAGAATGGACATAATACATGAAATACTTAACCAGAATAGACATAATACATGATAAACACAGTATTAAGCTTAAATCAGTAAAACATGACATGAACATATAAAACAAGCTAAGACTGATATAAAACCAGTTACATACTCAGTAATCAGATACTTATACACGTATGTATTTATGTAGCATTAGTGATACCGGAGTAGGACTCTTTTCCGTTCGTCTTCTTCGTTCACTGGACATAAGGTACGGATTCTCTGTCTTTTCAGTATGGACATTCTTTCCTTATTAGGATTTCTCGTATGTAGCCAACTGTTTTCCCCAGTATATGTTTTGTATGTTTATGAATTGCTTATGTTTAATTAGAATACCTAAAGCCATATACATGCATGACCAGTTTCACCTAGTTATGGAGGTACCATAACCATAACACTAGAGGCACTGGTGTTATGACTTCACCACGGCGGAGTGATAGCTCGTAGCGTCCCTTTCATCTTTTGGCCATATATTTATTATCAGGTGAGGCGTATGGGTGCATCCTAGTTACATGTTTTTAGCAGACTATTCAGTGTGAATGTGGTGTGTGCCTTGCATCCTTCACAAAGAGCTGATCCCTCCTACCCAAAACCAGTATATTAAATTAGAGGTAGTCCTTCTAATTTGCATGACGAGGTCACCCCTCCAAGTATTCATGCACGTTTATATTTTCATGACCTATACTGGCTAATGGTAAACATGTTAAACAGATTTTTACAAGATAAACATAAGGTTTTTCAAACTATAAAACCAGTTTTACTAAGATATAACCAGGTTTTCCAGGACATATACATTTCTGCTGCTATATGTTATTCATGGTTATATTATTCATTTCATGCTTGTATATCCGTGCACTGAGCGTTATGCCCAACCGTTACTTCCCTTTCCATGTCCCAAAACGGCAGGTACCCAAGGACAGACTCGAGCATTTGGAGGACATGCATAGGATGGAAACTGCCATAGACTTATTCTCCTTTTGCCTATATATACTTATGCTTGTTTAGTCTTTCATTCATTTCATTTACTTTATTATGTTTGGGAACCGATGTTTGATTCCGTTTTTCCCTATGGTCATGTATGTTTCACTACATATTACCTTGCATGCTTTGATGACACGCCATAATTACGCGTAACGGTCCACTTATCAAAGTGGGGTGTTATAATAGATAAGTTTCTAAAAATAGAAAGTTTCCATATTTAGAAAAAGCTAGATTATTAAGCTAATAATATAAGCGTAAGTTTCAGGATTAATACTCTAAGTCATGTGATTAATGGTATAGTTTATTAATTAATACATGTAAATTAAATAAACTATATACTATAAGATTTAATTAACTATAAGATGATTTAATTAAATTAAAGTGTATATAATACTTAGGTTAAAACATGTATTAATATATTTATATTAATATAACCTAAGTTATGAAAATTAACATGTATTAATATATTTATATTAATATAACCTAAATCATGAAAATTAATTAATTACATGTCATGTTTAATAATTAACTAATTACTTTAGTCTAAATTAAATAATAAAATACTTAGGTTAAAATCATGTATTATTAATAATAATAATAAACCTAAGTCATGTCTTAATTAAATTAATTATATAACATGATAAATTAATTTAATTAATCTTGTAAATAATTAAACTTGTAGAAATTAATTAGGCTTGTAAAATTAAATCGTGAACCGGACCCGTGTGTTTAATCTAGACATGTCGTGAACCAGACCGTGTTTACCCTTGAACCGGACCAAACAAACACCCCTTAACAGTGGCGAATCGGCTTGGCCGGTTGCCATTGTTTTCGCAAAAAAATGCCACCGGCTTAAGCCGGTGGTTCCCTTTGGTTCTCGGCTAGCCGTTGCCGCGGCTGAGTTCCCCCTGCTTGATCATATTAGCCACCGGCTTAGGCCGGTGGTGCTTGTTTGTTTTCAGCCGAGACCCCCAAAACCACAAGGCCACCCTGACATGCATCGGGGTCCCTTGTTTCGCCTGCTGCCGAACCACAAAGCCGACACCGAGACCCGAAGGTCTCGGCTGTGGTCACACATGAGACACCGAGAGCTTTCGCTCTCGGTTTGTGCGTGTCGGCCGAACCAAAACACCCAAAAACCAAACCCCCATGATTTAATTAACATGTTTTTAATCTTGTTATCTAATTATCATGATTTCATGTGTTCTAATTAAATAAAAGAATAAAAAAAAGGTTTAAAGATGACCAATGCGTGAACAAAAAGAGAATGATAACACGAACGATTCCACTTGAATTGGATCACCAAAAATCAACAAACACCCCTTCTTGGTGTGTTATACCCGGCGGCCAAAGGGATAAGAAAAAGGAGGCTAGGGTTTTGTTCTTTTTAGAAAACTCTTTAATTATGAAAACATGTTCTCCCTTTTTCCTATTTAGTTAAAAAAATAAAAGTAGGCTTGGCCCCTTTCTTTGTTCTTGCCGCGGGTAGGTGGGTCCCACAAGGGGAAACCCAATGTTTTCCGTGTTCTAAAATATTACGTGTTCTCGTGGTCGTGTTTACGTGATTTTATTCTTAATTGTTCGTGTTATAATATATATACTTGTACGTAATCGTAATAATAATTACGTAAATACATAATAATAGGTTCGTGATTATTTACATTCATGATTTCATGTTCGTGATTATAATTATTGTTGATAATAATTATCCTGTATTCATATGCTTAAATACTTATCGTGTAATAACACGTATGCAATACTTGTAATTATCATTCGTGAAACATAAACATGCTATATAAGGAAAGTTTTAATCATGTACGTACGATTATATATGTACTGCTCATGGTAAAAGCATGCGGGTTTTACAGTACATTGACTTATAAAAATTTGATGCAAGTCTACCAAGTACAAGTACAAGATAAAATGCATCAGCTTAAGTTTTTAAGTTGAAAAATTGAGATATAAAGCCAATACCCATAAAAGTCGCAAAAGTCTTTTATTTCTAACTATACTATACTAGCAACATATAAATTGAAGCAACATGTATCACGACTTAGCACATTGGCTAATCGATACCTTTTATTTCTTCTTCTTCCTTCAACTTCATAATATTATAGCTCATTGGCTATTTATTCGTCTTTTTGACTTTTTTTCTTTCTTTCTTTTCTTTTTTTTACTTAGCTAAAACTCCTAGCCATGGATCAACATACTTGCAAAGTTAATGTTGTATTGACAAATATCGAACTTGCAACTTTTTCCTATTTTTGATTTTTCTTACTACTATTATATGAGACTTTGACTTGGGTAAGTTTGACACAAAAATATATCTCAAATTTTCAAAAATTACTAGTTGGATAATTTCTTGATTATTTATATACATTTTACTTGAAAAATTTTATTTACAAGGGCAAACAAGTACACAAAAAAATTTAAAATGGGTAAAAAATATGGCAATTAAGCAACATTTCTCGTTTTCCCTACAACCCCCTCAAACTTAAGTTTAGCATTGTCCTCAGTGTGATAAAACTGAATAAAAGTTAGGGAAATAAGAGAAAAACCAGAATCACGGGCGTATCTTGCATCATAAAGAGTACACATGAGTCTTGTCTTCGCCTTCAATTTACAGTACCTACAAACAAGATAAAACACACAAAAATACGAAAAACACTCTATTTTTTGTTTTTATAGGTTTTTATAAAACGACACATGCTACACTCCCTCACACTTAAGCGGAACATTGGTTACAAAATTGTGGGGTGTAAGCATGAATTTATTTTAAAAAGAAAATTACACTTAAAACACACGGGTTGCCTCCTGAGGAGCGCTTATTTTATTATTCAGTCATCAGCCGGACTCATACTTCTTTTTAGTTTTCTTTATTTTTATCGAGTTAGAAATCCTCACTCGATTCATCATGATATAGTTTAACATGGTGTCCATTAACAATGAAGCTTCCTCTATTTTTGTCATATAATTCAACATAACCGGACGGGTATTCTCATAGGCCTAGAGTCTTAATTCATCGAGTTCATGCAATTCCAAGAATCCATTTTCTCCAGCGACCTTGAGATCATGATTACAGCTTCTCAATGCTCAATAAGCACGATGCTCTATTTCGAAGAGCAAATGGCACGTTTACCGTACAACAAACGATAAGGTGTTGTGCCAATTGGTGTTTTGTAAGCTGTTCGGAATACCCACAGAGCGTCATCAAGTTTCCTTGACCAAACAGAAGGATTATCCTTAACCGTTTTCTCGAGTATTCGTTTTAAGTCTCTATTGGTATTTTCTACTTGTCCACTCGTTTGTGGATGATAAGCAGTGGAAAAGCGGTGGGGTACTCTATAACGCTTTAAGATCTTCTCCATTTGCTTATTACAGAAATGGGATCCTCGATCTCTAATTAAAGCTTTCAGCATTCCATAACGAGAGAAAAGTTTTTTCTAGAAAAATTGATTACGGCTCGTGTATCATTCGTGTGTAGAGCCTCGGCTTCTGCCCATTTGGACACGTAATCAATAGTGACTAAGATATATTCGCTAACTTGGATGTTGTTTTGAGGTGTCTCATCTCTTCGTGACAGGCTACCGGTATGTTTGCAAGCATCACAATTTTGGACTAGAGTATGAGCCTCCATAAAAATTGTTGGCCAATAATAACCAGCATCAAAGACTTTTTTTCGCGGTGGTGGAAGGACCATAATGTCCCCCAATAAGGCCATGATGATATTCATCAAGGATCTTTCTTGTTTCCTCACCAAAAACACATCTCCTAATCATGTCAAAAGATAAGGATCTTCCCAAAAATAGTGTTTAAGATCGAAAAAGAATTTACATCGTTGGTGATAGGTCAAACCTGTTCTTAGAATTCTTCCAACGAGGTAAGTTTCAAAATCTACAAACCACGGAGATTCTTTCTCATCCGTAGAGATTTTCATAAGAGTTTCATCGGGAAAGTAATCGTCGATGTCTTCGTCCCTTAACTCTTTCATGTTTGAATTTTCAAGTCGCGACAAATGAACGGCTACGACATTTTATGCTCCTTTCTTATTTTGAATTTCTATGTCGAATCCTTGGAGTAACAAAATCCATCTAATAAGACACGGCTTAGCATCTTGCTTAGAGAATATATATTTCAACACGGAATGGTCGGTGAATACAATCATTTTCGACATCACGAGATAGTATCAGAATTTGTCGAAAGCAAAAACCACTGCAAGTAGTTCTTTCTCATTGATTGTGTAGTTGAGATGCGTTATTTAGAGTTTTGCTCGCATAGTGTATTAGACGGAAATGCTTTCCTTCGTGTTGTCCTAATACGGCTCCTACAGCAAAGTCTCTTGCATCACACATAAGTTCAAACAGCCGCGACCAATCTAAAATAACTAGCATACATCGTAGATAAGAAGAAAAATTATCTAATTCTGATTTTAAATTTTTTTGATGTCTCGACAAATCTCTACTCAGCTTGAAGTATGCTCAAAAATCATTACGTCCTACACAAGAAGATGACACACTGTTAGGTTTTTCTTCGAAATAAAAATCTAGCTGCCATTAACTCAGATAGATCTAAAACTAAATAGAAATAAATTGTCAGGGCTTATATCAACACCATATGTGAAAATTCAAAAAACAAATCAAGAAGATTGGTGAAGCATAGTTTGGCTAGGTCGGTCTTGACGACTCTCCTTTGTCGTTCGTCGTCTTCCCGGGTCCTGGGTAATGCTGTAAACAAAGAAGAACCGGTTAGGAGTGGACCCGAGGCCGGAGCCCCAGGGTCCACCTCCGACGGTCAAGTTAGTATCGAGATGATATATTGTAAAGAGGTATGTTTAGAAGAGATAACCTGTTGTAGAATGATACCCCTACCCCTGTTTATATAGTGCTAGGGTTTCTTGAAGGATAAGTAAGGTATGAGCCGCGGGTCTGTCAGGCTAGGCCCTTGACCAATCATATGTCGACATGTCCCCCAGTCTAGTATGACATGGTCCATGATCATGTTATGCTAGATTTATTCATTTATCGCGCTCACTAACAACCGCGTGCGGCTTGCTGCTAGGACGTCCTCTTGAGTCCTCCATAACATATGGCTACACTTTGTAGTGGGCTACCTTTAGCAAAAAGATGATGGGTTGGGGTTGCGGATAGTAAGCGTAGCTACTATACGTCATCGTGTCCCCCCATTCTAGTATGCGAAGTTGTCACCAAGGTTACTAGACTTTTACACCATATATTCTACTTGTAAGTGCATCCACGACTAAGGAAATAAGAGAACACGTATACGTAAGACGGGCGATTGTGCTAGAATGCTTTGTTTCCCGTTATGCTACGGTAAAGACCCCGTAAAAAAGAATTTGTTTTCTACAGTCGGGGTAACACTAGCAATGGCAAGGTATAATTCTTGTTCATTTCTAACTGAGGATGATAAGAATGTTTTATGAAGGTGAAGGTAAAAGTGGAGGTGGAACCCGTGTGCTGCATTATGAACATTTTGAAGGCGTACTACTTGTACCCACTGATGATGCAACATAGTGCGAATATTTCATTCGGATTAAGGCGAACAAAAGGCGTACCTTTGTGGAAAGGTGATGCGGATATTCACACCCGTCTTATGGCCACGACTTTTGATAATGAACTCAAAAAAATTCGCGGTTTACCTGAACTAAATGCAGTTGATCAGGCCCTGTCTAATTAAGTTCAAACAATGTAAACTTTGGAAAAATCACTATGTGGTCGTGAAAAGTTATTTACCGCGGAAGACGTACTTCTGCAACAAAGATATGAGCCAACAGAAGACATACTTCTGCAGTAAAAAGAATGAGCGAATGGAAGGAATACTTCCACGGCGAAAACAATGCGACCAACGAAGAAGTACTTCCACGGCGAAGGCAATGAGCCCGTGGAAGCATACTTCCACGGCGAAGACAATGCGCCTGTGGAAGGAGTACTTCCACGGTGAAGAATAATGAGCCTGTGGAAGGAATACTTCCACGACGAAGGATAATGAGCTCGTGGAAAGAATACTTCCATGGCAGAGATAATGCGCCAGTGGAAGGAGTACTTCCACGGCAAACGATAATGAGCCTGTCGAAGGAATACTTCCATGGTGAAGGATAATGAGCTCGTGGAAGGAATACTTCCATGGCAGAGATAATGCGCCAGTGGAAGGAGTACTTCCACAACAAATATAATGAGCGCGCGAAAAGGGTACTTCCGCGACAAAGATAATGAGCCAGTGGAAGGAGTACTTACACGGAGAAGACAATTAGGCTACAGAAGGTATACTTCCGCGACGAAAAAAACATGACAGTGGAAGGCGTACCTCCACAACAAAGATAATGGGAGAGCGGAAGGCGTACTTCCACGACAAAGGAATAAACCAGCGTGAGACGTACTTTCGCTACGAAGGGATAAACCAACGGACGAGATACTTCCATGACGCACAAATAAACCAGCAGAAAATATACTTTTGCGGCACGAGAATAAGCCAACGGAAGAGATACTTCCGCAGGAATAAGCCAACAGAAGAGATACTTCCGCAAGAATAAGCCGAGAAAAGGGATAATGAGCTCGTGGTGCGGATATTATATTTGTCCTTGTACCGGGCCTACAATGCCTCTTATGTACATAATATATCCGAAGATATTTGTGTGACATGGACGAAAATAGTGGTATTATTATACCCTGGTAGCCCCTCAAGTTTAATGGTGCTACACTCGATTAGTAGTATTAAACTTGATCAAGTATTCAAAAAATTACGATCGCGTAGACTAGCGCAAATGGACGTACCATAAACGCGTACAAAAGATAAAAATTAGGTTCGAACGTGCGAACTAACGCGGAAGGGCGAGCACATAACCACGGATTTGTCCTAATGGGTGAAGTTAATTCTATACGTACGGCGTACCGCTACTACCATTTCGGGTGGTCAAGGACTTTGACCAGTTGTTAGGTGTGCGCGTATGTGTCTTTCGCAGGCCCAGCATAGAGTAGAAATATGTTTTGGGGGATCCTAACCGTACATGAATGATGTTATCTTGCTATGTGGTAATCTTGTGTCTTTTAGATGAATGTGTTTTCATCTTATGACATCTTTTGTGACTAGCCTATTTGCTTCATTGGTTTATAACAAATCATTTGTTATCACACTTTGCTTAAATATGCAAGTGCTCTTCTCATTCATTGCTACATAGATTAGTAATAAGGTGTTTGGAACCCTTACATTTACATAATGGTTTAGAGAAACTATTCTTATGGGATTAAAAGTGTATTCAGGCTACTCCTTTTAGTTCTTGATATGGTATGCTATTGTATCAGTACTATTTTTTTTCTTAATAGTTATGTATTTTATCATTAAGACCATTCTTAGTACAAACAATATTTTTACTAAAAGGAATATTTCCAACACTTGCTCGACACGTTGGTGTATCCGATACCTTTCTAGCATGACACTAAGTTAAGTTGTGACATATTTTTATCTCTATGCCAAATATGGGAGTCTTTCTATTTGCGTGTCTACTTGAGAACATATTTTGTTCGTATATGCCTATTTTTGTCACTTATACGAAGAGTTGCTTGCAAGTATATGTTCATATTTGTTGGGATAAATTGTTGTATTATCATGTCGTAGAGTGATATTTTTGCTTGTATTATGTGATTGTCTAACTCATCAAGTTTAATTATGCTCATTCGCACATTTATTTGTTTTTCATATCTTGTAGTGTCATCACCATTCTCACCATATCTCTTACCCGCTAAACCACAAACCAAAAACCCTTTAATCTCTTCTCCACATCTCCAATATCACCTCACATGGTAAGTACTTGCCTTTGCTTTCGTTCATCGCATCACCAAATTCTGCCTCTACTCTAAAAAGTCATCATGTCTAACACTTCAAGTGTTTCATCAAATCTTTTTATCTTATCAAACATTGAGTTACCCACAAGGTCACTATAACAAATAAAATAACCATCAAACTCTCCAAAACATCCACATCCCAACACTAATTAGCATACTTACCTATGATGTCAAAAGCCATGTAAATTTCATAAGGAAATGCGTCTTGTTCCAAAATACATCCCTTCAACCATGAACATATCCACTACCAAACTCTACTCATCTTTATCTTGAAAAATTGAGGACTTACCACCTCTAACTATGGCCATATTGCCTCCGTCTTTACCACCTCCACCACATAATTTGTATCATGACGTTCTACAAGCATCTTACCCTCATGTGTGTGATCATTGTCGCTACACACAACACCTCGTCACCGACTTCCGTGAGGAGAAACAACATTATTCAGGGAATCTATGCCTTACTTCTTCCTCCTTCTCAATAGGAGTCTTGCTATTGGGATCCCAAGCTATTTTCCTATTTTTCTCTTTTCTGTTCTGTCTACATCAGCAACACATGGACCATGCAAATCCAAGTCACTTGGGTCTACCGCCTATCCATATGGGTTCGCGAGTTCAACATCTTTGTTTCTTGTTTATTTTTCTTTCATTTGCAATCCTCATTTTTAAAAGTTCTTTTAAGTGTACCATACACTCTTCCACCAATATAAAAATTCATTCATACTTCTAAATATGATCATTACTTTCAAAATTTTCTCAAATATTTAAACCTAGTTATTCTTTCTCTCATCACCATCACAATCCAAGTCTCTCAAATCGTTAGAAATCATCTCTGTTACTACCAGGCCTAAATCTTCTAACTCCTCTCCCAAGCCCGCTGCAAAACACATCCAAATCCGTGTCAAACCTTGTTGCCTTGTCAATCCGATTCACTCTCCACCACTTAAACCATATTGATGATGGAACTTCATTTTGGATGTCATATCTCTTTCTATATCTCTTTGTCATTATTTTTTTCTTCTTTTAATAACTATTATTTCACCTTATTTACTTATTGACAACTTAAGTATTTCATCTGAAATATTAAAGTGATTTAAGAATTTCAATTTCCATTTTTTCTCATATGTTTCCTCTTCCTTGTAAAGCAAAGAACATAAAGAAGATATTATATCTTCAAGATTCACCAAATTGCTATGTCAACCTCTTTCTTTTGACACAAAATTTAGCTACCTTTATGTCATCGCCATAAATAATTAACCTTATCATATTTCATGTCTTCTAATGTTCGTAAACATTAACAACCAACAAAACACCACTCAAATATTTAAATTCTAATCTTACATCTCACCATCCATAGGATCTTTTGCAGACTTATATCTATTCAATTCTTGTCATTGTCTCCTCACACAACATATTAATCTTCTTGTCATCTTTATAGTTATCCTTGCTCATACCTCATCTTTTCTGTTTCCCACTCTAAGGAATCCCTCTTATGTCTCTTTCATGTTCTCTTCTTTTTTTCAACATTATAAGTGTCATTCATCCGCTCCTAGAAGTCATCCAAACCTTTCATACAAGAAAATTTGTGGAGTAGGTCTTCTCAAATATTTACTTATATAATTTGGGCATCTCTTTTCTCGCTTAGTCATCATAATATTATTTGTCACCAAAAATAAGTTACACACTCTTTTCTATCTATAAACCCACTTACTTTTTTCTTAACTTTCCAAAAATTTTGACACATCTAAAAGTTAAAACCTTATTTTTGTGTCTCCTCTTTATACTCAAATTATTTGTTAGTGTGTAACTTTGCTATATATATGTGCACTTGTATACTAACTTTATTTTGTAGTACATATCTAACCTATTTTTATAGCTCGTCACCATTTCTTACTTTCTTGGTGCTTCATGCAAGGAGGAGCTTCCATTAAGTATTTGTTGAGTGACTTTTATACAACATCTTTGTCATAAGATGGAATATACGTTTTATACTAATCATTTTCTTGCACGTTCGCTATCATACACATCTTGTGGTGCAACACATGAACTTTTCACTAACCACTTCTGTTTATAGGTTCATCATCATATGCATTTGAATGCATATGGAAAGATAATATAAGCATGGAATTTACAACAAAGGATATGAGATGCATTATAAAACTTTTGCACTAAGTTTTTGTTTTGTAGGTTCATCTTGGCGCCCTATATCAAGGGAGTACATTTGTCATGCATTTATAGAGTTCAAGCATGAACACATTTTGCATTATTTTCAATCATCGCTTGATGCCTCGAACAAGGGGAGTAACCGTCAAGGGGGAGCATGAACTAATTCATCATCATTGTTACTCTTGAACACTTCTTTATGTTTCTACATCTACTTACTGTCTCATCTAAATTTGGTGTAGGTGAAGTCTCTTAGTTTGATCCATGGATCCGCTAGTGATCAACATACATCAATGGGTAGCACTTGCAAATTCTTATAATCATTTTTATGGGTATTAAACAACCATTGGATCAATTTATTTCTCTCATTATCATCTTTGTTTACGGGATCTATCACTCATTTTGTCTATCTCTTTCTAACCTTTGTTTTGTAGGTTTTCATAATTCGTGTATTTCTCATTTCTCCCATTTAGGGGAGTAAAAACCGAGGGGGGCATATGAAAACCATTTTCTATCTAGATTTTTTAATTTAAAGTTCTCTAAAAATCTCTCTCTAAAAATATTCTTCTTTTATCCTCGCCTTTTTGTTTCGACAAAAGAGGGGTAAACGAAGAAGGTATTTTTAATGTGGTAAGGACACAAGTAACTTTTACACTTTACTATCTATTACGTTTAATATTTGTCATCATCAAAAAGGGGGAGATTGTTAGTGAAAATATTATAATATTTGATCTATGCAATCTTGTCTGTTTTTTCTATGACAAATATGTAACTTGTAATACATAACATAAAATGTACAAGTTACTTGTAATCATATTTTGTCTCAAGATACTTCTCACATTAGTACAAGTCTTTTTCTTTACCTATGTAGTTTTGTATAATGTTACAAACAAAAAAATGGTACATGTACACTCTAATAACCATGATTAAGAAAGTCGACTAAAAGTGTAGTAATGACATTGAGTATAATATTTGACAAGACATTTGGTATTTATGGAAAAACCAAATTTAGCTCCCATGGATCCAAATTTTATAAAGACAGAGCCAAGTTAACTGGGGTCAGCGGTGTCCGTGTACTGATGAGCTTGATGCCTATAAATACCAAGCATTCTCCAGCTTATACCTCAACCCTTTCTATCTTATTCTCTGTATCCCTCTCTCTGTATATGATCTCTCTAACACACTTCTTCTCTTTAACATGTAGATCTTAGATATATACTTGTTTAGTGTTTCTCTCTGTAGATATAGAGATAACTTAAGGTGTATGTGAGATCAAACAAATATCATCTCATTTGAGAAGTTCAAGCACAAGCCATACATCAAGTCATTGTGTCACATCTATCTAAACTACTTTGTTTGTACTTGTCATCTCATGCTATTATGTCTAAGATCTATGATCTTGACATCTCGTGTGCTTCTCAACCGAGATCCACCACTTATCATCATTGATCTATACATTTTAGGAGCAGAAAGGCCATAGGCTAAGTGCGTGTTGACTTTATGTATAGATCCGTATTTTTCCTTTATGAGATCTATGCTCTTGATGCTTCATGACTTGATTCGATAAGGATTACGAATATGTCAATACTTGTTCTTCAAGATGTAATCCATGATCGAGAAAAGATCATATCCTAGAGCCATCACTCTCTATCTATCATAAACTCTCACAAACTTCATGTGTGTTGTGTCGGTTCTTGTGTGAACCCGGTACTTGGATTAGTACCTACAAGTGGTGTAAGGTTAGAAGTTGTGTTGGTTCTTATTGTATGTAAGAACCCGGGTGTTGGTCCTATCCATTATGAAAGGACCCAATTTTTAGCTTAGCACCGGATAAAGTATAAGCGATGTAGATAGGCGTTGTTTTACCCGTGTGAAAGAACACGACATCTTAGCTTAGGTGTCGGTAAATATTGTAAGCGACGTGTAAGGGTTTCTCCACTGGTATAAAAGAGGTTGTTGAGTAGTGAAAGTTAAACTCTCGATTAGGTTACTCAAGGAGTGGATGTAGGGCAAGGAAGGTATCCTTGTAGTCGAACCACTATAAATCATTGTGTCGGTTTGCATTTCCTTTTCTCTTATTACTCTATCTTTATACTTGCATCTAATCATTGCTTGTGTGTATTATGATCACTCAAAGTGCTACTTGATTCATAGTATAATCCTTGACTATCAACAACACTTCTCATACTATGTCCCTCTTGATCGACATTGGATACAAAAGTTTTGAAACATTAATGAAAACGTATTCACCCCCCCCCCCCCCCCCCCCCCCGCTCCCACTACGTTTCCCACAGATGACACTAATAAGGGTGGGTTTAGTTCAAAAACATTTTTCTTCATTTTCTATTTTCTGTTTTGTAGAAAAAGAAAAGAGATTTCCATTTCCACAAAACACTTGAAAATTAGAAATCACGTTTAGTTAAAGAAACATGTGTTTGTGTTTTCCATTTTGCAAAACTAGATCACATGCTCAAGTGTTCTTGTTTTCTATCTTCATTTTCTATAAAAATTTTAATATTATAAACATATTTTCGACACACAAAAAACTTTCTCATTAACTAACCAATTAAATAATAAAACAACTAAAAAAAGATTAATACGATAAAGTAGAAAAAAAGTTAAAGTAAATTTAACATCAACAAAAATGAAAAAACGAGAAAGCAAAATATTTAAAAAGTAAAATTTAACATCAACAAACATGTAAAAAATATTAAAACAATGACAGTACAACATAAAAAACAATAAATTTGTCTCTAAAAATATTTTTACATTTTCGTCTCATTTTTATATTTTCGTTAGTATTTTTATCTGTGGTCAGCTTCTTTACGTTTTCTTCAAAACTTTTACGTTTTCATCAGTATTTCTACGTCTTTGTTAGTTTTCCGGATTTTGTTCAATTTATTACGTTTTCGACAGTATTTTTTTTATCCTTTTTCAACTTTTTTACATTTTCGTTAGTATTTTTGAGTTTTTTTTCTTTCAGTTTTTACAGTTTTTATTTGTTATATTACCTTTTTGTCAGTATTTTTATCTTTTGTCAATTTTTTACGTTTTCAACAGTATTTTTACGTTTTTTTAGTTTTTACGTTTTCGGCGGTTATTTTACGTTTTTGTTCGGTTTTTTTACGTTTTCATCAGTATTTTTACGTTTTTGTGAGTATTTTCATGTTTTCGTAAAAAAAATGATGAAAACGTAAAAGTAATTTGGAAAACGTAAAAATACTGACAAAAACCTAAGTATACCGAGGAAAACGTAAAAAAATGACGAAAACGTTAAAATACGGACAAAAGTGTAAAGATACTTGCTAAAACGTAAAGACCTTATGAAAACGTATAAATACCGACAAAAGCGTAAAGATACTGATTAAAACGTAAAAAGAATGACAAAAACATTAAAATACTGACAAAAGCGTAAAGATACTGATTATAACTGACAAAAAACGTAAAAGTACCGACAAAAGCGTAAAGATGCTGATTAAAACGTAGAAAAACGACAAAAAACGTTAAAATACTTATAAAAGCGTAAATATACTAATTAAAACGAAAAAAACCCGACGAAAACGTAAAATACTGACGAAAAAATATTGAAGAAAATATTAAAATACTGACGAAAACGTAAAAAAATCAGACGTCAACATAAAAATACCGACGAAAACGTAAAATACCGACAAAAACGTAAAATACCGACAAAAACATAAAATACCGACGAAAGCGTAAAAGCTCAAAAAACATTTTCATTATGGTGGTGAGAGGGCGTTAGGGTTTGGGCGAGTGTTATTGTGAAATTAGGGAGAATATAGATGTGGTCTGTCAAAAGGAAAACTCGAAAAACAAATAAAAGTTGTTTGCTTGTTTTGTGTATAAAAGGGCAAAATAGAAATTTTGTGTTCTCTAGAGAATTTTTCTGGAAAACATTGATTTGAACTTAATTTTTGTTTTCCTTGTTTCCTAAAAAACATTTTCTGGAAAACAAAGTGTTTTTCTCTAACTAAACGCAACCTAAGCGTTCGGCACACACAATTTTTCATGTTTTGTAAAAACATATATATGGTCCTATAGATGCCAAACCAAAATTGTATAATATCATCATTGGCTATATAGATAAATATTTTGTTAATATGCTAGCAAACATGTGCACCCACTTATCCGTGGACGTTCCAGATTCTACCTGAACCTATGGCGAAAAAAAATGGTGGACACGAAAACAAGTTGCCATACACATTGAGACAGACATATTTTCTGGTATAGGCTCATATAGGTACATCATCACAACCTAGAAATTCTAAAGCCATGACACCGTTTTATTGCCCTGTCAACACAGCTCGTAGAAAGGCAGGCTCAGATAAGGCCCAATCAAGGAAGAAGCGAACACGCCCGCCATGGCTGCAGCCCTAACAGGCTACCCGGCGAAGACACGGGTGGTCTCAACTTTACCAGGGTCTGTTGGGAATAAAATTTACAAAGTCTTCTAGCCGCTGAAAAATGGATTCTAGACGCTGACAAGTGGAATCAAGGCGCTGAAAAATCAAGACGCTGACATGAAGAATCAAGGCGATGACAAAGAGAGTCCCAGCCACAGATAGAATAATTAGTCAACACATCTTGTAACTTAGGAAGATGTATACGAATATTGTATTTCTTAGGTTTATCTGTTTGATATCTTCCTAATATAGTTGATATGTAGCTTTATGTTCAAGGCTCCTTAATCTATAAAAGGAGACCTTAAAGTTTAGGGTTTGAGAACACTTTCAATAGTATTGTACCTCGTTTATTATTAATCAAAAGCTGAAAGTTTGGTATACTGTTTTGTTCTTTGATCTAAGTATTAATTCCGCATAATACTTATATTGTTTTCAACACAAAGTTTCTCTACGTATTACACTTGATTTATTCTAGTTAATACAAAGCTAAACCGATCTAAGATTGGGATCAACAAGTGGTATTAGATCTTGTTGAGGAACTTTGATCAAAAGAACACAAAACACTAAATTGCACAAAACCCTAAAATCATCAAAACACCATGTATGCAGCAAGCTCAAGCCTTGGATCAACAGAAAATCCACATTCATCCTTAAATCACCATCTCAAAATTCCCATGCTAGACCCTGAAAACTTTGAACTATGGAAGTTCAACTTTGAACAATATCTCCAAGTTGACAATTGTGGGAGGTTATTGAGTTTGGAAACCAGTTTGATAAGGAAAGGAGGATTATAAAAGCTATTACAGCACAAAAAGCTGTTGGAAAGACTGGGAATGAATTGTTACCAAGAACTGAAGATGGTAGAGCCACTTTAGCTGCTGAGATAGTTGATAGAAAGAATGACATGAAGGCATTAAGTTGTCTTAAATTGGCTCTTGGTACCAAAGAGCAGTTTAAGTTCAGAAGGTATGAATCTGCTAATGAGCTTAGGGAAGCCCTTGAAACCACTTATGGTGGTAATGAGGACACTCTCAAACAAATAAAGAAGCGGCTAGTAATGGAATTTATTGTCTTTAAAGCTCATCCTAATGAAAAACTTAGTTAGGTCAGAAGTCATCTTCAAGACATCACCAACAAGGTAGCATTCATGAGATTGAACTTTGAAGATGAAGAGATCATTGCTACGTTTCTTGGATCTCTTGGTGAATCTTGGGATGTTCATGCTAAGTCTATCGTTGCTACTAACGCTTACAAGAACAACTCCTTTGATGACATATACAATCAATTGAAAGTTATGGAACCTGAAGCCCTGCTAAAACATGGAAGTAAATCAACTTCAGGAAGCATGGCTTTAATTTCTCACAATGACTCTTCACCCGCTGATAATACTCGTGTCAGCGGATTAACATCACATGTCAGCGGATTGTCTTCAACAACCGCTGCAATGTTGGGTCATCAAGTCTCAAACCAGCTGGAATTGACTTGGATACGATCTGTGCATACATTGTTGCTTTGCCCAATGGTTCTCCGGTCATGTTTGAAGATTTTGAGCATATAAGTGATGATAATCTTGACGAGATGAACATCAAATGGAATTTGGCTCTTAGCAGTATAAGAGCCAATAGGTTTTATAAGAAGTTTGGTAAAAGGTTGACATTCAACAACAATGAATCTTCTGGATTTGATAAATCGAAGGTTGAATGCTTCAATTTCCACATAATGGATCACTTCAAGAGGGAATGTAGTTCTCCACTTAGGAATGATGGAGGACAGAGTGCAAATCGAACCATCAAGATTGAAGATGTTGAGCCAAAATCTATGGTATCCATGTAGAACATTGATGATGTTGGATGGGACTAGAGCTTTATAGAGAAAGAGGTTGTGCAGAATCAAGCTTTGGTTGCTGAAAAGGAGGAAGAGCATGTTCACTTTGCTCATATGGCCAAATCTTCATCTTCATCAGATAATGAGGTATATGATAATGCTATTTGTAGTAAAGGTTGTAGGCATAATGCTGAAAACCTAAACAAGGAGGTGTCAAAATTAAAATCAGATATACTAGATCTTGACACCAAACTAACTAACTACAAAAGGGGGCTTGCACAATCAGATGGGATGGTGCAAGAATATAAGAAAATGGAATTTAATCTTAAGGATCAAATCACTATTCTAGAAAGATATTTAAAACTTACTAATAAGTCTAAAGCAACTCTAATGGAATCTAGAACAGAATTGCAACTTAAGCTAGATGAGGCCATTAAATCTAAGGAAAATGTACGGCTTATAATTGAAAATTTTGACCAAGCCAGTGTTCTCTTAGAAAAATGTGTGAGTGAGCAAAGAAAGCATAAATATATGTCTTGGATAGGGATGCATGCAAAGGAATTTGTTGTTGTCCCCCTCCCCCAGGCAATTTCTATAGTGTACCTAAAAAGGATTTGTCTTAGACTGGTATCCCATAATTCCAAGAACAAGAGTTTATTCATCCACCACGTGTACTTAGTCCTGTAGAGGAATATGAGAAGAAGTTAATTGACCTAGAACAATGGAAAGCATCCAACCCTTTTCTTTTTGTTAAGCTTGGACTGCTTAATGATGATTATGTTGAACTTAAACCCATTGTTGTGACTAATCCCACTACTGGTAAACCAGTTGATCTTAACTTATCTCCCAAAAGCAAACCTAGTGTTAAGTATGCAAAGATGTATAGGAAACCTAGGTCACCTCAAAGCCAAGCCAGTGTAAATAGGACAAGATTTTATCAGTCTAAGCCTAAGTTTGTGTCTAAAAAGGCTTGTCACACATGTGGGAGCTTCTTTTCATTTGGCCTATAACTGTGTCAACGGATACACCCCATCCGCTGACAACAGGTCAACTATGGTCAAACCTAGACCTTTTGCCCACCCAAGTCCACAGGCCACTAGACCAGCTCCTTTATTTACTAAGGTAGTTAATACCTATGGACAAGACCCTTTTAAAAGACCAACACTTGGTCTAACAGACAGTGGGTTCTTGTAGCAAACCCTAATTTAGCCGCTGACAGGAATAATCTATCCGCTGACAGGGCGAGACAAGCCGCTGACAATTCTAGGTTTGATATTTCTATGCCAAAACTAGCTGCTGTCAGACCTTATGTTAGACCATATAAACAAAGATATTTGGTTAATAAGGGACTGGGGTCAAAGGCATCATCAAATTTAACATAGAGACCTAAACAAGAGCAAAACCCTAATTTTAATGGTGTTTCAATGACTTGTAACAGATTTAAATATCTTGAAAAGGTCATAACTAAGCCTACTGGAACAAATTGGGTGTTTAGGGCACAAAGGGATGAAAAAAGGGTTGTTGCAAGAAATAAGTCCATTCTTGTTGAACAACCACATGAATCCAAGTCTGCTAAGGCTTGGGTTCCCAAAGAAAACTAATTTGTTTTCTTTATGTGCAGGGCATTCAAAAGCAGGTCAATGATCATGGATATTGGGACAATGGATGCTCTAGGTACATGACATACAAGGAGGATTACTTGACAAACTTCACCCCTATTAAGGATGGTGATAAAGTGTACTTTTGTGGCAGCTATGGGACCATCTCTGGTGAAGGAACTCTAATCACCAACAATTTGAGATTTGAGGAAGTTTTCCTGGTAAAAGAACTTGGATATAACTTGTTTAGTGTGTCACAAGTTTGTGATAACAAAAATAAAGTTCTCTTTACT
The DNA here is from genome assembly GCA_025667525.1 of Glebionis coronaria. Taxonomy (NCBI): domain Eukaryota; kingdom Viridiplantae; phylum Streptophyta; class Magnoliopsida; order Asterales; family Asteraceae; genus Glebionis; species Glebionis coronaria. The sequence goes on along the minus strand of CM046881.1, from coordinate 173,981,141 downwards.
GACACGGAATGTTTGGTGTTAAGTAAAGATTTTGAAATTCTTGCTGAAAATTTCATTGAGTTTAGAACACCTAGACATAAAGACATCTATAATATTGATCTTAATGGGATTAAAATGAACAATAACTTGTCTTGTCTTTATGCTAAGGCTTCAGTAGATGAAAGTAGTTTGTGGCACAGAAGGTTAGGGCATATAAACTTTAAGAACATGAATAGACTTGTGAGACATGATCTTGTTAGAGGATTGCCCTCAAAGGCATTCCACAATGATCATAATTGTGTTGCATGTCTTAAAGGCAAACAGTACAATGCCTTATTTAAGTCTAAAAGTGCTCCTTCTAGTTCTAAACCACTTCACTTAATTCACATGGACTTGTTTGGACCTACTAATATTGAGAGCCTTAATGGTAAATATTTTTTCTTTGTTATCACTGATGATCATTCTAGGTTTACTTGGTCTCTCTTTTTGGATCAAAAAAGTGACACTACTGAAACATTAATTAAGTTCATTACCCAGATTGAAAAGAAAGCAGGTTTTGAGGTTAACATTATTAGAAGTGATAATGGTAGTGAGTTTAGGAATAATCTGTTAGATGCCTTCTGTGTTAAGAAAGGGATTACTAGAGCTCTTAGCATTGCTAGAACTCCACAGCAACATGGTGTAGCTGAAAGAAGAAATAGAACACTCATAGAAGCAGCTAGGACCATGTTGGCAGATGGTAGTTTACCCATTGCTTTTTGGGCCGAGGCTGTAAGCACAACATGCTATGTTCAGAATAGAGCCTTGGTTAATAAATCTCATGTTGACTTCTTGGAGAGTAAACCTAGTGATCCTAAGACTGGGTCAAATTGGTTATTTAATTTAGAGCCTTTGTCTAGGTCCATGAATTATATGCCTGTAACTAATCCAGAAATCTTGGAAGCACCTATTGTTGACAATGCAGGTATACAAGCCAAAGAGGTGACAAGATCAAATGCAGTTGAACCCATTCCTTCATTCAACATACTTAACATACCAATTTGGAGTGAAGAGTTTATTAAAGCATCTGCTGCTGCAATAGAAGAGGAAAGAAAGCAACAAGTGGAGCCATAACTTGATGAAACATTAAGTGAATCTTTATCCGCTGACAAACAAATTACATCTGCTGACAGCTCCATACCAGTCGCTGAAACATTAGAATCAGCCGCTGACAGCTAGCTTTCTCCTCTAACAAAAACATCCTTGAACTTGTTGATGAAGACTCGATACCCAAAGAAGGTGTCAATGGATGCAATCCAGCCACTGACAACATGTCTCCTATTTCAAGTGGGTATGGAAGCAATGATGATGGTGATCTTGGTAATTTGGAGTCCACTATTCAAGACAACACTATATTTGGGGGAGGAATTCTTACTTCGGTTGCTTAAAGTCATCCTCCCTCTCAAATCATTGGTGATATTAATACTCTAGTTTAGACTAAAGGAAAAAGAAGCACCAAGGTGGATTCATTGCAAATATTCACAAAAAGGATGATACTCCTTTTGTTCAAGAATGTTTGTTTGCCTGTTTTCTATCACAATCAGAACCCAAGAAAATCTTTGATTCTTTTAAAGAAGAAAGCTGGGTATCAGTTTGCAATACAGGATGTTTGGGAGCTTGTAGATTGTCCTAAGCATGTTAGACCTATTGGAGCACGTTGGTTTCTAAGGAACAAGAAAGATGAGAGAGGTATTGTGATCAGAAACAAGGCAAGATTGGTTGCTCAGGGATATACACAAGAAGAAGGTATTGACTATGAAGAGGTTTTTGCACCTTAATGAGGTATAGTCCCTAGTCGGGCTAGATAGTCCGACTCAGGGGTACTACCCGTATCCATCAGGAATAGATTAATACTTACATGATGTGCACACAGCCAAGGAGGCTAGGTACGTCGTTGTCGCACATATGGTTTATTACTTAACTATGTCCTCATCGCACTACGACATGGTCAGACCAGAATATAATCTATTATTTAGATATATTCGCCTAAAGGGAAGAGATATACACTTACCTTGGTTATGTGATAAGGATCAAACTATTTTGGGTCATTATCTCTTCCTTTGGCCGCAAGAATAGGGAGCCCAGCTAGGACTCTCTCGAGTATTAAAGGAACCCCCATGGTTCCACAAAGGTACGATACACACAATACCCTAAACCCTAATATACTAAAATTGATTACTTACTCTCACGACAGAGTCTAATCGTGGGCCACAAACCCATGGTAAGCCTAACGGTGTCTATTTTTAGTGTGCATGGTCCTTAAGCAAGTTTCACTTGGTGCAAGATCCGGAGTCCACAAGACCCTGAATTAAGCCTAATTCGGGTCAAGCTCGGTCCATCCAACTTTTGTATCAACAAGTTGGCGCCATCCGTGAGACCCTACACTAAACTCTAAGCAATGACGAAAAACGAAATGAACGAAGGCCATCGAAGATCCTCGACGGTAGATGGTTGATGAGACTGCTTTTATACATAGTCTCATCGTCCAATACGGGCTTTAAATGCATAAAATATCATGAAAATGGCCAAATATATGCTTGTGTTTGTTACTTGTGTATTTTAGGTACGGATATTGAGGAAATGACAAAAGATCACAAAGAATCATGCAAAACGAACACGAGAAAAGAAGCCGCACAATGAACCAAGCCCCAAGTATTGATTTTCCAAGAATAAACCTTGAAGATATGAAAATTGAACAAGAAGGGTCCTCCAATATTGAAGAATTGACACTTTAACCCTTGTTTATTCATAATTACAAGATTGGTCCTTAAAGTTTGTCAAATTTTCAAAAAGGACCCTTAACTTTGAAGAATTGGCAATAATGGTCCCTCATAAATCATGACTTGTCAGTTTCAGTCCTCCAAGAAGTCAACCATACAAGTCAAGACCATTAACTATGAAGAAAATGCCAAAACAGCCCTTCAAGAATCAAGAATTGTCAAGAAATACCCCTGAAAATACTTTGCAAAACTTTTTAGGGCAAAAGTATGAAAAACAAAAGTTGATAACAAAGGGATAGGCGTTGATAGCATGTTTAAACTGAAATGACAAGAGAAAGGGAGAAGAAGGGCTAAACATGGCAGACAGCCATTCTTACCTTAACCACTCACATGTTGACACCTCACCTCACTCACAAAACCCACCAATCAAATCCCTCCCTGCTTCCATGTCACAACTCCACTCACCATCGTTTAAACTTAATAATTAATTAAGTTTAAACTCGCGCCTAAACACCTATTTAAATCCCAAATAAGATCAAACCCCATGTTCTTCACGTTCTTAATTGAAATTAGGCATTCCTTAATTATTATGAATTAAGTGTTAATCTCTTCCAAATTAATGATTAAGGACCTAATTAACAAAACCCAACCTTAAAACCCTCCACCTCATCACTCTTTTTGTCACATGCTACCTCCCCTGACCCACGAACTCACATGAAGAAAAGACCAGCCAGAGAATTAACGTGCCATGATCATGCTTCATTCCTACGCACTATTTGGATGTCCAAGATCATATAACAACAAGAATGGTTACATGTATCAAGCCCCAAGTCAAATTCAGTCAACATATATTCAAAAATCCAAGGGCATCTTTGGGACATCACTGCATTAGGGTTTTATGTTTTATCAGCTTCTTAGCACATGTAAGGCCCTATATAAAGCCATTAGCTCACAACATTTAGCCTTGTTCTTGGTTTTCCTTAGTCAAGTTTCTGTAAATCCTTGTTTTCTAGTAATGAAAAAAGTGTTTCAAAGCTGTGACGAAATCCAAGTTCCAACCTTTATATTTTGTTGTTATTGATATGTGTTTGTGAGTTTGAAGTTTCAGACATTGGTTTTAAAGATTGTGCAAAAGTCTGCAAGTTTTTCCAAAAACCTGATTTTTCTAAGTTCTTGTTCAAACACTTGAACTTTTTGGGCTATAAGTTGATCATAATACCCTGATAAAGAGTTATCAAGGTATTGTGAGGCTTGTGGTTTGGGAAGCATCACGGAGTGGGGAACCAAGTTTGAAAAATCTTGGTTATTTTCATTTTTCAGTTTTATAATATTTGTGTGTTACTAATCTTGTTGATCTTAGCAGCTTGTTGGAAGCTAGTGCTTGTTCTTGCTAGCACATAAGCTCAAAATTTGTGGGTGTGGATGTACATCCATGAGGTTTGTCTTAAATCCTTGAAAATCTGATAAGAAAGGGTGTTTTAAGTGATTTTGTGATTCTGTTGGTATAAGTGTGTTTTTATGCCTGCAAATTGGTTCTTGATTCATATATTGTGTGTTATGATGCTAAACTGGGCTTAAATCAATCTTGAGAAGACTTTTACTTTGTTAAAATTGAGTTTAAAAGATTAAAAGGGTGTTTGGGATTGACTGTTGGTTCAAGTTTATGTGATTTTGAGTAAGTGTTGTGGTATTGTTTGAGTGTGTATCTGATATTGAGGTATTTGTGTTCTGATATATGCAAATTTTGTGCCTTGAATCACTAAATCAAACAATTGGCTATAAAATCTTGAAAATTTGTTGTTTTGCTCTGAAATCTTGTGCACGCCTAGTTTTCATGTTAATCTAGGGTTAAAAAGTGTTAAATCATTGTTAATACAACCTATGTGATAGATCTGAGGCCTTGAATTTGGATTTTGTGTCAAGTAGATCAGCAAACTTTGTTCTTGTGTTCATTATTGTTCATCAGTAACTGCTTTTGCCTAGATCTTGTTCATTTGTTGGATTTGTTGGATGAAATGTGTTAATCTGTGTTTCTTTAAGTTGTATTGAGCTTGTGTATGCATTTGGTGGTCTGTGGTTAGCTTATTCTAGCTTAAAAGTAGCTTATAACTACCAGATCTGCTTATTACTAGTCTGGAACACATCTGGGCAAAGATTGAAGTAACTGCACTGATTGACTGGGTGATTTTGTGATTATTTGTTTGTTATTGACTCCTTGTGATTCACTGATCACAAGCGTGCCTTGATTGTCCAAAAATTCCAAGTGAAACTCTCTAAAAATCCAAATCAAAAAGTCAAGGCAGTGGGAACTCCTTTCCCCTGCTTCTAGCCAATGCTAGCTATATTTGGTGTTCAGCTTATTAGTAAGTCATTTTAGCTTATTCCAATGTGCAACAACTTATTTTTGTAATAGGTCTTAATATTTTGAGCTTATAAGTGATTATGGAAGTTTACAGCTTTTGGTTTCAAGTTTTTACTAGAAAACGACTATTTTGTCTTTTTTAAAATGAGCTTATTGCTTATTTCAGCTTATTGAGTGTGCTTATTGGAAAAAATTTTGTTGATTAAGCTTGGTTAAGCCATTTGTAACTTATTGCAACTTGAATCAGCTCTTGAAATAGTCTATAACTCAAAAACGACTATTTTGTCGTTTTGTGAAGAGTGCTTTGGCTTATTTCAGGCTTATTCCTTGAGCTTATTTCAAGTTTCTTTTTGAAAATATCGTAATTAGGTCAAGAGAAGGACGTGGATAAAGTCTTAGCTTATGGCATCAACTTATAGCTTAATAGGCCAAAAAACCCATTAAGAATAAGCTGTTTTGAAATAAGCTAGCTTAAGCTCATTTTCAGCTTTTGGGCCTTTGGTAAATTGTGTTTAAAATCAAATTTTAAGCTTGATTGGAGCTTTTGGGCCATTTATGAGAACTTTTTCTTATTGGGCCCAATATTAAGCCCATTAAGGATCTGTTTGGGTATTTGGCCCATTTGAAGGCCCAATAGGGGCATTTTTGGTATTTCAAGTTCATTTTCTGTTTAATTAGGTTAAAATAAACTAGTCTACAACTTTTTAGAAATTTTTATAAATTTTGGACTTTTATTAATATTTTATTATTATTTTATTGTTAAAAAATAAAATTTAGATTTTTCAAGTTTTTTTTATTTTTCTTAGATCAAATGCATTAAGTTAGGAATTTTACAATTTTTAGAATATTTTTATTGTCATTAGATTAATTTTTAGAATTATTTTAAGTTTTAATAGTTTTTTAGTTAAGGTATTTTAGAGGTATACAATTGAAAAAATCTCATTTTGGGCTTTTTGTTAATTAAATTGATTTTTGGGGCTTTAATTAGCATTAAAAAATTATTATTTAATTAAATAAAAGGTTTGAGTGATTTTTGATTTTTTGTAAACTCTAATTATATTTTTTAGGATTTATTGTAATTTTCTAGGAATTTTTAGGGTAAATTTTTTAATTTTGTCACTTTTTACGGTTTTACGTGTACGACTTTTCGTCTTAGTTTAATTCATAATCGTAACCGTCATTCTCTTCTAATGTCTCCTCTATTTTTTTTTCTCATTAATATAATCACAAACCATTAATCAATTCTTAACACAACGCACTAGCCTCCTTGGGAAACGAACTTGAACTTCATTGGTCATTAGTGCTTGGTTTTCCTAAACCGACACTTAATACTTTCCCTATTTTGCTCTCTTTTCCTAAAGAGTGGTAAAAACATTACATCAATGGTCACAGTGCATCCGCGAATGTTACTCCTGGGTCCGCCAGCGAGGCAAATAGTCGGGATGTAACAAATCCACCTTTCAGAGGAATGAGCATACTATTCTCAACTCCTCTACCTACTGTTGAGGAAAGAAACGTAGGACAGGAGTAAACTTAGCCTACTCCTAATGAACACAAAAGAAGGATACCCCCCGTATCAGAAGAAAGCGGGGAAGTAATCGCCACTGAGGCACGCGCGATGGAAGAATAGGTAGCGAATAATTTGGAAGCCCTCATCCCACTAGTTGCCAAACACATTAAAAATTATAAGGGAACAAAAGGAAAGGAGTGCGCAGAACACGGTCAATCCTCTAAAAGCGATCCATCAACGTCGGGTGATAACCACCCTGCAAAGCGCATGCGTGAATATTACTCTTCAGATGACCTAGACTTCTCACAACCTTGGAGAAGAGCTAGAAAGAATGCTTTCACAAGACGCATACAATATTACTCGGATACACGAAAGCGTCGCATGCCAGCAAACGTAAAAACATATGATGGCACCTCAGATCCAGAAGACCACCTAAAAGTCTTTGAATCCCAAGCAAGTATTGAGCAATGGCCAGAACCTGTATGGTGCAATATGTTCAATTCTACAGTTGTAGGAAAAGCGCAGATGTGGTTTGACAGACTTCCGCCGCGAACAATTAATGGGTTTGAAGCATTGCAATAAGAATTCAAAAGAAACAATGTGCAACAAACCAGACATGATAGGAGTGTTGTGTGACTCGCGAGAAATAAGCAGAACCAGGTCGAATACCTGGAGGACTTCCTAGAACGTTTCAAAAGCGAATTCCTTCAAATAAAGTAATGCCCAGAGATTTTAAAAGTATCTTGCTTCATGGCAGGTATACGCAACAGTGATCTAATAAAAAAGCTAAATGAAAAAACCCTAGAAACCTTTGATGGGGTGCTACGGCGAGTAAGATCCTTCATACAGGGGGAATCAGCTGCCTCCGAAGTCATACAAAACGTCCATGGTTATAGACCCGTGACGCGCCTAATAAAGGGTCTAGTAGGCCTGAAGATCTTGACTACCAAGGAAATAAAAGAGAGGGACGAGCCAGTAACTTCAGGTTTACTCCCCTTAAGTTAACTCCAAGGGAAATCCTTATATCAGAAGGCGCGAACTTCCCAAGACCATTACCAATGACCACTCTGGTAGAAAGGCGCGTTGGCAACAGGTACTGTGAATATCATGATGAGAATGGACACGCTACGAATGAATGCATTCAGCTACAGAAACATATCTAGAATATGGTAAAAGAAGGCAAGCTAAAAACCTTGTTAAAGAAACCGCGGAGGATGGGAAACCAAAAACCGCTAACACAAATGTTTACATGGTAGAAGCGTGGCAGCGAAGGACAAAGCAAAAGGTGAGCCAAAAATTCTCGAAAGGAAGAAACATCTCCTCCCCCCCTAGCGCGAGGAACGTGGCAGAAGGCCCGTTGGTAATAGAAATAAACATCGATGAACACAGTATACATCGTATGTATGTTGATGGAGGCTCTTCAGCAGAAATAATGTATGAACATTGTTTCCTAAAGCTCAACGTAGAAATAAGGAGCCGGATGGTACTTGCGACCTCACCGCTCATCGGATTCAGTGGAGAAGAAGTGTGGCCTTTGGGCCAACTAAAGCTAGTAGTGAAAGTGGGAAACGAAGAACATTCAACAAAGGTCTGAATGAACTTCTTGATAATACGATCACCATCGTAGTATAACGGAATCATTGGGCGACCTGTCATACTAGCAATGCGAGCAGTACCATCTACGGCCCATGGCATGATGAAGTTCCCAGTGGAGGGGGAATCGTAACGATCTTCAACATAGCCATCACACTCCCAGAGTGCAACATAATCGCGGAACTTCCTCGGGTTACAACGGAACCCAGGATAGACTCACCGCCGAACCTAAAAGTGGCAGTCCATCTACAATATCCAGATCAAGAGATAACGATTGGTGGGACATTGTCCGACAAAGGAAAGGCTGACAAGTGCTGCCTCTTAAAGGATAACCTAGACATCTTCGCGTGGGAACCTAAAGACATGATGGGGGTACCAAGGTCAATAGCCAAATACAAGCTGCAAATCCAAGAAGGATATCCCCCAGTCAGGCAAAAGAAAAGAGGACAGGCTCCAGGGCGCAACAAGGTGATACTGGAGGAAGTGAAGAAGCTGGTGGATGCATGAATCATGCGAGAAGTCTACTACCATGATTGGCTCGCTAACCCAGTGATGGTTAAAAAACATGATGGTAGCTGGCGCATGTGTGTTGACTTCACAGACCTTAATAAAGCTTGCTCTCAACACTGCTATCCACTCCCAGAGATAGATTGGAAGATAGAATCGTTATGCGGATATCCTTTTAAATGCTTCCTAGATGCATACAAGGGATACCACCGGATACAAATGGCAAAACAAGACGAAGAAAAAACAGTATTTCACACTAGCCAGGGTGTGTATCGCTACACAAAAATGCCATTCGGACTTAAGAACGTGGGGGCCACGTACCAGCGATTGGTTGATAAAGCGTGCGAAGGTCAAATCGGGTGAAATTTTAAGGTGTATGTTGATGACCTGGTGATAAAAAGTCACACGGAGAGTGAACTTATCCTAGATATAGAGGAAACATTCTCAACACTTAGGAGAATAAATATGAAGCTAAACCCAAAGAAGTGCACTTTTGGGGCAACAGAAGGCATGTTCTTAGGATACATGATTAACCCCAATGGCATCAAACCCTGTCCGGAAAAGACAGACGCAGTCATTTAGCTTCAAAGCCCAAAGACAAAAAAGGAAGTGCAATCGCTAAACGGGAAGCTCGTAGGGTTGAACAGGTTCTTGTCCAAATCTATAAAGAAATCGCTCTCTTTATTTAAAACACTAAAGAAGTGTATCAAAAAAGGAGACTTCAATTGGACAAAGGAAGCTGAAAAGCCTTTGAGGAACTAAAAACACATTTAGCGTCGCTCCCTATGTTAGTCGCACCACGCCCAAAAGAAGAACTGATAATGTACTTGTCAGCTACACATGGAGCGATCAGCGCAGTGCTAATCACGGATAGGGAGAATGTGCAAACACCAGTATACTTCATAAGCAGAACATTACAAAGCTCGGAACTGAATTATACACCAATGGAAAAGTTGGTACTCGCACTAGTATTTGCGGCAAAAAGGTTGTGCAGATACTTCCAAGCACTTCCCATAGTGGTGATTACAGATCAAGCCATAAAACAGATAATATCAAAACCGGACGTAGCGGGTGTATTACAAACGTGGAGTGTTCTACTTAGGGAACACAATATTATGTACAGACCGCGCAACGCCATAAAAGGACAAATTCTGGCAGACTTCATCATCAAAAAACCAGAAGAAGGTGATCAGGAGCCAACACAGGAGGAAGAAGACCAAGACCCATGGATCTTATTCACTGATGGATCATCCTACACTGATGGATCTGGCGCATGACTCATACTCACCAATCCCGAAGGAATGGAATTTACATACGCACTGCGTTTTGAATTTACAGCCACAAATAATGAGGCAGAATATGAGGCGCTTATAGCAGGATTAAGAATCGCAACCCGAATGGGCGTGAAAAACCTCGAAGCAAATGTAGATTCTCGCCTGGTAGCAAATCACATACTTGGTGAATATGAAGCAAAGGAGGAGAATATGATACAGTACTTGCAAAAAGCCAAGTCACTGATTGAAGGATTCAAAAAGTTCCTAATACGCCAAGTACCTAGGGGGAGAACAAGAAAGCAGACACACTCAGCAAGATAGCGTCCACCAACTTTGCACACCTATCCAAACAGGTCCTGGTAGAGATCCTTAAAGACAAATCCATAAAAGAGCAAGAAGTCACATCGGTAGTGGAGGAAGAAGGTCCTACATGGATGACACCGATCGTAGACTATTTGACGAAAGACTCACTCCCACATGACGAAACCGAAGCGCGACGAATATGAAGACGCTCGAGGTAGTTCGAAGTCAGGGACGGGATTCTTTACAAACGCTCATTCCTTCAGCCATGGCTAAGATGCGTAGGGCCGCGGCAAGCGCAGTATGTCATTAGTGAAGTACACGAGGGATCCTGCGGCATGCACGCAGGACCAAGGTCAGTCAACATCGTTGCGTAGCGGATATTATTGGCCAACCATGCACGCGGATGCATGTACACTCATACACAAATGCAATGAATGTCAGGTACACAGGTCGGTACCGCGTCAAACCCCAAGAGTAACTAACACCTATCACTTCCCCTTGGCCATTTTTCAAGTGGGGAATAGACATTGCAGGACCTTTTCCCGTGGCCTCATGTGGAGTTAAAGTCCTGATAGTCGCGATGGATTACTTCACGAGGTGGATTGAGGCAAAAGCAGTCGCAACAATCACGGGAAACCAAGTAAAAAGGTTCGTATGGGACAATATAGTATGCCGCTTTGGGCTACCCGAAGAGATCGTTTCTGATAATGGAAAACAATTCGCGAAGAACCCATTCAAAGATTGGTGTGCAAAAAACAACATCAATCAAAGGTTCGCATCGGTAGACCATCTACAAACAAATGGACTTGTGGAAAGAGCAAATAGGAGTCTGGGAGACGGCATAAAAGTGCGATTAGGGGAAAACAACAAAAAATGGGTCGACGAATTATTACATGTCTTGTGGGCGCATCGCCCACAATGATAAAAACCGCGACGGGCGATACCCCTTTCGCCCTAACATACGGAACAGAGGCAGTCATCCCAACCAAAATCGGATTACAAACGCTTCACACAACAGAAGTAGACATGGTATCAAATGATGAAGAATTACGGCTGAACCTGGACATAATCGACGAGCGGAGAGAATTGGCAGCTATCCACGAGGCGAAGTCAAAAGCAAAAATGAAGGGTTACTAAGATGCTAGGGTACGAAAGACTTCCTTTAGGCCAAGTGACTTTGTGTATCGCTCAAACGCGGCCAACCGCACTAAAAATACAGGAAAACTTGGACCTAAGTGGGAGGGACCTTACATGGTGACAGATGCATTGGGGAACGGCGCTTATCGACTACGCGACATGGATGGTCGCAACCTATAGAGGCCTTGGAACATATGCCACCTAAAGAAGTGCTACCTTTAGCAGTGAACTTCTGAAACCAATGTATTATTTTTCTTTTATATCATGTATTTAAAATCTTGCAAGTATTAATAAAATTGTCATGGTCCCTAGCTAGTTTCACGACGCATTCTAAAAACGTTTATTTTTCATCATACACTTTGTATATATTATATACGCCTACTGGCGCACGCGTGTACAATGTTTCTAGGAGAAATATGAGGAATGGGTCTAACCTACTAATTAGAATCGTCGAGTAAGAGGGATGCAACCCCATCGACCACGGATCATGTATCCTTGTTAGGCCCTTTGCTATTAATGACGTCATAACAAGTTTTACATCTAGAACATTCTAAGACTGAGAAGACACAATCGTGCGCACCTAACAACTGGTCAGCCTAACCTGGTCGTCCTTATGGTAGTAGTGGTATACCGCACGTAATGAGTCTGCCTCGCCCATAAGGACCATTTATGCAATTACACTAATTCATAAAACAACTCTACGCTATAAACATTGAAGCGTGGAAAATATACTCATAACAAAAAGAGAACGTGTTCATTACAGGCCAAGTGTGAACATTCACACATACAAAATACACAAATATTTACAAAGTAGATAAATTGTTGGAAAGTAAATTCGTATCCGAGGAAGATCTTTTAAGCTTCAACAAGGGAGGAAAATATGCTGAGGCACGGCGATCTTTCATTTCCTTCTCCATTAGGTCTAGCACGTGCATGTCTCTCTCTAACAGCGGCAAGGGCAACATAGGGATGGAGGAAGAAAGGTGTGCAGCACCAACAGAAGGCACAACCTCGATACCCAGGGCAGTCTTCTTAGTAGTTGCACGACTAGCGTGCGCCACAAGCACTTCAGACAGTGGAACTTCCTTCTCAACCCTAAAAGGGTCAAGCACATCCTTGGGGTGAGCAAATATTGGTACCATCAGTTTCTCCAAGGAAGGCTTCAAGTGAAAATCAGCTTGCGTTTCTACACCCTCCGCCTTGTGGCGCGCCAGAGTCAATCCTTCCATAACGACTTTAAGTGGAAGCTCATTATCATTGTCGCCAAATCCGAAAGATGGTAGAGGGCATACACTCATATCCTTCAGCGCGGCTGTGAGCTTAGACTCAGCAGCAGGATCATAGAAGAGCACATCTGCCAAATCCTTCTTCAGCAATTCGGCTTTGTGTGCTTTCGCTAGTCCCTTGGAGGTTCCCTCATTTACCATAGCAATAACGAACTGGGCGAAGGCGGCCCGCAAAGTAGGGTCTTCCAAAGCACCCATGGCGGCTAGGCGCAAACCGTAGCGCACCAACCAACACTTCTCAGCTATCACTTTCATCAAGCGTGGATACAAGTCTTCATCAAATTCAATGCCTAATCTCTTCAGTTGACTGCTGAGATCGCTCACCTCACCTTTTACCCTTGCGCCCAGTGCATCTACATCCGCCACAAAATGATTCTTTCCCTGCTCAAAGGCCCTCATTGCTTCTTGATTGGAGGCCTTTAGCAGATTGGTCTGGGTGCGCTCATCATCAAGCGCGGAGGCTAGCTCATCCCTCTCTTCAATTAAGGAATGGATGAGGGCAGCATCTTGTCGCCCTCTCTTGACCTCTTGGTTGATCTTTTCCTACATCTCCCCAAGGGCAAAAGAGTTCTCCTCAACAATTTGCCCAAGTCTCTATTTAGTGGACTGGACTTAGGGGGATAGATCTAGGAACCTCTTCTTGATGTGTGACATCAATGTCACGTTCTGCGACGAAAAATAATTAACTTCGTCTGGGCAAGAACCGCATCGCTCATCCCTTCAAGTATAGCAGCTCGACCAGGGGGCACGATGTTGTACAAGAAGTTGGAGCAGTCAAAAGCACCGTTCAACTCCGATGACACGGGTAACTCCCAGTTTGGAGCAAACACGGGGTCTTGGGGGAACGTGCTTCCCTCGATGTTGAAGTCTCCTTTGAGGGGAAGGCGCGACGTCAGCCTTTGTAGAGGAATCTTCCTAGTCATCACTATTACAGGAAAGCAGAGATTAGAGAAATAATAGGAGGCATAGGTGCGGTCGTACTAAAACAAAGACAAATACTTACCTTAAGTTGATGGTGGCAGGGGGAGTTCATGGAGGAGTCCTCGTGGCATTCTCCTCAATATCTTCTTCAGCCACGCGCGCCTCTGTCAATGAGGGCTCAGCCCTCGTGCGAGCAATCTTACGCGAAGCTGTTGGGGGGCTCCTTCTCCTCTTCCCCAACAAAGTAGAGTTCTCCTCCTCCTTCTCAAATTGATGAGCTGCGTGCTCAACATCCTCAGTAAAATTGTCTGACGATAGAGAGGAGCTGAGAAACGGTGGTGGTGGTTGTTCTTGGGGTGGTTTTTTTTGTTGTATTGGTGGTTTTGGTGGTTGTTCTGCGCCAGTGTCTTCTTGTTCTTGTGATACAGAAGCTTCCCTAACTTCCAGTTCCATTGTGTTCTTATGTGCGCGTTCTTGCAGTGACTCTTCATTTTCCCTCTCGGGGCGAGCATACACTATCAAATCCTGGGGGAAGGCACCACGCACAAGATCGAGCACATCCATTTCTGCGCAAAAATAAAACAGGCACGAGAGAAAGCGGAATTTTAGTTTTTCAGATTGAGATGGTACTTACAGGTTGATATGAAGAACGCAGGAAGAACCACTAACCCTGGCCATTCTGGGTTCGGAAGACAGGTATCTGATGTGCGCCACATATGACTGCGCGACTCAGTGCAAAAATAACTAACAAGGCTTCAGGGTACGGTTGCACAGGAAGGCGATTGTTATTCAAGAGCTCCGCGTCCCCAGAATTGTAGGAGTTGGGGCAAGGTGTTGGGTCTTTCCTTACATTCCAGGGGTCAAAAAAGGAAAGTGAAAAGGGAAGGTGGCTTCGTCAATCCAGAAAAACCTATCATTCCAATCCCTTAGAGAGTCTACTTTTCCATCAAAGTACTGCATTTCGTTCTTTCGCTTAGCGAATGAAACCCAACCGTTGGTAAGTTTTCGTTGGTAGAATACACGGAATAAATCTACAGTCGGCTCTATGTCTAGGGTACGACAATTTTTTTCAAAATTTGAAATTTTGGCCGCCCCTATTCAATGCAATTGAGATACGTGGATCTCGTAATGCATTAGCACACTAATAAGAAAGTGTGACATAGGTATACGCTGATTTGCATAGTTAAAAAACCGGGTGTATACTCTTATTTTCTTCACTGGAGCCTGCCTAATATTATGCTGGGGGTTGGGAATTTCTGGGTGTAAATAATTCGGAATGAAGTAGTCCGTCGTGAACTGGTCAAGTTCCCCTATGGTCAGGATCGAAGTAACGTCAGATAGCTATCTAACCATGATTACGCGTATAAAATAAGGTGGTCGCAAAGGTTACCTTATAAGAAATCTGGCAAAGGTGGAGTTCTTAGAAGACGTTAATAGAAGTTTGAGAGTTTAGAAGTGATGAAACAGTCAAAGGGGGCATCGAGGGTATATATATAGCCCTCCTAAGTTACTGTTCAATGCTTAGATCTACGCCATGTGTTACCTACTTGATAAATCCAACAGTGGAAGATGAAGGGGTAAATATGACGTGGTAGACGCTTTTCCCGCGTTTCGAGGAGGTTAGGTAAAAGGGGGGATGAATGTCTTCTTGGCGGGAATGTTTGAATTCTTATTGGATACTCATGTGTGGTCTGTACGCACATTGGTTTTTGAGCGCTTAGAAAGTTGTGGTCTAGTAGCCGCTGTTAAAACCTGCGACCACTATACTGGGGGGACATGATAACGTATAGTCTCTAGTCGGCCTGGATAGTCCGACTCACGCGTATTACCCGTATCCATCATGAATGAATTAATACTTATATGATGTGTGCACAGCCTAGGAGGCCCGGTACATCGCTGTCGCACATACGGTTTATTACTTAACTATGTCCTCATCGCACTGCGACATGGTCAGACCAGAATATAATCTATTATGTAGATATATTCGCCTAAATGGAGAAGATATACACTTACCTTGGTTATGAGATAAGGATCAAACTATTCTGGGTCATTATCTCTTCCTTTAGCCGCAAGAATAGGGAGCCCAGCTAGGACTCTCTCGAGTATAAAAGGAACGCCCAAGGTTCCACAAAGGTACGATACACACAATACCCTAAACCGTAATATACTCAAATCGATTACTTACTCTTACGCCAGAGTCTAATCGTGGGCCACAAACCCACGGTAAGCCTAACAGTGTCTATTTTTAGTGCGCATGGTCCTTAAGCAAGTTTCACTTGGTGAAAAATCCGGAGTCCATAAGACCCCAAATTAAGCCTAATTCGGGTCAAGCTCGGTCCATCCAACTTTTGTATCAACACACCTGTTACTAGGATTGAAGCAATAAGAATTTTCCTAGCCTATGCATCTTGCATGGGTTTCAAAGTCTACCAAATGTATGTGAAGAGTGCTTTCCTGTATGACGCAATTAAAGAAGAAGTTTATGTGATGCAACCTCTTGGGTTTGAAGATCCAAAGAATCCAGATAAGGTTTATAGAGTGAAAAAGGAAATGTATGGCCTTCATCAGGACCCTAGATCTTGGTATGGTACTCTTTTCACATACTTAGTAGAAAATGGTTTTAAGAGGGGCACCATAGACCAAACTTTATTCACAAAGCAAAATGGGAAGGATGTTCTTCTTGTACAGGTCTATGTTGATGATATCATCTTTGGTTCATCAAACCAAAAGATGAGTGATGATTTCTCCAAGCTGATGACAAACAAGTTTCAAATGAGTGCCATGGGTAAGATGAATTTCTTCTTAGGTCTTCAAGTACAGCAGAAATAAGATGGCATCTTTATTTCTCAAGAAAAATATGTAGCTGAGGTATTGAAGAAATTTGGTTTTTCACCTCATGAGAAACGAGCTAGTAAACCTATGGATAGAGAACATCCATGGGGAAATATTGGAGATGGTAAGGAAGTTGATGTCAGGCACTATAGGTCAATGATTGGTTCATTGTATCTTACAACATCTAGACCATACATCATGTTTGCAATATGTGCTTGTGCACGTCATCAAGTAACTCCAAAGGAGTGTCACCTTCATGTAGTCAAGAGGATCTTTAGGTACCTTAGATTCCATCCTGGCTTGGGATTATGGTATCCTACGGAATCCCCCTTGGAGCTTATTGGGTATTCAGATAGTGATTATGGTGGTGACAATAATGATAGAAAATCCACAACTGGTGGATGTCAATTCCTTGGAAGTCGTTTGATCTCTTGGCAATGCAAGAAACAAACAGTTGTGGCCAATTCAACAACTGAGGCTGAGTACGTAGCTGTTGCTGCTTGTTGTGGGCAAGTGCTATGGATCCAATCTTAGCTGTTGGACTATGGGTACAATTTTATGCATACCAAGATTTTTGTAGATAATACCAGTACATTATTCATCATTAAAAATCATGTACATCATTCTAAAACTAAACATATAGAAATTAGACATCATTTTATAAGGGATTGTTTTGAAAAAGGTTTAATACATCCAGATAGAATTGACACAGAAGAAAATATGGATGATCTTTTAACTAAACCTTTTGATGTTGGGAGGTTCTAGTACTTGGTCACAAGTATTGGAATGATCAATTCTTAAAAAAATGTGGTTTTTAAAATTGATGTAAAGTATGTACAGGATGTGCACTGTTATTATTCTTTGTAAAGTTATATTTTTCTACTATATTTTTATATCCGTTGACAAAGGCATTCTATCCGCTGACAAGTGGAAAGAAGCCGCTGACAGCTTTTGTGGTAGTTTTTGTGGTTTTTCATCTAACAATGCAGGCATGAAGTGCAATTGTAAATATGGATACAGAGTTGCTTATGGACTAAAGGAGTGTGCCAAAAAAGTGTATTTATGATGGTTGAAATATTTATATTCCTATCTTGAAATAAAATTTTTGTCACATATATTTTTCAAAATATTATCATCATAGTTTAAGGGGAGCTTTAGGACAACATTTAGGCTCTCGGGTATTCTTACAATATTCTTATCATAATTCTAGCTTGTGTCCACTGGTGAGTAAGGGTTAGAAATAGTGAAGACATTTTCTTTATGAACGTGTTGGAATTTCTAAACCTTGAGGCACTATAGCATGCACGTTTTATTTTAAGCATGCATGCTGCCAAGACATTTAGACCTAGAATTGAGATGGTTGGTTTGGTGACTTTGGCTAAATATTTTTGGGTTTACCTGGGTGTTACAAAGATATTGTATGAGATAACTTCCTTCATAAGGACTCTGTGAGCAAGGGACACTTGAGGACAGTCATATCTATCTTGTGTAAGCAAGTGTGTGTGATTGGACAATGCTTGTAAAACTCTATCTCTTTGAAGATAAGATAACTCTCTTAAGGTTAATTTCTTTGTTAGGTCTTTTATTTATTCTTTTTATGTTGGGAATAAAATATAGCCAGTACACTTGAACGCTGACAAGAAGAAAACAAGTGTTGATAAGAAGAGAACAAGCGCTGACAGATCAAGCGTTGACAGGAAGAAGTCAAGTGTTGATAGGTTGAAGACAAGCACTTATAGAAAGATATGGTCTACGCGTATTTTGTTTCTAGTTTGTTTCTAGTAAAGATAGGATCACAATGTATTTTCTATATTTATCTTTACCTAGAATAACTGATACGTAGACTCTTGTACAAGGCTTCTTACGTCTATAAAAGAAGACCTTTAGGTTATGTTTCATATAAGTTTTCATACGTTTAACACTTTCATTGTAAGAAAGTTCGTTATTATCAATCGAGTGAAAGTTTGTTTTACATCTGTTTGTGTGTTCTTGTTTGAGTGTTAATTCCGCGTAACACTTAAATTGTTTTATATACAAGCAAAGTTTCTCTACGTGTTTAACTTGATCTAATCTCGTTTACACAAGCTAAATCGATCTAAGTTTGGGATCAACATTTTATTTTTGACCTAACAATAAAAATAAATTTTATTCGCTGACCAATACATTTTAGCCACAGACAAAGCCATTTTACACGCTTAAAATATAGTTGTTGCTGCTGACAAAGTTTTTGACCGTTGAAAAACACTAGGTCCCACCTAGTTGTTATTTTTACGATATTTTGAGCCGTAATCTTTGGGGAGTAGTTATTTTCTTTAATTGTTATGAGATAAGTTCACTTTTTCAAAGATTTACATGATTACTTTTTGAGAAATTTTCTCACTTATCTCTATTTTCAACCAATCACATCCCACGTTTTTCTACTATATATTCGGCTAACCATATCATGCACAGGGAAACTTGCTTATTTGTTTCACTTATTTCACCTACATACCAACCTTTACCTTCATTCAAAGCTTTTTAATTTTTCAATGGCGCCTAAGTTTAAACTTGATGATGCTGTCTTGGAGTTCAAGGATCAACACAATATGATTGCTTATTTGACTGTTGATCGACAACATCCTCAACACATAAAATTGATAGAGTATTTGTTGGCCTCCAATTTAAGGTATGCACTTACTCATGCTCCTATCATTCCTGTCACACACACCAAACAGTTTTGGAACGCTGCAAGTTCCACAACGGTTGATGGAGTGACTACAATAGAGGACATCATACATGGGAGACAATGGGTGGTTACTAAGGCTTTGGTACGCCAGCCTTGCATCTTGATGATGCTGATGGTATAGTCACCCTTCCCATTAATGTGCTACATGAAGGACTTCAAGGCTTGGGATTGTTGGAAATACGTTTTTAACGTATATTAGAAGTATCGGTCACTCCAACAATATTGTAATACGTTTAGTAGCTCGTAGTTAAAGGCTAAGTTATATTAATGTTTAACCCGACCCATGGGCTTGTCATGGGTTGTAGGCCCAAGTCCATTAAGGACTTGGGTATATAAACCCCTTTCTACCATGGAAAGGGGTGTTAGTTGTTTAGTTTGTTTTACACATTTAATAAAGTTTCTTTGTTTCTCTCTCTACTCTCTCTCTCTAAATTAACAACAACCCTCTTTATTAGATTATAGATTATCATTGTTGTTCTACAATTGGTATCAGAGCATGGGATGATTTAAGGTATGTTGATTCGTATTTTTTAGTGTTTGTTTGGGTTAGTGGGTGTTTTAGGATAATCCACTGAGTTGTATCACACCAGAACAACAGTGGATCACGACAGCTGCTGCATATGATCCTATCACAGATGCTGATGCAAATGTTCTGTATCTACGTATCCGTAATCCAATATATCTGTGTGCTTTCTGGTCTCATGAGCTTGGATCTTCGGTTACTCAGGCTTTCGTGAAGAGAGCGCTTAAAGACAAAACACTTCGCGCTAAATCTAAATTAAGCAGAATGGAGTATGAGTATTATGCTGAAGAAATCCTAAAAGCTCTCAAAACCATTCAAAGGGCAGGCCTTCATGAACCAGAAAGACCTCCTCCTCCAGTTGATGCTACTCAAGACAATCAAATTGCACTTGAATTCTTTGTCTGCAACGATCTCGATTATTTACTTAAGGGATCATCCAATTATGCGACTTCACTAACTTTGTTGAAAGCTGCGCCTTGGGATTCAATACCCTGGATTGAAGAAAAGGTCAATCGCCTCTGGGTTCCAAGGATAACCCGTAAATATGACATGTATGCTGCAATAGGAGCATCACATTGGGACGAGAGAGTGCGAAGGGCTTACAGAGGTTGATGTTTATACAACTCAGGTACTATAGTCAGGTCCGATCTTCGCATCACAAGTATTCTAGGAATGAGGATTGAACCCAAGAATGGATATCAACATGTGACGAGATCAGACTTAAAAGAGAAGATGACAGAGAATACAAGATTCAGCAAGGAGATTTTTCAATCATTCGCCTTGAAGATATAGAAGATATGTTGCTTATCATGACCCGTGGTCAGCTTACACATCTTAATCGTGAAGAAATCATTGCTCTGAACACAGCACTTCGTATGTTTACACAAAGCGTTGTTATCAAGAAACGTGTTGAAGACCTGCAACTGGGAGTTGAAAGCTATCAAAGAAAGCTTAACTTGACTCGTCCAACAAATCAGGTATTAGTTAAGCATGAGGTTAGATGTCCCTATACCGGCACAACCTTTCTGATGTGCGGGGTTTTCTACTTGAACAGCCGTAGGATAATGAAGTTTATGAGGGTAGCTGAGCTTCATAAATACAGTGATGGGACTCTCTCATACGTCAAAGGAAAATTGGAGCATCTCAATTCTGGCGGGAAATTACCAGAGGTGGTCGAAGATTGGCATGAGGGTCTTCAGAAAATGGCCAAATATGTGATCAAGAAGATTGATCAAAAGCTCAGGGAACGTAGATTAATGCGGAGCTTAGAAAGGTTCGTGGGTGGCAGACCGTATGGAGGACACCACAAACTTATGAAACGATCTACTTAATGTAGGTCGTCTTCACTAAGGTCAACTCCATACTTACTCTTTTTGTGAATATGTAAATATTGTAAATATTGTGCTTTTGTGGCTTGTTGTAGTGTGAATATATGATAATGTTTCAAGAATTTCTCATGAGATTCTAAATCTTTCAAAATATATCATACTCAAGCACTACAACTAACCCTCATTAAGTAGAGGGGGAGCATTAATATGTTCTATCGCCATAGATTGATTTCATTTTTACCCAAAGACCGGTTAATCCATTCAATATCCCAAATATTAATGGTTAACATTTTGGATAAGGGGATAAAATGGGATTAAGGAGACTTAATGATATTTGGCTAAAAAGACTTAAAAAATAAACCAACTTAATATGTGTATTGTACATGTTAAGGGGGAGCGTTTTTGATGAACAAAACACTTAAGGCACAAAAACTTTGATTATAATATCACAAGTGCTTTAAGTGATTTTCAAGGATTTTTCATGGTGACAATACTTACCCAAAACACACTTAATTCACGACGGATGTGGTGACAAAAGGGTGGTAGGATTAGGTATTAGTCCAATGATTCATCAGAACCGATGGAATCTTCCAAAGACAATTCCCTAGATAGAATTAGAAGTCCTAGGAAAGATGGAGAAAGATTGTGAACGTAGCTGAATGCCGACCAAGTACTTAAGCTAGCACTGGAACAATCACAACAAGGTGCTAGTGATGATGTATTGGTAAGAATTGAAGGGGTTGAAGAATGAAAAAGAATTGTAAAGATAAAGGGTGTAAAGAAAGAAGCCCTCTTTACAACTTTAGGCAGAAACCGGGTCAATACATATACTATTGAGATCATTTTTAATGATTCTCGATATTGAAGATAGACATCATGGACCCAGTGATGCAATGCACAACCCATCCCAGCTAACTCAAATATCTCTCAAAAGATATTTGTTTTAATCACACGGAGTTTAACACATTATCTATTGGTTTATTCACTCCGAATAGACTAATATTGAATAGGTGGCAATCCTCTCCAGCCATCGATCACTAAATCAAAACGCACTATCGAGTCTAGAGCCACGAGATCATCAAAATTCTCATTAGGACTTTCCAGTTATTCCTTACTTCTTCACACACTGTGAAAAGTAAGAGATTTTTTTTATGAGTCCTACGCAGTATTCCTATAATATTGCCAGAACATCCGAGTGATACGCAAGTATCACAATAAAGATGGAAATCCTGCTTGAGCCAACATCAAACAAGCTCATGGTAGGTGACACGTGCGGTTCTTTAAGAACCAATCTTGTGAAAAACTGGAAAGAAACAGTAGTTTAATTCTTAATTGAACTTAAACTCGTTCCAGGCCTCTACGCATTATCGTATGATCTTGCCAGAACACTCAGAGTGACACTCTTTAGTGTTCACAGTGACGAGTGGAAATCCTTCTAGTGTTAACATCAAACAGCACTTGGTAGGTGACAAGCAAGATTCTATTTGAATCAAGCTCGTGACAACTGGAAAGCAACGATGGTGAAAATCTTAATTGAAATTCACTTGTTCCAGGTTTCATGAATTGACAGCTTCAATCACAAGGATAATTTATCCAAGTGATTCACTCTTTATGTTCGCAGTCAAGCTTAGTGATCGTCGAATAAATAGAACGGGTTTACCCGCGAAATCCTGTCAGGAAGTTACTTAATTGAAACTATCCGTCACAGGTACGATATATAATATCGTCCAACGGTCTTCACCGACCGGAGGTAAAATGCTACCGATATAGAATGAAATGTTCTAAGCCATTTCATTCGTGTCTTATTATGTTGTTGCATTCAAAGACGGTGGCGTTGCGGTGTACCTGTTGAAGACGGTGACGTTGTGGTGTACCTGTTGAAGTCGTCCTCATATATTTATTCCTTCTGCTTCAAATATTTCAGCAAATTCAAGAAAGTCTGACCTAAAAAGTCTTCCGTTGTATCGACTCTGAAACTTTCAAAGAATTAAACAAAGGATAAGTGTGTGGGACATGAAGTCACGAGCAGGCAAGAATCACAAGAAGGCAAAGATCGCACGTGAAGGGTCAAAAGAACAATGCTCCAAAGCCAAAGCCTAAAAGATCAACATCAACATATTCACAACAAAAAGAAAAGATAAAAGAGAAACAACTACGAGCTGAAGAACGAAGACTTAGTCTATTATGCTAGGTTTAGGACTTTGTAATTTGGAGTGACCTCCCTTAGGGGGAGATTGTTGGAAATACGTTTTTGACGTATATTAGAAGTATCGGTCACTCCAACAATATTGTAATACGTTTAGTAGCTCGTAGTTAAAGGTTAAGTTATATTAATGTTTAATCCGGCCCATGGGCTTGTCATGGGTTGGAGGCCCAAGTCCATTAAGGACTTGGGTATATAAACCCCTTTCTACCATGGAAAGGGGTGTTGGTTGTTTAGTTTGTTTTACACATTTAATAAAGTTTCTTTGTTTCTCTCTCTACTCTCTCTCTCTCTCTAGATTAACAACAACCCTCTTGATTAGATTATAGATTATCATTGTTCTATAGGGTTACAGACTTCCACCCACATGGAAACTTAATAAATATTTAGAAGGTCAATTTCCCCAGCCTAGAAGTTTTTAATACATGTCCTTCTTCAATGTCTTAGTCCCAAATGCTCTTCATTCAAAGAAATCAACCGTTCAATCGGGAGTGCTCTTGTTTGTTTAGCAACTGGGAAACGTTATAATTTTTCAAAAATGATTTTTGAAGGCATGTTACATAATAAGGGAAGCAAGATGACTCTTGCTTACCCTAGGTTTTTACAAATAGTTTTTGTTTTATAAGGAGACTGTGGCAGGGATCATGAAATTTTTTATGAGATCCTTGTCCAAAAGAAAAAGATTTTCATCACTTTGAACACCGACCCTTATGAACCCTTGCCATTAACACCACCCATGCTTGCTGTTATTGAAGCAGCTTTGAACCCATAACCCCAACAAGAACCTCAACCAGAACCAGAACCAGAACAACAACAAGATCAACCACCACCTTCCCCCTCATGTTGATCCTACCCTTGAACCCATACTTGACATGACTCTTGATCAACCTGATGCTTCAATTCCAGCCGCTGACGCTAGCATTTTAGACACTGCCATCACTCATGCAGACCCAAACACCTCCTCGGGCTTCCCAGCACAAGACTTTCATTTAGCCAAACGCCAAAGGACTGCTGGTGTGTTCACCTTTGGTGGTCCTAGCCATGTCACAGAGAGAACCACTACCACTGGTGTGGTTAGTGAAATAGATGTGGTTGGACTTATTGGCCCTGATGCAGGTCAAGCCAGGTCCAATGTACATAAGTCCACATCCATGCCCCATGATTCTTCATTTGGGATTCAATTCCCTCGTGTGGATGAGGGCAATATGCAACCAATGACTACTCTTGAATTGAAGGTACTCTGCGTTAGCTTGCAAAAGCAAAATGTCGAGCTTGTACAGAAGCTTGGAGAGCAAGACCTTGAACTCAATTATTTGAGGGAGAGGATGGTTAGGTTAGAACAGAGAAGAATATTTTTTGTAGAGTCCTTAGGTGATGCTAGGGAGGATTATTACAAAGGGGAGGATGAAACTACATAGCCTTTGAATGTGAGTGATAAGAGTTCTAAAGAGGGATCTTTTGGTGATAAGGAAGTAGATGCTGCCCTTACAGGTTTAAAGGAACAAGGGAAGTTTGATTCTTCAAAGGTGACACCCAAACAGCTATCCTTTGTAGAATTGATGTTGCAGCAAGAATGTGTGATTTCAGGTTCAACCGCTAACAAGACCAATCAACCCGCTGACACTTCTTCTCTAGCCGGTGACAAACCCACATGTATCATTGGTGTATCCCAACCACCTTTGGTAATTAGAGAGACTTCTTCCCAGGTATCTACAACTACTTTTCAAGTCATAGATCCATTAGATAAGGGTAAAGGGATAATGGTATAGGCTTAGGTCCCCAAGGATGCTGCACAAGTTAAGTTTGATGCTATGTTGGCTCAACAATTAGAGGAACAGGAGAAGAGGGGATTAATGAAAGGAGCTATAGAGGCTCAGATTAGTACAGAATATGAGGGTATAAGAAGGGATAGTGATGATGATGATGAGGAAGAGAGTAGTGGATATGTATCTACTGCTGATATTGATGATGAACCATAGAAATTGGAGTATGGTGAGGATGAGATTGCCAAGGAGAAATTAAGGCAGCTGAAACTAAAAGTTGATTTTGATGTACCTGAAGTTGCCAATATGTATTACAGTTATGAAAGCTCAAACTTGGATGATCCAAACATTACACTCTCTATGAAGATCTGGGCATTAGAATTCTTGTTGAGGATTCAACATGATGTTAAGGTAATCCTTGTAAATAAGGCTTCAAAGGTTAAGGCGAAATCCAAGGCAGCAAGGAGAGAGTTGTACTACTTGTTACTCAGAGGTCACCAAGCTGGTTGGACTTATAAGATGTTGAGATCTTTATCATTTGACCAACTGGAGTATTTGGCTTATCCTATTTGGCAACAGGTTAGTGAGCACAACACACATCTTCAGCTATTTGTTGAAAGAAAAGAGGAGCTTGAGGAACAAATGAGAATCAATAAAGTATCAATAACACCTAGGCCAGTGAAGAAGGGAGCAAAGTTTTTGTTTCCATAATTCAGTCCATTGGATCCAAAATTCAATGAAGGTGTTTTGAAGAAAAATTTGGAGCTTTCACCGTTGAAGGTTGGTGATATGACTACAATTGTGCCTATTGATTTCAGAAACCCTATTGTCAAGTATGAAGAAGATTCAACAACAAGTTTCTGGAAGGTGACAAGATATGGGGATAAGGTACATGTCTTTTCCTCTCTTATGTCTCTGTTTAGAAGTATTGACAGAGAAGATTTGAAATCTCTTTGGAGTTTGATGAAGGAGAAATATGAAGCTGAAGCTTCTTCATCTTTGAATGTAATAAAAATATGGTCAACATTCAAGAGAATGTTTGATCATGCTGAAGATGATCCAGTTTGGCTGGATTTGGAAGATTTGAGTACGTTTGAGTGGCGTTTGTATTCAGATGTTGGAATCTAACATCTCTGCACAACAAAGTTTTCAGAATTCTTGTTGGTTGATAGGGTTTATCCATTGTCACAAGAAGTTTTGAAGAAGATGGTGAGTACCATGCTGAAGGTGGACTACACTAGTGGAGTAGGAGTTGACTTGATGAGATTTATTCTCACTCAACTAGAAAAATAGGTTTTATTTGTAAGAATCCTCTGTATATTTTGTTTTTATTCAGAAACTTGATGTTTGGGATAACTATCAAGTTTATGGGAGGATTGTTGGGAATAAAATTTACTAAGTCTTCTAGCCGCTGACAAATGGATTCTAGACGCTTACAAGTGGAATCAAGGCGCTGACAAATCAAGACGCTGACAAGAAAAATCAAGGCGCTGACAAAGAGAATCCCAACCACAGATTGAATAATTAGTCAACACGTTTTGTAACTTAGGAATATGTATACGAATATTGTATTTTTTATATTTATTTGTTTGATATCTTCCTAATATAGTTGATACATAGCTTTATGTTCAAGTCTCCTTAATCCATAAAAGGATACCTTAAGGTTTAGGGTTTGAGAACACTTTCAATAGTATTGTATGCCGTTTATTATTAATCAAAAGTTGAAAGTTTGGTATATTGTTTTGTTCTTTGATCTAAGTATTAATTCCGCATAATACTTAGATAGTTTTCAACACAAAGTTTCTCAACGTATTACATTTGATTTATTCCTGTTAATACAAATCTAAACCGATCTAAGTTTGAGATCAACGGGGTTCGTTATTAAAATTCATAGCCAACAAACATCAATCAAGTTACTATTCATAACACACACAAATTGGGTATGGTAAACGTATATACATTATAATTACGGTCTTATTTATATACAGTGACCCTAATCCGACCGTCACCAAGTCGTCAAAAATTGGGGGCAACGATCCTAATAAAAATAGAATGTCTCCGGTTTGTACCGATGGTGTGTAGTCATTTTTTCCCTCAAGTTATGGATTAGAGACATCATAAAATAAGAGTGGGATCGAGCATAGCAGAGCGGATGATCTACCAACTTCTAATTGCCAAAAAAACAATGTTATACGAAAAAAGAAAAAAGTACCTTGGAAGAACAACCTGAGGATCCAATATACTGTTCTTGTAAAAGGTAAGTCTAACAACGGAAATCGTGTCAAATCAACTCAGACAAACATCTCCAAAATCTGTTAATCGCTACAACATTTGTCATGCCATTGTTGCAAATCTAAAGGTTTGCGTCGCCATGGCTGCAACTGGAGCAACTAATGTGGCACGCCAACGTAAATAAACATCCAAGAACCTTCAATTCCGGAAAACAGTATGGCTTATTATAACATATTATAGTTTATCATTCACACTATCTGAGTATGAACTATAACGAAATGTTTTAATCGTCAAATCATTATTTTATTCATATGGATGTCGTGTCCTACCCATACTCAAAACCCACAACACGTAATATTATCCCCATTCTCTCTATTTGTCTCATTGCGGCATATAAGAGCATGATAAAAAATCATCAGTGAGGCTCACAGGTTGTTAAATGAAAAAGCAGACATTTGCCATGGCTGCAAACCTAGAAGAGTTGCCATGCCAAGACGCCGATGATAATATCTTTAATCAAGACTAACCAAACTCATCATCACCAAACAATTGAAGCCCAATTAGAAAGTACATGTAAGCGGAAATAAACATCCCCTTCTTACACATTTTTCTCATTTACCGACATATGAGAGCAGAATGCAAAATCGCCACTGAAGGTCAGTTAGGTTATTAAATGAAAAAATCAGACATCCGCCATGGCAGCAAACCTAAAAGACTTGACATGCCAAGACATGGACGGTCACACCTTTAATCAAGCCTCACCAAACTCATCATCGCCAAACAATTGAAGCCCAATCAGAAAAGTGCACCTAAGCGCAAATAAACATCCCCTTACTTCACATTTAGCTCATTTAGCGACATATGAGAGCAAATTGCAAAATCATCAATAAAACTTAGGGAGGTTTCTAAATGAAAAAATCGAACACCCGTTGTGGCTGCAAACCTAGAAGACTTGTCACACCAAGACGTGGTTCATCATAACTATAATCAAGCCTCGCCAAACTCAGGAACGCCAAACAACTTGAGACCAACCAGAAAGAAATTAATCAATTTAATCCTAAAAACAGAATCTCATTCAATCCCGCATTCATTTTCTGGCCACCACTGCAAATTAGGCAACTAATATGCCAGACCAAATTGAACAACACCTTTAATCAACGCTGACCAAACTCATCAACGACAAACAATTACAGGGCAATCAGAAAGTGCATATAAGAGCAAACAAGCATCCCCTTACTTCACAGTTTGCTCATTATAACATATATACGTTTATCATACACACTCTGTCTGTGTTATGAACATTTCATTTCAACATATGAGAGCACACCGATGAATAATTGTGAATCAATGATGAATAAATATAACATGACATACCAATGAAATATTTGGCAAAGCTCTTACCTAATTCTTGAGCTGACTTCTGGAAAGTAGAAAACAAATCCCCGCAACACCCACCCAACCTCACCTACATCTTCAACCAGCCATGAACGTCACACACCGTGATTAGCGACAACGAAGAGAGTTGGCGCAAACACACGCCGCAAATTAGTAATGTATAATTTACCAACGAATCTGTAGGGTTTGCAAACCCTAAAACGCCACCAAGCCATTAAAACGGAGGTCGTAAAACCCCTAAATTAAAAACGGTTCGCAAACCCTAAAACACCACCACCCCAATCGAACGGAGGTCGTAAAACCCTTCAAGTAGAATACATAAATCTTCCACCAATCTAATCGAACTGAGGTCACAAAGCCCCTAATTAGAAGACAATAATCTTCCACCAATCCAGTCAAACGGAGGTCGCGAAACCCCTAAACTAGAAGACATAAATCTTCTGATATTGATTTGGGATATGGGATGATAGATTAAGAATTGATAGGTGGTAAGGTTGGGAAGAATCGAGAGACAAAGAGGGAGATGATAGATATAATATTATGTGTGTGAGTTCTGTATATGGGTAGGACACACCAACGATCATGAATAAAACAATGAATTGAAGATTAAAATATTGTGTTACTGTTTATAACACTCATATAGTGTGAATGATAAATTATAATATGTTATAACTAAATTTGGTTAATAATAAAATATTATAAGTGCACTGACGTTATAATGAAGGGTGGAGACAAAAGGAAAGGTACGATGAGCACGTGTGTTTTTAGCAAATATAATTACAGTGTATAAGCTTGATATTATCAAGTTATTTTCGTAATTTTTTTTTCTCTAACGAACCAATTTATAGTATTGATTATAAGAATTATCAAAATTTGTTTCTATGGATGGCACCCGTGGGTAATGGGTACGGGTATATCAAACCCGTCACTCACTAATGGGTATAAATTTTTATTCATGCCTATACTCGTGGGTATTAGTTAACCGTGAATAAACCCATGGGTTAATGCATTAAAACAAAATCATAAAGCATTAATATGTATGTAAACTAGCTATTAAAATGAGTAATAAGACACCAATCATTTTTCGAAGTATCAAGTTCAGAAAAGACTTAAATATGTGTCTCAAGTTCACTTAAATATGTGTCTCAAGTTCACAAAAGACATAACAAGTATATGTAAATCATGTATAAATATATAAGAACTGCTATTTCTTAACACAAATGAGAAACTGAGAAGTGTGAATTAGACATAAATATATATTTGATTGTTAAATCCTTCATATTCTATTTTTAGTCGCGAGACACACAAATTTTTATTTTCTCTTTTCATTGAAAATTAATAATTATTAAATATACATTTATAACATCATAAATATTTATTTTATTTTAGATGGGTTTATGGGTACACAGAGGGTATTTTAATAGGTATACCTACGGGTATACCCATAGGTATTTTAAATGGATATGATAAGTTTACCCGTGATGGATATACTTTACTGGTTACTCACCCGCCACCCACTAATGGTATAAGTTTTCACTCATACCTATACCCGTGGTATAAATCGACAAAATTACCCAACCATTTTTATACGAATGCCCGTAAGTTGTGAGTTTTTTTTTTACCCCAGTGTCATCCCTATTTGTTTCCTCGATCTTAACTTTCTGTTAACCCAACGCGCGGGAAGTTAAATTTAGTATTATCGTGATTAAATTGTTCAAGATCGCGTGATTATTGATATGGAAGGAGAATTTGAATTAATTTTGGAGATTTGACTAAAAGATTTCGTTAATCCTCATGCACTATGTTATATCATGTACAAGGTTCGAGAAGGTTCAAATTGATACGGGAATAATTGATCTTTACATAAATAGTCTAAACATTCTAACCACGTCTAGAACAACAAAACCTACACGTCGATAATAATGTTTTTTCTAAAAAATATACACGAACTTATCTAATAACCGATCTATCTTTGGTAACAAGAAAACTCCATCACTATATATACAAAACTAAAAAATCCCTCAAACCCATAATTATTCTCAGAACACTATGACCGATCATGCAGAATCATCTGACCCGTAAGTAACTTTGATAATCTTATGCTAACAAGTTTTGTTATTATATGCATATGCACATGAGTTGATTATTGATTGTGAATATTTATACTTATACAGTAATGGAGGTAAGCGTGATTTTAGTACTGCAATATTATAGCGAAAAAAGGCTGCGAATAGATTGATAGTTGATGAGGCAATTAATGATGATAATTCTGTTGTCGCTATGCATGCTGCTACTATGGAAAAGCTTCAGCTTTTTCGAGGCGATACTGTCTTGATCAAGGTATGTTTTTTTATTTGTTTAGCAGTTGGGTTGAACTAAGTTGGTTCTTGTTTAATCTGCTTTTGGTTAAGCTTATTTGTGTATTTAGCCTCTCTCTATATATAAGAGTGCTTATTACTAGCTTTTTAAGGATTAAGTAGTGTTTCTTTGCTTAAAGATAACACTCATGCAGTTAATTAGTAGACTGTAATCTGAAAATTTTGCACGTTTAATTATACTTATCAAGAGTTTTTTCTTTTGGCTTATTTTAGAGTTTGACAATAAGGGGCGTTTCCGTTAGCTTCTTTTCCGGGCTTATTTGATTTTTGAAAAGCTCATAAGGCTATTTTTCCAGCTTATACGAGCTTATCAAGTTGTGATTTTAGGCTTAACTCTTAAGTATGCTCATATGGCAATAAATTTAGCTCATAAGCTTTCTCAGTTTTACATAAGCTCAGAAAATAAGCTGATTCAGACACGTAAGTATAGTGTACTAGTGGACAATACCTATGGGATGGATAGAGTTAAAACACTATGGAATACTCCGAATAAAATTGTTGTTGTAGATGTCAGTTGGCGAATACATCTAGTAGGAAGTTTATTCCATTAATTAGTGATAAACTTACTCTTTAGCATTGATTAGTGATTAATAAGATCAGTGACAAATTTTCCTTTTTATAATTATATTTGATAGTCAATGTGTACTTTTGTTTGTTAAAACTGAGATTATTAAAAAGAAATTGAATGTTCGGGTGCAGGGCAAGAAAAGGAGAGATACAGTATGTATTGCACTTGTTGATGATACTTGTGAGGAACCGAAGATTAGGATGAATAAGGTTGTGAGGTCAAACCTTAGGGTTAGGCTTGGGGATGTGGTTTCTATTCATCAGTGTGCTGATGTTAAATACGGAAAGCGGGTTCACGTTTTGCCGATTGATGATACTATTGAAGGCGTTACCGGGAGCTTGTTTGATGCTTACTTGAAGCCATATTTTCTTGAAGCGTACCGCCCTGTGAGGAAGGGGGATTTCTTTTTAGTTAGGGGTGGAATGAGGAGTGTTGAGTTTAAGGTTATTGAGACGGAACCTGCCGAGTATTGTGTAGTTGCTCCAGATACCGAGATATTTTGTGAGGGTGACCCTGTGATAAGGGAGGACGAGGATCGTTTAGATGAGGTTGGTTATGATGATGTTGGTGGTGTTCGTAAACAGATGGCACAGATTCGTGAGTTGGTGGAGCTGCCATTAAGGCATCCACAGCTCTTTAAGTCTATTGGTGTTAAGCCACCAAAGGGTATTCTGCTTTACGGACCTCCTGGTTCTGGTAAGACTTTGATAGCGCGTGCAGTTGCCAATGAAACTGGTGCTTTCTTTTTCTGCATCAACGGGCCGGAGATTATGTCAAAGATGGCTGGAGAGAGTGAGAGCAACCTCAGGAAAGCGTTTGAGGAAGCAGAGAAGAATGCGCCATCGATCATCTTCATTGATGAGATTGATTCAATTGCTCCCAAACGTGAGAAGACGCATGGAGAAGTTGAAAGGAGAATTGTTTCTCAACTGTTGACTCTAATGGACGGGCTTAAATCCCGCGCTCATGTTATTGTTATGGGTGCAACCAATCGTCCCAACAGTATTGATGCTGCTTTGAGGAGGTTTGGAAGATTTGACCGGGAGATCGATATCGGCGTGCCTGATGAAGTTGGCCGTCTTGAGGTTCTTCGGATTCATACTAAGAATATGAAGCTTGCAGAGGATGTGGATTTGGAAAAGGCCGCTAAAGATACACACGGCTATGTTGGTGCTGATTTGGCAGCTTTGTGCACCGAGGCTGCACTCCAATGCATCAGAGAGAAGATGGATGTCATTGATTTGGAAGACGAGTCCATTGATGCAGAGATTCTTAATTCCATGGCAGTGTCGAATGATCACTTTCAGACAGCACTTACCAGTAGCAATCCTTCTGCTCTTCGTGAGACGGTTGTGGAAGTGCCCAATGTTGGTTGGGAAGATATTGGTGGTCTTGAGAATGTTAAACGAGAGCTTCAGGAGGTATGAACAGATTCTGATCCTAATTTGAGTTTTATTATATATTTACCTATTCTGATAATGTTTATTAACCTTTCGTTGATCTGTTATGTAGACTGTTCAATATCCCGTGGAACATCCCGAGAAGTTTGAGAAGTTTGGCATGGCACCATCCAGAGGTGTTCTCTTCTATGGTCCACCTGGTTGCGGTAAAACTCTTCTTGCTAAGGCTATTGCGAGTGAATGCCAGGCCAACTTCATTAGCATCAAAGGTCCTGAATTGCTTACAATGTGGTTTGGTGAGAGTGAGGCCAATGTTCGTGAAATTTTCGATAAGGCTCGTGGGTCTGCTCCTTGTGTCCTCTTCTTTGATGAACTTGACTCTATTGCAACACAGGTTTGTCTATTTTGTTACGCTGTTGTAATTCCGCTCCTTGTTACTTTTATGGCGACTAACAATGTGTTTCATATTATGCTGACAGAGAGGGGGAAGTCAAGGTGATGCGGGAGGTGCAGCTGATAGAGTACTGAACCAACTTTTGACCGAGATGGATGGAATGACTGCCAAGAAGACTGTCTTCATCATTGGTGCGACAAACAGGCCTGATATCATTGATCCTGCACTTTTGAGGCCTGGTCGTCTTGATCAGTTGATATACATCCCTCTCCCAGATGAGGAGTCTCGTTATCAGATCTTTAAATCTGCTTTGAGGAAGTCCCCACTTTCTAAAGGCGTGGACCTGAGAGCTCTTGCAAAATACACTCAGGGTTTCAGTGGTGCTGATATCACTGAGATATGCCAGCGTGCTTGCAAGTACGCCATTCGTGAGAACATAGAGAAAGTGAGTACACTGTACATGTTATGATAATTATATCATTTGGATCCGAGAATGTTACATGTACTAATTTGGCAATTTTGCAGGATATTGAGAAGGAAAGGAAAAGAAGCGAGAATCCAGAAGCAATGGAGGAGGATATGGAAGATGAGGTATCGGAGATTAAAGCTGCTCACTTCGAAGAGTCGATGAAATTTGCACGAAGGAGTGTGAGTGATGGTGACATTCGCAAATACCAAGCCTTTGCTCAAACACTGCAACAGTCTAGGGGGATTGGCTCTGAGTTCAGGTTCTCAGAGGCTAGTGGCCGTCCTGCTGCCAGCGATCCTTTTGCAGCCCCAGCTGGTGGAGCTGATGATGATGACCTTTATAATTAGGCTTATGATGTAACTGCATCTACTTGTTGCCCTATTTCTAGTAATTATACTATGTTTGCGTAGTACTGGTGCTTTCTTCTATAGTAAGTTTGACATTGTGTTCTCAGTTTGTAGAGTTTTAACAGTTAAAGCATGCTTTAATAATAAGACCCATAATCCTGATGTATCTGTCTTGTTTTATATATTGTTGCTGAATCTTTGTGTTAGATCAGATGACGATTGCGGATGAAGTTCCTAGGGATGCCAGAGCTTCCTAATTAAACTTAGAAAAGGGCAAGAAGTAATGGATTAGTTCCATTCATCTGATATATGGTTTTGATGTGGATTTGTGCCCAAGGGTGTTTTGATAGTCATTTGGTAAAGAGAGCGTGGACAGAATGCTAACAATTAGGCTAGTTGGCTCAGCAATTTACAATTTTACACAGTATTGGCATGTTTAAACACAATCCTTTGATTTAAATCTAAATGAGGAACAAACATGAATCTGCTCATTGCTGAGGTTAAAAACACTAGCGCACGAATGAAAACAAGTAATATAAAAGGTCAAAATCCGCATCCTAAACAGCTGGAAAATTTTTCTAGCCTAAGCATGTTCCATAGTGCGGGCTGGTACTCCTTTTGTGTGGTCAATCAGTTGCTCATACCTGTCAAAAAAGAAGAATCAAATCATCAAGCATCGAATTTAGGCGACTCTTAACAACTTGAAAGTTCAAAAACTATTTTATACACTCTCCAGGACTTCTACCCTTTTGATCTGTTTGACCTAGTAAGTTTCTTTTAACCCAAACTGACCATGTTAAACCATACAGGTTAAAGCTGCCACCTATATCACAAGCCAAGGTGAACTATGTTACGTACTAATATATATTACGTAGATGATTTATGTTTGTATCATGTAAGTTTTTGTTGATTTTAGTGTTTGGGCTAGTTAATTATGAATTTACATGATGCTAGTAGGATCGAATTATGCATGATCCACTACAATAAATTGATGATTTTTCATATATATTATTCACATTTTAAAATGTGTGAATTTGAAAAGTTCATAATTTCATTAGTGTTTTTGGTGTGAACAAATTGAATGTAACAAATAAGAAGATTTTTAATACTTCACACTTTTATGTGTGAATTTTTTAATATTTCACACTTTTATATGTAAATTTTTCAATACTTCACACTTTTTAGTATTCACATTTACAAGTGTGAATATTAAGTCCGGTTATTCTGGATCTCTTGTATCTTTTGGATACAAGGGGATCAATCCCCACCTTCTATCTAATTTTGATCAAAGGCTCACATTAATTCTTATTTTCTAATTAAAAAAACAGAGGGGTATTTTCGTCATTTTACCCCTCCCACCTAACACCACATACCAATTCCACATCCCTGGATCGAGGTTTCTTTTTTTCTTCTTCTCTCTAAAACACACACAAAAACACACACGTACACATATTCATGTCTTAATCAATCATCACAAACATCAAATCCATCGATCATCACCTTCGTAAATCGATCATCCACATCATAAATAAGGTAAAGTTCATTCGATTTATTTTGATTCATCTTTTTTTAGCTTATTCGATGTGAAATAAGCTTATAATTCATCTTATTCTTTTATAGCTTATTTGAGAAACTACGTGAATTTAAAGCTAACTAATGTGAATAAGCTTATAGATTATCATCATCTTTATTATGATGAATTAGAAGCTAACTTATTAGCTTATTTTCGTGAATTATAAGGTTTTATGGCTTAATCTCGCTGAACAGATTTAGTATGACCTGTTTGTGAAGTATCATATATGATATACTATATCATATATGATATAAGCTAAAGTATCATATATGATAAAATATATCATATATGATTATGTGGTTGAAAATTGAATTAACTCTTCTTTTTTATGGCTTAATCTCGCTGAACATATTTAGTATGACTTGCTAGTGACATATCATATATGATATATTATATCATATATGATATAAGCTAAAATATCATATATGATAAAATATATCATAATATGATTAGTGCTTGAAAATTGAATTAAATCTTCTTTTTTTGTGTAGAGGAAGCTGTTTACAAGGCATGTTGAATATTACAAGCATCCAAAAGGCCAAGAAGCTTAGTGAATAAGCTCATGAATTTTTTACGTTTATTGTTTGTTTTTTCTTTTTAATCTCCTAATGGAGTTTTGAAGTATATGGACGATTTTATAATCCATTGGTATCTGGTACAGCGTCTTGTTAATATGATTAACTTTTTTGGTATTATGTCATGATGGTTTGATAAATTAAGCCATATATGATAATGCACTATCATATATGATAAGGCATTATCATATATGATACTCAAAGAAAACTTGGATATATTAAACAAAGAATCTGATGAACTCATGATTACAACAAAAAGTATGCACAATTAATAACTAAACACTTGTTCATAACATAAAAAATGTACCTTTGAACAGAATCATATATGATAATTCAAGCAGAACATAACCTAATGTAAAATTATATATGATAACCATTTATACAAAATCAAAAGGTGCTAACAACATTATTATTGAAACTACTCTTCTTTTTCAATAATACACTATTCTTAAAACAAATTATCAAATGATGAATTCATGAACAACGCATACTCCGTCTTGATCCTTAAAACATATCCGTTCACATCCTCTTGTTATAATCAACATCCCTCTCTCCTTTGCTCCAAATAGGGCAATCACACCATCTCTGTTTGACTGTATTTATAAAAGAAAAAAGAACATATTATGCAAAATTTTAATAACAAAATGAATTACTCATATATATGATAGAAGGCAGGTTTCAAGAGTTTATACAGATTTTCTAAAACATACTCATACAAAATCTATTTTTTCTTATGATTTATTTGATACTAGGGATGATGCCCGCGCTCCGCCGCGGCGGGTTGTGTTCGTTTTTGGTAATGTTGTTAAGGGATGACGACAAAGACGTATGTAAAATATGTTGTACAGGAGGTCGTTACATAAACGTTGTTGAAAGTATTTTGTTATACAGAAACGCTGTGGGATGTCTTGCGTTTCGGTTTTATTTCTGATATATGTGCAAATAGTTGCTAAATCTGCGGAGTACATTACTCTAATTTTGATACTTGGCAACTTCCAAACAAATTCGCTAATCCGTCTATTGTATTACAAAAGTTTCCAGAAACATGGCTTACATCGCACATGATGTTATAAAAATGCAACATAAAACCCAAACTCAAGTCAGTCCACCAAAGCGAATTCAGAAAGAATAAAAAACGCCACAATATTAGATTAGAAGATTATCGACGGAAAAAACTGACCAAATTTACATGCACTCACATATGATTATTCTATGAAGCTGGTCATTAACTGGCTCAACATTCCTAGGAGTAGAAACTGGCTGGTAGAATTGCAGGAAAAAGTCACATCTGTCACTACATACTAAAATTGTGGCACACTGTTTTTGGAAGTGCAGCACCAAGAGGCAAGAGATCAGGCAATTTGTGGATACAAATCAAGATAAAATTATGACCTGAACTAAAATGGACCACATGTTGCAATTTGAACTTATATGCCGACCGCCGAAGCGATAAGTTAAAGAGTGAATTACACTCACTTTCGGAGTTTGGTTTCGATGCTTGTACGGGACTCGTTCCACAATTTCTTTTACTGATCATGTCGAAGCCTCGAAACCTCCGTTTCGCTTCGTCCACCATTCAATTTCGGATTCTGAATTCTACCACCTGAAACATTAGCCAACCCTTTACATCTTTTGGTAGCACATTTGTTTTTCTAGTAGCACATAAATAATTACAATTTTTAACATAAGTTTAAATTGTCTAGCATTTGCATCGTTTATGAGTAAGCGGTCGGAAGAAGGAAATACGTCCACCGTAGCTGCAAATTTTTGGGGTTGTTTAGACAAAATCAATTTAAGGACTGTTTTATAGCACTGAACTTAAGAAGCTGTTGTAAGATGTAGTGTAGCATATAACCGGGCTTGCAATGTGTACACAGTGTGTGTCTTGAACCACATATAAGAGGAATTAAGTTATCAGATGATAATAAAGTTTCCTTTACCTTGTCAAGTATCAGGATACAATCGACCACCATATAGGCTCAGATAAGGCACACCGAGGGAAAAAGCGGACACACCCGCCATGGCTGCAGCTGCAATAGGCTGTCCTGCTAAGATGCAGGTGATCTCGACTTTACCCGAGGCCGTTATTCATCATCATAGCCAACAAACATCAATCAAGTTATTGTACATAAAAAGGAAAACTTGTATAAAGATTGTGGAAGATGATAAAAAAATCAAATGGCTGTTCATAACCCACACACATTGCGTATGGTAATACGACCGTCACCAACCCGTCAAAAACTGGGGGCAACGATCTTGTTCGAAATATATTGTCAGCACTTTGTACCTCATAAAAAGTCAGGCTCAGATAAGGATAAACCAAGGAAGAAGCGGACACGCCCGCCATGGCTGCAACCGTAACAGGCTGCCCTGCCAAGGTGCGGGTGGTCTCAACTTTACTTGGGTCTTTTTTATTGAGCCTGTATCACTCCAATCCTTTTTGACCTGTAATGGGTTTTTGCAAAATGAGTTGTTCAAGCCAAATCTGTTTGATCCATCAGCAAAGTATTGTTACCTATATATAAAGTATAAGTCAAGTTTTTCTTATGCTATTATCTAGTCCCATGCTTAAGGGTAAGCAGTAATACAAAACGGTATGTAGCCAAACGTTGGTACAGACATTGGGGTGATATTCAATGATAATCTACTTGCCTAAATGAAGACATTTCACAAATTTATAAGAAAAAAATAAAACTGAATTCAGTGTTTATAAATTTCCTATTGATAAAATATTAAGCAAGTTATAAAACACATTGATACAAAACTTATTAATTTTACTACATATTTTTTCAGGCAGGAGCAATGTAAACATCTTATACATCGTAATATATGTACTGAAATAAGTAAGCAGAAGCGAAGCATAAAGCTAATTTCTAAGCATAAACAACAACGATGTGAGCACGAATCACGTATGCTCAGATTATACATATTTATGTTTATCAAGAATTCAAACACAGTTCAAGTTAATATGTTTTCGTTTACTCTAATATGTGCTAGTTATGTTCGAGTGCTCGACTATCTAATAGTAATAAGCCATCTGACACAACCCTTTAAGCAGCATTCATCCGAATTTATGGGTCTCTTTGGTTATCTAATTGTTCGATCGTTTAAAAAAAATAGGAGCATTTAGAAACTCTTATAAACGTGTGTACATTTAAAACACACCTGAATTTCAATGAAATCATTTTGGGTTACTCATGG
Source organism: Glebionis coronaria (assembly GCA_025667525.1). Lineage (NCBI taxonomy): Eukaryota > Viridiplantae > Streptophyta > Magnoliopsida > Asterales > Asteraceae > Glebionis > Glebionis coronaria. The sequence continues at coordinate 173,941,604 of CM046881.1, read as the reverse complement.
GATCAATTGATAGTTTTGTAAACTAACTACTGTGGAAAAAATATAAATGCAGTACCTCGGTTGTATCGCCTCATGGGTTAATCACTACCTATATTCTCTTATGTGAAATGTTCATTCGGTCCATAATAAGAGAGCCTTGATGAACTTTGGTTCTGTTACGGATGTAGCTCGTTTGCATGGTCTGCCAACAATAGATTTTGCGCATACCTCAGACTACATTGTGGGGAGTAATGTATCCACTTGCTGTTGAACACAATGTATTAGTAATTGAGTATAAAATAAATACGAACTAAACTAAGGTAAAAAACGATAGGTTACAAACCTTGATATTATGATAGGTGACGACACACTTTAGCTCAAACCCTCAAACAGACTGGAAAGAATTTATTTTGGTAGTTCGAGGCTCAGATAAGTGAGCAATCGGATATGTGTATATATATATGTGTTGGCTGCAACCCACCAACCTTGCCCCGCCAAGAGACGCATAATCAAATCCGGTTGTGACAGAGGCTCAAATATTATCATCATCGCCTTTCATAAACTTCAAAAGGTCCACGAACAGCCCTGTCGTAGCTCCTCCCATGTATATGAATCTAACACCCACGTTTGAGTGTGACAATCGTCGCCTGGCATCAAGACCGGCAACGAAAGATACGGCCATCACTGCATAAGGATCAAAATGTGGGTGTAACGTGTGTTTGCCACAACTTGAAGTAAGTCCCTGTATGTATGACGTTGACCCTGAAATACTTCACGCACACAAAGAAAACAGAAGTTTAGACACAGTACCACAAAAATTTAATGAAGAAAAAGCAAATAAAATTGACATACCTTTCAAGGTTGCAGAATGTTGGCAAGTGTTTTGCATCTGACCGGTTTGAACAGAAGTGAAATGAGAATCAGTGGAAAACTGTGGCCTAACATTGACATTCCAGCGAGTAGGCTCTATTAAAAAACTCCTAAGTTAAGCTCAAGCTACATGTAAAAGGGTGTTTGGATCATGTTTTAACAGCAGCAAAACACCCCTTCTACATGCTGCAGCAAGCAGGGTGTTTGGCAACTGTTTTAACAGCAACCAAATACCCCAATTGCAACAAAAGGGGTGTTTGGCAACTATTTTAGTAGCAGCCAAACACTCCTTTAAATGTTTGATACCCTTGTCAGTTACATCTCAAGGTGGTCTCTAGCCATTTATGTAAAATTTTGTATTTCCATTGCTTGCACTTGGAGCAAGTTTCCTAGTGAAACTTAAAATTTGAAGTCACAACTCTAGCAGGTTTTTCATAGCGGATTTAGTATGTGAACTATTATACTTTGGTTTATGTTTGCATCTAAGAACCGTGCTTAGTTTATTGTACCGACCAATTTGCGGTTTTGCTAAGTCGGTGCGAGTTTCCATTTTGATCTAGCCATGTTCTCATCGTAACTAAAGGATCAACAACTTTTTGTTACCTGGTATAAGTGGCCAGTCACCATCTAAACATCATAAAATCCCCTCACAGAGCCAAACACACTTAAAAAATATCAAAAAAAGGACATACCAAAATAGTGCTCAAAGAAACCTCCGAACCTCCATATGAAAAGAGGTTTAGGTGAAAGAGGTTTCTGAATCGCAATACCAAATGCTCCACAATGCTAACAACGTGGTCGGAGTCAGCTAAGTCGATATTCGCCCGCGTATCACACTATCACCTCTCATGGCCTGAAAAATGCACAGAATCATAGATTAGAAGAACTAAAAAATAATCATTCCAAAGTATCATTAGATAAGTAAAGAAAGATGAGTATCAGGTTATAGTTTATCTCTAACGGGCCACAGGGTAAAATCTAACAAAATTAATTATAAACAAAGTAAAATTTTAGTTACATAAAACTACCTACATCATTTGATTTAAAATTTATTTATATTGAACAATATAGATTTTATAATCATATTTGAAACTATTGTTATAAGTAATAAAAACCGAAGTTATTGGACAAAGGTATTTCAGATTGACTCGGACTAATAATAAAAAGTACCCACCCACTTTGATCGGTCCCTTTTTAACATGTTAAATGACTCGCTCATTCTACAACCCATGTTGTGCCTCCTATTTGTGTTAAATTATGCAAAACATGCAAACCATAACTACCGTAAATGAATCCCTATCAAAATTGTTCTATCAGCTTATGCAATGAGTTAAATCTAAGAAACATAATCAAGCTTGAATTTTTTGGTTATTCTCCTAAATAATAGATCATATACACAAAAACAATATGAATGCGTGAGATGTTTATAGCTCACAAATAGGGTTTACCTCGAGAGCATACATACGAATTCTCACGACATCCTGAAACACCGCAGCCGTATCCCTTGGCACAGCAGACCAAGTCTTCTCAGCTCCATCCCAAATGCTTAATTCAAGCTTATGAAATCCAAAAGAAAATCACATAAGCTAATTAGCCCAAAAATAAGGTTAAACCAACACCACCATAATCTAAAACCAAAAAGTTTTAATGTTGAGACGAATCATTTAAATGTTGTATCACAAATTTACTTGATATCAAACCTATCGGCCACACATAAAAAATCAAAAATACAAAAATAAATTCGAATCAGTTCCTTACATGTAATGAAGATATTCAGTATTCTCATCTTTACAAATTCCCAATAATTCAGATATTCAGTATTCTCATCTTTACAAATCCCCAATAATTCAGATAACACATTTCTGGGTATGTGGTCCAAACCACAAAGAAATACCCAAATCACACATCATCGAAAACAGACTATCCAAATCAGAGGAGTTTTATCAAAAATCATTTGATCAAAAACAGATGATCCAAAATCATCCAAAGATCATCCGAAAAATAACAGATCAAGAAAGATCTTGAGAGAGAGAAAAAATGGTGGGTGGGATGTGTGTGAGGTGAGGCAAATAAACATCCCTTACACAACATATGTTTATTTAAACCAAACGGATCACAGGGAACGGAAAGGAAACGGAAAACGGACTGATCGGACAGTCGAGGTCAATTTTTACACATGGTGTGCCATCTGTGAGAGAAGAACGTTTGTTTTGTGAGTGGGGAATTATAATATTGGGTTTGTGAGAGGGGATCACTATTCCTAGGGGAACGTGATTCCCCTCTATTATTAAAGATACAATATCATATAAGATATATATATATATATCATATATGATATATCATCAGTGATCATATATGATATATCTATCATATATGATAAGAAATGTACATCATATATGATAACATCAAAAAGTTAAAAGAAACATAATAATACAGCTTATTAACATGAAAATAAGCTTATTCATAACTATCTTATTCACAAAAACGTATAACTCCTTGAAATAATCTAATAAGCTATCTTATAATGCAACACAATAAATTCAAATCATTTAATTTACAAAGCTTATTCATAACTCTACTCTTATTAAAAAAGCTTATTCATAAGCTTATTCAAACTAACTAGCTTATTAATCCAACTTCATAACTTATTCATACCTTCTCATCTAAGAACTTAGCTTATAATTAAGAACAACCAATCCAAAAAGATTCGTTCACAATAATCTAATTAAAAGCTAATGATAATACATTAATAAGCTTATTTAAACCAAATAAGCTAAAGATAATAATACATATTAATCAAACCTGGTGATGGATGAATCAATTCGTTATTATAGATGTTCGTGATGAATTCTTCATGGATTCATCATGATCGTCGATGGATTCATGATATAGTAAATCGTGATTATAGATCGGGGGTAGAGAGATAAAGTAAATCAGGGGTAGAGAGAGAAAGAGAGATCCGATGTGTGTTTTTGTGAGAGAAGAAAGAAGAAAAAACATTATATAGTAGATGGTGAAATGACTGAAATACCCTTGCAGTGTAAATTGAGGATTTAATCTTAGTTATTGGATGAAAAAGAGATGAAGGGTGGGGATGAGTCTGAAAGTCCCTAATCAATGCTAGAAACCCTAATCTTAACTAATCAACACAAGGTATTACTTTTCAAACGTAATCTTATTATTGTATAACAAAGAATTACAAGTGTTATGGATAACACCGTTTGATGACAATGTGTTGTGCACACTTTGAACAACTATAAACCCTAACTTATGAATACAGTCGCAGCTGTTTGATTCTATAAGTTCTATGAAATAATGTTATGAATATACTCAAAGTGTTAAACATTAATGCATGGATACACATCCTATTTATAGTGTTACGAGATTGACCTAAATAGTACTTGATGGTGACTACACAAGCTTTCACAAGTTCCCACATCAGTCACATGATGTTCTTCTATTCTTGGTAGTCTTCCATTATGCTTTAAGGAAACAGTTGTCAAAACAGTTTCCTTTTTCTTCATAGTCTCGAACACACAAATGGCATGTCCAAAGTGTGTTGAGTGTTAACAGGATATTGTCACCCCTGTTAACCCTCAACCCCTCAGAGTCCCTGATACATCTTGGCTGTTATCCATCACAGCCAATGAGTATGTCTTCAAGTAATCTTCGACTTCCTTGACAATGTCTCTGACATGGACTCCTCTGAGGTTGCTCACAGAGACTTGGATCTCTGTAAGTCTTGCGATACTTGCCTGCCTCCTAGGCACAGGCAAGGGACTATCTAACAGCTTAATTATGTTTAAATCTATGATCAGGGAATCTAACAAGTTTAGATTCCCAACAATCTCCCCCTATTTAAACATAAATATTGCTAGATCTAACTAAGTTAAGGTAAGTGAGTTAACAGCTTCTTCTTACTCATAACAGATCTAAACAAACATACCTCATGATTTTATTAATACTTAAAGAAAATTACAAGTACATAACATAAGTAAAATAAAAGGTGAAGGTAAAATTGGGCTATGAACATCTTCAATAGTCATCATTTTTAATCCTTTCTTCAGCTTCAGCCAAGTCCAATCTGTTATCTAGTTCTTCCTGCAAAGTCTTTGCAAACTTCTTGGAATACTCTGTGTTGATCTTGAGTGACTTCTTGTGACAAAGTAGCTGAATTGTTAAAGCTAAGCACAGCTCATCTTCTCTTTGAAATGCATACTGGCAAGCCCTGTTCATGAATGTCATTCCTCTTTCAGGCTCTGTGTATGTCTGACCATCAATAGGGCCAACTATACCATTGGGTAGGATCAAATCCCTGTGCATGCCATCCACTTAAACATCATCTGTGACAAAAGTTTCTTTAACAAGTTGAGAAACTCTTCTTCTTTTGTTGCCAGTCTTTGGGGGTTCTTGTTCAAAAAGCTATGGTGGGGGAGCAATCTTGAGTTTAGCAGCTGTTTCTTTGATCCAGGTAAACTTGGCCTTAATAGTCTTAAGCAGAAGAAAATTAGCCTGTCCAGTTCTTTTGGCAGCTAAGGCTTCAAGTTCGAACCATTCAGATAACCCAAGTGTCTTTAGCCAGAATTTGTCAAACACATTCATATTTCCCTGTTGGTTATCCCTCCATAAGATCATTTGTGGGGTGTTTGTGGATTTATGAATGGTGTATTTGAACTTGGTTATCTTGCCAGGTGCATATCTGTTGTTAACGCAGGCATCATAATCAGCTTTGACTTTCCTTAGTGCCTCAGCGCGTTTGGCTTCCATTTCCCTCAACCTTTGTTTTTGCTTTTCTCTTTCAGGTGGAGTCATCTTCCTTAGAGTAGCTTCATTCAATTCTTTGGCTGTCTTGAGTTCATTTAATCTCTTGAATTCCTCAGCCTGTTTCTCTATTTCTTCAGGAGTTAAAGGAATGTCGTTGGAAGGTGTAAAGGTTGAAAATTGGGAAAGGTCTGTGGTGGATCCTCCTGTCTCTAGCATCGCAGCTATCTTCTTTAGTTTGGTGTCTGTGTCAACCAAAACTATCTCCTTTCCTTTCTTCGAGACAGAGGACTCCACACTTATATTTTTCAAAACATCAGCTCTTCTGATAAATGCTGTTTGAGCCTGAGTTTGAATTGCTTTGGGAAGGGAGCTAATAGTGAACTTTAGCTTCTTGGCAGCTGGTTCACCATCATCCCCAGACTCGTTGGTGTTAACCAAAGCCAGGGACTTTGATGAGTCAGCTCCATCTTGATTCTGTTGCTCCCCCTGAGTGTTATCCTCATCATTAGGTATGTTGATGGGTGTGATGACTTGGAGAGGAACAGGTGTGATGGTGTTGTCAGCTGATGATGAGCCTTGTTTAGCAGATGTGAAAGGCTATCAAAAACCCACCATGGATCGGGTGGTCGGGGATGATCAAAGAACATGGTAAACATGATGTTGTTCTTAGTGAGAGAAAGTTAGAGAGAGGTGAAGAATGTTATGTGTTTTATTCCAAGTGAAATGAAAACAAATGAAAAAGTAACAAACTTCCACACCCCCATGGAGAGTCATGGGGGGTATTTATAGGCCTAACACACTAGAACTATACTACCTTTACATAATAAGTCCTTGTACTTAGTAAAAGGATATAAGTCTATTCCAACTCACGTGAAAGGCGCCAGCTTACCAAAAAGTAAGTCTAACAATCTCCCTCCAAGATGGTGACTCACGTGAGTTGGTTACAATGTTTCCTACAAGCAAAAATAAAGAAAAATGATAAGCTTGAATTCCAGCATTCCTTGAGACAGTCTTCAGCGACCTTCATCTTCTTGAATACTCCAGCTCTATTTCTTCAGCTTTGTAGAATCTAGTTGAGTTTTACTCCCTCCCAACTAGAAGGCCTTTCATAAAGCGAGCAGTAAAGACTGCTCCCTCCCAAACAGATCATACAGAGGAAATCTGTGGGAGGTGATAACGTCATCAACATTTTCTCACAAATTGAAGCAATCCCAGTCTTGATTCTATGATAGATTACCAGAAGTACACACTCTGTCCCAAACAAGAAATCAACCTGTAGCACCAGAGTCAATTAAGTCCCGGAAATGCACATTTCTCCTGACAGGACAGTGATGATAACAAGTTGCCACATCAAAGTCAATTAAGTCCCGAATGTAGTCAACTTATCCCTCTATGTAGAAACGGTAACACCAAAGTCAAGTGACCCCGCATGTACACATTTCTCCCTCCAGGATGATACCTATTAAGGGAATCATCCTTCATGTGTGTACGTGGTATGTCAACTGGAACCGCTTACTTAGCAACCAATACAATGTGAGAAGATGTCAACAGTATCTCTCTAAACAAAATTCTCTCAAGATCACCCCGAACTGAATCCCCTTATCAATTCTGTTGGCTATTGATAGTGACCACTGATGAAGATAACCCGATAATCCAAACTTGAAACTGAAGTAGAATTCCCCAAACTTGATCTTAAGCTTGCACTGTAGTAGAATGAAGAGCGATGCAGAGAAGTCTTAAACGTACCCCATACCAAAGGGCGGTATTAAAAAGGTACAACCTCTCTAAAGTACCCTATACCAAAACAGGCGGTATATGAAAAGGTACTACATCTCTTGAAGAAATCCACAACAACAAGTGCGTGTGACATTGAGAACCGCAACGAAGCTCCCAAAAAATGATAGTTATCCATGTCGTCGTCCATCCTCCCCTTGACAATGGAAACTAGATACTTCAAGTCTTATTCATAACCGTATATGTTTGAACAAGTTATCTTAGAAAGTCGTAAGTACTCCTTTCAAGATAAAATAAAAACGCCTCTGAAAAATCTCACTTCAACCTCAAATAAGTAGCATCGAATCATCTTCGTAATCACATAAACCGTAATAGCCGTTAGGAATTTAGGTGAATGTTTGATAAGGATCGTTTTAGTGTAATGTATCGTGTGTGTTGTGTTTGTTGTGTTTGTTGTTCGTGAAGAAGTGTTATGAGCGAAAGCGGATACCCGGCCAGAATGTCACTGTTTAAACGGCCCGCCAAAGTAATAAAATCTTGTCCCATAAGCCTTTAACTCGACAACAATTTTACTACTCGGTTCTTTCGAAATACCCGGCTCAATCCAATTAATCCAACATGATTAATTTTGCATAATTCGGATATTTAGACATGCATCCCGAATTATATAGCAAGACTTATTCGACCCACTAAATGCTTTCGATAGAGTAGTGATCGGCCCGTCAACCCTAATCAAACCATTTGCAAAATTTGGACCAAATAATCATTCTGACGGACCAAATATTCGACAATAAGTCCGATAAGAGATATGTGAAACGCAGCCCATCCCTATACAAGAAAGCCCATTATATCCGGCCCAAATATATAACAAAAAATCATTGAAGGCGGCCCATAAGTGGTGAATACAGCCCGTCGGATTTTGACCCATATAGCTTGAGATAAAATTCTGTATGAGATCACATTTAGATAAAAGCATGGTTGGACCACATAGAGATATCCGCCCTTGAAGACCACGTGTGACCAAACGTAACCTCCACATTGTAACATCCGCCCCTCATTTTTCTAGGCGGCCACGTGTAGTCCACCGAAAATATGGGATATAAATATGAGCTGGTCAAACATAATATGTCCCTTAAATAAAGCTCACATAAAAAACCCACTCAAACCAAACCCTACTCACTGTTATCTCCGCCCCTCATTGACACAAGAGTCTCATCCCAAAATAATTTTCTCACTTCACATAGATGAGACCGCCCCCCATTAATACTCACAACAATCCCTGCTTCTTTTCACTCTCGAGACCTCCGCACACCCATCAACATCCATCTTCTCTCAACAACTTTCATCACCATCATCTCAACAATACTCCTTATGACTCTCACCATTCTAATCTCAAAACACCATCTCAACAAGATCATAGAGATCATACAAAAATCATACGCCAACAACCAACGAGTCTATATATCACCCATCAAATCATCCGTATGAATAGGACAAAGATAGAAAGAAGTCGAGCGTGCATCAAGATCTTAATTGATCTCGGGTGGGTTTGTTTTTTTTTTTAATTGCATGTGTTGATTTGTGAATAAACATGAATTAATCAGGGGTATAAAACTTTTTCGAGATCTATGATGAGTTGTTGTTAATACGCAAAAATCTTTATAAAGAGTTGAAAAACATATTAACAAAACTGAGGTCTCATATAACAGAATTGGTGTCGAGTCTAGATGTTGGGTTAGGTAACGAAGGGAATTAGGAAGATCGAGTGGTGTTGAGGAGATAAAAGGATGGAGTGTTTAAACAATTTTTGTTACAGATTTGGTGTCGGTGAAGGTCTCGGATTGATTTAACTGTTTTAAAAAAATTGTATGGGTCGATTTGAATGATACTGGTATTGCATGTTGTGGGAAAAAAATGGTTTTGCATTTATTGGTATTGATAAACTGATGTGAAGGATATGAACTGATGGTTTTTTGAAAAAAAATTTGAGTCTAAATCTGATATTACGTTTTGACTGATTTAAACTCTCTTCAAAATGGTACTCTACCATCCATCGCAATATATTGATTTCAGACCATCGTAATGTGAAGCATCATCCATCGCAATATTATCCAACCCCATCGCAATATATATTACAACCATCCATCGCAGCACTTTCCATCGCAATAAAGCACTTTCCATCGCAAAGTCAACGGGAAAAAATGGGCAGCATAACGACTTGACCTTCCATTTCGATGAATCAGGCCATCCATCGCAATGAGGACAGCCCAACCCATCGGAATGTAAAAAAAATCCATCGGAATACATCCGAAAAAGAAGCCGTCGAAATGTGATCCCATCGCAATGTGCATCGTAATATCCATCTGAAAAGGTTTTTGAACCATAATTTTTGTACCCCGAAAAAATTGGATCTGAACCAAAAAATTTCGTCCTTTTCCCCATAAATAGATATACAGGGACAAACAACAAAAAAACAGGGTAAAAAAATAAGAGAATGGAGCAGACACAAACAGATTCGGACCAGAGATTCGTCACTTTTTAACAGAATAAAAGAACTTTTAACAGAATAAAAGAACTTTTAACAAAACCAAAAGATATCATAAAACCAAGACGTTTTAAAATCGGATAAAGATTTGAATCAAAAAAAAAGTACGAACCTTGAATCTCGACAACATAACACGAATCTGAAGACACAACACAAACACACGGATACACGACACCCCCGGTTAGCTCTGATACCAATTGAAAGGCTATCAAAAACCCACCATGGATCGGGTGGTCGGGGATGATCAAAGAACATGGTAAACATGATGTTGTTCTTAGTGAGAGAAAGTTAGAGAGAGGTGAAGAATGTTATGTGTTTTATTCCAAGTGAAATGAAAACAAATGAAAAAGTAACAAACTTCCACACCCCCATGGAGAGTCATGGGGGGTATTTATAGGCCTAACACACTAGAACTATACTACCTTTACATAATAAGTCCTTGTACTTAGTAAAAGGATATAAGTCTATTCCAACTCACGTGAAAGGCGCCAGCTTACCAAAAAGTAAGTCTAACAAGATGCAAGGTTAAGTGTTGTTTCTTTCTCCCCCTCACGTTCATCCTGGCTACGTAGACGGGTGGATGAACGTGTTTGAAAATGCCTTGCAATCTGTTCAACAGAGGCAGCCATAGCACGTTGCATTTTCCTTGAAGCCCTGGCAATCTTCAGCAGAAGGTTGCCATTTATATTAGTATTGGCCTGAACTTGACTGACAATGAAGTTTGCATGACGGTATTGCCTGTTGCGAACAACATCAAGTTGTCTGTGCATAGTTAGCTCATGCTCATGAAGTAAGGCAGGGACCTCTGAGTCAATGACATCCTTCATTCTTATGGAAAGGTGACTAAGTCCCTGTGCTACACCTTTTCTTGCACCATCCTTGATGGGTTCAGTAACCGCCTCAGCAACAGCCTTTTGTATGATCCCTGGAAATGTAACAGTGAAGTTGTGCATTTCAGACTTGATCACATCCAACTTCCTTGATAAGCATTCAATGTCAGATTGGTGATGAACAGGCTGAAGATTATGGATGTTGAGGCTTTGTTGAGCATAATCATCCCCCTTTGGTAAAAGATCAAAGTTAGTTTGGGCAGGATGATCAAACATTAGAAACTTCGCTTTTGGATCATAGGCTGGGCGATGGAAGACTGTTGTTGTTGAGGTAGCAGAGTTTGGAGTAACAACATCGTCCTTGGGAGGAGGAGTATTATTTCCAGCTGGTGTGGACACATCTATTTCCTTGGGAGGAGAGACAGATTGCTGATCTTCCTCATCTTCTTCATCCTCCTCCTCAAACATCCCTTCAGGGATATCATCTTCAGGCATTGACTCAAGATCAGAGACATCATCCTCTAATGACAGCATTTCTTCATCAGTATTTAGCACAGGCTCATCGTCATTAGGTTGGTCTTGAGTAATTGTATGAGCCTCCTTCTCTTGTTGTACCTGGGATTCAGTGACTGGCTGTACAATTTCAGCCTGCAAATTGTTATAATTAGTAACAGGGAAAAAGATAAAGGGAATGGTCGCCATTTCGCTGTCCTAGAGAGGCTGAGGGTGATTACTCAGCCACTCCAAAGGATAAATCCTTGGGATTCTTTTAAGTGTGAAAAATATATGGTTAATGATCGCCATTCGCTGCCCCTAGGAAAGCTGAGTGTGATTATTCAGCCCCCCCCCCCAAAAGGTTAAAACCTTTGGGACTCTTTTGATTGTGAAACATATGTTGTTTATGGATCGCCATTCGCTGCCCCTAGGAAAGCTGAGGGTGATCATTCAGCCCCCCCCCCCCCCCCCCCCCAAAAGGTTAAGAAACCTTTGGGACTCTTTTAAGAGTGAAACATATGTGGTTTAAGGTCGCCTGTTACGCTGCCCCTAAGAAAGTTAAGGGTGATGATTCAGCTCCCCCTGAAAAGGACAAATCCTTTAGGATTCTTTTAAGGAGGGAACCAAGAGGCTGTGTGAAGTACAGTTGATCAAGGTTGAGACATAAGTGTATTCAGGTTCTTGTTAGCCTGAATATTGTCTAGAGGGTGCAGGGTCATCGGGGTGCTTTATAAACACAAATGAATCATTCCCTGGTGCAAAGACAGAGTGTACAGAAGTCTTAAAGAGTTCTAAGTGCATAGACAGACTTCTATGGGTCGAGGATTACCCTAACTTCACCACTCTCTCCTACAGACAATTGAGAGTGGCTGCTTGTGAACCTCTAAAAATGTACACTGATTACCTGTGAGATATCAGCTGGATTAGGCTGGTTTCCTATTGTCTCAACTGACTTTGAGACACTAGACCCCTGTTGTTGGTCAGCGGAAGTATCTGATTCCACAAGAATATCTGGAATAGAGGAGGTGTCAGTCTTCTTTCCCTTGGCCTTAGTAACAGTTTTGGTGTGGGAAGAAGAGGGGATTTTCTTCTTCTTAGGCTGTTGGCCAGAAGAAGCCTTGGACTTCGTAGTGTGCTGCCCAGAGGTCAAAGACTTAGACTTGCCAGACACACTAGAAGTATTCACCTTCTCAGAAGAAGGGAGCAAGGACTTCTCAGTTGTTGGTTGTTTGTTGGCCACGTTTATCATATGAGAGGTGACAAGGACATCTTCAGCTCCTATTTCTTTGTAGATGGCACCTGTGATGCGGTAGGGCTTCAGAGCAGTCAACGCAGAGTTGTGGTAGTTGTCTCCCAACAGACTTTCAAAGATCAGCGACAAGAAGCGAACATAGCAGGTATTCTTTTCCCTGACTTGATTTCTTCCCTTCAGCTGTTCTACAAGGTTGGAGAAGAGAATGCTTCCAGCATCAACATCAGCTCCCCAGATCAGCCCATATGCTATAGCTTGATGGTTAAAGGACATCTGATCTTGGGATCCCTGCATTCCTCCCAGGGATTTAACAATGTGGGTGAAGAGGACACGCCACATGGGTGTAAACTACTTAATCTTCAAAGGAGATTTTGAGAGGACCTCAGCGGGTGTAAGGGCAGGGTTTACATCATGGCAGGGTTTGAGTGTGGCCAGGGCATCTTTAACAGCCTTTTTATCAACAACCTTAAGGCATTCATCTCCATGTTTCAATCCAGCCACACTCGAGAAATCTTTAAGGGAGAAAGCAAAAGGGTGTTCATTGCATGAAAGGCTAAAGGTTATTGTGTCATCTACCACTTTAGCAGAGTACCAGAATTCCCTAAGCTATTCTTGGTAGAAGGTGGTTGGGGATTTGGTGAAGGCTTAACTTAGGTCACAATTTTGCATGAAGTTAACCAGATCTGAGTATGTGTCATTAGGAGCTTTGATCCATCCAATGGCGTTATTGGAGGCGAGGATGCTTTCGTTGATCTCGAAGTTAACGTTTGCTGCTTTGGGGACAGAAAACGCCAGGGATTCAAGGTCGAAGGTGAAAGAAAATGGAGGATGGGTTGAGAGAGAGAGAAGCACTTAGAGAGAGAAAAGATTTGTGAAATGAGAATGGTGGTGGGTGAGAAGAGAAGAGAGACAATATATATATTCAAACTAAGTAAATAGTTATTCAACCGCATTAAATGCAAAGTGAGAAAATGACTGCTCAAGTGGGTCCCTTGACCTTTCAAAACTTATTTGTCTCCTCGTTATTCGAAAAATAAATGATTAAATATTTGAGAATGTTTTTTGCATTTACTTGGAAAGTAACTACCTAGTTTCATGTGAAAAACATTTAATATAGAATCAATCATTTAATGAACACATTTAATATCAAGCCACAGGCTTTGAGATATTGAGCATCCCTAGCTCAGCAACTAGCATGTTGAACGAAGGTTCAGCCAAAGGCTTTGTGAAGATATCAGCTAGTTGCAGCTTTGTGCGAACAAAATGCAGCTCAATATCTCCCTTCATTATATGATCCTTGATAAAATGATACCTGATATCAATGTGTTTGGTACGAGAGTGAAGAACAGGGTTGTTGGATATGGCAATGGCGTTGGTGTTGTCACAAAAGATTGGCACTTTGTCATATAAAATTCATAGTCAGCCAATTGACTTTTCATCCAGAGCACCTGAGCACAGCAGCTGGCTGCAGCGACATATTCTGCTTCAGCTGAAGACATAGCCACAGAGTTTTGCTTCTTAGAACTCCATCCAACAAATTTTCCTCCTAGGATTTGACAGCTGCCTGAAGTGCTTTTCCTATCAATACAGCATCCAGCATAATCTGAATCTGAATAGGCCTTGAGATCAAAGCCTGATTCCTTTTGATACCATAGACCTAGGGATGGTGTTCCTTTGAGATACCTGAAAATTTTCTTAACAGCCACTAGATGGGATTCTTTAGGGTTAGCTTGGTACCTTGCACAGAGACATGTGGAGAATTGGATATCAGGACGACTAGCTGTCAGATACATGAGTGACCCAATCATGCCTCTATATAAAGTCTCATTAACAGAGACCCCTGACTCATCAGGGCCCAAGTTGTTGGGTGGAAGCATGGGGCATTTCACTGATGCACAATCAGCTAAGTCATATTTTTTAAGTAAATCCTTAACATACTTTTCTTGACAAATTGAAATTCCCTTAGGACATTGTTTAATTTGAAAACCCAAAAAGTAAGTTAATTCACCCATCATACTCATCTCATATTTCTTGGTCATTAATTTAGCTAAACGTTTACTAAGATTGATATTTGTTGACCCAAAGATGATATCATCCACATAAATCTGCATAATGATGAAATCACTCTTATCCTTGAAGGTAAAGAGTGTTTTATCAATAGAACCCCTGACAAATTTATTTTCAGTTAAGAAATTAGAAAGAGTTTCATACCATGCTCTTGGAGCTTGTTTCAGCCCATACATGGCTTTGTGTAGTCTGTACACATGGTTGGGAAACTCGTTGTTCTCAAATCCTTTAGGTTGTGCAACATACACTTCCTTAGCCAAATCACCATTGAGGAATGCACTCTTTACATCCATCTGATACACAGTGAAGTTCATATAGGAAGCATAAGCAAGGAAGATTTTGATGGCTTCAAGTCTTGCAACTGGAGCAAATGTTTCATCATAATCAATTCCTTCAGTCTGAGAAAACCCCTGTGCCACCAGCCTGGCCTTGTTTCTGATGATGTTCCCAATTTCATCCATCTTATTTCTGTAGATCCATCTAGTGCCTGTGATATTCTTTCCTGGTGGAGCTGGCACTAGTGTCCATACTTTGTTCCTTTTGAACTGATTGATTTCTTCTTGCATAGCAGCTACCCATCCTTCTTCTACCAGAGCCTCAGCTACTCTTTTAGGTTCAATTTGTGAGAGAAATTTAGCAAAGAGACATTCATTGGCCGAGGCAGACTCTGAGTCATGGATTCGATGTCTAGTTGTGACCCCTGCATTAGGTTCCCCAATAATGTTGACAAGAAGAATGTGTTGATCTCTTGACCACTTATTTTGAGGAGCTGGGGATTCAAGGACAAGAACACTTGTGGGCACAACTGGTACAATTTGAGTTTCATCCTGCTGACTAGGAGGGCTTTCTTCAAAGACTACTTCAGTGTTAGAGTCTTCTTCAGCCATATCAAGGGGTACAACTTCATTATCAGCAGGAGATTCTTCAGGGATTTGAAGAGTTGGTGAGTCATCAATAGCATTAGAAGAAGAAGGACTACCAGAGGTATGAGGTTCTTCTTCATCAAGTTCCTGAGAGGTAGGAACTTCTATATTGTGAGTAGACAGAGGGTCAAAGGCAGGAACATAAGGGGTGAGAGTGTTGGAGTGATGATAGAGATGACTGGTAGGTCTTGGTTCTGAGAACTCATCACTTGGGAAAGACATATTTTCATTAAAATCAATTTCATCACCCTCTGTTCCTGTTCTCTGCATGACTTCATCATCTTCATTGAATCTAACATGGAAGGTTTCTTCTACTTCTTTTCTTCTGATGTTGAATACTCTGAAGGCTTTGGTTGTTGGAGAGTATCCCAAGAAGAAACCATCATCAGCTTTTTCATCAAACTTTCCAAGTTTATCCCTGTAGTTGTAAATGAACACAAGGCATCCAAACACATGAAAATAGCTGACATCTGGAGATCTTTTTCTGAAAACTTCATAGGAAGTTTTATCATGTCTTTTGACAATGATTGGTCTGTTTTGTGTGTAGCAGGCAGTGTGAACAGCTTCTCCCCAAAATTGCTTTGGTAGGGCTGCACCATTTAACATAGTTCTGGCTGCTTCAATCAAAGTCCTGTTTCTTCTTTCAGCCACACCATTTTGTTCAGGGGTGCCAGCTGAAGAGAAGTTATGTGAAATCCCTTTTTCATCACAAAAAGATTCAAGCTGATGATTCTTGAATTCAGTACCATTATCACTTCTTAGAGCTTTAACTCTAACATCATTCATATTTTCAACCTGTCTGATGAAGGACATGATGGTATCAGCAGCATCACTTTTCCTTCTGAGGAAGAACACCCATGTGTATCTTGAAAATTCATCAACTATGACCAAGGTGTATTTGTTGTGATTAATGGTCTGAGGTTTGACAGGCCCAAACAAATCCATGTGAAGGAGATGTAAGCACTTGTCAATAGAGAATGATTGCCTAGTCTTGAATGGAGACCTGTGATGCTTTCCTTTGACACAGGCAGAACAAGTCTTGTCTTTAGAAAACATTACTGAAGGTAGACCAGCAACCAGGTTTTGAGTGGCTATCTTGTTGATGTTCTTGAAGTTGAGATGAGACAGTCTTTTGTGCCACAACCAATTGACACTTTTAGAGGCTTTAGCAAGAAAACAATTTGAGCTGTCTTCAGAGCAAACAACCATGTTGATGATATAAACATCTCTTCTTCTAGGTGCGATAAGCACAACATCATTGTTTTTGTTGAATATGGTTCCCTGAGTCTTAGTAAACAAAACCTTATAGTCAGCATCACACAATTGGCTGATGCTAATAAGATTGTGTTTAAGACCATTCACATATGCAACCATGGTAAACGTAATTCCATTGCAGTTCATTGAGCCATATCCTTCTGTGTCACCTGAAGAGTTATCTCC
The DNA here is from genome assembly GCA_025667525.1 of Glebionis coronaria. Taxonomy (NCBI): domain Eukaryota; kingdom Viridiplantae; phylum Streptophyta; class Magnoliopsida; order Asterales; family Asteraceae; genus Glebionis; species Glebionis coronaria. The sequence goes on along the minus strand of CM046881.1, from coordinate 173,924,705 downwards.
AAACACCACTTTAGGACCTGGCTCCTTTTTGTATCTGTGCAGGTATTGTTGAATCCCTGTCATGTGTCTAGAACAGCCACTGTCTAGATACCATACTGATTCCTTGAGATATTTCTACACAGATACATAGAAACAGGTTAGTTCCTATGGTGAACCCACTTTCCAGTGGGTTCCCTGAATTGCTTATTAGCAACTCTTGTGTTCCTGAAGAACTTTTGGCGTTGGGAGGGACAATTTACTGTTTCATGGGTATAACTTCCACAGATATCACACCCAGGGAAGTCACCACACTCGTCTGAGTGATGGTCTGTGAATCCACAGAATTTACAGGGAGGATAAGGTCTGTAGTTTCCCTGTTGTCTTTTGGAACCCTGTGGTCTATCCCTATAGGGTGTCTGAGCTCTTTTAGCTGCCATGTGTCTGTCATGATCTAAAGTCATGTGGTGAGAGTTTTTACATAAATTGCAATAAGGTTTGATTAACCTTTCCCCTTTGGGTTCACCTAGGACTGACTTAGGTTCATGAGAAGTAGAGCATTCAGCGGAAGGCTTAATGTGTTGTTTCAAGAGTTCTACTTCTTTCATTAGAGACAACAGGCGATCTTCAGTGGTAGGGTCAACCTTATTCACAGCTTTAGTATCAACAGGCTTAAAAGCTACTTGTTTACCAGTTTGTTTAGCAGGCACATGAAAAACTTTAGCTGGAGGCTTCTCAATATCTGTTCTAAGTTCACCCTTAGCAGCTCGAGAGGAACTGCTAGGTTCAACTCCAGAGAGTTTGGTCAAAGGTGGTAACTCAGCTATATCTTCAGAGACATGGTCATTAGTCAAAGTGGTATCTGACATATGAATTGTCTCTGTAGATTTGAAGACAATGTATTTGGGTTTGGTGAGAATTCTCAGCTTATTTTTCTTAGCAGATATATCCCTTTTAATGTCAGCAGGCACTTCATCATTAAGCAATTGATCTATAGTGAACCTAGCACACATCCATTTTTCAATAACCTTGTTTAATTCAGAGACTTGATCATTTAAAGCAATGTTTTTCAAGGTTAACCTAGCGACTTCATTTTGCAGGGATATTTTCTCTAAATTAACCCGCCTGAGAGTTTCACATTCAGATTTAGCATTTAGCAATTCAATTTTAACAGAGTGAAACTTATCAAGTAGGTTCTTTCTTTGTTCCTCAACAAAGTGTAAATCAACAATGGTGTAATCAAGGACATGCTTACGTTCATCACTATCAGACATAGATAAAAGCCTGTGTACCTTTTTCATTGTGATGTCAACCCATTGTCCTGATCTTGCATCACCTTTTCCAACAGCTGGTTCATCCTCAGCTATAGCCATGAAAGCCCTGACTCTAGTGGTATCTTCCTCATCTGAAGTCAGTGGCTCATCATTCCAATCATAAGCTTCAGCAACCAACCCTTTCTCTGTCTTTTTATCACCACCCTTCTTCTTGGACAGAGCTTCAAGCTTCAAGTTCATTTGTTCTAACTCAGCTTTAAGTGCCTTGTACTTGTTTTTGTAATCCTTCTTCTCAGTGTCTAATGAATTGGATTGGTGAGATGAGTTGTTATATTGTTTGAACTTGTAAGGTTTGGATGAAGATGATGGATAGGAGGGTGAGGATGTCTTGGTGGAAGGACAATCTTTTTGGAAATGTCCAAGCTTTCCACAGGCAAAGCAAGTTTCTTTTGACCTGTCAGTTGGTTTACTAGCTGATCCTATTCTCCCTGATCTTTTGAAGAATCTTCTTTGGTTGGCTAGCAAGGCTCTTTCATGAAACTCTGCATTAAGGTCTGTCAAGAACTCTTGGCTGCTGCGGGTGTCTTCTTCAACATCAGAGTCGCTGTCATGAGGATGTGTTGCAGAGATCAAGGCTTTAGAAGATGCTCCTTGGACTACAAATCTTTCAGTCTCTGACTTGTAAATAGTATCGATCAGCCCTTCTTCATAATTATACTTTCCATAAAGTTGAGCAAGGGTGTCATTCTTAATTGAGTTGTTAGCTCTCTAAGTCTGATTCATACTCAGCCACTTTCTTGGAAGGCTGTTGACAAATGTGGCATTGATCTCAGCTTGACCAATAGTGACATCATTCATTGCTAGGTCATTGAGAAGAATCTTCAGCCTTGTATAGGTTTGCCGAACCTTTTCACCTTCAAGTGACTTGAAGGCATTGAACTGAAGTCTAAGTGCCTGAATTTTTGTCTCTCTTGTTTCAGAGGGTCCTTCATGGCCAAGGATGAGGTCTGTCCACATTTGTTTGGCTGTGGGACACTGAATGACAGACTTCATGATGTGTTTGGGAAGACAGGATATGATGATGCTTTTGAGACGCTTATCTTGGTTTGCCAATTTTCTATCAGCTGGAGTCCATTGTTTGAGAGGTTTCGGAAGAGGGTTTTCTTCAGTGGAGGTAAGCGCCATGGGAATATAAGGACCATTTTCTAAAATTTCTAGAAGAAAAGGTTCAAGTCCATCGAGATACACAAGAAATTGACTCTTCCAACTGGCAAAATCTTCTTCATCAAAGACTGGTACACTTGTGACATGTGATCCACCTCTTGAGTCAAGAAGTTGGGGTAGATCATCGTCATTGGCAGGAGGGTTGAGTCTTGGTGAAGATGGTGTTGTGGAAGGTGATTGTGGTGGGTTAGAAGTTTCTGGCATGGTGGATCTTGATTATAAAACTGAGAACGATGTTTCTTGAAGGTTTTAGTATCAAACACCGCTCTGATACCAATTGAAAGTCCCTAATCAATGCTAGAAACCCTAATCTTAACTAATCAACACAAGGTATTACTTTTCAAACGTAATCTTATTATTGTATAATAAAGAATTACAAGTGTTATGGATAACACCGTTTGATGACAATGTGTTGTGCACACTTTGAACAACTATAAACCCTAACTTATGAATACAGTCGCAGCTGTTTGATTCTATAAGTTCTATGCAATAATGTTATGAATATATTCAAAGTGTTAAACATTAATGCATGGATACACATCCTATTTATAGTGTTACGAGATTGACCTAAATAGTACTTGATGGTGACTACACAAGCTTTCACAAGTTCCCACATCAGTCACATAATGTTCTTCTATTCTTGGTAGTCTTCCATTATGCTTTAAGGAAACAGTTGTCAAAACAGTTTCCTTTTTCTTCATAGTCTCGAACACACAAATGGCATGTCCAAAGTGTGCTGAGTGTTAACAGGATATTGCCACCCCTGTTAACCCTCAACCCCTCAGAGTCCCTGATACATCTTGGCTGTTATCCATCACAGCCAATGAGTATGTCTTCAAGTAATCTTTGACTTCCTTGACAATGTCTCTGACATGGACTCCTCTGAGGTTGCTCACAGAGACTTGGATCTCTGTAAGTCTTGCGATACTTGTCTGCCTCCTAGGCACAGGTAAAGAACTATCTAACAGTTTAATTATGTTTAAATCTATGATCACGGAATCTAACAAGTTTAGATTCCCAACAGAATCCCCTCTATCTTATATAAGTTTAGTATCCAAATGAACTTAAATCTTGAATATTTTACAAATAAAATTTACACTTTTTAGAATGCCAAGAAAAAAATGTAAAGAGACCCTCAATTTGTTGTAGTGATCGTGTGTTTTTCCGGTTACTTAGTAATCTTAAAGCTTAAGTTAATTGTAAGCATTTTTGTAGGTGAATGTGGACAAGTAAGATCTAGTATAAGGGCTTTAGATTGAAGCAAGGAATAGAAGTGTTTGCCAAATGCCATGCTACGAACAAGTTAAATCCTTCATTGTATCTCTGTACAGTTTATGTTTATGAATCAAGTAAAACGCAATGTGTTCAAAGCCGGTCAACCGGTTGACTTGATTTCGGTCGAAAAACCGGTCATACTATATCGGATTTTATATTTTCGAAATTCGGCTAAACTTATCAGCTTATAACCCGGGTCAACTCGATTCTCGAAACCCGGCAGGATTTTGATTTTTTCGCGTATTTAAAAAAAAAAACATGTAAATTTTGCGTGTTTACAATGTAATTTTTTAGTATAATATTGGGTAGCAGGGGCGGACCTATGAGTTAGGTCCGGGGTGGCGACGCCCCCCATAGCTTGATCAAAACGACGTGATTACAGTATAATTTTTCTTTGATTTTGACAGTTTTTTTCAAATGCCTCCCATTCGAAACACGAATTATCCCCCACTAACATATTAAAATCCGACTTTTGACACTCTAAAGCCTAAAATCCTCCATTTTTAAGTTAAAATATTCGGTTTTTTAGTCGGATTCTAAATTCTTTTACTTTGTTATTGTCAAAAAAATAAATTGCCCCCCACTATTTAATTTTCTGCGTCCGTCACTGTTGGGTAGTAAATAGTTTATATGTTTAATATACGGAGAATTTATTGATTTTTATATATAATATTTGTTAGTTAATAAAAATATAAAATCCGAACCTGACTCGACTGGACTAATTTAAAAATCGGTTTTTAAACATTGGTAAAACGGGTATATGGGATTAAGGTTCATGTTTAGTAAAATGCTGTTCCCCATGGATTGTAACAGTATTTTGTACACGAACATTGGTATTATGTTAAATAAACAGTTACTAGTAACATTTTTCTCTAACCAAGGGTAGCAATGAATTTCTTTAAAGTTATGATTTTGTCATTTAGGATCAACTTTCGTTATAGAAACAGCCACTCGTACAAACAGGACCAGAATTCGTAGCTTTTCGATGGTGATGCCATGTTGCAGCTTTTGACTGTACGTACGTGCAGAACTTATAGACGCAGATTTTGTATTTATTGGTCACATATAAACACGTTTCATATTTGTATTTTATCAATCAGGTACAAAAATATAGATATTCCAGTACTAGCTATCTTTGAATAAACAAATAGAATGGCCTTTCCTAGCTGTTTGCTACAAGAAAAGGTTTAAGTGATTCTCCAGCGGCTCTTACAGATATAATTAGATGAGTGAGTGTTCGCATGTAAGGCTGACCATTTGTACGGTCGATCGGATCGGATCGGAAAACCGAACTAGACCGGATCGATCCGGACCGGACCAATAAAATTCGGTCCGGTTTTTGGTCCTTGATTTTAGATCGTTTTTTGTCTTCGGTCCGGTTACTAAAAATTCGTTTATTTTATCTAATTAGGACCGGACCGGACCGATGACCGGACAAGACCGGATCGTTTCGATCCAGAGTTTTGAAACAATTTGGTCTTCGGTTCGGTTCGATTTTGGTCGGTTTGAGTCTGCTGTTCAACCCTATTCGCATGTAAACCAAATAATCAACAATCATTTCTTTTGCATTTCGCTTCTCGATTTTAAATTTTTTGAAAATATCCCGAGGCAACTTGACACCATACTTTGACATGTGTCCCGAGGCAACCAAGAAACCCGAGGCAACCCAAATCGAGACAACTTATACTTGTGTCGTAAACATGTCAACATATGGTGCAAGGTTATCTCGGTTTCCTCGATTGCCTTAGGCTATTTTCGAAAAGTCAAAATATAAGGGTATTTAACACCTACACCTATTATCAAGGGCATTTGTAAAAAGGGTTAAGTCTATAAAATAGAAACGAACTTTTCAAAATTTACAATTCTAGTAAACCAACTTATTTTATTAGTCCGTACTAATCTAAGCATTAAAACTTTTAACTTTCAAAAATTTTAGTAAATGAACTTGGTTCCAACCGGTTACTACCGGTCACCCTTTGATATTAACCGACACGTCATATTTTTTAACTGTTCTTATTTCTTTTAAATGATATGTATTTGCCACCGTGTATTTTGACCTCACAATGCTTGGTGACTGGTTTAATGTGTTTGTCTTTTTGCTATATACACTATTCGTCTTCTTCCCTAAATGAAAAAGTACCATCTTTATTAAAAAAAAGTTTCATCTTCATTTAAATACAATATAAAACATTATTACCAAACCAACATATATCTCAACATAACGAAAACTCATTTAATTAACTCATCTACATTCTTATTTTTATGTTGTTTTTACACACAAAAGTTACATCTTCATCTTCATTTATCTAGATCCTATCGAACCCACTTCCGCCGCCATCATCGTCAGACAACACCGTCATCAACACCACCGACGCCACCATCTAAGTGAAGCACGTCACTTGAATATGCACTTGAGTTGAAAGACTTGCAAGATGTTGTTTGTTCGCGTATGTCTCCGGCCAATGCCTCCGGGCACATACACTTCCCCGTAACGGAACCGAAATCTCCCAGCATTTAATAGGATCGATATGTGAACAGTGAAGCATTTAATGACCAAGCCTAGGACTAAGGAAAAGTAAAAGCAACCCACCACATTATCCAGGTGACCTTGGTCTACCTAATGGGTAAAGCGAAGCACCGCCGCCCTTGGGGAAGCAAATCCCTCGATTACAGGGATTTGTGTAACCTAGGATTTGGTGCCTAGTCTACTGACGTGACCGCACATCCAGGTATGCGCTACAAAGTAGTATAAATACATCTACATTTAACACGCACACAACACAATCTGCATTAAGTACTCACCATTAATATATCTCTATCTTCCGGTATTCCACGCTGGATACCAACTTCGTGACAATTACTTACTCTCACGCCGGAGCTTGGTCTCGGGGTCAAACCTGGGACGAGGCTAACGTGTGCTACCTTGTGTTTCTAGGTTCGAGACCAAGAGACGTGCATACCTTCATTGTGACCGAAGTGAATTCTCTAGTATCAGCCTAGCCGGAGAATTTTGCTTAAACAATTGGCGCCATCCGTGGGACCTTAAACTCGAATCTCCACAAACAGCTATCCATGGCAGGAGTCTCGGGACGGTCACACATACCGTCATTTCCCGACCGTGATCCCGTGACGGTCGAGAAAGAGACGGAAACACCTGTAAACCTACGAGAAAAAATCTTGGAAAGTATGAGCGTGTTACAAAATCTGGTGGAACGCCATAACATTGTGTCCAAAAGGCCTATCTCACCTACAAGATTGGTCTTCGAGGACGACCCGCAAGATGCATCAAGGGACCAAAATGAAGGACGAAAGGTTCAAAAGGAAGCCAACCTACCGGTGGATGACTTGCAAAAACCTTTCAAGGATGTGAGGGCTTCTCCTTTCACCAAAAGAATTATACAATTCTCCTCACCAAAACACATATTACCCGCAACTCTCAAACTATACTCGGGAGCCACTGATCGCAACGACCACATCACCCGATTTGTCGGCGCAGCCAATTTCGGAATGGCCAATGCCAGTGTGGTGCAGGTTCTTTCAGCAAACTTTGGACGGAGACACAAGAGGATGGTTTGAAAGATTGCCGAGAGGCAGCATAGATAACTGGGATGACTTAAAGGACCAATTCTTGGAAAGGTTTTCTCTAAGAAGGAAAAGTCTCAAAACGGCAATGGAAATTACCACCATCACCCGCAAGGCACACGAAACCTTGGCAGTATTCAAAGAACGTTGGACGGATGAGGCAAGCTATATTCAAGGGGTTCCGGAAGTAATGAAGATATCAGCCTTCGTGAACGGGGCTAAATGCCTGGAGTTAGTTCGACGCTTCACAGATGATACCCCTATGACGGTAACGGAAATGATGCAAAGGGTGGATGATTTCATAAAATCCGAAGATGCCTTCCGAAATACGGAATTACCGACAGGAGAAACAGGTGACGAAAATGTAAAGTACAACAGGGAAGAAAGGTATACCCCTTCCGGTTCGCGTGGACGCCATAGAGGTCGTCAAAGAAATGATTACCGATCTAAGCCCTCGTTCTCCCCATATGTCCCGCCAGTAAACCAAAATCAAGGAAGAAGGGCACCATACCAACGTCCTGGTTTGGAATCTTTGACCAAGTTTACTAAGGAAATCCTAGCCACTGAATTGCAATTGTGCCTTCCCCCACCATTGCCGACCAAGGGAATAGTCCGACCTAAAAACATGGACAAATATTGTGATTATCATCAAGAGAAAGGTCATCTTACTAACGAATATCATCAGTTGATAAAACAGTTCGAAGCAGCCTTGGAGTCCGGTAAGCTAAACTATCTCGTAAAAGACTTGCGAGGAAGGGTGAATAAAGGGAATCAGGGAAGAGGAAATGGAGAATTCAAAGGAAATACAATAAACATGATAGAAGGCAGGTATAGCGGGATGAAGAGGAAAGAGGTGTGTAAGATCGAAGTTGATTGGATGAATGCTCCCATCACCTTCCCTCCGGTTTCCGATGCCGAGGCATCCGATGATCCTTTGATATTTGAGGCGGAGGTAGAAGGATATTGGGTGAAAAGGGTATTCGTGGATGAAGGTGCCACAATGCAAGTCATGTTCGAACATTGCTTTCTAAATTTGGATCCCTCGATCCGAAGGAGGTTGACACCCGATCATGCAAAGGTTTTAAGTTTCTCAGGGGAGGAAACCACACCTCTCGGAAAAATTGACTTGGAAGTAACCTTCGGATCACATGACCTAACAAGACGAACAGTGATGAGCGTCACGGTGATCAGGGTATCATCCCCTTATAATATCATACTTGGAAGAACCGAGATCAGGGAATTAAGAGCCGTACCCTCTACCGTCCACTCAGCCATGAAGTTCCCCACCCCTAATGGAATTGCTACAATGAGAACTAAAGCACGAGAAATCTATGAGTGCAGAGTCATAGAGGATGGGCAGAAGATAGAAAAAATGAAAGCAACGGCTGTGGGAAAGGAATTAGACAAATGGATCGCTCATGTAAAGCGCAATCAGCAAGCAAGAGTAGCGGGTGTCACACCCCACCAATGGCGGAATATGGGGCGCGACGTATGGATATCATCACAACAAATGGTGTCTCTATAGAGAAGACTAAAATGCAAATATAATGTCATAAATGGCGACACAAATGTCATGACAATATCTCAACAATGCAGGAGTCTAGGTAAGTAGGTAACAGTCCTACCACTTACCCAAGACAAACAATAAACATAAACCAAACAAACATATAGGTAAACTAAGAAGGAACGGGGATCTCCTTCTATATGCAATCCTAAGGCATCCAAGTCTAGCCACTTCTATCCTCAAGCTTAACCACATTCTCGCCTGAAAGAGACACTAAAACACGTCAACATAAAGTTGGTGAGAGTCATAGGTTTAGACTCCAACGCTAAATCAGTTACAAGCTGTGAATAACAATCATCAACAAAAGAACATATGGACAATGTGTTACAATTATGTATTAACAACTATCAATCAAGACCAATCATACCAAACCAATCCAAGGCTCCTACCTTGCCAAACAACATCATGGTACCTTAGATGATCACCCTATGTACATATCCCAAGGACACTACCTTGGAAAACCACAAGGCCACTACCTTGTCAAATCACAAGGCCACTACCTTGTCAAACCACAAGGCCACTACCTTGTCAAACCACAATAACATATCAAAAATCGCATAGCAGTTAATCACATAAGTGTACACACAAGTCCATCACAACCATAAAACATTCATAGCAACAATTTAGAAACAACTCAACACAGTGTCTCTTCCATCCCATCTGGAAGTCAAAAACAAAAATAAACATGGGACTATGAACACTCACCTGATAGCTCCTTCACACGTCCTTGCACTAGCAAGAAGCTAACAAACCAAAAACACGAAATCAATAAACGAACCAATCACTAAGATGGCTCATTAACCTATGATGGACATCTAACCAATTATCACATATTTACCTCATTAATAAGCTCTAATTACCCCATCACCCTTCCTTAACAAGTCCTTAACTTGGTTAAGTTTAACAACTAACCCGTTCGTATTTTACCCAAAACAGTCCCAGTTTTTAGGTCTCAAAACTTTAGGTCAAACGCCCACTTAAACCTACCTATGGTTTCTGTAAAAGGAATATTCACACCCTTACATATGTTGGCTAACACCTCCCACTTGCCCTAACCTTAAAGCTACTGTTAAGGCCCCGATCTATATATATCTACTTTCGTCATTCCAGATTTCCTGATTTTAAACGTACTAAAAGTTTGTTACCATTAAGGGGTCTTACCCTAAACCACCACCTTAGCCCAAGTGCATATATTAACTACAATATATAAACCATCTCTCACGTTCGTGAGAAGATCCCAATGCAACCCTAAGTGCCCCAAACAACCCAAAACTTAAAAAGAAAACAGGCTGAATTCAAAACTGTTTTGACCTCCGACTGTTGTAACCTGTTTTTGACCCACTTCCCGACCTCCAATTTAGTCCTCGTTTCTTGCATTGGAAATCCACTTCAAATATCTTTCCAGGGGTACTTGGATCGTAAAATAAGAGTTTATAGAACTCCCGATATGATCAAAACAATTGACTCAAAAATCTGCCTAGTTTTTAAAAACGGGTTTAACAAAATCAACCTCATTAATTAACCCTAATCCCTCTAATTGCAAGCCCTAATTTACGTAATCATCATATTATGAATAATACAACATTAATTTACTGTTTTTATATTAAACGCTAACCTAAATCCATCATAAGATTATTAAAGAAAACATAAAAACAATTTAATTAAAAAGGGATTTGAAGATTTACCTTGGATTTATGAAAACCCCCAAATTTTATGAAGAACCCTAATTTTTTATAAGACTCACGAATTTCCTTCATCTCGAGGAGAAAAATAATGAATTTGGTTTAGTATATACATTATATAGGGTATGGGTGAATCCTAGTCCAACCCAAAGCCCACTTTCCTTTTTTTTTCCTTTTTTTCCTTTTTTTTTCTCTTCTAAACCGACCCAAACACCCCTAATTTCGTTTTTTTTTTATTTTTTTTTCTTTTTATTGTTAATTAATATCTTATTAATATTACCTTAATTTATCTTAATTTATTTCAGCTCCTAAAACTCCCAAAACCTCAAAACCGTAAAACTAGTCAAATTTACGCGTTTTACCGTAAAAGACGTAAAATATACACTTTTATAAAAATCTCAAATTTTGAAATAAACTTTATAATTAAGTCCTAAATGACCTAAAACCAACCCGAAAAATATTCATTTGACTAATTACCTTATCCGAGACCTCTAAATGCTAAACCATAAATCCTAAAAAAATACACTATTATTATAATACTTATACGTATACGTAACCACCAAAATATCACCATTTCATTTCATAGTCACTAACTATGATCTCATGAACATGAATTAACCGTTCCTCGATTTACTTATGAGTACTCTATACTCATAAACGATAATCACACCAACCTCGTTCACACAAAATAAACACGTAAGCACAAAAATCAAGTAGTCACACATAAAATAACCTAAAAGTAAGACCAAGTGATGAACCTCAAAACCACGGTTGTCACAGCGGGAGATATGACGGAATAAATCTGTGTTAACCTCGGATACTCGGAGCAGTTGGTCACCATCGGAAAATTATTTACCAAGAAGTGTCGATTGCAGCTCATAGACTTGCTAAGAAACAACGCCGATGTATTCGCATGGGAACCTTCGGATATGACGGGAGTACCGAGGAGGATCATCAAACACTCGCTGAATGTCAACATAGAGGCTGCTCCAATTGCACAAAAAAGAAGGACATAGAGGGAGAAAAAAGCCAAGCAGTCAAAAGAGACGTGACGGAGTTGATGAAGGCCGGTATCATACGACCGGTGAGGTACCCAACATGGATTTCCAACCCAGTCCTAGTAAAGAAGTGGGATGGTTATTGGCGAATGTGCATAGATTTCAAGAACCTCAACTCCGTCTGTCCGAAGGATTACTATCCTCTACCAGACATAGATGTGAAGATAGGAGCGATCATGGGATATAAGTTCAAATGTTTCCTAGACGCCTATAAGGGATATCACCAAGTGCTAAATGGACGAGGCAGATGAAGAAAAGACAGCGTTTTACACCGACGAGGGTATGTATTGTTATACGAAAATGCCCTTCGGTCTAAAGAACGTTGGTGCCACCTATCAAAGGTTGGTAGACTCAGCGTTCCGTTCACAAATTGGCACGAACTTGGAAGCATACGTGGATGATTTGATGATCAAAAGTAAAACCGAGGAAGACATGCTTGCGGATATCCAAGAAACCTTCGACAATCTGAAAAGGATTAACATGAAATTAAACCCAAAGAAGTGTTCGTTCGGGGTCGAGGAAGGAAAATTCTTGGGATACATGGTAACATCAGAAGACATAAGAGCAAACCCCAAGAAGACAAAAGCAATCACAGAGATGAGATCTCCGAAATTTTTTAAAGAAATGCAGTCTTTAAGTGGTAAGCTAGTAGCACTCAGTCGTTTCTTGTCCCGGTCGGCCGAAAGGTCAATGCCATTCTTTGAAACATTCAAGAATATCACCAAAGAAAATAAAGAGGAATTTCGGTGGACAGACAAGGCAGAAGAAGCCTTCCAGCAGCTAAAAAAGGCAATACTAGATCTTCCGTTGTTAACATCTCCCGTCAAAGGAGAAGTTTTGTATGTATATCTTGCCGCGTCCAAAGATGCAGTTAGCGGTGTACTTCTGGCGGAACAAAATGGGATGCAAATGCCAGTGAGGTATGTGAGCAAGACGCTGCATGACGTCGAGAAAAGATACGCTCCATTGGAAAAATTGGTTCTTGGATTGTTGCACTTGTCCCGAAGGTTGAGGAGACATTTCGAAGCTCACGACATCCATGTCATAACGGACCACCCTTTGAAGCAAATATTAAGCAAGTCTGAAGCCTCAGGAAGGTTAGCAAAGTATGCAGTGGAATTCGGAACATATGAAATTTTCTATGTCTCTCGAAATTCTATCAAGGGTAAAGTGTTAGCGGACTTCCTGAATGAGGCTCCTTTGGATCAGCAAGAGGCCGCAACGATCTATGAGATCTCCGAGGAAGAAGAGCCGGAAGCTCAATGGGTTCTATTCACAGATGGAGCAGCCAACAGTAGGGGAGCTGGCGCCGGACTGGTGCTAATCAATCCGGAAGGAGTAGAATTCACATATGCTTTAAGGTTTAATTTCAATTGCTCAAATAATGAAGCTGAATATGAGGCTCTCCTGGCTGGACTTCGGTTGGCCGAAAAGATGGGGGTAAAGGAGTTGCAAGCCAAAGTGGACTCCAAGCTAGTAGCTTGTCAAATTAAAGGAGAGTTCGAAGAAAGCGATGATAGAATGTCTAAGTATCTGGCCAAGGTCAAAGAACGCCTCCTCACCTTCACAAATTTCAACATTGAACACATCCTCCGGAATTAAAACCAAAAGGCCGATGTCCTAAGCAAACTTGCCTCAGTTGCGTTCAACCACCTAACCAAGGAAGTATTAGTAGAAGCTTTGGACGCAAGGTCCATCGACGTGCAAGAAGTCAATGATATAGTGGAAGAAGAAGAAGAATGTTAGATATCGCCTATCAAAAGGTGCTTGGAAGAAGGTATATGGCCGCAAGATCTATAAAAGGCCAGGAACCTAAGAATGAAAATACCCTAGTATACCATGGAAAACGGGGTGTTATTCAAAAAATCATACCTATCTCCAATGCTAAGGTCGTCGGACCGTTGCAAGCAAATTATATCATCCAAGAGGTCCATGAGGGAGCCCGCGGAATGCACGCTGGAGCAAGATCGGTGGTTGCAAAGATAATGCGTCAAGGCTATTTTTGGCCCACAATGCACCAGGACGCATGAGACGAGATCTCTAAGTGCGGCTCATGCAAAATACATGGTCCCATACCAAGGCTTCCCAAGACTAATTTGACTTCGATAATGTCACTGTAGCCCTTTTACCAATGTGGGATGGATATATTGGGACCAATCAGCGGAAATTCTGGTAGCATAAAATTCGTGATAGTAGCCATTGACTACTTCACCAAATGGACTGAAGCCAAACCGGTGGAAAAGATAACCGGGAAGGAGGTCAAGAAGTTCGCATGGGAAAACATTGTTTGCAGGTTCGGATTACCGGGGGTGATAGTAACTGATAATGGCAAGCAGTTAATAGACGGATCCTTCGGGAAATGGTGTGATAAATGGCATGTTAAGCAGATGACTACCGCGGTAGCACATCCACATGCCAAAGGCCTGGTCGAGAGGGCCAACAAGTCGTTCATGCATGGTTTGAAGGCAAGATTGGGAAGGAGGCTAACCGGATGGGTAGACGAATTGCCTCATGTATTATGGGCCCGCCGGACTATGCTCAAAACCAGCAATGGAGAAACTCCCTTCAGCCTCACCTACGGGAGTGAAGTCGTGATCCCGGCAGAAATAGGCATCCCTTCCGCAAGAACTTTACTTTTTGATGAAAGTACAAATGAAGAAGAGCTACGGTTAAACTTGGACCTGCTCCAGGAAAGGAGGGAGACTGCGGCCATACATGAAGCTAAATACAAAAAGAAGGTCGAACAATACTACAACAAACGTGTCAGGCCTTGTTCCTTAAAGGTCGGAGACTTTATCTATCGCCGCAACATGGCCAGCCGACAGGAAAAGATCGGAAAACTTGGCCCCAATTGGGAAGGACCTTACAGGGTCGTGGAAGCCTACCAAACCGGTTCGTACAAGTTGGAAACCATGGACGGAAAGGATATACCGCACACTTGGCATGCAACCGACTTGCAGAAATGTTTTATGTAATGTGAATCTTGTTGTATCAACTCCTTTATCACTTTTTAATGAATGAAAACTCTTCCGTTAAGCATATTTAATTGTAGTAGTTATAGACCTCGGCCTAGCTAACTAAATGGTATGTAAGTACGCTTTAAAGTGTTAGATGCGCCGGAGGGGCAATCCAAAGACAAATCAAAAGCGGCCCGGTGCCGATGTCTTCCATATAAACCTAAAAAGGCATAATTGTTAATACACATATTTGGATGCGCCCAATGGGCAATCCGGAGAAAAATCAAAAGCGGCCCGGTGCCAATGTCTCCCAAAAAAACACAAATGTAGACGTACAAGTGTTGGATGCGCTCACGGAGCAATCTGGAGACAAAGCAAAAGCGGCCCGGTGCCAATGTCTCTCACATAAATACGAAACGTAAGTGTAAATGCACAAATATTTGGGCATACCCTGTAGATACGCTCCGAGAAGTATTATACACCTCGGTGTATCAAGTCCTCGGACCAGTAGTTAACAAGCATAACAATCATGGCAAAGAAAAAGACGCAATGTAAGGAAGAAAGATAACCATTAACGATAGGGATAAAAATGTCATACGGGATGGAACTTGTTCGAAAAACCAGAAATGATAAGAACTTATTACAAACAACTAATGTTTTGAAAATATAACAAATTACAAAATGCGCCGGCATACCGGGCCTTCAATTCACGGAGCACCTTCATCGTTCACCGATGTCTTTTGATTATCACCATCAGAACCATTCGCCGAAAGCTTGGAAGCATCAGAAGTTCCGGTTACAAGAGGATTCTCAGGCACAAGAGCAGTGGGTTTTTCCGCTAGAGCTAGCTGCATGATGTCAATCACGGAAAGCTTGTTGGCCGCTGATACCTTGGCTACGAAGGGATATTCTGCTGAGAATAAGGCGGTGAAGTCCTCCTTCCAAGATTTAGCCATCTCTATGTTTAGGTTATCAGCAGCGGCAATGGCAGCTGCAACCTGCTCTGGTGTGCGTCCAAACTCCACAACTTTGAGAAACCCTGCATTGTACATTCCACCAGCACCTAAAGAAAGGGACCTCCTATACTCATAGCTAGCAAGAAGTTTGCGCACAAGTATGGGGAATCCATCCCTCACCAAAACCTGCTTATCCACCTCGGCTTGGGCAAGAAGAGAGGTCAAGTGTTTATTGCTGGCCTCAAGCTCTTTAATCCTATCAAAATCTTTAATGTGATCTTGAGCACTTGCACCTAAGAGATGTTCCAGTTCCGCAATCTTCTTGTCTTTAGCAGCAATCATAGCTCCAGAGTCCTCGACCTCTTTCTCCAATCTCTCGATAGTACCAAGGTATTACTGCTCCCGGTCAAGACAGCCATTGTAGTTATCCTCAAGCTTTTTGTGTGCAAGGGCCATTTGATCAAGCATCGTCTTACCGGAAGCAAAGTGCCCTTGAGTCCCTTGCTGAGTTGAAGTCAAACGGGAGTGTTCCCGACTAAGAGCTTCATACCTTTTCATCAATTCGGACACAGTGAGCGTGCTTCGGGCAAGGGTTTAATAGGCATGACTCAAAACATCATAATTTGAAAGGGAAGACAATCCAGCTTGTTCCGCATGTGTGGGCAGGTGAAACAACAATTCTCGAGAAGAGTAATGAGAGTCAATGCGCACATCTTCATCCAAACGCCATGGAGGCACAAACCGGCGAGAGGGACCCTGCACGTCTCCTGGACAAAGGAAGTACAACAACATAAAAAAAGGAGGGAGTGAAGGGATATTTAAAGATAAACTGAACTATGAGAAACCGAAACACACCTGTAGCATCATCATCATGAGCATCGTCATTAAGAGGAGAGGAATGGTCGCTCAAATTGATATGAGGAAGAGTCTTTTCCCCTTTACCACTTGTTTTGCTATGATCACCACCGGATCCCGAGGTGTAGAAACTAGAAGGGGGGGGGGGGGGGGGTTGAATAGTTTCTCTTCGATTGGTGACCAAATTAAAATTTCTTTCAATTTGGTTTGTATCAAAACTATCTTTTACTTAAAGCTAAGTTGCATAATGATTAGGTTCAATTGAAATGCACTAGCAAGAATAATAAGCAAGTATAATGATAATGAAATAAGAAAAGAGCAAGGAAGGAGACAACCTAGTGGGAAGACACCAAGATTTATAGTGGTTCGACAACGAGGCTCTATCCTCGTTTCTACTCCACTCCTCGAGTACACCTACTCGAGATTTCCACTATATCCACAAGCTCCCTTCTCGGCGGAGAAAACCTTACATCGTTGCTTACATTATTTTCTGACACTAAGCTAAATGTCGAGACCTAATCTTTAGCTAGGACCAATCTACACGACGTTGCCTACTTCACAATTTAACGACACAAGGCTAGATGTCGAGTTCTAATCTTAAGGTAGAACCAATCTTCACGACGTTGCCTACTTCACCATTTTACGACACAAGGCTAGATGTCAAGTTCTAATCGAAAGCTAGAACCAATCTTCACGACTCTTCACTTTGAAGCTAAGTGAGAACTTCACACAACACAACTACTAATCACTTTAAAGTTTAGTGAGAACTCACAAGACACAACCACATCACTTTATAGTTTAGTGAGAACTCCTAATCAAATCTATTACAACTCAACTAGACTTATCCAAGTACACACATGTAGCTTGGATTTACACAACACAAATCCAAGCAAACACATATGCAATGGATGTACACAACAAATCCAAGTATTCACAAATAACTTGGATGAACACAACTAGTCCAAGTATTCATAAATACATTGGATTGACCTAAAACACAAAGGTATCATGATGAATATGACTAGCTCATAAATTCATCTTTATCACTACACTAGTGAGTGATTGATCTTCTCATTGGATATGGTAAAGGAGGGGATCAAGAGGATAATCATATGTAAACATCCTTAACAAATTAAGTGATCATTTACTAATGATTATGCTATAGAAAATAGAAAAAGGGCTGAGAAAAACGTCCAAGAGGCTTGCTGGAAAATGAGATTTGACCCACTATTTAAAGGAGACAAAGTTACAACGGATCTATAACGGCTACTGTGCGCGGTACCTTATCTCACCCTGCGGTACCATATCGCTAAGGTACCGCGTAGGTACTTAAGGTACCGCCACTAGACTCCGCTCCGTTTTTTGTCTTTTAGTGGGGTGGGAATATCTGAGGTATTTGAACCCTTCAAAGGATATTCTAACAGCATTTGGAATATGCCATTTTCAAATTTTCATTTTCCATTTTAATAAAACATTTTCAGAAAAAGAAAATTTATTAAAAAGTCTTTTGTCTTATTAGCAAAAGTGAGTTTTAAGGATAATCATTTTGATGATCACTAAGTATGATTAAGAAAGGTTAGTGATATGATTATTACCTTGATGATAGTATTAGTTAAATAATTCATTTTGTGTTTTTACACTAAATGTGTTGTATGGTTTGTTGTGATCAAAACTAAGAAAGATTAGTTAACACTAATAATGTTTTTAGGCATTACTTGCATTAACAATCTCCCCCTTTTTTATTACGACAAACGATAAACTCATTTACGTATAAACACAAACTATGGAATTATTAACTAATTTATCACTATCATTTCTCCCCCTTTGTCGTAGCAAAAAGGTTAGCATAAGTGTTTGAAGTGCATCGAACTTTGCTAGTAGCTCCCCCTTGGTGGTTGCTCCCCCTTGCTCGGGGCACCAAGTTTGTGAGCTAAGGTGACATGCTACACAAAGGTTAGTAGAAAGAAAAGAAACACCAATGTATATATGATCACTACCTACTAAGTAACTTGAGAGAAAGAGAAGAAATCTCAAATTAGAAGCAAGTATTTTGCTAAGTATGTCCAAAGAGGTAATTGACAAAATCAAACTTCAATAAAATGAAGATGATAGGCTTGTCAATGGGTTAAAGCTTTAGAATTGATGGAATCACCCATAAGCAATTGTAAAAATTTAACCAAGATCAACTCAAAAATAGAACTAATTAGATAGCACACAAATAAAAAAAAAATAATACAACAAAGAAGATAGTCATACACATAGTATGAGTATCTAAAAGCAATAAATATGGAAAATAAACCACTAAGCATAAGCTAGTCCAATAGTGATATTTTTCAAGATTGCTAAAAATAAAATAAAACTAAAAAGACGACGATGCATCATTCGCAGTTTTGTCCACCGGAACGAAAACTTGAATAGGAGGTCGAGTGAGGAGGAATTCAAGAAAATTTAACTTCTCATACACATGAGCAAGTTCAATTTGTTGAAATCGGCAACAATCACACGAGGATCCATGATGCAACACAAAATCGTTTGATGGGGGTATGGCATCAAACTTAGGGTTTGGTGGTGGTGGGATAAGGGGTTTGGGAATGTTTTCACAATGCCTTATGAGGTTTGGGAAGGTGGAAAGGTCATTGAGTTGGGGGGGTATTGAAGGATTGTGGTGGTGGTGGAACATTTTCTTTTGCTCCGGTGATGGGGTTTATGGTATAAGTCTCATTCCAATACTTGATTGGAGAGAAGGTAGGGTTTTTGGGTGGTTTGGACGAAGATGGTTCATTCTTCTTAACCCAAACGGGTCGAACCGAGATTTTTGGTTTCTTTGAAAGCTTGGATGAGGAAGCTTTGGGTGAGTGGGGTTGTGACAAAGAAATGTCAAGGTTAGGAATGTAGGAGTTAGGCATTGTGAGAGTGTGAGAATGATATCTCAAGGTTGTGTGAGAATGAATTCTCAAGGTTGGGAAGGTGTGAGAATGAAATCTCAAGGTTGGGGTATAAGTAAAATGTAATCAAGGTAAGAATTTGAATACAAAATGTGTATTGTCAAGGAATGTTTAGTCAATTTGAGTAAACAAGGAATCTTGACTGGGAATACGGTTTAAAGGTTTTGACCAAAAATTCATCAAAAGTCACTTTCTGGCCGCGGTACCTTATATGGGCCGGCGGTTCCATATCACTAAGGAACCGCGGGTCCTTAAGGAATCGCGTCCAGTGGACTTTAAACCATGTTTTTCCTGGGTTTTGGGAAAAACTAAGATTTTTTCAAAAAAGTTGCAAATCTTGGAATTTTACCTCTATTAGAACCAAAATATGCTAGGGTTGCATAAAGCAACACATTCACAAAGAGAATGTCTTGACAAAGGATGACAAAATAATTTAGATATCATTTTGAACCAATTTTAGTCAAGTTTAGGGGTTGTGATAGATTTAGGTTCAATTTTAATTTCAAATTAAAGTTGATTAGTGTGCACAAAAGGATAGAATCACACAAAGCTAAAACCATAAGTCAACAACATAAAACATTCATTAGTGAAACAAGTACAAAGATAAATAAAACTAACTAATACATAGCTAGCTTATCATTAAATCTAGATAAGTGGTTTTCTTTGGCTTGTTGTTGAAAATCTTTATTAAAAGAACTCTATCATTCATCTCCTAGGAGGAGGCATGGAGAACAAAGCAAGCAAGAAGTTTTGCAACCTCCTATGTAGTTCATACATGTCCATCCTAAGGTTATGGATGATGTAGTGATTGTAAAGACAACATGGGCAACTAGGACCATGAGTTTGATGAAACCCAAAGTAAGGATCACCCAAGAGGAGGGAAAGTGGGACACTCAAAATTGGGATGTTTGAGTTGGGTGGAGGTGGAGGAGGCATGTTCTCCAAGGGTGATGTGGGTGAAAGTGGAGGCATGTTCCCCAAAGGGGAAATGGGTGAGTGTGGAGGAAAATTCTCCAAGGTTGGTGAAATTGGTGAGTTGTGAGGGGTAAATGGTGAAGTCACCAAAATGTCATCAAAGTCATTCCCAAAAGGAATGCTTTAGATTGGTTGAGGTTGTGTGGTCACTTCCAAGGGTGCGTTTGGAGTGAAGGGTGAAGAAAGCTCATTCATTCTAGAATTGAATGAAGAGGAGGTAGAACCAATGGAGTGGTTAGTACCATGGGTGGAAGAAGTCTTGCATGGTGCAAGAGGTGTGGAAGGTGATGAAGAAATGAGAATAGGAACATTCTCATTCTTAGGTGTGAGGAAAGATGAAGAGTTAGGCTTAGCTACCTTAACCCTTATTTTGAGTGTTTTTCTTGGGGTGGAGGTCTTGGAAGTGTTTGAGGTTTTGGTACACACCATGGTTGATTAGGGTGGTTTAAGGTTTGGGGAAGTATGTTTGATGTGTGGAGAACATGGCAAACAAGGTGGGTTTAAATGGTTGAGAGGATGATCCAAACTAGTAATGGGTAATAAGTGTGAAAACACTTATCCTTTTACCACTTATTTCCAATAATAACAAGACCAAAACGTGTGATTTATGTCGTAAAAGTCGGAATTATGCGTGGTTTGTGTTTTTATTGTGTTTTAGGACCAAAATATGAAAAAGGAAGAAAACACGGGTTTTCACGGGCTTTTATCAAAGAAAACGGGAAAAGACGAAGTCAAAAGATCAAGAGTGCAAAAAGAACGGAAGTCCAAGGCCTATTCTGAAGAATTATCGAAGAAAAAGTCTAAAGACGGAAGTTTAACGAAGTCGAAGAACTTAAGTCTAATAGAAGAAGAAAATTAAAAGACAAGTTCAAATCCCGAGACGACATCGAGAAAAGACAAAGAATTAAAGTCGAGTCGAGAAGACGTGAAGAAAGCAAGAAAGAAGATGCAACACATGCACTCCTTCCACCTTCCCTATAAATACCCTCCTAATAGTCATTAGGAGGGTGTTAGTTAGTTAGTCTTTATTTTTTATTTTTTCATTTTTCACTTTTCTTTCTAGTTTTAGAGAGAGAAAGTCTTAAACTTTCTCTCACCAAGTTTCATCTTTTCTCTTAATCTTTCAAGATTAAACATTTGTATTGCTTATTTTCATTAATCAAAGTCCTAGTTAAGCTTTTAATCCTTAATCTCCTTCTACCTTTCTTTGATTTTAGATTGATTTTGGTGCGAATTTCAATAGATCCGTGTTGTTCTTAATGATTTCGTGCTTAAAAGTTAATCTTTTGATCATTACCTAAGTTTTCATGCGAATAAGCCTTGAGACTTTTGTGCTTATTGGCTTATTTTTATGATTAGCTTATTTACTTATAAAAAGTTTTCTTAAAAAGTTCATGTTTTTATTGTTTGATCCAAAAGTTTGTTTATTTTCGAGCTAGATAAGTTGATAATAGTGCTTATTTGATCCGGTTTAGCTTTAATTCGTTCAAGTTTGGTGTGGGCTTATTAATCATAGCTTATTACTAGCTTGTAACCGAATTCCATACATTTCGGAAAGGGTTAAAACCCCTTTCCGATTAGCATATTTCGAGCAGCCACCATACCACTCTTTCCGATTGATCAAATCGGAAAAGGGTTTGAAGATTCCGATTTGTACTCCTGATATTCCGATCAAAGTGATCGGATTAGGGTTAACGTATTCCGACGGGAAGTTTTTCCGATTTGAGCATTTGTGTAGTATTCCGATTGTACTTGTTTCCATTTATTCCGATTGCCCCCAACTTGCAACATTCCGATCAACAGATAGATCGGAATACATTCCGATCTGACCATTTATGGTTATTCCGATTGCAGTCATTATTCCGACGAGGGTATTAACGATATTCCGATTAGGGTCGATTTTATTTATTGTTTTTTATAAAGTCCTAAGTGTTAGTTTTATAAAGTGTTTTAGTATTTTTCTTAATCTAGTCTTTAAGTTTTTCAAGCTTTTACTTTTACTTGTCATTTTAGTATTAATCTTTTTTACTCAACGACACTTAAATTACTTGCTATTAGTCTAAATTAGTTAATCAACCAAACCATTCTCTTGATTCACCAAAAGACGATTGAGTCGCACTTTAGACCGGATTTCAATTCGAAAAGACTTGGGACAACAGGATTTTATACCTAGCCAAAAGCGAAGTATTAAAAATGGCGCCGCTGCCGGCTCTTTTCGTTACGATTAAAGGTTTTTAGTGAGAGACGCATTGAATTTTGGGATCCGTTCTTTGAACGTTATTTTCCTCGCTTCAAAAATTTTCAAAAACCCTAAAAAAATATAAAACTCTTCAAAAATACAAAAACATTTAAAAATCATTAAAAGCAATTCTTTCCAAAATGTTTTGCACCAAAAAGATTATATAGATATTCTCTGTGTATATTTTTCTTCTGCAGGTGTATGCGTACTAGATCTTCGAACTATTCTGAGCCCGAGACTCGTGAAGATTTAGATATGGCTGGTGTTAATAACAACAATAACAACCCACCTCAACCCAATTTGAATAACAACAACAACAACAACAATGTCCACCTACCTGATTTACGAACAATGGAGGAATTGTGTCAACCCACCATGAACGGACGCGGAGGACCGATTGCACCGATGCACGTCACGGCTCAGGAGTTTTCGTTGAAGCATCACATGATCCCGCAAGTGCAAACAAACCCATTTCGCGGAATTCCGGATGATGATGCCAACAAACACCTCGACAAATTCATTACCATAACCCAAAGCATGAAGTGCTCCGGTGTTTCTATGGATGACCTTCGCCTTCAACTTTTTCCCCACTCGCTTTCTCACCATGCCGAAAAATGGTTTGACCGTCTTCCTAAGAATTCTATTCATACGTGGAATGACATGACTCAACGCTTTTTGTCGCGCTACTTCCCACCATCCATGGTCACTAGCCTTCGTAACCAAATTAGTGGATTCATGCAAGAAAATGATGAATCGCTCTTTGATGCTTGGGAACGATACAATGATTTGATCGACCGCTGTCCAAATCACAATATGCTCCCCGTCACTCTCATTGACACCTTCTACAATGGTCTCACTTTTCGTGATCGTGACACGATCAATGCCGCCGTCGGTGGTACTTTTATGAAAAGGAGACCGGAGGAGTGTCGAGAGTTGATTGAAAACATGACTACTCACCACAAGAATTGGGATTCATCCGCATCTTCAAGATCTAACTCGAGAGTCAATGTTTCTTCTACTACTTCCAATCCCGAGATATCCGAACTTACTCGACAAATCGCGAGTATGCACAAGGATTTCATGTCCATAGCCACAAACCACTTTCAACAAGCTAAAGCCGTTGCTATTTCTTGTGACACATGTGGTGGTCCTCATTCTTATAATGATTGTCCTTCTACCCAAGGCAATTTTTCTGAAAACGTTAACGCAGCTTACGGCACTTATCCCACGGGAGGCTATCAAGCCCGCCCTCAAGGAGACCGTGGCTTGCTAAGTTATCGTTCTAACAACTATCTTGCTCCACCCGGTTTCCCTCCTGTAAACCAAAACCAACAACAAAGCTATAACCAAAACAACCAATCCCAACCTCGTGCTAACAATCAATATCAATCCCAACGAAACCCATACCCACCTCAAGGAAATTCTCAAGCCTACCAAGCTCCACCTCTCAATCAACCGATGGCAGTGAGTCCAGACGTTGAGACATTCATGAAGACTAATCGGGAGATGGTGACGAATCTTCAGAGTCAAGTCCGCAACTTGAAGGGAGAAATGGCAAAACAAGGGAACGATATTCGAGCCGAGCTAAGGAATGACATGGTTAAACACAGCAATGAAATTCATGCAAACATGAGAGACTCTTTTAATACTCAAGCGTTTAACCTTCGTGATATGATTGGTTCGCTCATCCAAGGTAATCAATCCTCTTCTTCGGGTACTCTTCCGAGTAACACCGTTGCGAATCCAAGAGGGGAGATGAAAGCAATCACCACTCGTAGTGGAAAAGGTTATACGGAACCCGAGCTTCCTACACCTTCACCCGTGATTGTGAACAAGGAAACCGAGCAACTTTCCTCACCTCCTTCACCTCCTATCCCCATTTCCCCACCACCCGTGGTTGTGAGTGATCCTATTCCCCTAAAGCCTTCTTCTTCATCCAATATACCTTATCCTTCAAGGTTGAGGAAAGAGAAGCAAAAGAGCAAGGATGATATTCAGGTTTCAAACTTTCTCAAAATGTTTAAACAATTGAATTTTAACATCTCCTTTGCCGAGGCTCTCGCTCACATGCCCAAATACGCTAAGATGTTTAAAGATCTTCTAAGTGATAAGGAAAAGCTTCTTGACATTGCTCAGACCCAACTTAATGAGAACTGCTCTGCAGTGCTCTTAAGGAAATTACCCACCAAACTTGGTGATCTGGGTCGCTTCTTGATTCCTTGCAACTTCCCGGGAGTAGAGAATTGCATGGCCCTAGCCGATCTAGGTGCCAGTATAAACTTAATGCCTTTAAGTGTTTGGAAGCAATTATCTCTCCCCCGAGCTAGTCCCCACCAAAATGACTTTGGAATTAGCCAACCGTACGGTTGCTTATCCAGTGGGGATAGCCGAAGATGTCTTTGTTGGCGTTGACAAATTTACCTTCCCGACGGATTTTGTCGTCGTTGACTACGAGATGGATCCTCGTGTTCCATTAATCGTTGGACGTCCCTTCCTGAGGACCGGTCGCACTCTCATTGATGTAGCTGCGGGCAAAATAATCATGAGAGTTGGTGACGATAAAATTGTCTTCAACATGGGTAAGATTTCTAAGCAACCTTATTCATATGAGAGTGTTAATGATATTGATGTTCTCGATGAGGCTTGTGAAGAACATTTTCATGATGCTTGCAAAAGTACTCTTTCTTCTCTACCCAATGTTGAGACCGTTGCCTCAATTGCTCCGGCATTGACTCCTTTTGGAGAAAGTGACTTGGATGATTTCGAAGCGAGCTTGGGTCCTCTCGATATTAAGTATGATAATTCATCCACCGATTGGGATGAAGACATTCGTACTATTGAAAGACTTCTCAATGAGGACCCGTTTTCTCCTCCTTCTCCTAAAGAGGTGACTAATGATGATCCATCGTTAGTTTCACCATCTATTGAGGATCCTCCCACTCTTGAGCTTAAGGACCTACCTCCTCATCTTGAGTACGTTTTCCTTGAAGACAACAAGAAGTTACCGGTCATCATCGCGAAGGACCTGCAAGAAGAAGAAAAAGCCCGACTCGTCGCAGTGTTGAAGAAGCATAAAAGAGCTATCGCTTGGAAAATCTCCGACATCCGTGGAATTGATCCTCACTTTTGCACACATAAAATTCTCATGGAGGACGACTTTAAGCCCACAATTCAAAGCCAACGAAGGGTGAATCCTAAAATCCATGAAGTCATAAAAAAAGAGGTTATCAAACTTCTCGATGCGGGTATGATTTACCCTATTTCGGATTCACCATGGGTTAGTCCAGTCCATTGTGTGCCTAAGAAAGGCGGAATTACCGTTGTGCCAAATCAAAACAACGAGTTGATTCCTACCCGTCTCGTTACTGGGTGGAGAGTTTGTATAGACTACCGCAAACTCAATGATGCCACGAGAAAGGATCATTTCCCTCTACCTTTTATGGACCAAATGCTTGAACGTTTAGCGGGTAATGAATATTACTGCTTTCTTGATGGTTTCTCGGGTTATTTCCAAATACCCATCGATCCCCAAGATCAAGAGAAGACAACATTCACTTGTCCCTATGGCACATTTGCTTACAAACGAATGCCTTTTGGCTTATGCAATGCTCCCGGGACTTTCCAAAGGTGCATGTTGGCTATCTTCCATGACATGGTTGAGCAAACCATGGAAGTCTTCATGGATGATTTCTCGGTCTTCGGGGATTCATTCTCTTCTTGCCTTGCCAATTTGGAACGTATGCTTAAGTGGTGCGAAGACACTCGCCTTGTTCTGCATTGGGAAAAATGCCATTTTATGGTAAAAGAAGGCATTGTGCTAGGACACAAAATCTCTAAAGCCGGTCTTGAAGTCGACCGTGCTAAAGTGGATGTCATAGCCAAATTACCTCCACCTTCAACCGTGAAGGGTGTGAGAAGTTTTCTGGGTCATGCGGGCTTCTATCGTCGATTCATTCAGGATTTCTCTAAAATCGCTCGCCCGATGACCCACCTCTTGGAAAAAGATACTCCTTTTATCTTTTCTAAAGAGTGTATCGAAGCCTTCAATCTTCTTAAGGATAAGCTCACTAAGGCACCGGTCTTGGTTACCCCTAATTGGGAGCTGCCTTGTGAATTGATGTGCGATGCTAGCGATTTTGCTATTGGTGCGGTTTTGGGCCAACGAGTGAATAAACACTTCCAACCAATCCACTACGCTAGCAAAACAATGACGGGGGCTCAATTGCATTATACGACAACCGAAAAAGAGCTTTTAGCTGTTGTCTATGCTTTTGAGAAATTTCGCCCCTATCTTGTTTTATCCCCCACCATCGTATACACGGACCATTCCGCGTTGAAGTACTTGATGACAAAGCATGATTCTAAGCCACGACTTCTTCGCTGGGTTTTACTCCTTCAAGAATTCAACATTGAAATTCGCGACAAGAAGGGAGCCGAAAACCTGGCCGCGGATCATCTGAGCAGACTTGAGGATCCATATCAAGGGGATCATCCGAACAAAGAGATCAATGACTCTTTCCCCCTTGAGACCTTAATGTCTATAAATCTCAATCTTGATGACACCCCGTGGTTTGCGGACATTGCAAACTACTTAGCGGGTGGTATTCTCATCAAAGGGTTAACATCCCAGCAAAAGAAGAAGTTCTTGAATGATGTTAAGACTTACTTTTGGGATGACCCTTATCTATTCAAACAATGTGCTGATCTGATCATTTGTCGTTGTGTTGACGGACCGGAAGCTTTTGACATTCTCCAGGCTTGCCACAAAGGACCCACCGGTGGTCACTTTGGTCCCAACTACACCGCTAAGAAAGTGTTTGATTCTGGATTCTATTGGCCCACCATTTATCGTGACGCTCACGAAATGGTTAAGCATTGTGATGCTTGCCAACGCCAAGGCAAGATCACACATAAGGATGAGATGCCTCAAAATTTCATACAGGAATGTGAAATCTTTGATGTATGGCGCATCGACTTTATGGGGCCATTTCCATCATCCAAAGGGAACAAGTACATCCTCGTCGTAGTTGACTACGTTTCTAAATGGGTTGAAGCTAAGGCTCTCCCAACGAACGATGCGAGGGTGGTTGTGAACTTTTTGAAGCAGCTTTTCGCTCGATTCGGCGTTCCTCGTGCTATTATCAGTGACCGCGGGACTCATTTTTACAACGATCAATTTGCAAGAGTCATGGCTAAGTATGGTGTCAATCACCGTCTTTCCACCGCTTATCATCCCCAAACCAATGGGCAGGCCGAGATATCCAACCGTGGATTGAAGCGAATTTTGGAGCGTACTGTGGGAGAGCATCGTGCCGCGTGGGCCGATAAGTTAGATGATGCTCTGTGGGCTTTCCGTACTGCTTACAAGACCCCGATCGGTTGTACACCTTATCGTCTTGTGTACGGAAAAGCATGCCACCTACCCATCGAGCTGGAACATAAGGCGCACTGGGCCTTGAAGTGGGCTAACTTCGACATCAACAAAGTCGGTGATCATCGCAAGATTCAACTCAACGAGCTCAACGAACTGAGGAATGAAGCTTACGAGAACTCACTGATCTACAATGAGAAGACGAAGATCATTCATGACGTAAAAATCAAGAACCGAGAGTTCCACGTTGGTGATCAAGTCTTACTTTTTAACTCTCGGTTGAAGATCTTCTCTGGCAAGTTGAAGAGCCGCTGGTCTGGTCCATTCACCGTCGCCAAAGTCTTTCCATATGGGACCATTGAGCTTTCTCAGCAAAATGGGCCCAATTTCAAGGTGAATGGCCAGCGTCTGAAGCTGTACTTTGGTGAGGACATCTCTCAGGAGATGATTCCATCCCTCACCATGTTTCCCATGAACTAAATTTGGGTCGAGTCAGGCTCGTGACTCGGTGAACAAAAACAAGCGCTTCTCGGGAGGCAACCCGTGTTCTATCCTTTACTGCTTTCATAATAAGTGTAGAGGGGAGCCCCGTATGTGTTTGTTGTCTTGTTTCTTGTGCTGTGCAGGGATTAAAGCTTCAAAGATCCACCTTGATGACTTTTGACGAACCATGATACCGTGTTCTCATCTTCCCGGTTCTATCCTAACTCTTGTGATTCAATATTTCATATTTTATATATGTTCACATTGAATTCACCATAGTTGTCCTTTCTTTAGCAAGATTTAAACAAAGTGCACAATGTCCTAAATGTAGGGGAGTTTACTCCCACATGCTTAAACATTGAGGAAAATGTTTATCTCAAGTGTAGGGGGGACTTCTATCGAAGTAAGTGGTCTTTTCCTTGCATTTGCCCTCATTTTAACCGGAAAATTTGATTTTTCGACATTTTTCAAAATTTTTAATCTATTTTGGCCTAGTTGTATAGTTGCATTTTCCTTTATTATGTTAAGTTTCTTTCCATTGCTAGAATAAATTTTCAATAAAGTGGTTTTAGATTTTTCTTAGTCGTGAACATTTTGACTCAACCCGAGTTTACTTATCTAAGTTTACTCTAGCTAGTATCCTTAACGTGTTTAAGTCAAGTTTTGCTAGGCTTTTATATAGGGAGCTATAAAACGCGAAAGTCTTAACTCTCACGGGTTATGAACAAGAACTTTTCGCAAGTTCCTATAATTGATCCTAGAGAGTTGTTTATCAAGGGAACTTTAAAATGCGAATTCTAAACTTGAAAAAGTCTAAGAATTTACAAGATCCTATAGGCGACTCGAAAACCCAAAACTTTGATTTAATAGGCTAAGCATCCACGAGTCTCATTCCTTGAGATTTTAAACTGTGGAGAACGAGAGATGATAGAGTCAATTATAAG
Organism: Glebionis coronaria; assembly: GCA_025667525.1. NCBI lineage: Eukaryota > Viridiplantae > Streptophyta > Magnoliopsida > Asterales > Asteraceae > Glebionis > Glebionis coronaria. The sequence continues at coordinate 173,895,345 of CM046881.1, read as the reverse complement.
TTCGGTATTCTTTCGTGAATTTATGTGAGTTAATTATAAGCCTATTCTCCCTTCGCTTGTTAATAAATTTACCTGCAATAAATAAGGTTGTACGATTTAAAAGGTTACTTAGCTTCTAGCCCCAGATCGTTTAAAAGTTGCTCGGTACGGATTAGAGTTCATAGCCAAGGCATAACTTATTGAAGCGGGATGCGAAGATTGGCGAGTCCGAAAAGGCCCTAACAAGGCATGAGGGCTACATTTTGTTGCTAAAGATCCAAAAGTGATGTGAAGAATTATTTATCAAAAATCAATATGAAGGATCGAGACACACGACGAAAAGCAAGAACTCCCCAAAAGTCATGGAGAAGTCTATCCAAAAAGACCCTAACAAGGTATGAGGATAAATAGATCCAAGTCCTAAAAGGAGGCGGATCGTTGTATATCGAAGTCCAAAATAAAGATTGGAGAAAAATGAAGAAGTCGTGGTCCAAAGATGAAGAATCTCTCAAAACTTCAAGTGAAGAAATTCCTATTATGAAGAGAAGGCCATTATTTCATGAACGTCTCTCAAGATTAGAAGAATGAAGTCGCTGCCAAATATCGGTCCGAGAAAGGTCTCAAATCGTGAAGCGAGTTATGCCAAGATATGAACTTTATGAGGTCCCGAGAAGCAGTTTTAAAAGATTTGGTCCTTTAGCTAACTATTGATTAAATCGTTCACTTTATTTTCGGACTAAATAATTATCGAAATAAGTCAAACAATGCATCCTCGTGATCATTCAAGACAAAAATAAAATATAAGAGATACACCTAGGAATAAGGGAGTCTAAGTGAACAATTGGCCCACATGAGTTCGTGATAGTTTGCTAACTTATAATAACAATGATCTCGTTTTTAAGCTTGGTATGGGGAACATGAAACTTGAGGATGATAAACGTTCATGGCAGCCAAAACCCAATGTAAGTTTTTAATTTCTTTCCCTGTTTCTATCTTTTTATATTTAGTATTTAATAAAGGCCAAGATGGGTTATTTATGATGGAAAATGTAAACCGTGCTTTAAAATTAATGCATTGCATGAGGGCATTGCAATGGTCAAGTGTAGGGGATTTAATAAGTGTGAAAACACTTATCCTTTTACCACTTATTTCCAATAATAACAAGACCAAAACGTGTGATTTATGTCGTAAAAGTCGGAATTATGCGTGGTTTGTGTTTTTATTGTGTTTTAGGACCAAAATATGAAAAAGGAAGAAAACACGGGTTTTCACGGGCTTTTATCGAAGAAAACGGGAAAAGACGAAGTCAAAAGATCAAGAGTGCAAAAAGAACGGAAGTCCAAGGCCTATTCTGAAGAATTATCGAAGAAAAAGTCTAAAGACGGAAGTTTAACGAAGTCGAAGAACTTAAGTCTAATAGAAGAAGAAAATTAAAAGACAAGTTCAAATCCCGAGACGACATCGAGAAAAGACAAAGAATTAAAGTCGAGTCGAGAAGACGTGAAGAAAGCAAGAAAGAAGATGCAACACATGCACTCCTTCCACCTTCCCTATAAATACCCTCCTAATAGTCATTAGGAGGGTGTTAGTTAGTTAGTCTTTATTTTTTAGTTTTTCATTTTTCACTTTTCTTTCTAGTTTTAGAGAGAGAAAGTCTTAAACTTTCTCTCACTAAGTTTCATCTTTTCTCTTAATCTTTCAAGATTAAACATTTGTATTGCTTATTTTCATTAATCAAAGTCCTAGTTAAGCTTTTAATCCTTAATCTCCTTCTACCTTTCTTTGATTTTAGATTGATTTTGGTGCGAATTTCAATAGATCCGTGTTGTTCTTAATGATTTCGTGCTTAAAAAGTTAATCTTTTGATCATTACCTAAGTTTTCATGCGAATAAGCCTTGAGACTTTCGTGCTTATTGGCTTATTTTTATGATTAGCTTATTTACTTATAAAAAGTTTTCTTAAAAAGTTCATGTTTTTATTGTTTGATCCAAAAGTTTGTTTATTTTCGAGCTAAATAAGTTGATAATAGTGCTTATTTGATCCGGTTTAGCTTTAATTCGTTCAAGTTTGGTGTGGGCTTATTAATCATAGCTTATTACTAGCTTGTAACCGAATTTCATACATTTCGGAAAGGGTTAAAACCCCTTTCCGATTAGCATATTCCGAGCAGCACCATACCACTCTTTCCGATTGATCAAATCGGAAAAGGGTTTGAAGATTCCGATTTCTACTCCTGATATTCCGATCAAAGTGATCGGATTAGGGTTAACGTATTCCGACGGGAAGTTTTTAGCACATTCCGATTTGAGCATTTGTGTAGTATTCCGATTGTACTTGTTTCCATTTATTCCAATTGCCCCCAACTTGCAACATTCCGATCGACAGATAGATCAGAATACATTCCGATCTGACCATTTGTGGTTATTCCGATTGCAGTCATTATTCCGACGAGGGTATTAAGGATATTCCGATTAGGGTCGATTTTAGTTATTGTTTTTTTACAAAGTCCTAAGCGTTAGTTTTATAAAGTGTTTTAGTATTTTTCTTAATCTAGTCTTTAAGTTTTTCAAGCTTTTACTTTTACTTGTCATTTTAGTATTAATCTTTTTTACTCAACGACACTTAAATTACTTGCTATTAGTCTAAATTAGTTAATCAACCAAACCATTCTCTTGATTCACCAAAAGACGATTGAGTCGCACTTTAGACCGGATTTCAATTCGAAAAGACTTGGGACAACAAGATTTTATACCTAGCCAAAAGCGAAGTATTAATGGGTTTAAATCATTTTAGGTGAATAATGAATTAGATACCCTAGTTTAGGAAATGTGCAGTTTATTACTGAAAATCATGCAAGGTTTAGACAAAATTAAGAAAACAGTGTACAGCAAAGATGCTGTCGTGTACAGTGGCCGGCGGTTCCTTATCTAGGACCGGCGGTACCTTATCGATGAGGAACAGCGGGTCGATATGGAACCGCGACCAGAAGGTTTTCAAAAATTTCCCATTCCCGTTTTTGATAAACCCAGATTTTTCCCAAAGGTTTTACAAGCCAAAGTTAACTACAGATCATAATTTAATAAGCTAACTATCATATGGCATGCACAAAGCTATGTAAAACACAAACATGATGGCATAATAAACGTTTAGGATCAAAATAAATAGTAATCCAAATAATTAACATAAGTAAATAAACACCTAAACCAGAGTGTTAATAAGCAAATGTTTAAGCTGCAAAAGATAACCAAACTTTGACACACTACAAAGTCTTCACCTCCTTTTCTTGCTTAAATCCTTGATCATTTTTCCCAAATACTTGATTCCCCTTCTTGACTCAATCCGGTGTTCATGCAAATCACCTCGGGTTCGAAGATTTTGACGGTAAAGTTCCTCCAAATTGAGATTATTAGGAACTTCACTAGAGGAATTATGGGGAGGGGAAGCAATGTCATCTAAACCATCCACGAATGAGTTTGTGGAGTGTTGAGAAGAACTCGAAGAGTCAATGGGAGCACTTGTGCCAATGCCATCACCATCACTTGTTGGCATGTCCATGTCCTCATCACTGAACTCTTGTTGATCGGATTTACGGTCAGATCTTGTCTTTCTCTTATACACCTCTCGAATAGGTAGCATGACCCGTTTGACCGGATGAAATTGAGAAAGATCAAGATTTGGAAAATCACGACCAACCCTTTTAAAAAGGCGAGTGAGAAGCATTGCGTAAGGGAGGTTTGTTTTAGGCTTGTGAATAGCATAAATGATCCGTTGAGCGATAAAATATGCCAAATTGTAATTGGTGTTGGTAACGATGCAATATAACATATGCACTAAACACGCCGGAACATGATCCCGGTTTCCACCAAGACAAAACACATTTTCCCTAAGGATATTGGTCCATTGAACCATATTATCATTAAGGTCGCTCAAGAGAACCTCATGAAGTTTCACCGAACGTACCTTAGTATGAAGGCTTCTCTTAACGGGTCGATTACACTTTTTGGAGACAACATCGACAATGAAGTCAAGATCAATTTCCTCATGATCATTTGGAGGACAATTGTCGGATTCAAGGAGAGCACTAAGCTTCCATTTATCCGTGAAGCGACAAGTGCCTACAAATGGGACATTAAGAATTTGACCAAACACTTCGAGAGAGTATTGAATGAGTTGATCTTTCAAGATGAACCTAATAAATATTCCATCATTGTTTTCAATGACAGAGTATGTTCTAAAGAACTCCAAAAGTAATCGAGGATAGATGTCTTCCTTAATGTTCAACAAACAATCAAATCCAATGTGTTCAAACATGGACTTGATGTAGACATAATTCTTGATATCCTCTTGGACAACTCTACCCTCATGAAAGCAACGGGATTGGAGAGAGGAAAAAGTATGGGCAAGGTGAGTTGAGTGACAAAAGTCGGATAGGTTTGGCATATACTGTTTGGTGAGTTGATGATCCTTTTGGTATTGTGAAGGCATGATTAGTACCTAATTATAAACACAAGACAATATTCCTCCAATCACTCATATGAAAATCAAAAGGAAAACGAAAAATGAAAATGTGTTATATCAATTTCTTGACAAACATAGGATTGAATCCATATCATTTTCATGTTCACAATGTGTTTATTCCATCATTGACCAAGAACACATGATCTATGTTAGATCAACAATGGATTAGAACATTGGTTTTTCAAAACAAGGTTTTTAGGTAAGCATTAACAATGTCAATACTTACTTGTTCATGGGTTCATCTCAAATCCATCCTTTAACTCATTTAGCTTCATTTCGGATTTGTTCTACAAGTGGGTTTTAGTGAAATCTTAATGAATATGAACCTAAGGAATCATAGTAAAATAACTATGTCAACCCACATTCTTATTAAGGTTTTAATTCAATTTCAATTTTAAAAATCCTCAATTATGAAAGGATGAACCCTAGAACAAAATAGATGAAATTGAAAGAAAAATACTTACAATTAATTGATGTTAGGTGAAGGATGAGTGAAACGCACAACTTGGAATCAATTAATTTGAGTGATTGAAGGTTTTGGAAGCTTCAACAATGGTGGAAAAGGTAAAACCCGTCGGCTGTGTGTTTTTGGGAGAGAGAGAGTTTGGTTTGAAAAAGAATAAAAAACACAAACTGGCGCTCTGACAAAAGTTACTGCCCGCGGTACCTTATCGATAAGGAACCGCGGGTTTGAGCCGCGGAGATAAGGAACCGCCTGCAGAGGCAGGTTTCTATCTCTGAAAAACGCCAAATTTTGAAAATCCAGTTTTTCTAAAATACTTGAAATTAAATCATGAGCCTTTTAGAATATCATTGGATCATCATAACACTAAGCAATATGCCTTAACGAAGGATTACGAGTTAAATCAAGATCGAAAAGAACCGAAACGGACAAACGACTACTCGTAGCAAAACGACTAAATGGAGAGAAATCAAGGGAAGTGAATCAAGACTAGGATCAATGCTCAAGGGATTAATGACAATCTTCAAATAGCGGTAACGAGGAGCTTGTGTCATATATAGTGGTTTAAGACGTGCCTTTCCGGCGAAACGTTAAACGACTTTGGTAATGAATAAGCACAAAGCAATTATTCAAGTATAGACTAAGATCACTTTCAATAATAGTCTTAGTCTAAACCAAAATATGAGCAAGGTATTAATTCACTTTCTCTCCCACAAAGGGCCTACTAACCGTATGGGTGCAAACCATAGAATTCATGCTTGATACTTTAAGCTTCTACTAACTCACTCTACATCACTATAGTGAGTCAATTATCCAAGCAATGAAGGTTTGAGAGGATAAAGAAAAGAAGCACAAACCACAAATAAATGTCAAGGCAAGGATGCCGAGAACAATCACATAGTCAAGCAATGATCAAAAGAATGATCAAAGGGCGTGTGGAAGAACGAAAGCGTACCTTGGCCACAAAGAGCAATCCAAGAAGGAATAAGTGCTATGCCCAATCAATGACTATGATGAGTACTAAGTCTTCAAGGACTAGTATCATTCCAATCATCTTGGTATCATCATTCAAAGATGTTAAAGATCAATGAAAATGATTCTTCTACAAGTGCAAGTAACTCAATCCACAACCAATTAAGTGATTGATCTTTATGAGTACCTACACAAAGCAAGATGCAAACTAGTAGATACATTTCAAGAGTATATCTAAAATGCATAAAGGCTACTAATCTTAAGTGGGATGCAATGTTATCAATTAAAAGACCTATTTTTCAAAGAAAACATAGTTTTGACCAAAGAGAAACTTTAGTACAACTAGACCTTCTAATTTGAGGAGACAATGGATCGATCCAATTTCTAAAGTACAATATACTTCAAAGATCTTGAGTAACCAGGCTCTGATACCAATTGTAGAAACTAGAAGGGGGGGGGGGGGTTGAATAGTTTCTCTTCGATTGGTGACCAAATTAAAATTTCTTTCAATATGGTTTGTATCAAATCTATCTTTTACTTAAAGCTAAGTTACATAATGATTAGGTTCAATTGAAATGCACTAGAAAGAATAATAAGCAAGTATAATGATAATGAAATAAGAAAAGAGCAAGTAAGGAGACAACCTAGTGGGAAGACACCAAGATTTATAGTGGTTCGACAACGAGGCTCTATCCTCGTTTCTACTCCACTCCTCGAGTACACCTACTCGAGATTTCCACTATATCCACAAGCTCCCTTCTCGGCGGAGAAAACCTTACATCGTTGCTTACATTATTTTCCGACACTAAGCTAAATGTCGAGACCTAATCTTTAGCTAGGACCAATCTACACGACGTTGCCTACTTCACAATTTAACGACACAAGGCTAGATGTCGAGTTCTAATCTTAAGGTAGAACCAATCTTCACGACGTTGCCTACTTCACCATTTTACGACACAAGGCTAGATGTCGATTTCTAATCGAAAGCTAGAACCAATCTTCACGACTCTTCACTTTGAAGCTAAGTGAGAACTTCACACAACACAACTACTAATCACTTTAAAGTTTAGTGAGAACTCACAAGACACAACCACATCACTTTATAGTTTAGTGAGAACTCCTAATCAAATATATTACAACTCAACTAGACTTATCCAAGTACACACATGTAGCTTGGATTTACACAACACAAATCCAAGCAAACACATATGCAATGGATGTACACAACAAATCCAAGTATTCACAAATAACTTGGATGAACACAACTAGTCCAAGTATTCATAAATACATTGGATTGACCTAAAACACAAAGGTATCATGATGAATATGACTAGCTCATAAATTCATCTTTATCACTACACTAGTGAGTGAGTGATCTTCTCATTGGACATGGTAAAGGATGGGATCAAGAGGATAATCATATGTAAACATCCTTAACAAATTAAGTGATCATTTACTAATGATTATGCTATAGAAAATAGAAAAAGGGCTGAGAAAAACGTCCAAGAGGCTTGCTGGAAAATGAGATTTGACCCACTATTTAAAGGAGACAAAGTTACAACGGATCTATAACGGCTACTGTGCGCGGTACCTTATCTCACCCCGCGGTACCATATCGCTAAGGTACCGCGTAGGTACTTAAGGTACCGCCACTAGACTCCGCTCCGTTTTTTGTCTTTTAGTGGGGTGGGAATATCTGAGGTATTTGAACCCTTCAAAGGATATTCTAACAGCATTTGGAATATGCCATTTTCAAATTTTCATTTTCCATTTTAATAAAACATTTTCAAAAAAAGAAAGTTTATTAAAAAGTCTTTTGTCTTATTAGCAAAAGTGAGTTTTAAGGATAATCATTTTGATGATCACTAAGTATGATTAAGAAAGGTTAGTGATATGATTATTACCTTGATGATAGTGTTAGTTAAATAATTCATTTTGTGTTTCTACACTAAATTTGTTGTATGGTTTGTTGTGATCAAAACTAAGAAAGATTAGTTAATACTAATAATGTTTTTAGGCATTACTTGCATTAACACGAGGGATGAGAATGATTAAGAGGGGTGATTGAGTGAACCTCAGTATCCTCAGTATCGGATGACACTTGTGCCTTGTCAGCCTTCTTCTTCAAACGACGTCCGGAAGGCCCACCTCCAGCAGGTCTTTTCTTTGTAACTATCACCGGATTCTTCCCCTCGTGATGTAACCGAGCTGCTAAAATCTTAGGATCCGGTTTAGTAACAGCCTCTTGCCGTGGAGTCAAATTAGGAATGGGAGTGTTCAGCGGCAGCGGTTGTGTGACTCTCGGCGTGGGTGTGGCCATAGTCGCATTCTCGTCTCGTCCAACTTTGGCATTATCAAATGATGGCAGCTTGATAAACTTATCCATAGTAAGCTCTGTACAAAAAGAGGTAGCGGTTAGAGCGAGCAACAAGAGCCCGCGATAAGTAAAGGAAAATATATATGCAAAATACCCTTTTTGTCAAGATCAACTATAATCCGACGGAAGGGAGGGTTCTCGTAAGGAAACCATAAACCAGCCAGGAACAACAAATGTCCGTGGGGAGAACAAAGCAAGATAGGGTTATCGGCAAGAAACCGCGCATGTTCCGCATTAAAGTTAGTAGGAAAGTCATCACGAACATCCGTATATCTATCCCTCCAAGGCATAGCATGAGGAATTGCCCTTCGGTCAATAAGAAACCATTTATGCTTCCAAAGCTTCAGACTTGAAGTGGTTTCCGTTAAACACTTACCGTACCGTGGAGGCCATCGACTTTCAAATGAAAACCAATGTACTTGCTTACTCAGTCTATAGAAAACACGGAACAAATTCACTGTACAGGCTATGTTTAAACTTCGACAACGAATCTCGAACATAGTAACATGATTAACGCTCATAGGAACCAGTTGAGAAATATGTACGAGGAAGTGTCGGATCACAGATAGGAAAAAGGTAGAAAAAGGGATTCGAAGCCCTCCATGTTTCAGATAATCCTCATAGATTCCAATAAAGCGATCCGAGAGGTTATTCATGGTAAAAAGAGGTTCAGGCAATCGGGGATGAAGTTCGTCCGGGATAAGATATTTCCTACGTATCTTCTTGAGGTCATCACCAGTCAGGGTAGAAACCCTAATGTGCATATCGCACTTAGGATCACGAAAGGAGGTTTCGCCATCGGAATCGTCACTAGACATAAAAAAATATGTGAAGCAAAAAGATGGAATAAGAAGAAGTGCACACCCGCTGAAAAAGTAATCCTTGAAGGAAGAACAACAATGGCGGAAACAGAAGAGAAGAAAGTAAGATAAAAATGAGAGGAGGTAACTATTTATACTGGGAAAGGGAACATTGAAGAGACGTGCACAAATTCCCATGATCAATCTGCATCGTTGAAAAGAAAGTGGGACACGTGGAAGTAGATAAGGGACAATGAAACGAAACCGAGGTTTTGGGTGGCCGACAATCCAGGAACCCGGAAGACAAAACCAATTAATGTGGAGTAAGAGGGGCGACTCGCATTTATTAGACCCGTTGCTGTTCGGGCGGGGCACATTTAAAGTATCATACCGCTAGATGTCCCTAACGCTACGATACTGGGGGGACATGTTCGCGTATGTCTCCGGCCAATGCCTCCGGACACATACACTTCCCCGTAACGGAACCGAAATCTCCCAGCATTTAATAGGATCGATATGTGAACAGTGAAGCATTTAATGACCAAACCTAGGACTAAGCAAAAGTAAAAGCAACCCACCACATTATCCAGGTGACCTTCGTCTACCTAATCGGTAAAGCGAAGCACCGCCGCCCTTGGGGAAGCAAATCCCTCGATTACAGGGATTTGTGTAACCTAGGATTTGCTGCCTAGTCTACTGATGTGACCGCACATCCAGGTATGCACTACAAAGTAGTATAAATACCTCTACATTTAACACGCACACAACACAATCTGCATTAAGTACTCACCATTAATATATCTCTATCTTCCGGTATTCCACGCCATATACCAACTTCGTGACAGTTACTTGCTCTCACGCCGGAGCTTGGTCTCGGGGTCAAACCTGGGACGAGGCTAACGTGTGTTACCTTGTGTTTCTAGGTTCGAGACAAAGAGACGTGCATACCTTCATTATGACCGAAGTGAATTCGCTAGTATCAGCGTAGCCAGAGAATTTTGCTTCAACATTGTTCTTGAGAAATGAAATCAAAGATGTTTTATTCTTTCTTTTGTTGTAAATTTGTGGGAATAATAAAAAAAGATGATTATTGAATTTTCTACATGACAAGATTGATGATATCGATTTGAACAATGATAAAATTTATGTTTGTGATGATTTGTTGTTGGGATATAAGGATTAAGATTGCTTGTATCTAATAATTATTGTTGTTTTGTTTTGGAAGATATGATAACATCAAAGTAACAGAATTATGGTTTTGATTTGAAAGAAATTATTAGATTAAAGTTCTTGAATTGGGGAATATGAGATAAAATTAGAGTTATCAATTTTGGGAAAAAGATGAAGATATAATGTGTGTGATGATGGGTCGGGTAAGTATGACCAATTCAATGAGTCGGGTAATTAAAAGTTCCTTTTTAAATATCTACATGGATAAATAGATAAGTAAAAAATAATGACATGTAAATTTATTTAATGACATGGAACTTAAACCGGTCATATTTACTAGATATATAAAGATGAACAAGTTACAATTACCATATTGATAATAAAATAAGTTGATTTATTAGAACTGTAAATTTTAAAAAGTACGTTTCTATTTTATGGACTTAACCCTTGTAAAAATAGCCCTTATGTAAATGTTAAAAAGCCTGGCAAGTTACTGAAAATTACAAATGATCATCCATTATCAATTTATCATGTAATCTTGAAACTTTGGGAGGCATGCAATCTCTAGATGTGTGATCAAAAATACTACCGCTAGTGGCGGAACCAAAGCTAGAAGCCACCCGATGTACAACTTTTTTTGGAACATAGTAATTAAACAAAGATTAGAAACATAGTTTCTTTGGTACCATGCAATTAGGAAGAAAAGAAACATGGTTTGCATTGAAACTAACTCTATGAAGCAACATTTCATCAGGGTCTCATCATGAAACCGAGGCAAATAGAAATTCCGCCCCTGACGCTAACTACAAGGATTTCCTCGAAGCTCTTACTTTTCTCGTAGCTGATTAGTAAACAGCCTCCGACAATGATTATAAATTTTGTTTCACGGATTATATATTAATTGATGGTTTATGATTATCATAACAATTATAAAAAAAAAACCTAAAATGGATCAAAGAACACACAGCGGAAGCAAATTAACAAGATCTTTAATTAACACAATTATAATTAATCAAGGCTAGGGTTACATACCTTTATCCTAACAAAATCTACAAGTCGACGGAACGGTCACCAGTAGAGATAGATCACGAACACCACCAGGATGTAATCTAAAGCAAGACTACACCACGATCTTGTACACACGTGATACGGCGAGTTAACCGTGAGTCTAGCACGAACAAACCGAGCTTCCAAGTCTATGGAAGATCTACCCAACAACCCTAGAGAGGGGCTAGGACTAGATCTAGAATAGCTTTATTGAAAATCAAAGAAGAACCCTAATAAGGGGTGTTTGGCCGGCGGCTAGAGCAAGAGAAAAGAGAGATGTGGAGTGAAAAATTATGAGGCTTTAGGTTTGTTTATATACACCTTGGAAAACTTATCTTCCAAGGTTAAACAAGATAAAGCCACAAAATCTTTTCTCCTTATCTTTGTCTCCCTATTTAGGCCGGATATACACAAGCTCCAAAAGAGGTTTCCGGAACTTTTCCGACTCCTTCTTTTAGCTTCTTTAACCTTTTATAACGGTCGTTTAATACTTAACTTTTAATTACTTAACGATCATTAGCTACGGTTTGATTTAATAAATATATAATAAATATATTTAATAAATAAATTAACTCTTCACGTAATGTGTGCAATCCCGTGATCTCGAGTTCGATCCTATCACACGACTATCGATTTTTAAGTCCATAAACTTTCATTAATCATCTGATTTCATTTGTGTTGTATTTTACCATGGTAATGTATCATTATGTCAGTGTGATTTTGTTTCTCCAACTCCAAACATGCCAAATAAAAGTCATACATACCGCATGGAAAAGTTTTTCAACCCACTTGTTTTCGATAAATCCCGACTTCCCTAAAAGAATCTCTCCTAAAGATGGGTTGTACAACGAAGGACACTTCCACCAGGTCCATAATTTACGCCATATAACTTTAATTTTGGAGCAATTGAGGAAACAGTGTTGATCAGATTCTTCATCGACACTACAAAATAAGCAATCACCCGAGGGAATAGACAACCCACGAAAAATCAAATTAGATCTAGTGGGGAGCCGGTTTAAAGCCAAACGCCAAACACAAACATTCACCTTATGCGGCACCCATGAATTCCAGGTGAAAGAGGGTTCGGGGTAATTGTTCAAAAACAATTTATTTTGAACAGCCCTGCTTAGGGATTTAACTGAAAAGACACCCGAATCATCGAGAGACCAAGACCATTTATCATCAAAATCAGAGTCAAGTATAAGATCGTTAATGAGACTTACAAGAAGGTCTACATCCCCAGACGCACGACCACTTGGATTTCTACTCCAGTCCCATTTAGCATGCCAACACCCATCTTCGAACACCCATCTATCAACAACAAAACAATCTTTATTTCTTTCAAGTGCATATAATCTAGGAAAACTATTTTTAGTGGCCCGTGGTTTTGAATCCAACAATCAGATCAAAAATGAGTTTGGTTTCCACTTAGCACTTTTCTTTGAATAAGATTGCCCAGATTGATACCTATATGCTCTAGATCAAGACAGCTTCTAACAATATATGCCCAAGTACCCGAGTTACGCATGTGGCCAATGTTCTGATCAAAGCCGCCATTCACGCCATGAAATTCGACTATTACCCTTTTCCATAGAGTGCTACTTTCGGACCCCGAGGCCGATGCCATTCGTCACGAGGATATCTTTCCTTGGTGCAAAGAGTGTCTCTTTTATGGGCTTCTAATCGTTCTTCCAATAAACTCTTTTCATGGAAAAACTGGATCCATGATCCCGGTAAATTAGGATCAACATCGTTTTTTTAACTTTGGTTCTTGTTGTTTTTTGTTTCTCTTAGGGATTCTATCTTAAAGCCGTGTATTTGCTTTTTGTTTTTGCCTTTATGGCTTAATAAAATCTTTGCTTCTTAAAAAAATTATGTCAGTGTGAGTGATGGGCATGTATCATTACCATGGTAATATATTTTTGAATTTTACATCGACACTAGATTCCATTTAACTAAATATACCTACAGCAAACAACAACAATGGGTAAACGTCCTCTATATGTTGGGCCAAAGGTGCTAATGTATGGAGACATGAGACATGTGACTAATAATGGTCCCTTGCCAATAGTAGAAGACATTGGATTTTCCCTTTTTTAGCTTTTTCATGTCCTTGATATCAGAAACAATATATGAACATTGGTAAAACTCTATATATCACAAAATCAATTACTTTCAAACTATATTTCGTAAACATTATGAATTTCAATATTTCTAAAAGAATAGGTTGGTGGGAATGAGGCCGGTGGAGTTTGTGGAAAGGAAAAGTACATTAGTGTAAACTCTTGTAAAATACTGAAAGCCTTATATTGATTAAATTATTGAATCAAGATTACAAGAGATGTCATATGTATTTATATTAAATACAAACATAAGTAAAATGATTGAATCAAAATTACAAGAGATGTTATATGTATTTATATTAAATACAAACATAAGTAGAATGATTGAATCAAGATTACAAGAGATGTAATATGTATTTATATTAAATACAAACATAAGTTAAATCTTAGATCTAATGGATCATAAGCCCACAGTTAAGCTTGGGTTAATTTATCGTCTAACACTTCCCTGCAGTTTTAATGGGAGGCTTCCGGCGTACAAGCTGGAATAAAAGGCCTTCTTTTCTTCATCTTCTTGGATTGTTTGAGCAAAAACATAATTGTATTCGACGATATAGTTGTTTGCTGCTTGCGGCTTGCTACTTTGCGTGACTTGCATTGCTTTTCGGTAGGAGCGACATTTTTTAACCAGTTATTTTCGAAAAATGACGAAGATCTCCCACGGTAAAACAAAGAGTAATGATAATGAGAAAAAAAATATTTATTGACTGTTAAATCAACATAATAGGATATATGTTATGACGGCTAGGGTTTTAGGTGCTAGAGTTTATTTGATAAAAAAAATATTGAAATCAATAAAGTGAAAGAAAATAATGAGGATCTCTCCGGATCACCGGCATGTAAGCCGATGACCGGAGGATGAGAAAATTTTTTGTTGGTGGATTTAAACCGGCTTTGATACCATGTAAACTCTTGTAAAAGAGATGGCAAATGTATTTATATTAAATATATTGATTGAATGATTGAATCAAGATTATAAGAGATGACATATGTATTCATATTAAATAGATAGCTTTGACAATAAGCAACATAAGCTAAACCCTAGATCTGATGGACCACCAGCTCACAATCAGGCTTGGGCCAACCTATCGTCTAACAATGAGATGTACGTGAAGAACAACTTGGATTTTCATAACTAGGGTCGTAAACGAATTGAACATTCAACGAATCATTCGTCGATTATTCGGAAAAAATTCGTCTATTTAATAAATGAATAAACACGAACAAGATTTTTGGAAATGAACAGTTGCTCCATTCGTTTATTTACATTCGTGAATGGTCGATTATGTTCGTTCGATTAAATTCAATTAGTGCGTTCGTTTATATTCGATTATTTTCATTCGATTAGCATCCCAAAAATTAAAAAAGAAGTCAACAACTAATATATTGAGTATTTCAAATATCTCTAACAATAATATAAACTATGTACAACGTATTTGAAAGACGATATAGATCGTTTAAAGTAAAAACTTTAGTTTGATGCTCGTTTATGTTCGTTTACGTTTATATATGATCGTTTATGTTCGTTTACGTTTGTTTAACTTATTAATAAACGAACATGAACAGTTCAAATCTAATTGAACGACTATGAATAAAAATTTTGGTTTGATTATACGTTCACGTTTGTTTATTTATTCGGCTAAAAATAAATAGACGAACATAGACATACTTTCGGTCACGCTCATCTATATACCTACCCATAGCTCAACTAATTAAAGTAAAATTGGTTATCTTGTTATATATATTAAGAAACTGAACTGAATTTATACCAAACAAAAGTTTAATCATATTGCCAAATTTGACTTGACATGACGCAATCTTTAAAGGGTAAAAGTTATAATATATGCACGTACTATTCATTTTATCCCATTGTGACAAACATATTAATTTTTTACTTATTTGACCAACATACATTCAAATTTGACTATCATATCACCAATATGATAATGAAATGACTAAAATGTCATTTATCCCCTATCACACACAACCACCCACCCACATCTATCTTATCTTAAAAAAACAGGTAAAAAAAACACACTGATCATCAAACCACCGATCCACTCATCATTATTAAATCCACCAACACAAGAATAACGAGATACTCCTTTCAGAATCACCAGAAATGTTTGGTTGCCCAACTCTTAACATCATTATAAATACGTGCCAATCAATATCTATTTTTGAAAATTAAAAAAATCATATATACATAAAAAGCATGTCCCCTAAGTTACCTCTTATGTCTCAATCACATCCACTGATCATAGATGATTCAAAATAAATTCTCGTATGATCCGGATCACATATGTTACAAGGGCCTAAGAAAAGCCAATATCTATTATACCTACGATCGGATCTCAAGTATATTGATTGCATAGGATGTAAATCATCCACGCTTTGATAAATATTTGGGACATGTTGAACAAATGACCATACAGGTTCTGAATGTATCGTGTATTGTCTTTGCTTTTGTTACTGTTTGTTTGTCCATGTTTATATGAAATTAATGCTTCTGAGCCATCGTTTGAATCATCTATATTGTGAGTATTGCTAGTCTCGTTAGGATCGTCGTCAACACTTTCACAGTCTTTAAGATCAGATTGAATATTGCTAATCTCCTCTACCTTATCAGTTGTAGTTGGTCATTGCGTGTCGATTCAACATTGCGTAAAATGGTATCGGATTCGAGCTTTACGAGGTCGAGGAGATGGTTTTGGGACTGGAGATTTTGTAAATGTTTGTCGAGATTGGGGCGATGGGTTAAGGATTCTGGTGTGCCTAATTTTATGGAGGAGGGTTGGGTGAGTCGGGTGAGAGTGACGTCATTGATGGTGGATCTGGAGATCGGAAGAGTTTGGAAGGACAAGTTTAAAGTTGGAATGTAAATAAAGAGCTGTTAGATTTAATTAAAAAAATGGAAGAATATAAAAGAGTATTTTAGTCATTTAAAAGGGAATTTTAGTAATTTATTATCATATTGATGATATGATAGTCAAATTTGAATGTACGTTGGTTAAATGAGTAAAAAAATAGTATATTTGTCACAATGAGACAAAATGAACAGTACGTATCTATCTTATAACCTTTAACCCATCTTTAAATTATGTGCCATCTTTTGGAGATACATGAATTATAGATACATAATCATGAATACATATTATCAAACATGCGTTTAAAAATGCTCTTAAAATTAGGAGTGTTTTTCGATTCAGTTCTTGGGTTATTTAATTATTCAATTCAGATGATTCGGGTAATTTGTCTTTTTAGTTAACTAGAAAACCAAATCAAACTAAATTGGATTTCAACCGAATCGAACTGTAAACAAATTTAAATTTGGCTCGATTCTCGGGTTAACACCATTATCCAAATTTTTCTAAAATAATATATAATTATTTCAATATTTTGCAAAAAACATTATTTCAAATATAAAAATTGTACTTTTATATTAACATTATTTCAATAATTTTTTATGTATATATAAAGATATAAATATATATTTATATAACCTCAATTTTTTGGTATAATTGTCAAACTCATATCAACCCGAAAACTTAATTTATAGTTCGGTTCGATTTGAGTTATAACTCTACAACCAAAATTCTATTTTTGGTTCAATTTTTAAGTCAAATTTGATTTGATTTAATTTTTGATTTTCATAAGTCAAACTCAAACAATAGACACCCTTACTTAAAATGTTTTTAAAATGCTCTTTATTTGATTTATTTTGTTATGAATTGTGCCACAAATACCTCTCGAATGCGCTTTTATTTTTCTTTCTTTAAATTTTTACAAATAGGAATGCGTCCTAGAAAGCTTTTATGATGCTCTTTGATTTCTGCTATGATAAAATGTATCTTCAGCGAATGACTAATGGGGGTCCTGGTTATGCGCTTTACACGTAGAGATCGACTTGCTTTTCGAAGCTAGTCTCAAACACGATTACCCCACACACATGTGCTCATCTACATGCAAGTAGCATATAATATTAGTACTTTCTGCTTTAATACTTGTACGTTGTCAGACACGCACGTGTCACCCTTCGTAAAATTTGACCACTAGACTTTTTTGTTTTATTATTTCACCTAACGGAATAATAATAAACTCTATTGGTAAAAGAAATACAGTACTACAGCTGGTTATTGTTATGTAAGCACAAAAGATTTGGCACGCTTTGAGAGAATTCAAGGGTTTCTCCTACAAGAATGTATTTTTTGCTGGCTTAACATGAAAATCTATCTAACTTATAATTTCTGTGTAACTTAGATGGTAGGGACGAAACCAGGGTAGGTCTCGGGAGTCTCGAAACATCAATTGATTTTTATTGCGTAATGTTAAATCGGTTTAAAAAAACTCAATTTTCGTTAGATTTGTGTAATATGCACCTGCCTTTAAAAAAATTTATATTTATAATATTATTTAGGTTATTATAAGTGCACTTGCTTGCTTTGTGTTTTATTTTCGTCTCCGCCCGATGGTGTCAAAACAAAACCAACGTATTGTGTGAGCAAATCAAGTCACCTCACCTCATGAGATTAGACTTGAATTCAGGATAGCCAGCAAATTTGCACCGACTAACAACCATCTTCCAAAAGGCTGGAATTAAAATTCTCTTTTGCAAGAGAACATATACAAAATACAAAATATGTAATAGTCGTATTCTGATGAATTTAAAGTATATATATGTTGTTACGTATCTAGCGGGTTTGGTACTATTGGTATTGTCATGCGAAATCAATAATTATAAAGACGTTATAAAAATAAAAAGGAAAAACACCGTATTTATAATAAATGCTCACTTGTTGAGTACTTAAAACATAAACAATGTATTAAATCATAAAAAAATTAATATATTTAATAATATTATTATTTGAATAAATTTTATAAATAAACAAGTTATTTTTCAGATATGCTTCAATATAAAATGTTTGTATCAAAAGTTTTTTAATAATTTTATGTAATAAATTAGGATAAGATTTGTGTTCTAAGGATAAATAGCCATATGAAGTTATCAAGTTATTAAAATGTTTGCTCAAAAGAAGAAGTTATCAAGTTATTGGGGAAAAGGATAAATGTAAAAAATAGACAATGTAATTTCTCAAATGATACCATTATGTCCATCGAACTTTTTTATGTACGAAATATATTCTTGACTGGAAAATGACCTTTGACTTAACGGAACAACCGGTTACCGTTAGTATATTCGTTAACTTAGAATTTAGTTTTACAATTTTAATCTTTTCTTTAACTTTTCATCTAAAAGTTAACATCATCTTCATCATGTTCATCATGTTCTTCATCGTCATCATTTTCCTAGATCTAAAATCCAAATCCCCAGCAATGGATGATCAGTAAAGATGTTCTGATCATCTTTACTAATGCAAAATGAATCACTTTTGTTGAGTTGACATTACAAATCATTACAAATCATCTCACATGATTAAACATATTCAACATCCTACATACAAATCTGTGATTTCTCATAGCACTAAACATATATCCCATCTTCAACATCAAACATAAAAAAAACCATCACACTTAAATAACATATCGAAATAAATTAATAGATGGATCCGTTTCTTTTGGCCGAGGAAAGGGATCCGATTAAAAAGAAAGAGAGATTGCTATCTGAGATGGGTAAACGAATGGTTGATGTCGGTGCAGTTGGTACTTTTTGTGAGATGATTATTTAGTGATTGAATAATTAGGTAGGAGAAACCATGATTAAGATGAGAAATACATACTTCAAAGATCATCTTCATGCATAAACTGAAATCCAGTAGGTGGTATTTTCCAGATCGAAATAAATCAAAAAACGGATTCAGATATTGATTTATTTCGATCTGTTATTTTAGGATATAGGAATATGGGGATATGGACGAATTTATGCAGTTGGTATTTTTCAGTCAAAGGTCATTTCGTACATAAACTGAAATCCAGCAGTTAGGATATGGGGATATGAACGAGTTTATGAAGATGATGATGATGGTGAATGAGGTACGCGAGTTTCGTGTTACAGGTTTCTGGGTTTTGATTTTGGATATGGTGATTTTGATTTTGGATATGGGGATTTGGATATTGGTTGTGTTGTTGATGACGATGATGATAATGTTAGTTAGCTAAGGGGACTAAAATTATAAAACAAAATTCCAAGTTAACGAAATACTAACGGTTTCGTTAAGTCAATGGTCCAGTCAAATGTTTGACCAAAATCCTACGTGGCAAGTGTGCAAATCGAATATAAAAAAGTTCGATGGACATAATGGATCATTTGAGAAAGTACGTTGTGTATTTTCGACATTTACCCTTGGGAAAAAAGCCTTTCATCAAGTCATTCATGCAATACAAAAAATAATATACATGCTTCTTAAATATAGTAAAAAGTCATCTTCCAAGCTAGCATCGGAGACGCTGTCGCAGCTAGAATGATATTACTCTCTTCGTTTAATAATTATAGTCTACTAACAAAAAAACACGAATTTAAATAAAACATCACTTTTTCAACTTTCATTTTTTTACTTTTTACACAAAAACAGTTTTACCCTTAAACAATTAATATACAACTTTTTTACTGTTTGTAATAATAATTTTAAGTGAGACTGATACGATAAATTTAATTTACATAATTTATCTTTTTTTAAAAATAAATTATTAATTTGTGACGCCCGAAAATAATAATATAAACTACAATTTTAAATCGGAAGGAGTAATAATTATTTACTATATGTAAAATGATGATTAACTAGTGTCTATAATCATGGTTAGATGATTACTTTGCTAAAGCGTATCACCATTGTTAGGTCAGATTATTTAAACTGGCTAAGTTTAAGGTGAGACTTTTTAACCGGCAATCTGCTAATTGGAACTTGTCAATTCGAATATGACCAAATTGCCAACTTTAACCTCAATTACAATGTATATATTAATGTCATACTATCTTGTACGAACCTTCTTATATCCCCATTCGAGGGATATTTGCGTGATATCATATGTGTACATTTTGTGAGTACATGTTAAAGGACCAACTTAGCAAGTAGCTAAAAGATGGAGTGTGTTTATGTACAGGTCTTGAAAAGTAGAGTGATTTGTGGGCAACTGCTAAAAGAGTACGATGAAACAGTAAAAGGTGATCGCACGAGGATGTTTTGTTTGTGAATGAGGGAACGGCACGTCAAATGATTTCTGTTCTCGAGAATTTTCATTCCTACTGTAGTGTATTATCCCCATATCTCTTTCTTTTTTGTTTACTAGAAAAATCAAACATTAATGAGTTTCTACATTTGTCTGATGCAAAATATTTATGCCAACTACAGTTTGAGTTAATGTCATAACATGTCAAATTTACAACACTCGCGTATACAAGCAAAATAAGCTTTTAACATAAATAATGTTACTAAAAAAAGCATTACAACTAATAATGTTTCTAAAATTTATTCAAAAAAAGAAGAAAATAATGTTTCTAAAAGAAGCGTTACCAACCAACCTCATACTTGACTAATGTCTGATTGTAATTTTTTTTTTAAACGGCGTGATATTTAAAATCCGATTTTTGAGTTAAATTATTCAAACGGACAGACTTCGGAACCTGAACCACCATCAGAGATATATGAAAAAAAAACTCTTAGAACTCACGGTTTCGTACGAGATGAAAATCTGAAATTTTTGTCTTTGAAAGACTTGTACCTTCAGCAAAACCCCCTTCTCAAGCTCCAGAAGGAACTCAAGTGGCCAACTGAGATAAGTCAGTTGGTTACGGTTATGTTAGTCACGGTTGACAAATCAACGTCCATTTTTGTTACTGTTATGTTAGTCACGGTTAACACTATTTTTTTCGGGTCCAAGTCCTCCCTCTATAGGCTATCCCTCCGAACTTGTTGATCAGGACCATGTCAGTCAAATTTGACATCCTCTTTTTCAAGTCCAAGCCACCATTCCGAGTTTTATTTTAAGTCCAAGCCATCACTCCGAGTTTTGAAACCCATCTTATGCTAGATTTGAAAACTATACTAATTATTTCAGAACCACATCTCTGCACAAAATATTAAACACATTATTTTAGAACCATCATAAGTTGTCGCTGGCGAACATATCCTACGTATAAAAACACACATACGATCGAAACCTTTTTTCCTGCTAAGTGATGATGCTTTTGGTCTATCTTTCCTGAAACGCATGTGCATGTCTGATAGAAGCCCATGATCCAACGATGATGTGGAGAATTAAAGATTGATATGATTTCCATTGTTCAATCATGACCTTTTTCCCTTTATATAGACAATGACTATCTTACAGGATTCAAATACTACTATGCATTATTGGATTGTAGTGCTGGATATATTAAACTCGCCATTTTATATTGACTCATGTACGTGAAACGAATACCTTGATTTAATTAGTATCACATGATAGTCTTATTAATTCGGAAAATATGTAATAGGATAATTTTGAGTTCCGAATATGGCAACGGGTAACTTGTAATTAATTGAACAAAGGTAAAAAAAAGTGTGATGATTTGCACACTCCAACATTTTATTGGCACACTCCAAAATGTGCATATGATGACTATTATATCCTTAATATATACATATATCATTAAATGATTTAAGGGTATTAACGTCAAGAGACACACAATTTGAATGTGCAAATAAGTAAGTGGAGTGTGCAAATCACCACTAAAAAAATGATTTCAGTCAAGTTTTGTTTGCTTATTTGCATAGCTTTCAGCTGTTTTTTTTTTTTTTTTTTTTTTTTTTTATACCAAAAACCTCTTGGTCTAGCGGTATGTGAGTTGCCCTCTAACCTTAAGGTTGTGGGTTCAAGTTTCGGTGGAGACATGTGAGATAGAAATTGTGAGATAGTTGTGTGAGTTGTAAAAATTGCCATTCTAAGATATATATATGAATCTGGATCGATTGAGAAGGAAAAAAACCTTCTCAATTGAGAAGATTTTTCAAAAACCATAGCTTTTTAACTTTGATTCAAGTTTTTCAAGTGTTGATTCATTTTAATATGATAATAATACAAAATGAGTCAAAAAAATTTGAATCAACATTAAAAAAACTCTCGATGTTGCGATATTTGTAAAATATTGAGTTTACTGCACAAATTTTTTGAATCATTTCATAACTCGATTTTTACAAAGATTTATGAATCAAAATTATGATATATAGTTTTGATTCACTATTAAATGATGTTAACTAGTGAATCAATGAAAATTTTTCGAATCAATGGCTCAAACGAAGATTTCTTAAATTTCTCAAAATAAAAACCTTCTCAATGGAACCGGAGCCATATATATATATATATATATATATATATATATATATATATATATATATATATATATATATATATATATATATATATATATATATATATATATATATATATATATATATATATATATATATATATATATATATATATATATATATATATATATATATATATATATATATGTATATATATACATATATATATATATCAAATCAAATCAAATCAAATCAAATCAAAAACCCTTATATAGGAAGGATGGTAAAACAATGCCTTAAATACAAAATTCTATAAAAATGACACATGTAATTCATTAAAAAATTTCCATAAAATGCTTCAAACAGAAAATAAGAATTACAAATGATGCTTTAAATACAAAATTTTATAAAACAATATAAGGAAGGATATTGAAACAATGCCCTAAATACAAAATTCTATAAAAATGACACATGTAATTCATTAATGGGTTCCATAAAATACTTCAAAAAGAAAATAGGAATTAAAAATGATGCCTTAAATACAAAATTCTAAAATTGACACATGTAATTCATTAAAATATTTCCATAAAATGCTTTATAAAGAAAATAGGAATTACAAATAATGCCTTAAATACAAAAATCTAGAAAAAAAATATATATAAGGAAGGATGGTGGAACAATGTCTTAGATACAAAATTATATAAAAATGACATGTAATTCATTAAAGGGTTTCCAAAAAATGCTTTAAAAGAAAATAGGAATCACAAATGATGTTTTAAATACAAAATTTTATAAAAATATATAAGGAAGGATGGTGAAACAATACCTTAAATACAAAATTCTATAAAAATGACACATGTAATTCATTAAAAGGTTTCCATAAAATGCTTCAAAAAGAAAATAGGAACTACAAATGATGTTTTAAATACAAAATTATAAAATCGACATATGTAGTTTATTAAAAGGTTTCCATAAAATGTTTTAAAAAGAAAATAGAAATTAAAAATGATGCCTTAAATACAAAATTCTATATAAGGAAGGATGGTGAAACAATGCCTTAAATACAAAATTCTATAAAAATGACATGTAATTTATTAAAGGGTTTCCAAAAGATGCTTCAAAAAGGAGATAGAAATTACAAATGATGCCTTAAATACAGAATTATATAAAAATATATAAGGAAGGATGGTGAACAATACCTTAAATACAAAATTGTATAAAAATGACACATGTAATTCATTAAAGGGTTTCCATAAAATGCTTTAAAAGGAAAATAGGAATTACAAATGATGCCTTAAATACAAAATTTCTAAAATTGACACATGTAATTCATTAAAAGGTTTCCATAAAATGTTTTTAAAAGAAAATAGGAATTGCAAATGATGCCGTAAATACAAAATTTCAGAATAATATATAAGAAATGATGGTGAAACAATGCCTTAAATACAAAATTTTATAAATATGACATGTAATTCATTAAAGGGTTTCCAAAAAATGCTTGAAAAAGAAAATAGGAATTACAAATGATTCCTTAAATACAAAATTCTATAAAAAGATATAAGTAAGGATAGTGAAACAATGCCTTAAATACAAAATTCTATAAAAATAACACATGTAATTCATTAAAGGGTTTCCATAAAATGCTTCAAAAAGAAAATAGTAATTACAAATTATGCCTTAAATACAAAATTCTTAAATTGACACATGCAAATCATTAAAAGGTTTCCATAAAATACTTTAAAAAGAAAATAGGAATTACAAATGATGCCTTAAATATAAAATTCTAGAAAAATATATAAGGAAGGATAGTGAAACAATGACCTAAATACAAAATTAATAAAAATTACATGTAATTCATTAAAGGGTTTCTAAAAAATGCTTCAAAAAGAAAATAGAAATTACAAATGATGCCTTAAATAAAAAATTCTACCAAAATATATAAGGAAGGATAGTGAAACAATACCTTAAATACAAAATTTTATAAAAATGACACATGTAATTCATTAAAGGGTTTCCATAAAATGCTTAAAAAGAAAATAGGAATTACAAATGATGCCTTAAATACAAAATTCTAGAAAAATATATAAGGAATGATGGTGAAACAATGTCTTAAATACAAAATTCTATAAAAAGGACATGTAACTCATTAAAGGGTTTCCAAAAAATGCTTTAAAAAGAAAATAGGAATTATAAATGATGTCTTAAATACAAAATTTTATAAAAATTTATAAGGAAGGATGGTGAAACAATGCCTTAAATACAAAAATCTATAAAAATGACACATGTAATTAATTAAAGGGTTTCCATAAAATGCTTTAAAAAGAAAATAGGAAATACAAAATTCTAAAATTGACACATGTAATTTATTAAAAGGTTTCCATAAAATGCTTTAAAAGAAAATAGGAATTAGAAATGATGCCTTAAATATAAAATTCTAGAAAAATATATAATGAAGGATGGTGAAACAATGCCTTAAATACAAAACTATATAAAATGGCATGTAATTCATTAAAGGGTTTCCAAAAAATTCTTCAAAAAGAAAATAGGAATTACAAATGATGCCTTAAATACAAAATTCTATAAAAAAAATATATAAGGAAGGATGGTGAAACAACACCTTAAATGTAAAATTTTATAAAAATGACACATGTAATTCATCAAAGGGTTTCCATAAAATGCTTCAAAAAGAAAGTAGGAATTACAAATGATGCCTTAAATATTAAATTTTAAAATTGACACATGTAATTTATTAAAAAGTTTTCATAAAATGCTTTAAAAAGAAAATAGGAATTACAAATGATGCCTTAAACACAAAATTATAGAAAATATATAAGGAAGGATGGTGAAACAATGCCTTAAATACAAAATTTTATAAAAATGACATGTAATTCCTTAAAGGGTTTCCAAAAAATGTTTCAAAAAGAAAATAGGAATTACAAATCATGCCTTAAATACAAAATTCTATAAAAATATATTAGCAAGGATGGTTAAACAATGCCTTAAATATAAAATTATATATAAATGACACATGTAATTCATTAAAGGGTTTCCATAAAATGATTCAAAAAGAAAATAGAAATTACAAATGATGCCTTAAATACAAAAATAAAAAATGACACAAGTAATTCATTAAAGAGTTTCCATGAAATGCTTCAAAAGAAAATAGGAATTACAAATGATGCCTTAAATACAAAATTCTAGAAAAATATATAAGGAATGATGGTGAAACAATGTCTTAAATACAAAATTCTATAAAAAGGACATGTAACTCATTAAAGGGTTTCCAAAAAATGCTTTAAAAAGAAAATAGGAATTATAAATGATGTCTTAAATACAAAATTCTATAAAAATTTATAAGGAAGGATGGTGAAACAATGCCTTAAATACAAAATTCTATAAAAATGACACATGTAATTAATTAAAGGGTTTCCATAAAATGCTTTAAAAAGAAAATAGGAAATACAAAATTCTAAAATTGACACATGTAATTTATTAAAAGGTTTCCATAAAATGCTTTAAAAAGAAAATAGGAATTGGAAATGATGCCTTAAATATAAAATTCTAGAAAAATATATAACGAAGGATGGTGAAACAATGCCTTAAATACAAAACTATATAAAATGGCATGTAATTCATTAAAGGGTTTCCAAAAAATTCTCCAAAAAATTCTTCAAAAAGAAAATAGGAATTACAAATGATGCCTTAAATACAAAATTCTATAAAAAAAATATATAAGGAAGGATGGTGAAACAATACCTTAAATGTAAAATTTTATAAAAATGACACATGTAATTCATCAAATGGTTTCCATAAAATGCTTTAAAAAGAAAGTAGGAATTACAAATGATGCCTTAAATATTAAATTTTAAAATTGACACATGTAATTTATTAAAAAGTTTTCATAAAATGCTTTAAAAAGAAAATAGGAATTACAAATGATGCCTTAAACACAAAATTATAGAAAATATATAAGGAAGGATGGTGAAACAATGCCTTAAATACAAAATTTTATAAAAATGACATGTAATTCCTTAAAGGGTTTCCAAAAAATGTTTCAAAAAGAAAATAGGAATTACAAATCATGCCTTAAATACAAAATTCTATAAAAATATATTAGGAAGGATGGTTAAACAATGCCTTAAATATAAAATTATATAAAAATGACACATGTAATTCATTAAAGGGTTTCCATAAAATGATTCAAAAAGAAAATAGAAATTACAAATGATTCCTTAAATAAAAAAATAAAAAATGACACAAGTAATTCATTAAAGAGTTTCCATGAAATGCTTCAAAAGAAAATAGGAATAATGATGCCTTAAATACAAAATTCTAAAAAAATATATAAGTAAGGATGGTGAAACATACAAAGTTCTACAAAAAATGACACATGTAATTCATCGAAGGGTTTCCATGAAAGGCTTCAAAAAGAAAATAGGAATAACGATGATGTCTTAAATACAATGCTCTATAAAAATGACACATGTAATTCATTAAAGGTTTCCATAAAATGATTCAAAAAGAAAATAGGAATTACAAATGATTGACAATAGTTTGACTTACTAAAATGAAAATATTTTTAGATATTCGGATTGTCAAGTTTTGAACTGGGCTATACACTGTTGCTCTATTATACATGTGGCAAAAAAATAATACCAATAATGAGCGTTTTAGGATTACTTTTGCTAAAATACACATTACCACAAAACTTACAAAACAAAATCATTTTAGAAAAAATTTAACTATAATATTTTTGCTAACAAAAAAAACTTAACAATAATATTAATTTCAAAAAAAAATAATGTAAAAAAGTTTTTTTTTTTGGTAACCGTGATTTCCGACTCATTGGCCGACTAATCCACGGGGTTTGAGCCCACCGCCACACAGACTCAAACCAGGTAAAGCCCTCCCTTTTCTGGAGATTGGCGTGGCCACTTCAAGGTTGTTTGCACCTAGTGGGAATTGATAAAAAAGTTATTCATAACATTAACATATACAAAATTTATTACCTCATAAAATTCTAAAACTTTTTAACGTAACATACTTATTCATAATGTTAACGTATGCAAGTTATATTAACTCATAATATTCTTAAATAAATAAAATACCTTAAACTACGTTATTTTTGTCCATTCTATTCTACATTTTTAAAATATTAATGTCATAACTAATACTACATATACTAAACTTCTAATACAAACACACATAACTTCAATTTTTATTAAAAAATATATACTTAGAGCTAGCCCGTCCACCGGACGGGTCTAAAGGCTAGTATATATATATATATATATATATATATATATATATATATATATATATATATATATATATATATATATATATATATATATATATATATATATATATATATATATATATATATATATATATATATATATATATATATATATATATATATATATATATATATACACACACACATATATATATATATATATATATTTAAAGTTTTTTTTTGTATTTTAATAGTTGTACAATATGTATAATAAGATATATTATTCAATTTAATAGTATTTAAAAAATTATTATTTAATATGTTTAATATATTAATTAATATGTATTTGTAATATATGTTTTTATAACATGTATTAATTAAAATTAATTTTAGAAAAGTGATCGTAATGGTTTTTTTTATTATTGTATGCTAAAACAGTTGTACATTTGGCTTTTAAATGTGTATTACTTAAATCATATTTGAGTTGGTGTATTAAAAAGATATACATAATGTCATTTTAGTTGTAATACTTAAATTTTATGCATTTATTGAGAAGAGAGTGCCTAAAATGATTCATATGTAGTATATATATAGATCGGAGACTATAAATGAATCTAAACCTATTTTGTGTTAGGTTTCAAAATTAAAGGTAAAAGCATCTCCAATGGAAGGTTTACTAAAGATTTTTCATTATTTTAAAATGTTTCTAAAATAATTTTTGTCATTAGAGTGAAAGAATTTTAGTAACAAAACATTTGCATATACATCCCTTTTGACACAATATTCATGAACCTATTACTTTACTTGCAAGAATTAAATGACTAAAAAAAATCTGTAGAAACTAGAAGGGGGGGGGGGGGGGGGTTGAATAGTTTCTCATTGGTTTATCTCCTAATTAAAATTCCTTTCAATTAGGTGAGTGCATAAATATATCTTTTACTTGAAAGCTAGTTGCATAATGATTAGGTTCAATTCTAATGCATTAACAATGTGTAGTAAATATAATGATAATGAATGTAAGTAATGAACAGGGAAATAAACAACCTAGTAGGAAGACACAAAGATTTATAGTGGTTCGGCAACGAGGCTCTATCCTCGTTCCTACTCCACTCCTCGAGTACACCTTACTAGAGATTTCCACTATATCCACAAGCTCCCTTCTTGGCGGAGAAAACCTTACAACGTCGCTTACATTATTTTCCGACACTAAGCTAAATGTCGAGACCTAATATTAGCTAAGACCAATCTACACAACGTCGCCCACTTAACCATTTTACGACACAAGGCTAAATGTCGAGTTCTAATCCAAAGCTAGAACCAATCTTCACAATGTTGCCTACTTCACCATTTTCCAACACAAGGCTAGATGTCGAGTTCTAATCCAAAGCTAGAACCAATCTTCACGACTCTTCACTTTGAAGCTAAGTCAGAACTTCACACAACACAACTACATATCACTTTATAGTTTAGTCATAACTCACAAGACACAACCACATCACTTTATAGTTTAGTGAGAACTAATTACAACTCAACTAAACATATCCAAGTAAACACATATAGTTTGGATCTACACAAAACAAATCTAAGCACACACATGTGCAATGGATTTACACAACTCTAATTCAAGTATTCACATATGGCTTGGATGAACACAACTAGTTCAAGTATTCACAAATACATTGGATCTACACAAGACACAAATAAACAAATGATGAACATGACTAGATCTTTAGGAGAAGATGATCTTCATCAATGCTTCATATTTAATCACATCACAAGTGTGTGAGTGGTCTTCTCTTTGGACAAGGTAAAGAAGGAGATCAAGAGGATAATCATGAGTAAACATACTTAACACATTAAGTGATCATTTACAAATGACTAGGATTATATAGGAGAAAGAGGGCTGAAAGAGATGTCCAAAAAGGGTTAATGAGAATGCAGATTTGATCCACTATTTATAGAAGAGAAATGCCAACGGCTATCTGGGGGCGGTTCCTTATCTACCCAGGCGGTTCCTTATCGATAGGGAACCGCGTAGGCACTTAAGGAACCGCTGGTACTAGACTCCGCTTGTTTTTGTCTTTTAGTGAATTTGAAATATCTGAGGTTGTTTAAACCTTCAAAGGATATTCTTATGGCATTTGGAATATGCCATATTCAAATTTACATTTTCATTTTAATAAAACATTTTATTAAAAATAAAGTTTATTAAAAATCTTTTGCTACTTTTGACAAAAGTGAGTTTTAAGGCTAATCACTTTTATGATCACTAAGCATGATTAAGATATGTTAGTATAATGATTATTACCTTGATGATAGTGTTTGTTAGATAATTCGTTTTATGATTGTGTTTGACAATAAATGTCTTTGTAATTTTTCGTGATCAAAACTAAGAAAGATTAATTAATACTAACAATGTTTTTAGGCATTGCTTTGCATTAACAATCTCCCCCTTTTTGATTACGAAAAATTATAAACTCATTTACGTAAAATACAAGTTTATTCGAATTATTAACGAGTTTATCACTATCATTTCTCCCTCTTTGTCGAAGCAAAAAGGTTAGCACAAGTCTTTGAAGAAGAAAAGAACCGGACTTTTGCTAGTAGCTCCCCCTTGGTGCTTACTCCCCCTTGCTTGGGGAACCAAGAAAATGAGCTAAGGTGACATGCTACGCAAAGGTTAGAAGAAAGAAAAGAAACACCAATGTATGTATGTGCACTACCTACTAACTAACTTGAGAGGGAGAAGGAAAATAAATCTCAAATTAGAAGCAAGCATTTGCTAAGTATGTCCAAAGAATGTGTATTGATAATATCGTAGTTCAGTTGGTGGAATAAAGGGAGAAAAGAAACATCCAAACCAATCAAAGATGATTTAAAGTGTCAAGGGGTTAAAATTTAGAATTTATGGAATCACCCATAATTAATTTTAAGTTTTAACCATGATCAACTCTTTAACAAATGTGTGAAATAGAATTAGTGGGAAAGATGACACACATAACATTCATATTACACAAATATGAAATAACATACAAAAGAAATATTCATACAGACAATATGAATAGTTAAAGCAAAAATATGGAAAATAAACGACAAAGCATAAACTACTCTAATAGTGATAATCTTTCAAGATTGCTTAAGTTTTATTTACTCAAGCAACTAAAGTAAAAAATGTGCCTTAGTTGGAAAAGAAAGACGACAAAGCATCATTCGAAGTTTTGTTCACGAGAACGAAAACTTTGAGAGGAGGTCGAGTGAGGAGGAATTCAAGGAAATTTAGCTTGTCATAGATATGAGCAAGTTCAATTTGTTGAAAACGACAACAAGCACACGAGGAACCATAATGCAAAACAAAGTCGTTAGATGGGGGAGGTCCATCAAAATTAGAGGTTGGTGGAGAGGGAGATAATGGATAAGAGATGTTTTCACAATGCCTAGTGAGATTAGGGAAAGAAGATAGGTCATTGAGTTGAGGAGAGTTGAAAGGTTTTAGTGGTGGTGGAAGAATTTCCTTTTCTCCGGTAACTAGATTTATAGAGTAAGTCTCATTCCAATATTGAATCGGAGAGAAAGAGGAATTCTTGGATGATTTTGGAGAAGAAGAATCATGAGGATTCTTGTTCTTTTTGATCCAAACGGGTTTAACCGAGATTTTCGGTTTCTTTGAAAGCTTAGAAGAAGAAGCTTTAGGTTGAGAAGTTTGTGACAAAGAAATGTCAAGGTTAGGAAAGGAAGAATTAGGCATTATGAGGGATGAAGAAAAGAACTCCCAAAAGAGAAGAATTTAAAGAAAATAGACAAGGCAATGATTTGAAATGAAAAAGAAAGGTTTTAGGAAATGTTTAGCCAAATTGGGTAAACAAAGAATCTTAACCAAGACAGTGGTCAAAGAAGAAAGACCAAAAATAAGCCAAGAAAGGCTTTACTATGCGCGGTTCCTTAATATAGCCCGCGGTTCCATATCGATATGGAGCCGCCTGGGAGCTAAGGAGCCGCGTCCAGTGGACAACAAACCTTGATTTTCAAAAGTTTTGGAGAAAAATAATACTTTTTCAAAAAAATTCAAATCTTGGATTTTTACCACTTTTAGCACTAGAGTATGCTAGGGTTGCATAAAAGCAACACATTCACAAAGAATGTCTTGACAAAGGATGACAAAATATTTAGATAGCATTTTGGTCCAATTTTAAGTCAAGTTTTTAAAGGTTGTGATAAATTTAGGTTCAATTTTAAATAAATTAAAGTTGTTTAATGTGATCACATAGATTAAAACACATAAAAACTAAATCCATAAATCATCCACATGAGAAAATAATGAGGGAAAAGAAAAGAAATACAAGAAAAAAAAGACAATTAACTACTACAAAGATAGCTAAAAACTAGGTCTTGAATTCATAGTCCTCTTTTGGCTTGACCTTCTTTTGAAAAGCATGTTAATTTTAAAAACCATCATTCATCTCCTAGGAGGTGGAGGATTAGCAAATAGGTTCAACAAGAAGCTTTACAACTTGATGTGAGCCCCAATCATCTCCATCCTAAGGATATCAATGAGGTGAAAGTTGTTCAAGCAACAAGGACAATTTGTTCCATTGTGCATGAAAAAATCAAACAAGTGTCGATCACCTAAGAAACGAGAAATAGGAACACCCAAGAGAGGAGTGTTGGAGGTAGGAGGATGAGGAGAAGGCATGGTATCCAAGGGTGATATGGGTGAATTTGGTGGAGTGAAAGGAAGAGGCTAAAAAACAAAGGGAATCCTTTGATGAGGTTGAGGTTGAGCATTCACATTTAAGTGAGGACTAGAAATGAGTGGAGAGGAAAACTCATTCATTCTTGATTGGAATGAAGAGGAGGTAGAACCATGTGAATGGTTAGTACCATGGGTTGAGTTTGTTTTCCATGAAGCAATTGGTGGTGAAAGTGATGAGGAGATGAGAATAGGTGAGGCTTTACTTTTTGGTTTAAGAGAAGATGGAGAACCAAGTTTAGAGGACTTGAGTTTCATCTTAAGGCTTCTTTTGGATGAGGAGGTTTTGGAGGAATTGGATGTTCTAGTGGATATCATGGTTGTATGTTGAGGTTTAGAGAACAATTGAAGGGATGAAGAACACAATCAAAAAGAGAGGGTTTAAGAAGAGAATGTGATGATCCAAACTAGTAATAGGTTAAAATCATTTTATTATGAACAATGAAATTAGGTAGCCTATTTTAGGAAAGTGCAGGTTTTTGCAAAAGTTTTATCAAAGTTTTACACATATTAAAGAAAGCAGTGTAAAGCAAAGATTCTGTTGAAACAATACTAGGCGGTTCCTTACGTAGGTCCGCGGTTCCTTATCGCTAAGGAACCGCGGGTTTGATATGGAACCGCGACCAGAGGTGTTCAAAAATAGCACTTCCTCAAACTTTTGCTAGCCCAGATTTTATACCAAGGTTTATCAATCCAAAGTGAACTAATAATAAAAAACTAGGAGGCTATCTAACACACAAGATGCACAGAGCCATGCAAATCGAAATACCGATACCATGGATAATTAGGATTAAAATACTAGATAATCCAAACACAAATTGTTAGTTAAAGAATACACAACATCTTAAGAATAAAGATAAAGGAGATAAAGATCAACAATCCAGACATCTTTACACACATGTTAGTCACACAAGAGTGGTATATATCATTCATCTATGAGCATTTCCTCCTTGCCTTGATTCACTTCTGATTCGATCTTGAAGATGAAGATTGAGACAATACTGATAGTCTGAATCAATGTCTAGTGAAGACAATTGAGAGATAAGAAGATGACAAGTCATAACGAGAAATGAGAGAATTGTCTTGAGAGACATTTTCATCTTCATTTGAATCATGCGTGGGAACTGAAGAGACATTCCTTTCAATAGGAAGCATGACCCGAACCACGGAGTGAAAAGATGAAGGATTTAGAGGAAGATAGTCAAGGAGAACTCTCTTAAGAAGCCGTGAGAGAATCATGGCATAAGGAAGAGTAGAACGAGATCCATTGAGAACAAATCTTATCCTTCTAGCTATGAAAAATGTAAGGTTGTATGGAGTAGTGGTTGCAACACAATACAACATATGTGCAAGACAAGCAGGCACATAGTTGCGATCACCAACCAAACACATTGCATTTTCCCTAATGACTTCGGCCCAAGGGACCATAAAATCACTAAGATCGCTAGTTAGTAATTCCCAAGGAGTGAGAGCATGAATTTCTCCTTCAAAATTACCAAGAATAAGATGTTCACGAGGTGTAGCAAGGGCACGAGAGATGGCTGAAGCCGAAGGAATCTCGGTCACATAATGCACATCAATAGGGCCCAATTCTAAGTGGTTTAAACCCCAAGCATCGGTGAACCTACATTGACCTTCGTATGGAACTCCGAGAATCTCACCAAATTCCTCAAGAGTGTACACAAAGGTTTTCCCCTTGATGGAAAATCTTATAGATAGACCATTGTTGATGCACATTAGCTTGAACGAGTTAAAGAATTCCATGAGGAAAGAAGGAAAGATTGGCGCATCTATATCAAGCAAACAATCAAAGCCAATGGTATTGAACATGAGTCGAATGAAGTCAAGTCCAGGAAGGTTAGAAGGAACAATGCGTCCTTCATGGAAACAACGAGATTCAAGATTATGATAAGTGTTTTGAAAAGAGCGAGTTTGATTTGTCAAAGAAGGATTAGGCATGTATCTTCTAGTAAGTAGATGGTCATTTTGATATCCTCAAGTCATGATAGTACCTAAAAATATCATATAAACATATTTCTCCAATTACTCATATGTTACATATAAATCAAAAATCAAAGAAAGTGAGAATATGTTTTATCAATCTCTTGACAAACCAAGGTTTAATCCTTAATTCTCATATTTACAATGTACCAAGTTCATCATCAACAATGACACATTGACCATGTAAGATTAATAATGAACTTGAACATTGGTTTTTCAAAACAAGGTTTTTAGGTAAGCATTTAACAATCCCATTACCAACTTGTTCATGAGTTCATATCAATTCCATCAATCAACCAAATTATTTAGTCAAAATTCGGATTTGTTCTACAAATGGGTTTTAGTGAAATCTCAATGAATATGAACCTAAGGAATCATAGTAACAATACTATGTCAACTCTTATTCCTAGTAAGGTTCTAATTCAATATCAATTTTAAAAAGCCCCAATTATGAATGTATGAACCCTAGAGCAAATTAGATGAAATTGAAAGAAATGACTTACAGATAATTGATCTTTGATGAAGGATGAGTGAAACCCACAAATCGAAATCAACTAATCTTGAGTAATTGAAGGTTTTGGAAAAACAATAATGGTGGAAAACTGGGTGTTTTCGTCGCTGTGTGTGTGAAGGAGAGTGAGGGTTTTGTTTGAAAAGGTTATTTTAATAAAACTGGCGTTTTTGCGAAGTTTCTGCCCGTGGTTCCTTATCGATAAGGAACCGGGCATTGGAACCGCGCTAGATAAGGAACCGCCTACAGTAGGCCGTTTTTATCAAAGATAAACAAAGAATTTTTGAAAACCAAAAATTTTAAATTACTTAAAAATATATCTTAAACCTTTTAGGATGTCATTGGACCACCACAACACTAGGTAATAATGCCTTGTTGAAGGATTATGAGTTGAATCGAGATAAGAAAAGACCGAAACGAACAAACGACTACGCGTAGCAAAGAAGAAAAGGGGAGAGGAGTTAAGGGAAGTGAATCAATACCAAGAAAATTTCTCAAGAGACAAATGACATTCTTCAAATTGAGGAGGTGAAGAACTTGTGTCATATATAGTGGTTTAAGACGCGCCTTTCTGGCGTAAGTCTAAACGGCTTTGGTTATGAATTATACCAAGAAATTTTGATGCATAGAATAAAATCATTTTCAAGAGTAGTCTTATTCTATTTTAAAACATGAGCAAAGTATAGATTCACTTTATCTCCCACATGATCGGATAATTATTGCTAGAATTAACAATAATAATATCCTTGGAATATTTCAATTCCAAATGTGTAAAATCCACCTACAACTTAATGAAGTAGTTTGGTATCCCAAGGGATTCACTAATCATCCTAGAGATGAGCTTAATTGCACAAGTTACACATGATATTGGGCCTACTAACCGTAAGGGTGCAAACCATGGAAATCATGCTTGATACTTTAAGCTTCTACTGACTCACCGTACATCTCCATAGTGAGTCAAGTATCCAAGCAATGAAGGTTTGAGAGGGAAAAAAGGAAAGAATCACAAACCACAAATAAATGTCAAGGAAAGGATGCCAAGAACAAGCATAGTCAATTAATGATCAAAAGAATGATCAATAGGGCGTGTGGAAGAACGAAAGCGTACCTTGGTCACAAATTGCATTCCGAGCTTTCAAGGAACCAATGCAAAGCCCAACTATGACTAATAGTGACTACTAAGTCTTCAAGGATTAGTATCACTCCTACCTATCTAGATATCATCATTCAATGATGTTGGAAATCAAAGAAGATGAGTCTTCTACAAGTGTAAGTAACTCAATCCACAATCAATAGAATGATTTATCTTCACGAGTACCTACACATGACAAGATGCAAAATAGTAGATACATTTAAAGAGTAAATATAAAATGCTTTAATACTACTAATCTAAGTAATATGCAATAATAACAATTTAAAAGGCTTATTTTCAACAAAAAATAGTTTTGACCAAAGAAAAACTTTAGTACAACTTAACCTTCTAATTTGAGGAGACAATATCGATCCAAGTTTTAAAGTACAATATACTTCAAAGATCTTGTTCACCATCGCTCTGATACCAATTGTAGAAACTATAAGGGGGGGGGGGGGGGGGGGTTGAATAGTTTCTCATCGGTTTATCTCCTAAATAAAATTCCTTTCAATTAGGTGAGTGCACAAAACAATCTTTTACTTGAAAGCTAGTTGCATAATGATTAGGTTCAATTATAATGCATTAACAATGTGTAGTAAGTATAATGATAATGAATGTAAGTAATGAATAAGGAAAGAAACAACCTAGTAGGAAGACACCAAGATTTATAGTGGTTTGGCAACGAGGCTCTATCCTCGTTCCTACTCCACTCCTCGAGTACACCTCACTCGAGATTTCTACTATATCCACAAGCTCCTTTTTTGGCAGAGAAAATCTTACAACGTCGCTTACATTATTTTCTGACACTAAGCTAAATGTCGAGCCTAATCTTAGCTAGGACCAATCTACACAATGTCGCCCACTGCACCATTTTACGACACAAGGCTATATGTCGAGTTCTAATCGAAAGCTAGAACCAATCTTCACGACGTTGCCTACTTCACCATTTTCCGACACAAGGCTAGATGTCGAGTTCTAATCTAAATCTAGAACCAATCTTCACGACTCTTCACTTTGAAGCTAAGTGAGAACTTCATACAACACAACTACATATCACTTTATAGTTTTGTGAGAACTCACAAGACACAACCACATCACTTTATAGTTTAGTGAGAACTAATTACAACTCAACTAAACATATCCAAGTACACACATATAGCTTGGATCTATACAACACAAATCCAAGCACACACATGTGCAATGGATTTACACAACTCTAATCCAAGTATTCACATATATGTTGGATGAACACAACTAGTCCAAGCATTCACAAATACATTGGATCTACACAAGACACAAATAAACAAATGATGAACATGACTAGATCTTTAGGAGAAGGTGATCTTCATCAATGCTTCATCTTTAATCACATTACAAGTGTGTGAGTGATCTTCTCTTTGGACAAGGTAAAGAAGGAGATCAAGAGGATAATCATGAGTAAACATACTTAACACATTAAGTGATCATTTACAAATGACTAGGATTAGATAGGAGAAAGAAGGCTGAAAGAGATGTCCAAAAAGGGTTAATGAGAATGCAGATTTGATACACTATTTATAGAAGACAAATGCCAACGGCTATCTGGGGGCGGTTCCTTATCTACAAAGGTGGTTCCTTATTGATAGGGAATCGCGTAGGCACTTAAGGAACCGCAGGTACTAGACTCCGCTCCTTTTTGTCTTTTAGTGAATTCGAAGTATCTGAGGCTGTTTAAACCTTCAAAGGATATTCTTATGGCATTTGGAATATGCCATATTCAAATTAACATTTTCATTTTAATAAAACATTTTCTTAAAAATAAAGTTTATTAAAAATCTTTTGTTACTTTTGACAAAAGTGAGTTTTAAGGCTAATCACTTTTATGATCACTAAGTATGATTAAAATATTTTAGTGTAATGATTATTACCTTGATGATAGTGTTCGTTAGATAATTCTTTTTATGATTGTGTTTGACAATAAATATCTTTGTAATTTTTCATGATCAAAACTAAGAAAGATTAATTAATACTAACAATGTTTTTATGCATTGTTTTGCATTAACAAAATCTATTGTAAAACTTTTGGAATTAAATAGATTCTAAAGAAAAGTTAACATAACGAACCTAACTCGCTAGCAATATAACATTAAATAGATTCATAATTTTACAACAACGTAAAAAAAAAATATTGTTATATTCATAATTATCAATTTAAATAGTAAGAATATCCGTGAATAATATATATTGTTCAAATGTTATATATATTTCGTTGAATAGATTCATAATATAGTGCAATTGTTAATGTAGAAGAATGGGTAGCATTTGTAAAGCACACTAACACTGACGCATACAAGGTTTTATTTACTCAACTATATATGAGTCGATTTATTATTCATAATTGTGTGTTTCCATAACTACATATAAACGACTTATGATTTTGTGTTTAGTAGGCGGCTTCAGTGAGAGATAAATTGGTGCGTTCCGAATTTGTTTATGATCATACAATGGGCAGAGGTGGATATATACATGTAAAAGAGAAAATGGTAAGATTACATCACGTTTGATTTACAAAATGATACACGAGTATGATAAATGAGTCTTTCTACATATGTATGCATTTTATGTGTATTAGGTCCAAAAATGATATTACAGCGGATGTAGAACCACCGCGAGGTATACTGTGGTTGAAAGGTAGGGAAAAAGAAGGAGTAATTACACATCCTAATATACTGTCACTGGAAAATAAACTTGTAAGTATGACTGCAAATTCTATATTATTATACTATCACTGGAAAATAAATTCGTATGCTAACCTATTTCACATATGTTTCGTGCAAGCAGAAGCACATGTGAATATTGAGAAAGGAACCTTGACTGCTGATGATGGCGGTGATGCCATGACGATTGTTTTTGGTAAGGAAAAGAGTGTGTACGCTAGAGGAGTTGGAAGTAGGGTTACATACAAGAAGTATTTTGACATTCCTCGTAGAAAACAACTAACTGATGAAAGGATTGAGGTATCTCAAACTCAATTAGAAAAGGAGATACGTGCTCGTAAAGAAAAGGATGCATTGGTCGAGAAATTATCCACCCATATGTCAGAAAAAGACGTATTGGTCTCGAAATTTTCCAAAGATTGTACATAAACAAAAGGAATGCTTGCTATGGTGATGGCTCATTTGTCTTTGCAAGATGTGGAGTTGAATACATTGTCAACTCAATTGCCAGTAAACTCAGATGTAAGCCAAATTCTTAAGTTATAAAAATTTTCATTTTATACTCTAACACCAATGGTGATAATCATAGTACACACTGAAACTAAAATTGACGAGTAAATGTATTTTTTTCATTTAGGGTCACTCCAATGGGCAAAGCTATAAATGCCAGAGCTTCTGATATAGAGGCAACACATACAAGTGTTGTACTTGATAAGGATACGGGTATTAAGAAGAACTCTAAAGGGCTAGTAAGTTCAAATAAGGTAATGGAAACATTGGTATCTTATAAAAATATCACCTGTTGATTTCTTAATTTTAGATACATGACGTATGTACCATGTTTTATATGTACACAGTCAAGTATTGTTGTACGCGATAAGGATGCGGGAATTTGGAAGAAGTCTAATGGGCTTGTAAGTTCAGAGAAGGTAACAGTAACAATGGTAACTAATAAAAAAAATCACACATTGATTTTTAAATTTTAGATACATGACTTATGTACCGTGTTTTATATGTACACACTCAAGTGAATCAAGTGTTGCTGTACGCGATAAGGATGCGGGAATTCAGAATAAGTCTAATGATATTATAATTTCGGATAAGGTATGAGAACAAACAAAAACCACACCATTTGATTTATGAATTTTGGATACATTATTTATGTACCTTGATTAATATATACATACAGGAACTGTTAAAAATGTCGTATCTAGGAAAACACCTGTACCACGACGAAAGCGGAACTCAGATTCCCAATCGCAACCAAGTGTGTCTCCAACTCAAGCAGAAATAACAGTATGTATTTCAACATGTCTCTAGTTAGTTTTCCATGTAAATAGTTTCTGATATATACACTAACATTCTGTTATCAGATAATTGAGTGTAGATTGTGGCACATATACAAATCACAAATTATTGCTGAGGGTACCGTATATAAGTCTAAAAAAACAAATGTTGCATAATATACCACTTCCAGATGATTGCTACAAAGTGTCAGTTGATAAATCTTTAGTGGATGTAGCCGCCATATCCAACGAAGGAAACAATGGTATAAAAATCGTTTTGGATTACGTAGGTGGGGTTTATGCATGGCCAATCGAAAAAGTAGTTCTTGAAGACAAGGTACATAGATTTGTTTTTTCAACGTTACATATATAGCATATCTTCATATTTACCTATGTTTGATACAAGTTTATTTTGTTTACTACAGGATACTACACCACCAAGTATGATACAAACCATTTCCAAGAACAGTGCAGCTCTGAAAATAGGAACAAAGCACAAAACTTATATCCTTCCTAATTCCATGCAGCAACAAGCTAGGATGTCGAAGACTCAAAAGGTTTTAGATTATAGTTGTTGAGGAATTTATTATGCACCACATTACAATTGTCTACTTGGTTCAGTTGTATAACATTCAAGTTTTAATCAATATGAAATTCTATTTTTATTTATATATATATAAAATAATAATGACATAGATCATTGATTTGTTGTGTGTGACTGAAAGATGAAGTCACATGATATGGTTACACTTATCAACACTTTCGATGACTCTTGGATTATTTCTATGTGTGGCTATAAATTATAAAATGCCACATAAATGTAAAATACATGTGATTATTGTTGGGAATTATTTGTAATGTGTCAAGTACCATTAGTATAAGTGTAAGTACTATTAGTGTTGGCAAGTACCGTTAGTGTTAACACGGTACATAGCAAGTACTGTTAGTCTAAGTACAAGTACTGCTATATTGATTAGGACGAATATGTCTTTGTAAAATATATTTCATAGTTATAGTTAGAGTATATCTTATGTGATATACTTAATAGTTTAGAATATTGATAAGATATCGTGTGTGATATACTTATCTTTATAGAATATTCTAAAGGTTCTAGGGCTCATTACTCAATAAAAGGAACATATGTATGATGAGCCTATTGTACCTCATTCAAGTCGATTAATAAAAGAATCGAATAGTTAAAAGTAATTCTGTTCTTCTTTGCTTTAAAAGTTAGATTCCGCATAACTTATTGGTTGAGTAAGAGTTCTCAAAGTGTTCTAGTTTGATTACAAACTATTATACTAATTCTTAGCAGA
Source organism: Glebionis coronaria (assembly GCA_025667525.1). NCBI lineage: Eukaryota > Viridiplantae > Streptophyta > Magnoliopsida > Asterales > Asteraceae > Glebionis > Glebionis coronaria. The sequence continues at coordinate 173,853,722 of CM046881.1, read as the reverse complement.
ATATAGATCCATTCAAAGGGATCAACAAGTGGTATCAGAGCTTGTTGAGAAACTCTGAATAAGAAGAACACAACCCTAAATCCCCACTCACACCAAATTCAATGTATCAAGCCAGTGATGACCCTCACATGGAAAAAATTCCACCACAGGGAGAACCTCAAGTTGTGCATCCTGCACCACCACAAGGTGTTCAAGCCATAGATGTTATAGTTACTTATACAACTACAGCTTCTTCACATACTATCTCTGCTGTCAAACTCCCTGTTCTCAAACGTGATAACTATGAGACGTGGGCTATGCAGATGGAACATTACTTGAACCACACAGATCATACTTTGTGGTAGGTTATCAAGAATGGGAATACACCTAAGAAGTTGCATTGGTTACCTGATGGTACATGTTCTACTTTACCTGTTGTGACTGCTGAACTGGTACAAGCAGAGATCAGAGAAAGAAAGGCTAGAACTGCTTTGGCTATGGCACTTTCAGAAGACATCTTACATAGCTTTCATCACTACAAGGATGTAAAGGCTATGTGGGATGCCATCAAACTTATATGGAGGCACTGACAAGTCTAAGAAGATGAAGAAGATTGTTTTAAAACAAGAATTTGATAACTTCTCAATTTCCAGTACTGAAGGAATCCATAGTGGTTATGGAAGGTTCAGTAAATTGCTCATTTAATTGGCAGTTTATGGACTAATAATTCCTAATGAATAAGCCAATCTAAAATTCTTAAAAAGTGTTCCACAAGAATGGAAAGAAATAGCTATGCACTTCATCACAAGGGATGATCTGGATACAACTCCTTTTGATTATCTCTATAACAATCTTAGAGTTTATGAGATGGATGTAAAGGCATTGAAGTGACCAAAGCAGCAACAGCAGCAACAACAAAGTCTAACTTTTCTTTTGTGTCAGAAGGAAACAGCGGTCTTTACTCTCAAAATACCGCTGGTGGATCAAGCAGCGTTACTTACTTCCAAAATACCGCTAGTGGATCAAGTAGCGGTACTTACTTCCAAAATATCGCCGAAGGACTAACAAGCGGTACTTACTCTCAAGGAATTGAAGGCAGTCCAAGTACATCTCAGAATTCACAAGGAAGATCCTCACCATTGTTTAATGATAATGATGCCTTCTCATTCTTTGCTGGACAAGACAACAGACCAAGTTTAACCCTCAATGACTTATTCCAAATGGATGATGTTGATGTTGAAGAGATGGACCTCAAATGGCAAGCTGCTATGATCTCTGTAAGATCTAATAGGTTCTACCAAAAGACTGGAAAGAAGATGACCGCTGATCCTAATTGTAACACCCCATTTTGATAAATGGAAATGTCACGCGTGATTATGGCGTATCATCAAAGCATACAAGGATAAATGTCTAAACATTACATGACCATAAAGGAAATACCGGAATCAAATATCGGTAGTCCAAAAGTAGAATTCATCACACACAAACTTAAGTACTGTAAATGAAAGGACTAAACAATGTCCATGGAAATGAGTATCAAAGTATACATAAATGCATAAAGTAAAGAAGGCTAGAAAGCTTCCAGTCCATATGCACGTACGCTTAAAGTCTACGAGCGTCCCTGAGTACCTACCGTTTTGGGAACATGAAAAGGAAAACGGCTGAGCAATACGCTCAGTGCACGGATATACAAGTAAAGCATGAATAATATAAGCATATAAGCATGAAACAGCGGAAGAAACTAAGTCCTGGATAACCCGGTTATATCTTAGTAAAACTGGTTTTATAGTTTTAAAAGCCTTATGTTTACCTTGTAAAAACTGTTTAACATATTTTACCATTAGCCAATATAGGTCATGAAATATCAACGTGCATGAATACTTGGAGGGGTGACCTCGTCATGCAAATTAGAGGGGCTGCCTCTAATTTAATATACTGGTTTTGGGTAGGAGGGATCAACTCCTTGTGAAGGATGCAAGGCACACACCACATTCACACTGAGTAATCTGCTGAAAACATGTAACTAGGATGCACCCATACGCCCCACCTGATAATATAATAAATGGCCAAAAGCTGAAAGGGACGCCACGAGCTATCACTCCGTCGTGGTGAAGTCATAACACTGGTGCCTCCAGTGTTATGGTTATGGTACCTCCATAACTAGGTGAAACTGGTCATGCATGTATATGGCTTTAGGTATTCTAATTAAACATAAGCAATCAAAACATATAAAACATATACTAGGGAAAACAGTTGGATGCATACGGGGAATCCTAATAAGGAAAGAATGTCCATACTGAAAGGACAGAGAATCTGTACCTTATGTCTAGTGAACGAAGAAGACGAATGGAAGAGAGTCCTACTTCGGTATCACTAATGCTACATAAATACATACGTGTATAAGTATCTGCTTACTAAGTACGTAACTGGTTTTATATCATGTCATAGCTTGTTTTATATGTTCATTTCATGTTTTACTGATTTAAGCTTTATACTGTGTTTATCGTATATTCTGTCTATTTTGATTAAGTATTACTTGTATTTCATGTATTATTATACTTGTTGTGTAATAATAAGTAACTTTCTAAAAATAGCAGGTTTCCTTAAAAAAGTTTCCAAAAATAGATTTACTGCTTAAAAAAGATAAGTTTTTAAAAATAGAAAGTTTCCATAAATAGATTAGCTGCTTTAAATAAATAAGTTTCTAAAAATAGAAAGTTTCCATAATTAGATATAAGCTAGATAATTAAGCTAATTATATAAGCTTAAGTGTTTACTGATTATTATTCTAAGTCATGTGATTATATAATATAGTTTATTAATTATTACATGTAAATTAAATAAACTATAGGTTAAAGTATTTAATTAAATATAACATGATTTTAATTAAATAAAGGTAAAATACTTAGGTTAAAACATGTATTATTATCTATTAATAATATAACCTAAGTCATGTAAATTATTTAATTATAAGTCATGGTTCTAATAATTAATTAATTATATAGTCTAATTAAAGATAAATACTTAGGTTAAAATTCATGAATTAATAATTAAATTAATAACCTAAGTCATGTAAATTAAATTAATCATGTTCATGCTTTTAATTAATTTAATTTAAGTCTTGAAGAAAAAAAATAATATAACTTGTAAAAATCATAAACCTCGAAAAAATGATTCATGAACCGGACCCGTGATTAAAACCCATGAACCGGACTCGTAACCATCACCATACCCCGACCGAGGTCGGGGTTTCTTCCCCTTGCTGCTGCCGTGACACAACCACCACCAAACCGAGACCTTAAGGTCTCGGTGGTGTGAATATAAGCCAAGCCGAGACCCCTCTTGGGGCTCGGTTAGGCGTCGGCCAAATAACAACACCCCTAAACCTATGATTTGATTTAAACCCCATGATTAGAACATGTTTATATTACTTGTTTTTAATTAGTTTATTAAAAACATCATGATTTTATGTGATTAAATAAATCAAAACATAAAAAGAAAAAAGGTTAAAGGTTATACCGATTACGTGGAATCAAGAAGATGAACACACTAACAATCATTGTAAGAAATCAAAGATCTAAATCAACCCGAATCACCCTTTTGGTGATGTAAACCCAGTGGCCAAAAGGAACAAGGAAAAGAAAAACTAGGGTTTTTATTATTTTCTAATTTTGTGATAAATGAAACATGTTTTCCTAAATTCCCTTTGTTTAGTAAATTTTTAATGGGCTAGGCCCTTTTCCTTGTTGTAGTCGCGGCATAGGGCCCACATGGGGGTAACCCGAACCTTTCTCGTGTCTAAAATAATAGTGTGTTCTCGTGTTCGTAAATTACGTGTTCTAATTAGTTATCGATCGTGACTTAATATATTTATTCTTGTTCGTAATAAATATATATACATACGTAATATTAGTTCGTGATTAATTTACGTTCATGATATCGTGTTCGTGATTATAATTATTATTGGAATAATTATCGTGTGTTCATACGTAATAAATACTTATCGTGTTATAACACGTACGTAATACTTGTAATTCTTGTACGTGAAACATAAACGTGCTATAAAAGGAAAGTTCTAATCATGTACGTACGATCTTAAGGGTACTATTCATGGTAAAAGCATGCGGGTTTTACAACTCTTCCCCCCTAAAAAGAATAATTCGTCCCCGAATTATAGATAAAGTAAACTGGAAAAGAAGAACATACCCGAATTCAAAATATGAATTGAGGGTAAGAAGCCCGGATAGACTCCTCTATTTCCCAAGTGGCTTCCCGCTCGGTATGATCCCTCCAAAGGATTTTGACGAATGGAATCGTCTTCCTTCTCATGACTCGTTCTTGTCTGTCAAGAACTCGTTCGGGTTCTTCTATGAAAGTGAGATCTTCACGAATCTGTTCCAGTGGATACTGAACCATGTGAAGTGGATGATACTGGTACCCTCTGAGTAAGGACACATGAAACACATTGTGTACATGATATATCTGCGGAGGTAACGCTAAACGGTAAGATACTTCTCCGACACGTTTAATGATGTCAAACGGTCCGATGAAACGAGGACTGAGCTTCCATTTAATTCCAAAACGTCTAACACCACGTGCCGGTGAAACCTTAAGGAAAACGTGATCTCCTACGTTAAAATGTATGTCCCTATGATGCTTGTCTGTGTAGCTCTTCTGACGTGACCGTGCTTCTGGCAGTTTCTGCTTCGCTACTGCGACCTTCTCATTAGTCAGCTTGATAATTTCTGGTCCTTCAAGTGTTCGCTCGCCAACCTGATCCCAGCAGATTGGGGCGCGACACTTTCTGCCATACAACATCTCGAAAGAAGCACACTTGATACTTGCGTGCCAACTGTTGTTGTATGCAAACTCCACCAAACAGATATAATCGTCCCAATCACCCGTCCATTCCAACGCACATGACCTCAACATGCCTTCCAATGTCTGAATCGTTCGCTCTGACTGCCCGTCTGTTTGAGGATGAAAAGCCGTGCTAAGCTTAAGTTGTGTACCCCAAGCTTTCTATAGACTTTTTCAAAATCGCGAAGTAAATCGAGGATCTCTGTCTGAGACGATGCTGGATGGAGCACCGTGGAGTCTCATGATCTCCCTTCTATAAGTATCGACGAGTTTACTGACCGAATCTTCCTTGCGGATCGGTAAGAAATGAGCTGATGTGGTAAGTCGATCTACGATAACCCAAATTGCATCGTGCTTCCTCTTGGTTGGCGGAAGACCAGTAACAAATTCCATGGTGATTAATACAATTGATTTTTCAATGGGTTCAAAATATTTCTCTCGGTATCCTTTCGAATTGATCTCAGTTTAAAGTGAAATGATTTGTTCTTGGTGACAAAAAGGAGGTTTAGTTTTCTAATCTACTAAACAGGGAAATCAATAAAGAAATACTTAAACTTGAAACAATCAACAATTAAAAAACAATACTAGAATTAAAACTAAAAAATACCCTATGTGGAAAAATGCCCTACTCGGAATGTTGTCCTATGCGGAAAGTAAATGCTCTATTCGGAAAGTTAAGGCTATTCGGAAAAGTTGATCTATGCGGAAAACATAGCCTATTCGGAATAAAATTCCATGCGGAAAAATAAGTTCTACTCGGAAAAATTATTCTATGCGGAAAATCAGCTTATGCGGAAAAATCGATTCTATTCGGAAAAAGAATGCTATTCGGAAAATCTCAAGCCTATGCGGAAAACATGATCCTATTCGGAAAAAATGTCTTATGCGGAAAATCAGCTTATGCGGAAAGTGGGGCTATGCGGAATATTAGCAATATTCCGAGTAAGAGAAAAGTAAAACTCCTATTCGGAATATCCAAAATTCCGAATAAGGGAAATGGGAATTCGCCTATTCGGAATATTGGTTCAGTTCGGAAAAATCTGGGAATCAAGAACAGTAACAGTAACAGCAAAACAAGGGTCACGGTTTTAAATCCAAATCGACTCCAATACCCGAAAAGGTTTTACCAAATCAAACACAGATCATTTAAATACCATAAGTAATAAATCCCACCAATAAAAACACTAAATCAACAACTTTTTTAAAATCAAACTTGAATCAAATAAAAAACTTAAGAACTTGCACTAGAAGATGATGAATAGAAAGATGGAATGAATAGATTAATGGAAAAGTAACAAGAGTAATGATTAACACTTACAAGATTGAAAAAGAGAATGAAAAATCACCAAACACCCTAATGGTGTTGGTGAAGCTACGAACCAAAAAGAACTGGGAAGAAAAATAAAAACTAACTCCCTAAAATGTGAAGGAGGAATCTATTTATACTCCTAGTGGTTGGTTGGTGAGTGGGCTTTCTCCCTTTCTTCTTGTCTTCTCGTCTTTTCAGAAAAGTTGACGTTTTTGATTCCGATTCGGGATTTGTTGTCGATTAAATTCAACTCGTCTTTAAATTTCTTCGTTTAATAGACTTGAGTTTCTTCGACATATGAAAATCTTCCATCTTTGGTCCTTTTCTTCGATAAATCTTCAAATAGGCCCATCGACTTCAAATCTTTTGCATCTCTTGGACAATAGACTTCGTCTTGAGTCTTTTTCCTTGATAAAACCCGTGCAATCCCATGTTTTCTTTAACATTCATCCGGTTAGCTCTGAAAACACAATAAACACAAAAACCACGCATAATTCCAAACAAATGATATTAAATACGTGTTTTGGTCTTGTTTTGGCCAGAATTAAGTGGTAAAAGGATGGGTGTTTACACACCTATCAGTGATTTTGTCCCACTTCTACTCTTGAATATCTAACGGTTGAAGGAGACCGCCAGATCGCTAATGCTCGATCTTAACCTGCTGGCAGGTAAAACATTTGGAGACGTAAGTGGCAACATCCTGTTTCATACCACTCCACCAAAAGTACTGCTTGATGTCATGGTGCATCTTAGTCGAACCAGGATGTATAGAAAATGGGGAGCTATGAGCCTCAGCTAACTAGGCTTCCCGAAGTTCTTGATCATCAGGAACACAAAGTCTCGTGCCCTGCCATAAGATACCATCTGCATCTACTCTGAATTCTGTCTGCTTCTCCAAATTTTGAATTATCGCCCAAATTTCTCCATCATCTTTCTGAGCTTCCTTGATCTTAGAGAGTAACTCGGGTTCTACTCTAAGATTAGACCAGTAACCGTGCTGTCCACGTACCATGATCTCTATGTCTAGTCGCTCCAAGTCTCTTATGATGGGAGAATAGGCAAATAATTACACCAAGTGAGCTTGCGCAAGAATACCGACTTATAATTGACTCTATCATTTCTCGTTCTCCACAATTTAAAATCTCAAGTAATGAGACTCGTGGACACTTAGCCTAATAAACCAATTAAGGTCTACATGGTTAAGGATACTAGCTAGAATAAACTTGGATAAGTCTATTTGGGTTGAGTCAAAATAAACGCAACGGGCCTAATAAATCAAAGACTTCTAAACTAGCTACACCACTTTATTAATATTTTTGACTTTATTGCGGAATATATACATATGAAAGCAACGATAAGAATTTAAAAATTACAACTAAATGGCCAAAGTTAATAAAAAATTTGAAAAATGTTGAAAAATAGGATTTTCCGGTTAAATGAAGGCATTTTCATGGAAAAGTCCACTTAAAACTTCGATAGAAGTCCCCCCTACACTTAAGATAAACATTGTCCTCAATGTTTAAGCATGTGGGAAAAGTCTCCCCTACACTTATGACATTGTGCACATTGGTTAACTCGAGTTAAGGAAGAGACGACTAAAGTGATCAATTTCAAATGTGAGTATGAAGAAAATTGAATCACGATAGTTGAGAGATAGAATCGGATTTCGGATAACACGGGAGCACGGTTCTTTCAAAGATTCCAAGATTGCAGTTATCCCTGTAATCACATCACCACACAAACACAAACGACCAAAATAGGTCCTCCCCTACACTTAGGGGGTTAAAGGGATAGATACTCGGGCTGCCTCCAGAGGAGCGCTTGTTTTTGATAACCGAGTCACGAGCCTGACTCGACCCAAAATTAGTTCATGGGGAACGTGGTGAGGGATGGAATCACCTCGTGAGAGGTGTCCTCACCAAAGTACATCTTCACTCGTTGGCCATTCACCTTAAAATTTGGTCCATTAGGTTGAGCGAGCTCGAGAGTACCATATGGAAAAATTTGGGCGATGGTGAATGGGCCGGACCAACGAGATTTGAGCTTGCCCGAAAAGATTTTCAACCGAGAGTTAAAAAGTAAGACTTTGTCTCCAACATGGAACTCTCGGTTTTTGATCTTGGAGTCGTGAATGAGCTTAGTCCTTTCCTTATAGATCAAAGAATTTTCATAAGCCTCATTACGGAGTTCATTCAGCTCATTGAGTTGGATCTTGCGTAGGTCACCGGCTTTGTTAATATCAAAATTAGCCCACTTCAAGGCCCAATAAGCCTTGTGCTCCAACTCAATGGGGAGGTGGCACGCTTTCCCGTACACAAGACGATAAGGCGTACAGCCGATCGGGGTCTTGTAAGCAGTACGGAAAGCCCACAAAGCATCATCAAGTTTATCAGCCCATGCGGCACGATGCTCTCCCACGGTTCTTTCAAGAATTCGCTTAAGTCCTCGGTTGGATATTTCAGCCTGGCCATTAGTTTGTGGGTGGTAGGCTGTGGAAAGACGATGATTTACACCGTACTTAGCCATGACTCTAGCAAATTGGTCATTGCAGAAATGAGTCCCACAATCACTAATAATGGCGCGAGGCACACCGAATCTAGCGAAAAGAGCTTTCAAAAAGTTACAAACCACCCTTGCGTCATTAGTAGGTAAAGCTTTGGCTTCAACCCACTTTGAAACGTAGTCAACGGCTACAAGGATGTATTTGTTTCCTTTAGATGAAGGGAATGGCCCCATAAAGTCGATACCCCAAACGTCAAAAATTTCACATTCCTGTATAAAATTCTGAGGCATCTCGTCTTTATGTGTGATTTTGCCTTGCTTTTGGCAAACATCACATCGTTTAACCATATCGTGGGCGTCACGATAAATGGAGGGCCAATAAAATCCCGAATCAAACACTTTTTTAGCGGTGTAGTTGGGACCAAAGTGACCACCGGTGGGTCCTTTGTGGCAAGCATCAAGAATTTCAGACGCTGCCGGTCCATCAACACATCGGCGGATAATCAGGTCAGCACATTGTTTGAATAGGTAAGGGTCGTCCCAAAAGTAAGTCTTGATGTCGGTGAAGAACTTTTTCTTTTGTTGGGACGTCAACCCTTCCTTAAGAATTCCACCCGCCAAGTAGTTTGCAAAGTCCGCAAACCACGGGGTTTCATTCGGCTTCGAGTTTATAGACATTAAGGTCTCCAAGGGAAAAGAATCATTGATTTCTTTGTTCGGATGATCCCCTTGGTAAGGATCCTCAAGTCTGCTAAGATGATCCGCGGCTAGGTTTTCTGCTCCTTTTTTATCGCGAATTTCGATTTTAAATTCATGGAGCAGCAAAACCCAGCGAAGAAGTCTTGGTTTGGAATCTTGCTTTGTCAACAAGTAATTCAACGCGGAATGATCGGTATACACAATGGTGGTAGAAAGGACAAGATAGGGGCGGAATTTTTCAAAGGCATAGACAACAGCTAAAAGCTCTTTTTCGGTTGTCGTATAATGCAATTGTGCCCCAGTCATTGTCTTGCTAGCGTAATGGATCGGTTGGAAGTGTTTGTTCACTTTTTGTCCAAGAACCGCTCCAATAGCAAAATCACTAGCATCGCACATCAACTCAAAGGGAAGCTCCCAATTAGGGGTAACCAAGACGGGTGCCTTAGTTAGCTTATCCTTAAGCGAGTTGAAGGCTTCAAGGCACTCTTTGGAGAAGATAAAAGGAGTATCTTTTTCCAAGAAGTGGGTCATCGGGCGAGCGATTTGAGAAAAATCTTTGATGAATCGACGATAGAAGCCCGCATGACCCAGAAAACTTCTCACACCCTTCACGGTTGAAGGTGGAGGCAACTTTGCGATAACATCGACTTTAGCACGGTCTACTTCAAGACCGGCTTTGGAGATCTTGTGTCCTAGCACAATGCCTTCTTTTACCATAAAATGGAATTTTTCCCAATTCAGAACTAGGCGAGTGTCTTCACATCTCTTTAGCATACGTTCCAAATTGGCAAGGCAAGAAGAGAATGAGTCACCGAAGACCGAGAAATCATCCATGAAGACTTCCATGGTTTGTTCAACCATGTCATGGAAGATAGCTAACATACACCTTTGGAACGTCCCGGGCGCATTACATAAGCCAAAAGGCATTCTTTTGTAAGCGAATGTGCCATAGGGACAAGTGAATGTAGTCTTCTCTTGATCTTGGGGATCGATGGGTATTTGGAAATAACCCGAGAAACCATCAAGAAAGCAGTAATATTCATTTCCTGCTAATCGTTCAAGCATTTGGTCCATAAAAGGTAGAGGGAAATGATCCTTTCTCGTGGCATCATTGAGTTTACGATAGTCTATACAAACTCTCCACCCAGTAACGAGACGAGTGGGAATTAACTCGTTGTGTTCATTGGGAACAACGGTTATTCCGCCCTTCTTAGGCACACAATGGATTGGACTAACCCACGGGGAATCCGAAATAGGGTAAATCATACCCGCATCAAGAAGTTTGATAACCTCTGTTTTGATGACTTCATGGATTTTTGGATTCACCCTTCGTTGGCTTTGAATTGTGGGCTTAAAGTCGTCCTCCATGAGAATTTTGTGTGTGCAGAAGTGAGGATCAATTCCACGAATATCAGAAATCTTCCAAGCAATAGCCTTCTTATGATCTTTCAACACGGCGACAAGTCGGGCTTTCTCTTCATCCTTCAAATCCTTAGCAATAATGACGGGCGACTTCTTGTTGTCGTCAAGGAACACGTACTCGAGATGTGGCGGCAACTCCTTAAGTTCCAAATCCGGAGGATTTTCGACGGGAGGCGTATTCGAAGTCGGAGTCTCGATAGCAATAACAGTGGGAGATGGAGGGGAAGGATTGTCTTCTCTGAGGAGGTTTGCAATGAAACTGAGATCGTCATCCCAATTGGCAGTAGAATCGTCATTGTCTTGCTTCACATCTTCCAAGGTGGCTTCCAAATCTTTCCAAAGGAAATCACTTTCTCCAAATAGAGATAGTGATGAGTCGATAAAGGAAACGGTCTCAACATTGGGAAGAGAGATAGGAATATTTTTACAAGCATCCTTGAAGTGTTCTTCACAAGCCTCATCAAGAACGTCAATACAATTAACACTCTCGTAAGAATAAGGCTGTTTAGAAAGCTTTCCCATGTTGAAGACTACTTTATCGTCACCCACTCTCATGATAAGCTAACCGGCTTCAACATCGATGAGAGTGCGACCGGTCCTCAAGAATGGACGACCAACAATGAGTGGCACACGGGGGTCCATCTCGTAGTCGACGACAACAAAATCAGCAGGGAAGGTGAATTTGTCGACTCCTACAATGACGTCTTCGGCTATCCCCACTGGATAAGCAACCGTACGGTTAGCTAATTCCAAAGTCATTTTGGTGGGGACTAGCTCTGAGAGAGATAATTGCTTCCAAACACTTAGAGGCATGAGATTAATACTGGCACCTAGATCGGCTAGGGCCATGCAATTCTCTACTCCCGGGAAATTGCAAGGGATAAGAAAATGACCCGGATCACCAAGCTTGGTTGGCAATTTTCTTTAAGAGCACTGCAGAGCAGTTTTCATTAAGTTGGGTGTTGGCAATATCGAGGAGCTTTTCCTTGTCGCTCAAAAGATCTTTAAACATTTTTGCATACTTGGGCATGTGAGCGAGAGCCTCAGCGAAGGAGATATTGAAATTCAGTTGTTTGAACATTTTAAGGAAATTCGAAACCTGAATATCATCCTTGCTCTTTTGCTTCTCTTTCCTCAACCTTGAAGGATAAGGTATATTGGAAGAAGAGGAAGGCTTTAGGGGAATAGGATCACTCACAACCACGGGTGGAGGAGGGGTAGAAGAAAGAGGTGGAGAATTTGGGGAAGGAGAAGGAGGAGGAATAGGAGCAGGTGACTCGTTCTCCTTAGTCACAACCACCGGTGGAGGTATAGGAAGCTCGGGTTCCTTTGTACCTTTGCCACTTCGAGTGGTGATTGCTTTCATCTCCCCTCTTGGATTTGCAACGGTGTTACTCGGAAGAGTACTCGAAGAAGAGGGTTGACTACTTTGGAAGAAACTAGCCATCATGTTCCTCAGATCATTAGTTTGGCTATCCAACGTGTTTCTCATGTCTGCTCTCAAATCGTTTCCTTGCTTGACCAAGTCTGCTTTCAGGTTGAGCACCTCTCTCTGAAGATTTCCCACTATCGCATCGTTAGTCCTCATATAAGTTTCCACTTCTTGGTGAAGAGCGGTGGGTTGGTTAGAAGGAGCATTGTATGCAGGTGGTTGGTAAGCAGGTTGTTGGTAGACTTGGTTGTTTCGTTGAGGTGGTTGTTGCTGCTTGTGAGGTGGGATGTATGGTTGTCGAGGTTGTTGTTGTTGTTGAGGAGGGCGATTAAGGTTTTGTTGTTGGTTTGGGTTGGCAGGAGGGAAACCAGGTGGTGAAAGATAGTTGTTGCTGCGGTAGCTAAGCAAGTTACGATCACCTTGAGGTCTAGCTTGATAAGCAGGTTGTTGATAGGTGCCATATGCCGCATTCACATTCTCAGCAGGGTAGTCTTGGGTGGCGGTACAAGTTGTGTAAGAGTGAGGACCACCGCATATCTCACAAGGTTGGCTGACAGCGTTCACTTGAGCGTTTTTGGCGTTATTGCTGTTGTTGTTGCTGACGGTGTGGGTGACAAGCGATTCAAGAAGCGTAGTGATTTTGTCTAATCGCTTGTCGCTGTCACTTGTGCTAGCACTAGCGACATTGGTCCGAACACTCTTGGTTTGCACACGAGATTTGTTCTCAATGATGTCTCAAGCAACATTGGAAGTCTTAGCCAATAGATTACCCCCGAGGCACTGTTCAGTGAATCTTGGTCACTCATGCTTAAACCATTGTAAAAAGTGTTAATTTGATGTACTTTGGTAAAACCATGTTGTGGGCATTTTCTTAAAAGATCTTTAAAACGATCCCAAGATTCACTAAACGACTCATCGTACTTTTGTTCAAAATTTATGATTTCATTCCGCAAAGCGGTAGTACGAGAGGGTGGAAAAAAGTAATTGATAAACTTTGTTTCCAAATCCGTCCACGAGAGAATACTCTGTGGCGGTTCCTTAGCAAGCCAATGCCGGGCTTGTCCCTCTAAAGAAAAGGGAAAAAGTTGTAACCTTATAACCTCTTGTGGAACCCCATTGAACTTGACCGTGTTGGTGAGTTGCAAGAATCTCTTGATGTGGTCGTGTGGATCATCAATGGTTCGTCCCAAGAATGGTTGAGCGGAGACCATCTGGATAAAGCCTGATTTTAGCTCGAAATTGTTGGCGGCAATTGGAGGTATGACAATTGGGTTCGTGTTGCCATCTACATGAGCTTGCAGCAGTTCAATCATCGGGCGATTATCCGGAAGGGGCTCATTGTTGTTGTTATTGTTCATGTTGTTGAAAGGCGGGTTGTTGTTGTTATTATTGTTTGGAGGTGGTACACCGGCCATGTCTAAGTGATCGAGAGGCTCGGGCTCTTGATAAGACGTGGATCGAGTGCGCATACACCTGCAAAAGAACGAACAAGGCAAAAACAATACAAAAATATTTTTGGTTTTTTATGGTTTTTTACTTTTTAGGATTTTTGAAAATTTTATATTTTTTAGTGTTTTTGAAATTTTTTGTGAAAAAGTAACGTTCACGGGGAACGGATCCCAAAATCCAAGTTCTCACAAAAAACTTTTGATCTTAACGAGAAGAGCCGGCAGCGGCGCCATTTAATACAATTGATTTTTCAATGGGTTCAAAATATTTCTCTCGGTATCCTCTCGAATTGATCTCAGTTTAAAGTGAAATGATTTGTTCTTGGTGACAAAAAGGAGGTTTAGTTTTCTAATCTACTAAACAGGGAAATCAATAAAGAAAGACTTAAACTTGAAACAATCAACAATTAAAAAACAATACTAGAATTAAAACTGAAAAATACCCTATGCGGAAAAATGCCCTACTCGGAATATTGTCCTATGCGGAAAGTAAATGCTCTATTCGGAAAGTTAAGGCTATTCGGAAAAGTTGATCTATGCGGAAAACATAGCCTATTCGGAATAAAATTCTATGCGGAAAAATAAGTTCTACTCGGAAAAATTGTTCTATGCGGAAAATCAGCTTATGCGGAAAAATCGATTCTATTCGGAAAATCTCAAGCCTATGCGGAAAACATGATCCTATTCGGAAAAAATGTCTTATGCGGAAAGTGGGGCTATGCGGAATATTAGCAATATTCCGAGTAAGAGAAAAGTAAAACTCCTATTCGGAATATCCAAAATTCCGAATAAGGGAAATGGGAATTCGCCTATTCGGAATATTGGTTCAGTTCGGAAAAATCTGGGAATCAAGAACAGTAACAGTAACAGCAAAACAAGGGTCACGGTTTTAAATCCAAATCGACTCCAATACCCGAAAAGGTTTTACCAAATCAAACACAGATCATTTAAATACCATAAGTAATAAATCCCACCAATAAAAACACTAAATCAACAACTTTTTTAAAATCAAACTTGAATCAAATAAAAAACTTAAGAACTTGCACTAGAAGATGATGAAGAACAAGATGAATAGAAAGATGGAATGAATAGATTAATGGAAAAGTAACAAGAGTAATGATTAACACTTACAAGATTGAAAAAGAGAATGAAAAATCACCAAACACCCTAATGGTGTTGGTGAAGCTACGAACCAAAAAGAACTGGGAAGAAAAATAAAAACTAACTCCCTAAAATGTGAAGGAGGAATCTATTTATACTCCTAGTGGTTGGTTGGTGAGTGGGCTTTCTCCCTTTCTTCTTGTCTTCTCGTCTTTTCAGAAAAGTTGACGTTTTTGATTCCGATTCGGGATTTGTTGTCGATTAAATTCAACTCGTCTTTAAATTTCTTCGTTTAATAGACTTGAGTTTCTTCGACATATGAAAATCTTCCATCTTTGGTCCTTTTCTTCGATAAATCTTCAAATAGGCCCATCGACTTCAAATCTTTTGCATCTCTTGGACAATAGACTTCGTCTTGAGTCTTTTTCCTTGATAAAACCCGTGCAATCCCATGTTTTCTTTAACATTCATCCGGTTAGCTCTGAAAACATAATAAACACAAAAACCACGCATAATTCCAAACAAATGATATTAAATACGTGTTTTGGTCTTGTTTTGGCCAGAATTAAGTGGTAAAAGGATGGGTGTTTACACACCTATCAGTGATTTTGTCCCACTTCTACTCTTGAATATCTAACGGTTGAAGGAGACCGCCAGATCGCTAATGCTCGATCTTAACCTGCTGGCAGGTAAAACATTTGGAGACGTAAGTGGCAACATCCTGTTTCATACCACTCCACCAAAAGTACTGCTTGATGTCATGGTGCATCTTAGTCGAACCAGGATGTATAGAAAATGGGGAGCTATGAGCCTCAGCTAACTAGGCTTCCCGAAGTTCTTGATCATCAGGAACACAAAGTCTCGTGCCCTGCCATAAGATACCATCTGCATCTACTCTGAATTCTGTCTGCTTCTCCAAATTTTGAATTATCGCCCAAATTTCTCCATCATCTTTCTGAGCTTCCTTGATCTTAGAGAGTAACTCGGGTTCTACTCTAAGATTAGACCAGTAACCGTGCTGTCCACGTACCATGATCTCTATGTCTAGTCGCTCCAAGTCTCTTATGATTTCTTCCTCAATCTTAATACCGTTGATCATTCCGGACTTTCTGCTAAGTGCATCTGCTACTACATTCGCCTTGCCGGGATGATACTGCAGATTAATGTCATAATCCTTCAACAGTTCTAACCTTCTCCTCTGTCTCATGTTCAATTCAAGCTGAGTGAAGATATACTTCAAGCTCTTGTGGTCCGTGAAAATATCACATGATTCTCCATACAAATAGTACCTCCATATCTTCAATGCAAACACGACTGCAGCAAGTTCCAAGTCATGCGTAGGGTAATTTTCCTCATAAGGCTTAAGCTGTCGTGAAGCGTACGCGATCACTTTCCCATGTTGCATGAGAACACAGCCAACTCCCTTCCCCGATGCATCACTGTAGATTTTAAATCCACCCGTACCAGATGGGAGAGTAAGAATAGGTGCAGATACTAACTTCTGCTTCAGGTTTTCAAAGCTCTTCTCTCGTTCTTCAGTCTAGACGAATTTCTCCCCTTTTCGTATTAGTTTGGTCAATGGTAGTGCTAGGCGGGAAACGTTCTCCACGAACCTACGATAATAGCCAGCTAAGCCTAGGAAACTGCGGACTTCAGTCACTGATGTCGGCCTTGGCCACTTAGTAATAGCCTCAACCTTCGCTGGATCCATAGTGATTCCTTCTGCTGATACAATGTGACCTAAGAATGCCACCTTGTCTAACCAGAACTCACACTTAAAGAATTTAGCATACAACTACTTCTGACGAAGAATCTGTAGTACTATACGAAGATGGTGTTCGTGTTCCTCCTTGGACTTTGAGAATATCAGGATGTCATCAATGAAGACAACGACGAACTTGTCCAGAAAATCATGGAAGATTATGTTCATCAAATCCATGAACACTGCTGGAGCATTGGTCAGGCCGAATGGCATGACTACAAATTCGTAGTGGCCATAGCATGTACGGAAGGCAGTCTTGGCGATAACCTGCTCCTTAACCCGTAGCTGATGGTAGCCTGACCTTAGATCAATCTTGGAGAAATGTTTGGCCCCTTAGAGTTGGTCAAACAGATCGTCTATACGTGGGAGTGGATACCTATTTCTGATAGTAATCTTGTTGAGCTCGCGATAGTCTATGCAAAGACGCATACTGCCGTCCTTATTCTTAACAAATAAGACTGGTGCGCCCCATGGAGATGCGCTCGGTCGAATGAAACCTCATTCCAGAAGTTCTTGCAGTTGATCCTTCAACTTCTTTAACTCTATTGGAGCCATGCGATAAGGAGCCTTGGAAAGCGGCTCAGCTCCTGGGATGAGCTCGATATTAAGTTCCACTTCACGTGCAGGTGGTACGCCCGGAAGTTCTTCTGGAAATACATCTTGAAATTCTGACACTATCGGCTGATCCTGAATTGATGGGGATTCAACATGCATGTCATGAACCGTAGCTAGATAACCCTCGCAGCCATGTGACAGTAGTGCACGTGCTTGTAGGGTTGGATATGATTTGTACCGACCTGCCGGGTACGAACCCGTTATGAATGTACTCTGGTGCATTAACATCACCGAAGATGACTCGATATGAATGGCAGTCTATGGTAGCATGATGCTTGGATAGCCAATCCATGCCCAAAATCATGTCAAAGTCATTCATGTCCAGCGGAAGTGCGTCAACAGGAAGAAACTTATCGTCAAACTCTAGGGGAAGGCTCTTGTACACATGGGTTATAAGTACAGAGTCCCTCAAAGGTGTAGAAATACTGAGTTTATTCTCTAGTGGCATGGGGAGTATCCTAACATTCTTGGCATAAGCAGTAGAAATGACCGAGTGAGTAGCACCCGTATCAAATAGAACACATGCAGCTTGACCATACATATATAAGATTCCAGTGATGGTACCTGTAGACTTGTTGGCCTGATCGCGAGATGTCTTGTAAACGCGTCCAGTGGTAGGGGGCGGCTTGGTATCAGCATGTCCCGATGTGCCCTCCATCTCGCCCTTGCGGCAGTCCTTCATGCGATGGCCAAGAAGACCACACTTGAAGCATGCGTCACCGTCGCGGCGACATGGCCCTGGGTGCCTACGGTGGCAAGTAGAGCAAAGAGGATGAGTATATCCTCCAGCAGGTGCCCTAGCTGGCTGAGAACCTGATAAAACATTATACATGAGACATGATAATAGGGTACAAAGGACAATGCGGATAATCGTAAGATTGAATACCAGTGATAGCTGGACGGTTAGGCTGTGAACCTCTCTGGTTCTGGTCCCTACCATTTCCATGGTTCCTGGTAGAAGATTTGCTAATGTGTCAGAATTATGAGTTATAACATGTAATCATAAGAAAAATGCGCAAGTATAAGGACCTGCTGCTGTTGGAGTGTCCAGCGTTGTTAAGGTAATTATCATTACCGCCACGCCTATCCGTAGCAGAACGGTCGTTAGTCTGACCGTTTCCCTTGGGCTGATTAGGCTGCTGCTGAGTAGCCGGCTGAGACCCGTCCCTAGTCTTCTGCCTGGAAGATACAATTTAAAGAGATGAAATATTGACATATACTGAAAGAATACAGATTGGTCACTGCTTGAATACGAATGTTTACCTCTTATCTGGTCTCTCTGCTTCCCCGAACTCATCTCTCTCCTTCAGAATCTCCAGCTTACGTGCTGCATCGGCCACTTGTGCTACCGTGTTGAACGTAGCACAAACCAAGTTGTTTGCGACCGATGTGCGAAGAGCCCACCTGAAGTGGTGTGCCTGCTCTTCAAGAGTACCTGCTGCTGCACCAAGGAAACCAACTAAGCGAAGAAAGCACAGCATGAACTCGTTGTTATTCTCCCCAGCTCCCTGTCGGATCCCATGGTACTCCCTCTTCAGCTTGTCTTGCTCAGCCTTGGGAAAGAACTGCTCCATTACCCTATCTTTGAACTGAGCCCATGTCAAACCAGCCACCCAATTATCACCTCCCTCCGACTGCTTCAGTGCTAACCACCAATTTAACACATCGCCTTCGAACCGGTAGCATGCCAACCTCGACTTGAAGACGGGGTCACAGCCTATAACATCAAAGATCTTCTCGATGTGAGCCAACCAGCTTTCAACTTCACTAGGGTTATCTGTTCTCTCGAAAGCTCGAGGACGGATCTTGGTGAATCTCTCCAACTATGTAGCCAATGTCACTAGAAGAGGATGAGGAGGTACTGGGTGATGCTGCTGATTGTTGGCAGCCTGAACCTCAGCCCTGATGTCGTTCCTCAGCTGAGGAAGCAAAGCTTGCATTGCAGCTTGGATTGCTGCATTGAGTTGTTCCTGCTCGCGTGTGAGAACCATCTGACAGTATAACATAAAATACATGCCTAAACTGATCAAAACATTAAATATATACATGAAAAAAAATTTATACCAATAAATCATGAGAAAAATTTTATGCAAGAAAATTTTGTACATGAATGCATGATGCAGTTTTATGAAAACTTTTGTATGCTCGAGAGTGAACGCCTATGGTCAGTTTACTCAAAACAAAAGGCATGGCGAGGGGACGCCTATGGGTCGGTCCCAAATTTAAAAGTTTCGATAAAACACATGCGACTAAATAGGGCCAGTCCTGTACCAACCATTACTTAGTCATAAACCTGCGACAATGACATATATATGTATGCATGAAAATGATGAATGCATGAAAACCGACTGTCAGTTCTAGGAAGACCATAGTAACTACCCACTAATCACAGGTCATGTTTTGAGAGCCTACAGGTCGAAGCCTTGGCTCTGATACTATAATTGTAACACCCCATTTTGATAAATAGGAATGTCACGCGTGATTATGGCGTGTCATCAAAGCATACAAGGATAAATGTCTAAACATTACATGACCATAAAGGAAATACTGGAATCAAACATCGGTAGTCCAAAATTAGAACTCATCACACACAAACATAAGTACTGTAAATGAAAGGAATAAAAAATGTCCATGGAAATGAGTATCAAAGTATAGATAAATGCATAAAGTAAAGAAGGCTAGAAATCTTCCAGTCCATATGCACGTACGCTTAAAGTCTACGAGCGTCCCTGAGTACCTGTCGTTTTGGGAACATGAAAAGGAAAACGGCTGAGCAATACGCTCAGTGCACGGATATACAAGTAAATCATGAATAATAAAAGCATAATAAGCATGAAACAGCGGAAGAAACTAAGTCCTGGATAAACCGGTTATATCTTAGTAAAACTGGTTTTATAGTTTGAAAAGCCTTATGTTTACCTTGTAAAAACTGTTTAACATATTTTACCGTTAGCCAATATAGGTCATGAAATATCAACGTGCATGAATACTTGGAGGGGTGACCTCGTCATGCAAATTAGAGGGGCTGCCTCTAATTTAATATACTGGTTTTGGGTAGGATGGATTAGCTCCTTGTGAAGGATGCAAGGCACACACCACATTCACACTGAGTAATCTGCTGAAAACATGTAACTAGGATGCACCCATACGCCCGACCTGATAATATAATAAATGGCCAAAATCTGAAAGGTACGCCACGAGCTATCACTCCGCCGTGGTGAAGTCATAACACTGGTGCCTCCAATGTTATGGTTATGGTACCTCCATAACTAGGTGAAACTGGTCATGCATGTATATGGCTTTAGGTATTCTAATTAAACATAAGCAATCAAAACATATAAAACATATACTAGGGAAAACAGTTGGCTGCATACGGGGAATCCTAATAACGAAAGAATGTCTATATTGAAAGGACGGAGAATCCGTACCTTATGTCTAGTGAACGAAGAAGACGAACGGAAGAGAGTCCTACTTCGGTATCACTAATGCTACATAAATACATACGTGTATAAGTATCTGCTTACTAAGTACGTAACTGTTTTTATATCATGTCTTAGCTTGTTTTATATGTTCATGTCATGTTTTACTGATTTAAGCTTTATACTATGTTTATCGTATATTCTGTCTATTCTGATTAAGTATTACTTGTATTTCATGTATTATTATACTTGTTGTGTAATAATAAGTAAATTTCTAAAAATAGCAGGTTTCCTAAAATAGAAAGTTTCCAAAAATAGAAAGTTACCAAAAATAGAAAGTTTCTAAATAAAGAAAGTTTCCATAAAAAGAAAGTTTGCAATAGAAAGTTCCCAAAAATAGAAAGTTTCCAAAAATAGAATTACTGCTTAAAATAGATAAGTTTCTAAAAATAGAAAGTTTCCTAAATAAATTAGCTGCTTTAAATAAATAAGTTTCTAAGAATAGAAAGTTTCCATAATTAGATATAAGCTGGATAATTAAGCTAATTATATAAGCTTAAGTGTTTACTGATTATTATTCTAAGTCATGTGATTATATAGTATAGTTTATTAATTATTACATGTAAATTAAATAAACTATAAGTTAAAGTATTTAATTAAATATAACATGATTTTAATTAAATAAAGGTAAAATACTTAGACTAAAACATGTATTATTATCTATTAATAATATAACCTAAGTCATGTAAATTAATTAATTATAAGTCATGGTTTTAATAATTAATTTATTATATAGTCTAATTAAAGATAAATACTTAGGTTAAAATTCATGAATTAATAATTAAATTAATAACATAAGTCATGTAAATTAAATTAATCATGTTCATGCTTTTAATAAATTTAATTTAATCTTGAAGAAAAAAATAATATAACTTGTAAAAATCATAAACCTTGAAAAAATGATTCATGAACCGGATCCGTGATTAAAACCCATGAACTGGACTCGTAACCATCACCATACCCCGACCGAGGTTGGGGTTTCTTCCCCTTGCTGCTACCGTGACACAACCACCACCAAACCGAGACCTTAAGGTCTCGGTGGTGTGAATATAAGCCAAGCCGAGACCCCTCTTGGGGCTCGGTTAGGCGTCGGCCAAACAACAACACCCCTAAACCCATGATTTGATTTAAACCCCATGATTAGAACATGTTTATATTACTTGTTTTTAATTAGTTTATTAAAAACATCATGATTTTATGTGATTAAATAAATCAAAACATAAAAAGAAAAAAGGTTAAAGGTTATACCGACTACGTGGAATCAAGAAGATGAACACACTAACAATCCTTGCAAGAAATCAAAGATCAAAATCAACCCGAATCACCCTTTTGCTGATGTAAACCCGGCGGCCAAAAGGAACAAGGAAAAGAAAAACTAGGGTTTTTCTTATTTTCTAATTTTGTGATAAATGAAACATCATTTCCTAAATTCCCATTGTTTAGTAAATTTTTAATGGGCAAGGCCCTTTTCCTTGTTGTAGCCGCGACATGGGGCCCACATGGGGGTAACCCGAACCTTTCTCGTGTCTAAAATAATAGTGTGTTCTCGTGTTCGTAAATTACGTGTTCTAATTAGTTATCGATCCTGACTTAATATATTTGTTCGTGTTCGTGATAAATATATATACATACGTAATATTAGTTCGTGATTAATTTACGTTCATGATTTCATGTTCGTATGTTCGTGATTATAATTATTATTGGAATAATTATCGTGTGTTCATACGTAATAAATACTTATCGTGTTATAACACGTACGTAATACTTGTAATTCTTGTACGTGAAACATAAACGTGCTATAAAAGGAAAGTTCTAATCATGTACGTACGATCTTAAGGGTACTATTCATGGTAAAAGCATGCGGGTTTTACACTAATGAACCTTTAGGATATGACAAATCCAAAGTTGAATGCTATAACTGTGGAAGGAATGGACATTTTACAAGGGAGTGTGATTGTAGAGTTTTTACCCCTTTAGGAAAAGGAAGGAAAAGTGGCAAGTATTAAGTGTCGGTTTAGGAAAACCGAGCACTAATAACCAAATAAGTCCAAGTTCGTTTCCCAAGGAGGCAAGTGCGTTGTGTAATGAATTGATTTTGATTTGTGATTATATGATTGAAAAAGAAAGGAAGAAATGAGATTAGAAAAGGAAGACGGTTACGACGACGGATTAAACTAAGACGAAAAGGGCGATCACGTAAAACCGTAAAAACTACCAAAATTAAAATTTTAACCTAAAAATTTCAAAAAATTACTAAAAATCCACAATAATATCCTAAGAGTTTACAAAAAATCCAAACTTGCTAAAACCTTTTAATTAATTAGATAATGACTTTTTAAAGCTAATTAAAGCCCTAAAAATCACAATTAATTATTAAAAAGCCCTAAACAAGATTTTAAAGTTTGTAAACCTCAAAAATAACATAATTAAGCTAAAAAGTATTTTTTAAAATTTTAAAACTAAATAAAACTATTTTTAAACACTTAAAAACTATTAAAATCAATTAAAACTTAAATTATTCCTAGAAAATAATTGAAAAGCCCTAAAAATATTTGGAAAGTTACAAAACTCCTAATTAAGTGTCTACAATCTAGGAAAAATGTAAAAACTTAAAAAATCAATCTTTCATTTTTTAATAATAAAATAATATTAAAATATTCAAAAAAATTCAAAGTTTATAAAAAAATTCTAAAAAATTACCAAAATCTAGAATAATGTAAATAAGACAAAATGCAATCAAAAATTTCCAAAACCTTTTAAATAATTTTATATTAAATTTCAAAGTTGGTTAAAAACCCTAAAATCAAATAAAATTAAAAATAAGACTTTTTGAAAACTTAATGGCTGTAAACCTCAAGTTACTTAAATAAAACCTAAAAACATTTTTTATAAAATTTTAAAACTACTTTTGCTATTTTTAATCTAATTAATTAAAAACGGGTAAAGAAAAATTAATAAAAAATAAATAAAGAAAGAGAAAAGTCAAAACTTTGGCCAGAAAAGTCCTAAACTAAGTGAAAAACCTCAGAAAAATGTAAACTGGCCAAAAACCTTAACCAATAGCTTGTTTATTTAGCTACGGCTTATATATGAAAAGCCCAAACAAAAACTTGTTAAATGGATACTGGTTTGAGTATTTAGCAGTAAAAGACCCAAGGGCACGCTGGTAAGACGTATGTGTTGTGAGAGGAGTGGCGCAAGTTCGAGACCTGGCCACGTCCTTTTTGCTTTTTATTTTTTTTTTCTTTTTAAAACTTTAAAATCAAGCCTTATGCTACTTAAGCTTCAAAAACATAAATCCAATCCAATTTGAGCAAGATTAAAACAAGCTGGAACCAAAAACGTGCTCAGATAGGTTTTTTTATGAAGACAAAGAAAAAAGTTATTCTTCACTTGTGAAGAATAGAACAAGAGGAGCAAGTTCTATGGTTTTGTGGTGTTTGATGGACAAATGGGGGCACCCCTACACTCAGTTGAGTGTAGGGAGTCAAGCTAATCACAAAAACACAAGTCACTTTTCACAAATTACACACAAATGCACAAAATGGTCACTGATATGGCTATGACTAGGTCTGTGATGAGTGAACTGGTTCAATTGGCACAAAAGTGAGATTCAATGCCCAATAACTTACACACAAGCTAAGCTAATGACATACAATCAATCACCATTCTTGCTTAAACCCTACTTCTAACAGATTACAAAGTTTGAGGCACAAATTTCAACAAGAACAGTCAATCAAGGCATTTCTGAATTTTAGCTATAATACTCAAACTTTAACATGCAAACTTGTTCTATATTCTACTAATCTGAAAACTAAGCACATGTATCACAAACTAACCACCTAAGAAGTGCTTTTAACAGGTTTTAAAGCAAACTTGAAGTCAATAAACCCATCTTAGGCCTTAATCCAAACACACCTTAATTTTCAGAAATTGAAATTTTTCAAACCAAATGCAATCAAACTACAACCAAATTAATTTCTACTGCTTATAACATGCATAAAACCCTAAATTAAGCAATATCCAATCAGTTTAACAAACACATAACCAGTTTCTTACAAATTTCATGCAAAGTCACATAGAACTGAAACTTTTGAAAACTAAAAAGGGAAACAAGGATTTTACCTAGAGGGACCTACATCCAGGTCCCTCAGTGACTGAAAAGTCACCTCCGACAAGCTGGTGGCTTGTGCTGATAGCTTATAGAAACAAGGTGGCTAGTAGAGAATTGATGGTGGTGGTCACAGTTGACACACACACCTAATATGTCTTCTCAAAGGGTGATATAGTATGTACCTGCTAAGAAAGAAGGTAAACAAAAGATTGAGCTGTTCACAAGATAAATGAGCTATAAGCCAGCTTATCAGCTAAGCTGCCTAAGGCTTATTTGACAAAAAAATGAAAAAAAACTGATTTTTGATTTTTTTAAAATTTTAATAACAACTAAATCAACAAGTGCTTTAACCCTCACTTAAGCTTAATAATCAACAAGAATATCAGGCCTATGTGATCAGCTTAAAACACTTGGACCCAATACTTAAAAATTTAATAGCTTGAGTCACCAAACAGAAACTTAATATGAAATTTTAACTTGAAAAATTAAAAATGCAAATGGAAAGTAAGTGGGCTCTTTTGTTTCTCGTCAACAACTCAATACCATTTCATTTCATAAAACAAACATGGATTTACAGGGTTATGACCAAAGAGAAGGAAAAAGAACTGGTTACAATGAAAATTCTAAGTGCCTTTATATAGAGGCTTACAAGGTTCTAGAAAACATTAAACCCTAATGCTGTAAACTTCCTCTATTGCCCTTCTAGAATATTTGAAGATGCCATAAAGATGCCGACTTTTGAATTTGGTCAAGAACCTATGTGATGATCATTTGGATGTATGTGGGATGCCAGTGGTGAAAAGGAGATCTTGGACGTCCATATTTTCTTTGGGAGCACGAAAATTCTAATAGGCGTTGATTAGCTGTCCTCAGTTTATCTTCAAGCTTGGATGTGGGTCAGGGGAGGGTTGGAGAGCCATGTGAGGATGAGGGGGACGTTTTTGGGAGTTGGGTTTGGGTTTAGGGTGTGATGAATTAACAATTTGGAAATAATGGGATAATATCCCTTTGATTTGAGGGAATGGTAATTAGGGTTTATGAGGTGAGATTAGGGAGTAATTAGGAGTGAAGGATGAAAACTAGACGTTTCCCCCCATTTTAATTAATATAAAATCAGTTTAAAAACTGATTTATTTAAAAAAAGGATTAGGGGTGGTGGGATCTGACGTGGTGTGGGAGAGTGAGGTGTAAGGATGTGAGTGGCTGGTGGAGGTGATGTGGATGGATGATAGGCTGGTGTGAGTTAGGGTGTTTGACAGTTTTGGCCCCCAAGGTTTCCTCCTTTGTTTAACTTGTAATAAACAGCTCATGACTCCATTTCCCTTTATAATCATCTTTGTAAACTTGTCATTTTTGGCACAACAAGTTTTTAAACTTGTTTCAAGGACTAAACATGCAAATTTATGATATTTGAAGGACTGATTTTGGCATTTTCTTCATTCTTCAAGGTTTGACTTGTTTGTTGACTTCTTGGAGGACCAATATTGACAATTTAGTTTTGTTGAGGGACTAAATTTTCCAATTCTTCAAAGTTAAGGGTCCTTTTTGTAATTTTGACAACTTTAGGGACCAAACTTGTAATTATGAAGATACAAGGGTATAAAGTGTCAATTTTTTCCATATTGGAGGACCCTTCTTCATAATTCTTCAAATCTTCAAGGGTTTTCTTGGAAAATTCTTCATTAGGGCTTGGTTCATCGTGCGGCTTCGTTTCCCGTGTTCGTTTTTGCATGATTCTTTTGATTTTTTACCATTTTCTCAATATCCGTACCTAAAATACACAAGAAACAAACACAAGCATATATTTGGGTATTTTGATGATATTTAATGCATTTTAATCCCTATTTGGAAGATGAGACTATGTATAAAAGCAGTCTCATCACTCCCCCATACTAAACCATTGCCGTGCCCTCACACAATGCTAGAATAAAGTATCGTAGCACCTCCAAAATTCATTTTTATTCACTTTATTGGAATGATAAACTAGCCACACTACTACTATTACTACTACTTGTGTTTTAGACATAATGTATGATTTTCATCGCAAAATGGGACGTTTAGGTTCATAGAATAAGAACACGTGAATGCTTCGTTAGAAATAATTTCATCGTCCTCGATTTTCACCCCAATTCCATGCCAAGCGTGCAACGAGATCATTGTCATTATAAGTTAGTAATGCTAACACTACTCATATGCCCTAATCACGTACTTATCCTCCCATTATTCCTAAGTTGTATCTCTTATATTTTATTTTGTCTTGAATGTTTCACGAGGATACATTGTTTGACTTATGCGATAATAGAGATTTAGGTCTAAAAATAGAGTCCTAATGGTGTAACTAAGACCATCAAATCAATAACCCCTCCTAATAGACAACGATGTCAAAAAATTAAGTTGACAAGAAGAATCGATAAACACGGTTTTATAACGGTTTTGAACATGAGACTTATTACCAAGACTTTTATACGCCTCCTAACGGAAGGGCCTTATTATCTTTGGTTTACCTCCATCTTTTATTCAACTTCGCCATGAAGCTTTTATTATGACTTCGGTCTTGCCTTGCCTTTTATTATCCGCCTCATCGGTGGTTTTATTAGCCAAAGACATATATCCTCACGCTAAAGCGAATTTTGGATCTTTAAAGCTTCGAAGATTAAGGCTTGATTCACTTTCAATTTTGCATAGATTTTTCGGCCTTGTGGGGCTTCAAATTGTTTGCTTGATTTAGATGAGCACTTGAAATCTTATTATTGGGTGAAGCTTTTGATTATTCGGGTGCCAATACTTCAAAACCGTGACGCTGGCGATACCTTAATGTCTTCCCAATTTAATTACACGGAAGCTACTAGAAAAGACTAGAAACCCAACAATCCTAACTAAACCGCTAAGTCAATATTTATTAAGCAAAAAATATTTACATGCGAAGGGAGAATAAGCAAACAACGAGAACACATGAGTTTTTGAAAGAATACGAGTACTCTACGTTTAGCATAGTAACTTATAATTAACTCTATCATTTCTCGTCCTCATTTAAGAGACTTAGCCTAAGGTGTAGTTAAGGAATCAAAGCTAAGTGCTCAACACGCACGGTCGAGTCAAAAATTACTCTTATTATCGCCATCGGAAAACCTACATTCGTGTCTTCAAACACTTATAAAACATGAGAAATTTTTTTAAATTTGGCCATTTTTAGCCTTATTTTGCAACAAAACGATAAACAAAAAGATAAATTTTGGAAAGCGTGAAGGTTTGGCAAGGCAAGTATCTATTCACCCCCCATACTAAAGTTAAACATTGTCCTCAATGTTTCGAGTCTAGGGGTGCAAACACCCCCATACTAGAGATGTAGTCGAATGCCTAATCTAGCATGGAAAGGGTGTAACCAATAAATTAATAGACGTTTATGAAGTGTGCTAAAAACCTAAGGTTAGAACAATCAAGGATATATCATGGATATTGAGAAAGTCTTCAAAGCAAACGATCGAGTGCTCCCATAAAACGAACACGAGAGGCTCCAATCGTGACGATCATGATCATCTAAAGTACACAATTCACAAACAACCACGGAACAAAGGTTGGAAGGGCACAAATCCCCACACGTAAGCTACATTAGAAAGCGATAATATGTACATAGGATAAGCATGGGACTCCCCCATGAGGCACCTCATTTTTGATTAGCGAGTCATGAGCTCGACTCGATCCCCTCAATACTAATTATCATTGGGGAAGGTGACTTGGTCGAGGTAGTTCAAGGATGGAACTTCCCCGCCAAAGTAGTGCTTCAACCTATGTCCATTCACCTTGAAGTTAGGACCATCATCTTGAGCTAGCTCGATGGTCCCATACGGAAACACTTGAGTCACGGTGAATGGACCGGACCAACGGGATTTCAATTTACCGGAAAAGATTTTTAATCTTGAATTAAAAAGCAAAACTTGATCCCCAATGTTAAAAACCCGGTTTTTAATTTTAGAATCATGCAACTTTTTAGTCTTTTCTTTATAAATCAATGAATTTTCATAAGCAATATCCCTCACTTCATCTAATTCATTCAATTGCATTTTCTGGTGTTTCCCCGCGGTCTCCATATCATCATTACAATGGTTTAGGGCCCAATAAGCCTTGTGTTCTAATTCGATAGGCAAATGACAATTCTTTCCATACACAAGCTTATAGGGAGTGCACCCAATGGGTGTCTTATGAGCGGTCCTAAAGGCCCATAAAGCATCGTCCAACTTATCCGACCAAGTTTGTCGGTTTTCCCCAACGGATCTCTCCAAGATCCTCTTCAACGCTCGGTTTGAAACCTCGACTTTCCCACTCGTTTGTGGGTGATAAGCCGTAGAAAGCCGATGTGTAACCCCATATTTCCTTAAGACTCTTTCGAATTGGTCGTTACAAAAATGGGTTCCACGATCGCTTATGATCGCACGAGGGGTTCCAAACCGAGAAAACAAGCTTTTCAAGAACTTAACTACCACACGAGCATCATTGGTGGGCAAGGCCTTGGCCTCCACCCACTTAGATAGGTAGTCAACCGCAACGAGAATGTACTTATTACCACGAGATGATGGGAACGGCCCCATAAAGTCTATACCCCAAACGTCAAAGATCTCACACACTTGGATGATATTTTGTGGCATTTCATCTTTTTGTGAGGCTTTTCCTTGTCGTTGGCATGCATCACACGACTTCACAAGATCTTGTGCATCTCGGTAAATAGTAGGCCAAAAGAAGCCGACATCAAACACCTTCTTAGCCGTGAGATTAGCACCGTGGTGACCACCCGTGGGTCCCTCGTGACAAGCTCTAAGGATGTTAGAAGCTTTGGTGCCAAATACATAACGTCGGATGATTTGATCCGCACAAGTTCGAAACAAGTAAGGGTCGTTCCAGAAGTAGAACTTGACGTCACGAAAGAATTTACGTTTTTCTTGAGTCGTCATACCCTTAACGATGAAGTTACCTGCATGGTAATTTGAAAAGTCCGCAAACCATGGGGTGGAAGGATCAAGCTTAGAATTCACTACACCAAGTGTCTCGAGCGGAAATGTTTCGGTGATTTCCTTGGGCTCGTAAACACTTTGCTGAGGATCTTCCAAACGAGAAAGATGATCGGCCGCTAGATTCTCGGCTCCTTTTTTGTCAACGATGGTATGATCAAATTCTTGAAGGAGGAGAATCCAACGAAGTAATCTAGGCATAGCATCTTGCTTTGCCATGAGATACTTAATAGCCGAATGGTCCGTATACACTATGCATTTCGTCAAGACGAGATAAGGTCGGAACTTCTCAAATGCATACACCACGGCAAGGAATTCCTTTTCCGTTGTAGTGTATTTTAGTTGAGCCTCGGTCATAGTCTTGCTAGCATAGTGAATAGGCAAGAAGTGCTTATCATGACGTTGCCCCAAAACGGCCCCTATGGCATAATCACTAGCATCACACATGAGCTCAAAGGGGAGGTTCCAATTGGGAGCAACAAGAATGGGAGCTTCGGTAAGTTTCCTCTTAAGGATTTCAAAGGCTCGTACACAATCTTCGTCAAAGACAAAACGTGCCTCTTTTTCAAGAAGATGTGTAATGGGTCGAGAGATCTTTGAAAAATCCTTGATGAATCGACGATAAAAGCCCGCGTGGCCTAGGAAACTCCTAACTCCCTTAACGGTTTTGGGATGAGGTAATTTGGCGATGACGTCTACCTTAGCTTGATCTACCTCAATCCACGCTTTCGAGACCTTGTGCCCTAAGACGATTCCACTCCTAACCATAAAATGAAAATTTTCCCAATTGAGCACAAGGTTGGTTTCCTCACAACGTTTTAACATTCTCTCTAGATTCGACAAACACGAAGTGAAAGAATCACTAAACACGGAAAAGTCATCCATGAAGACTTCCATCGTCTTCTCGATCATATCATGAAAAATAGCCATCATGCACATTTGAAAGGTTCCGGTGCATTGCAAAGTCTGAATGGCATTCTACGATAGGCAAATGTTCCATATGGACACGTAAACGTAGTTTTTTCTTGATCACGAGGATCGATGGGAATTTGGAAGTAACCAGAAAAACCATCTAAAAAGCAATAGAAATCGTTTCCCGCAAGACGCTCCAACATTTGGTCCATGAAGGGCAAGGGAAAATGGTCTTTTCGAGTGGCTTCATTCAACTTTCGATAGTCAATGCACACTCTCCATCCGGTCACGAGTCTAGTGGGAATTAACTCGTTGGCATCGTTTGGAACAACGGTCATCCCTCCCTTTTTAGGGACACATTGAATAGGACTCACCCAAGGGCTATCGGAAATAGGGTAAATCATTCCCGCGTCAAGGAGTTTAAGGACCTCCTTTTTGATGACGTCGTGAATTTTAGGGTTCACCCTCCTTTGACTTTGGATTGTGGGCTTGAAATCCTCCTCCATTAAGATTTTGTGGGTACAAAACTTGGGATCGATTCCCTTAATGTCGGATAACTTCCACGCAATCGCCCCTTTGTGATCCTTTAGAACATCGACAAGTGCGGTTTTTTCATCATTCGAAAGTTCCTTCGCAATAATAACCGGCAACTTGTCGTCCTCCTCCAAATAGACATATTCGAGGTGAGGAGGTAAATTTTTCAACTCAAGGATAGGTGGTTCCTCAAGTGAAGATTTGGGCTCGATACTCATAACCTCCTCGGGTGGAGGAAATGGGAAATCGTTAAGAAAATCCTTGATAATCGAGAAGTCCTCATCGTTGTCGAGGTCTTCGTCACAAGTACGTGGAACATTGCATTCTTCCAACGTAAAACCACCACCTTCAAATGGGGTGAAGGTTGGTGTCGAATTATCAAGAATTGGATCTAACATAGTGGGATTGCCACTAGTTTCTTCATCACCAAACCCTAAAACTTCTTGTGAAAATTCCTCGCAAACCACGTCGATCATATCAACGAGGTTTATGGTAGCAACGGAATAAACATGAGAAAGTTGAGAATTTTGAGTTGCGTTTATAACAAGTTCCTCGTCGTTGAAACGTAAGGTGATCTTTCTAGCATGAACATCAATTAAAGCCATAGATGTATCTAAAAATGAACGACCTAAAATAAGAGGAACTTGAGGATCCGTGGGGATATCAACAACGATAAAGTCTGCGGGATAGTAGAACTTCCCCACTTTCACAAAAACGTCTTCCGCCAAACCACATGCACGAATTGTGGAATGGTCAGCCATCTCGATAGACATTAGTGAAGGAGTAAGATTAGGAAGATTGAGCGACTTGAAGATTGCAAGTGGCATCAAATTAATGCTAGCACCAAGATCGGCCAAGGCATAGCATTCTTCCATATCTTGAATTGCACAAGGGATCAAAAATTTACCGGGATCACCGACTTTTTGAGGTATGCGATTAAGATAAACCGACGAACAACTAGACAATTGGTGCAATTTCTCCTTGTTGTTCAACATACTCTTAAAGTTAGCGGCAAATCGAGGCATCATGACCAAAGCATCGGCGAAACTCACATTAAGGTGCAACTCACGAAACATTTTTATAAAAAGCTCAAATTGATAATTGTCGCGCTCTTGTCGTTTCTCCTTCCTAAGTCTTGATGGGTAAGGAAAGGGTGGTGTTGGTTGGGGCATAGGCATAGCCTTTGGAATCTCGGGTTCCAACGTTGGTAATGGGTCAACCGTAGGTGTGGCATGAGCGGTACTTTGTGGGCTTGAGATATGCTCCTTTTCGACCACCACCTGGGGTTCTTCCTCAATTTCCTCCACCGTTGGAGTAATTGGTTGAGGAGTCGGTTCTTTAAGTGTCTTACCACTTCGTGTGGTAATCACTTTCATCTCTCCTTTCGGGTTTGATACGGTGTTACTAGGCAAACTACCCGAAGTAGAGGGTTTTTTCCCCATGACGGCTTCTAAAATAGCATTAAGCTTAACATCTTGACTAGCGACTTTTTGGTCAATTCTTTGTTCAAGCCTAGCATGACTTTGTTCAATTTTATTGTTTTGACCTCTAATTTGATTGGCAAAATCATTTTTCAACTCATTTCTCATGTTAAGATTTTCCTTCACAAAATTAGCTAACTCCTTGGTGTTTTTAGCCGTGTCCCTAGCTTGACTAGCCAATTGCTCTTGAATGTTTTCCAAAATCTTATCATTTGACGTAGCGTAATTCAAAAAGTCCATTGGAAGTTCTTTAGTGTAAACATTTTGAAGACCTTGACTTGTGTTTTGAAAATTACGGTTTTGGTTTTGATTTTGCAATTGGCTACTACTTCCTTGATTCCCATAGTTGTTATTACCCTTGTAATTGTTTCTTTGATTGTTTTGGTAACCAACTTGATTGTTTCGATAATTGTTAGCGTTTTGATTTGGTGGAAAACCCGGTGGAGTCAATTGATTAGTGCGGGGAACTTGACCGTTTTGGTTATAAGTTCTCGCGGCCGCGAAGGCACTCGAAGTGTTACCACCGTTGGTAATGCACTCGGAGTAATCGTGAGCTCCACCACAATACATACACGAAACCTCAACCGCTTTAGCCGTAGCGGGAGTGGGTTGTTCACCAACTTTAAACTCAATTAACAATCCCTTAAGCTTATCAAAAATTTTGTTCTCCAAATTAGCCTCGATTTGGCAAGCATCAACGGTATGTGACAATGAAGGCGAAGGCTAAGACGAAGTCTTACGAACACTTAATGTGCTACGAGGACTATAGACCTTAGACCTATTCTCAATGATTAACAATGCTTCCTCGACCGTCTTACACAAAAAATTACCACCCGCGGCGTTATTAAGATAATCACGCTCATGATCGTTCAAGCCATTGTAAAACGTGTCAATTTGATGCAAGTCGGAAAAACCATGATGAGGACATTCGTGCAACATTTCCTTAAACCTATTCCAAGCCGTTGAAAAACTCTCATTATACTCTTGTGAAAACTTTGAAATCTCGTTTTTCAAATGCGTATGTTAATGCAATAATGACTAAAAACGTTACTTGCATTTTTCGGTCTCGCTTACTTTTGATTACGACAATATGTAAAAACAAGCATTTACGAAAACAACGAAAAACGAATTCTTGAGTTCAAGTTTTTTTCATTTTACCCATTTTCACTTAAGGTATGGATAAACAAGTACTAACCTTAATCAAGTGATCAAGTGATTTAATCTTTTCTTAAAACTCACTTTTTATTAAAAGTGACAAGTTTTTTATTAAACTTTCTTTTTAAGAAAATGTTTTATTAAATTAATTATTTGAAATTTGAAAATGGCATATTCTTATTCTGTTAAGAATATCCTTTCAGGATATTTTTATACCCAGATAAGACCTCCACCACTAAAGGACAAAAAGGAGCGGAGTCTAGTCCGGCGGTACCTTAGCGCCTAGGCGGTACCTTATCGATAAGGTACCGCGGGCTGTGATAAGGTATCGCGGGCAGAACTAGCCGTTGGCTCCTTTGTCCTTTAAATAGTTGGCCATTCTCAGCTTTTCACCTCACCTCTTTTGGACATTCATTTCCAGATTCAAACCCCTTCTTTAATCACTCAAATCTTTGATCATTTGTTTGATTATTACTTGTTTAAGAAGTGAATCTTGTTCTTCCATCTCTTCCTCTCCAAGTGCAAAGAGAAGAACACTATCCTAGTGAAGTGTTGAGTCCACCACCAAAGATCCATTGAAGATCAATTTTTATATACTTGTAGTTGTGTCATAGTTGTGAAGATCCAAGTAGTTGTGTCTATTTGGAAGTTGTGTATGTACTAAGTATAGTTGTGTAGATTGGTCCTAGCTACGATTAGGGCTCGACTTTTAGCTTAGAGTCGGAAATTGGTTAATCGACCTGTACGGTTTTCTCCACCATAAGGAGCTTGTTGTGTAGTGAACTCTCGAGTAAGGAGTACTCGAGGAGTGGAGTAGGAACGAGGAGTGAGCTTCGTTGCCGAACCACTATAAATCCTTGGTGTTCGGTTTGATCTTACTTTACCCTCAACTCTTTACATTCCTTATTATTTTTTGCATATACATGTGTTAATATTAGATTAGCTACACTATCATTCTTTATTCTTTGTAGATATATTTTTGTTAGTATTAGTTTAGCTACACTATCATTGTTCATATTTGTGCATAAGAAGATTTCACATATTTCCTCAAGCCTAAGTTTTTTGAAAAAGGATTTTTGGAAACCATATTTTTAACAAGTAAATTTTAAGAAACTATTCAACCTCCCCTTCTAGTTTCTACAATTGGTATCAGAGCGGGTTGCTCAAGAATTTTTAAAGTATATTGTATTTTAAAACTTGAATCGATCTATGGATTCCAACAAGTACCTAGAAGGGCAATCTATGCAAAGACCACCACTTTTTGAAACCGATAGTTTTATTTATTGGAAAAATAGATTTGAAACTTATGTGAAATCAAAAGATTTAGATCTTTGGCATGTTATTACCAATGGTGATTTTTACCCTTTCAATTTAATGAAGTTTCTAAAACAAAAGAATTAGTCACTTTTGACAAAGCTAATGATGATACTAAAAAGAAACTTTCAAAAAACAATGAGGCTAAAATGGTGATTTATAATGCTTTGCCTAAGAAAGAGTATGAAAGAATTTTTATGTGTGAAACCGCTAAAGATATTTGGAACACTCTTTTAGTAACCCACCAAGGTAATAGCCAAGTCAAAGAAAGTAAAATCGATCTTCTTGTCCAACAATATGAACAATTTGTCATCTTAGAAGATGAAACTATTGATAGTGCATTTGCTAGGTTTAACACCATTATTACTAGTCTAAAAGCACTTGATGAAGGTTTTTCTAGCAAGAACAATGTTAGGAAGTTTCTAAGGGCCTTACATCCAAAGTGGAGAGCAAAAGTCACAGCTATTGAAGAGTCGAAAGATCTCTCAACTTTATCACTCGATGAACTCATAGGAAACTTGAAGGTTCATGAGTTGATAATTTTGAAGGACTCGGAATTAGTAAAAACCAAGAGTGAAAGGAAATCTCTTGCACTTAAGGCCAAGAAGGCACAAAGTGACCATGATAGTTCCTCGGAAAGTGATGACGAGGAGTATGCATTGGCGGTGAGAGATTTCAAGAAGTTCTTCAAGAGACGAGGTCAACACGTTAGGCAACCAAACTATGACAAGAAACCATTGTCAAAGAATCGGTTTGTCAAGAACGAAAAAGGTGATAGGAGTTGCTTTAGATGTGGTGATCCAAATCACTTCATTGGTGATTGTCCAAAGCCCGCTCGTGATAAGAACCACATGGCATTCGTTAGTGGCGCTTGGAGCGATAGCGGTGAAGATGATGATGACAACCCCAAAGAGGAGAAATGTCTTATGGCTCACACTTCTAAAGAGGTACATTTCGAAACCGAATATTATAGCTATGATAGTTCCACTTTAGATGATATTGAATTTGAAGGCAAATATGATAGCTTACACAAACTTAGTCTTAAATTCATAGAAAAGAATAAAACCTTAAAATCAACCAAAACTAAGCTTGAAAATGAGATCAATGAACTTAGGGAGAAATTGACTAAACTTGAGAAAAACAAAGAGGTTGATTTAGGTTGCTTAAGTTGTGAGAAACTTAGATTAGAGAATGATGATCTCAAGAGCACCTCCATTAAATTGGAAAAGTTCATGAAAGGTACTAGTGCTCTTGATGATATGTTAAACAAACAAGTTCATTCTAAGGAAAAACTTGGTCTAGGTTTTAACTCAAATGAAGCCTCAACTAGTGAACCAAAACAAGTCAGGTTTTCACAGAAAACACCCTTTGGACGCGGTTCCACATCTTATTGCGCGGTTCCTTATCACTATGGAACCGCGGCCATAGATAAGGTACCGCGGCCAGAAGTTGAATTTTGTGAAAATTCTGAACTTTCTGAAAAATCTAAGTTAAATGAAAAACCAAAGCATCTTACTGTTAATAGGGTTCAATTACCTATACTTGACAACAATGCTATTAGTAAGTTCTATAAGCCGTTAAGTAAACCTCTCATGGGAAATAGAAGTTTATCTAGACTATCTTCTACTCCACCTAGAGTACGGAATGAGTCTAAGCCTAGAAGTAGAACGACAACGCCTACAAGAGATAATCAAAAGAACTCACGAACTAGAAGTAAAACTCCAACACCTAGAAAGAATAATAATAACTCTAAACCTAGATCAAACACACCTAGGAGAAGTAATAAGCAACAAAATGGTTACATGAATTACTACCCTCCTCCATTTTGTTCTTCATGGGGAATTCCCACTTCATTCATTCATCCCAATCAAATGCAAGGGATGTTTGGAACTAACAATTTTGGACCCATGAGATATTGGGACCAAATGTTTGATCTTGTGATTGTTACCTAGATATGCTTGGGAATTGATTTGGAGCCCGATGAGTGGATTAAGGATAGTGGATGTTCTAAACACATGACGGGTAATCAAAGTTTGTTCTCGCATTACAAAGCATATGATGGAGGTAACGTCACATTCGCTAGTAGTCTACGTGGTAATATCATTGGCAAAGGTACGGTTTTTCTTGACTCCATGACCATTGAAAATGTTGAGCACGTAGATAACTTAGGTTTTAACCTTTTAAGTATAGGTCAAATTTGTGATAATAAGTGTAAGGTCATCTTTTCGGAACATGACAGTGAAATCGTAAAAGATGGAAAAGTCATTGGAAAAGGTGTTAGAAAGCATGGGCTTTATGTCATGAAGGTTAATAAGAAGTCAAAAGACAACATATGTCTTGCGAGTATAGATGATAGTTCTACTCTTTGGCATAGGAGATTAGGTCACGCTAATATGCGTTTAATTCAATCTTTAGTCTCCAAGGAGTTGGTAAGACACCTCCCCAAGATTAAGTTTGACAGTCACTTTTGTGATGCTTGCAAAGTTGGAAAGCAAGTTCACTCAAGTCACAAAGCCAAGAATTTGGTTTCGACCTCTCGGTGCTTAGAGCTCCTACATATGGATCTCTTTGGACCTTCCGCCATACGGAGTTATGGAGGTAACCTTTATACCCTAGTTATAGTTGACGACTATTCTAGATTCACTTGGACTAGATTTTTGGCATCTAAGAATGAAGCTTTCGATCACTTCGAAATCTTTAGTCGGAGAATTCAAAATCAACTAGGATGTTCAATTGTTTCTATTAGGACGAATCATGGTAGGGAATTTGATAATGAAGTGCAATTTGGTGCCTTTTGTGAAGCTCATGGTATTACCCATAACTTCTCGACTCCTCGCACTCCACAATCAAATGGGGTAGTTGAAAGGAAGAATAGGACTCCTCAAGAGATGAGTAGGACGATGTTAAACGAGCAATCGTTGCCTCAAAAGTTTTGGTGCAATGCCGTAGATACATCGACTTATATTCTCAACCGAATTCTTATTCGACCCTTCCTAGGAAAGACCCCCTATGAGATTCTTAAAGGTAAGAAACCCTCATTAGAATACTTTAGGGTGTTTGGAAGCAAGTGCTTTATCCTCAACACCAAAGACTACCTTACCAAGTTTGACCCAAAGTCTTACGAAGGTATCCTTTTAGGTTATTCCCAAACTAGTAAGGCCTACATAGTCCTAAATAGAACCTCAGGGGTTATTGAAGAATCACTCAACATAACCTTTGATGAAACCCCTCCTTCACCCAAGACACCACCATTGGTTGATGATGACTTGGATGAATTAGAAGTAGTTAAAGCTAAAGAGGTTAGAAAAATAGGAGTTGAAGACCTTAGTGTTGAAAAGGAAGTAAACATTAAGGAATCTAGGGATCATACTCTCAATAATGTCATTGGTGACTTAAATCAAAGGACCCTAAGATCTCAAGTCCAAAACCAAAGCAACTTCTTTTGTTTTGTCTCCTTGATTGAACCTAAGAATGTTAAATAAGCTTTGACGGATGAGAGTTGGGTCATTGCGATGCAAGAAGAATTGAATCAATTTGTTGCCAATGATGTTTGGGAACTTGTTCCTCCACCTAGAAGTTCTACCATTATAGGAACCAAATGGGTATTTAGGAATAAGCTAGATGAGAATGGTGTTGTGTCTCGTAACAAGGCTAGACTTGTAGCTCAAGGCTATAATCAACAAGAAGGGATTGATTATGACGAGACATATGCACCGGTAGCTAGATTAGAATCAATTAGAATCCTTTTAGCCTACGCTTGTGCCTTAGATATTTAGCTTCAACAAATGGATGTAAAGAGTGCATTTCTTAACGGTTTGATCAATGAGGAGGTATATGTGGCTCAATCTCCCGGCTTCATTGATTTTGAGAAACCGGACCATGTTTACAAGCTTAAGAAAGCACTTTATGGACTCAAACAAGCACCCAAAGCTTGGTATGATAGACTTAAAGCGTTTCTTGTTAAACATGAGTATACCATGGGTATGGTAGACAATACACTCTTTACAAAGAAGAAAGGTTCTCACCTCATAATCGTACAAATATATGTTGATGACATTATATTTGGCTCAACTTGTCAAGAATTGTGTGATGACTTTGCCAAAATCATTCATGATGAGTTTGAAATGAGTATGATGGGAGAACTTAACTTCTTTTTAGGACTCCAAATTAAACAAATGGACGATGGTATTTTCTTTAGTCAATCTAAGTACGCTAAAGAAATGCTAAAGAAATTTGGATTAGAAGAATCTAGACCAATGAAGACCCCTATGGCCTCGGATACTAAACTCACCGTAGATGATGATTGTGAGTCGGTAGACAACACCAAATATAGAGGTATGATTGGTAGTTTGTTGTACCTAACGGCAAGTCGACCGGATATCATGTTTAGTGTTTGCCTTTGTGCTCGCTTCCAAGAGGCTCCCAAAACCTCTCATCTTGAAGCGGTTAAGCGTATCTTCCGATACATTAAAGGCACTATACATTTAGGATTATGGTATCCTAAAGGGACCGGCGTAGAAACCATTGTCTACGCGAACTCAGATCATGCGGGAGACTATGTGGACCGGAAAAGCACTAGTGGAGTTTGTACCTTCATGGGTTGTTGTTTAACTTCTTGGTTCTCCAAGAAACAAACCGCTCTTGCCATATCCACCACGGAAGCCGAGTATGTGAGTGCCGGTAAAGCATGCCAACAAGCTCTATGGATGAAGCAAGCTCTTGTTGATTACGGGATTTCTCTTGATGATGTTCCCATCATGTGCGATAATAAAGGCGCTATAGACCTAAGCAAGAATCCCGTGCAACATTCGCGAACCAAACACATAGAAATTAGACACCATTTCCTTAGGGATAATGTTCAAAAGGGGAACATTACTATTGAAAAGGTGCCCTCCGAGGACAACTTAGCCGATATCTTCACTAAGCCACTTAAGAGGGAACCTTTCAATTACTTGCGTCTAGGTCTAGGACTAATGGAACATCTTCCTTAAATTCCTTTCTTATTGTGTGTTTTCTTTTACGACTTTGAGTTCTTGAGTCTTCTAAAATTCTTTTGAAAAATCTTCTCATCTCCTTTTCAAAACTCTCAAAGTCTCTTTCGAAAATGGTTGAGAAATTCGTTTGACATTGTTAATTCAATCTAAAAACGATTTTTCATAGATTCTCGCTATTAATATAGAGCTTACATAATTCATATGTATGATTCTCTCAAACATAGCAAGAACAAGATTGAATCATGGAGGATCATTGTGTCATGACTTAAGGTCTTGTCTTACACACCTCCTACATTGATTTTTTAATCCATATATTTTGGTCAAATCTCTATTTGGTAAGTTTGCACATGTTTTCTTTGTCTATCTTTGCTTTTAAGCATATCCCTATGATAAGTTAGACTAGAAAAATAAGATTTGCTGAAAATCTTCCTCCAAACACCAAACCCTGCTTCTGCAGGCGGTTCCTTATGTGAACCGCGGTACCTTATTGATAAGGTACCGCCACCCTAGATAAGGAACCGCCTACAGTGGCCTTCCTTTTTCGGGTTTTTGTCTGAAACTCCAGATTTACTCCAACATTTTTGAGAATCTTTGTTTCAAACCCTTTGACCACCCCAAAAATACTCTAAGCCTTCCTTATTTAAACCATAAGCATTTTGCATTACTTCACATCCAAAATGTCTTATTCCCCCAATGAAAGCCTTGAATCTCCTCCATTTTCTCCAATTGCTTTCAATCCAAACCCACCCAAGAACACTCTTAATCACATTTCTCCTACCAAGAATGTTGATTGTGGAACTTCCTTTCTTCCACCACCACCCTTTAGTGTTCTTCCTCCTTCTCATGATAATGTCATGCACCATGGAACATATTGTCATTGTTGTCAATATCACATCTTGCTATGGCACACATCTATGAGGAGTTGAGCTACATCAAGAGTCTCTTAATCAAGCCTCCTCTTCACTTTGATTATGAGATCTCCAACAAGACACCACCACCACCCTCCGCTATTACCTTGTCTTTCATATAAGCATTGATTTGCTTATCCACAAGACACCACATTCAAGCAAATCTTAGAATTCTAGAATAACTAGGATTAGATTTATGCTTTTGGTTTGTTTCTTTTTTCATACTTCTTTGTATGATGTTCTTTTAGTAACCTATCTTGGATCTTTGTCTTTGTGTTTTCTTCTCTTTTTTATTATTTTTTTATGTGACCTATTGCTATATATTGTTGGTTTTTTCTTTTGTTCAACTAACCCTTCTATGTAGCTTGTCACCATATCTTGATTCCTCGGTGCCCCAAGCTAGGGGGAGTAAGCACCAAGGGGGAGTCTTTGCAAAGTCCGTTTCTTCAACACCGGATTACGCAACCTTTTTGCTTCGACAAAGGGGGAGAAATGAATAAACTCGTCTTCAAAAATCTTGTTTTTGTGTGATTGAGTTTATGTATTGTCGGAATCAAAAGGGGGAGATTGTTAATGCAATAATGACTAAAAACGTTACTTGCATTTTTCGGTCTCGCTTAGTTTTGATTACGACAATATGTAAAAACAAGCATTTACGAAAACAACGAAAAACGAATTCTTGAGTTCAAGTTTTTTTCATTTTACCCATTTTCACTTAAGGTATGGATAAACAAGTACTAACCTTAATCAAGTGATCAAGTGATTTAATTTTTTCTTAAAACTCACTTTTTATTAAAAGTGACAAGTTTTTTATTAAACTTTATTTTTAAGAAAATGTTTTATTAAATTAATTATTTGAAATTTGAAAATGGCATATTCTTATTCTGTTAAGAATATCCTTTCAGGATACTTTTATACCTAGATAAGACCTCCACCACTAAAGGACAAAAAGGAGCGGAGTCTAGTCCGGCGGTACCTTAGCGCCTAGGCGGTACCTTATCGATAAGGTACCGCGGGCTGTGATAAGGTACCGCGGGCAGAACTAGCCGTTGGCTCCTTTGTCCTTTAAATAGTTGGCCATTCTCAGCTTTTCACCTCACCTCTTTTGCACATTCATTTCCAGATTCAAACCCCTTCTTTAATCACTCAAATCTTTGATCATTTGTTTGATTATTACTTGTTTAAGAAGTGAATCTTGTTCTTCCATCTCTTCCTCTCCAAGTGCAAAGAGAAGAACACTATCCTAGTGAAGTGTTGAGTCCACCACCAAAGATCCATTGAAGATCAATTTTTATATACTTGTAGTTGTGTCATAGTTGTGAAGATCCAAGTAGTTGTGTCTATTTGGAAGTTGTGTATGTACTAAGTATAGTTGTGTAGATTGGTCCTAGCTACGATTAGGGCTCGACTTTTAGCTTAGAGTCGGAAATTGGTTAAGCGACGTGTACGGTTTTCTCCACCATAAGGAGCTTGTTGTGTAGTGAACTCTCGAGTAAGGAGTACTCGAGGAGTGGAGTAGGAACGAGGAGTGAGCTTCGTTTCCGAACCACTATAAATCCTTGGTGTTCGGTTTGATCTTTCTTTACCCTCAACTCTTTACATTCCTTATTATTTTTTGCATATACATGTGTTAATATTAGATTAGCTACACTATCATTCTTTATTCTTTGTAGATATATTTTTGTTAGTATTAGTTTAGCTACA
Source organism: Glebionis coronaria (assembly GCA_025667525.1). Lineage (NCBI taxonomy): Eukaryota > Viridiplantae > Streptophyta > Magnoliopsida > Asterales > Asteraceae > Glebionis > Glebionis coronaria. Next base: position 173,810,995 of record CM046881.1, on the reverse strand, counting down.
CTATCATTGTTCATATTTGTGCATAAGAAGATTTCACATATTTCCTCAAGCCTAAGTTTTTTGAAAAAGGATTTTTGGAAACCATATTTTTAACAAGTAAATTTTAAGAAACTATTCAACCCCCACTTCTAGTTTCTACAGCGTAGTCTTAGAGGGCGGAAAAAATTGGTTCACGAATTTTGAAACGAGATCCTTCCACGTCAATATAGAATTGGGTGGCTCTTTCTCTAACCAAATTTTTGCGGGCCCCGCTAAGGAATACAGAAAAAGCATCATCTTAATCGAGTCGTTTGAGACGTCCTTAAACTTGCAAGTGGCGGTGAGACGATTAAATTGGCGAATGTGGTTATGAGGGTTGTCCTTTTCGTCACCTCGAAACTTGTTGTTTTGAATCATGGACAACAAACCCGTCTTAACCTCAAAATTCTCCGCAAGGATAGCGGGAATCACAATCGCTTCTCCATAACCCTCGGTGGGTGCTTGAAGCAACTCCATCATAGTTCGATTAGCCATGGGTGCTTCTTTCACTACGATGGGTTCGTCAATAAGAGACTCCTCACTAGAAGGAGTGGTTGACTTGTTTCTTCGTTTACGAGCACGTCTTGCTTTGGAGCGAGTTTGCATAAACGTCACGTACACCGAGAGGGTGAGCAAATAAGATTCTTTTTGGTGTTTTTACTTTTTCAATTTTTTTGTGGTTTTTGATTGTTTTTACTTTTTTGGATTTTTGGAATGTATTAGGTAGACAAAAATCTACAAATCTCCTCCTTAATCAAATCTCTCGATTAAAGAAGCCTCAAGGAATGAAAACGATCACGTGAAGTGAACGCCTTCGATGACTTTAGAACGATGGTGGAACACCAAATCGTTCAAGAGGGTTTAATCAATAGAAACCAAGAAAATATATATGATACGTAAGTAATACTTTGGGCGGCAAAACCCTCAATTAGCTCTCAATCTTAAAATACGCACAAGCAAGCGGAGGAAACGAGGCGGTGCGAAGCACTTAAGAGCCTTTTTCCTTTAGGTTGTGAAATACAACCGCCTTATACCCACCTTATAGTTTGTATTTTTCAAAATCGAGCTTCACGAAAGTATTTATCTATTTTTGCCTTTTTTCTTTGGTTTGAGATTCGAATACAATGATTGGGTAATGACCTCCCAAGTCAAGGTTGTGATTTCTCACGTATTTGGAGTACTTGTGAATTTATTGTTCTACGTATACAATATATTAATAGTATTCACAAAAAAAACGAAAAACCGATAATACGTATTAGTAGAGTGCTACTAATACAATTAGCTATTATGGCTATATAAAAACAAAAATTTTTCAAATAAAAACACAACACGCCTCTCCGGCAGCGGCGCCAAAATGATTGTAGAGTTTTTACCCCTTTAGGAAAAGGAAGGCAAAAGTGGCAAGTATTAAGTGTCGGTTTAGGAAAACCGAGCACTAATAACCAAATAAGTCCAAGTTCGTTTCCCAAGGAGGCAAGTGCGTTGTGTAATGAATTGATTTTGATTTGTGATTATATGATTGAAAAAGAAAGGAAGAAATGAGATTAGAAAAGGAAGACGGTTACGACGACGGATTAAACTAAGACGAAAAGGGCGATCACGTAAAACCGTAAAAACTACCAAAATTAAAATTTTAACCTAAAAATTACTAAAAATCCACAATAATATCCTAAGAGTTTACAAAAAATCCAAACTTGCTAAAACATTTTAATTAATTAGATAATGACTTTTTAATGCTAATTAAAGCCCTAAAAATCACAATTAATTATTAAAAAGCCCTAAACAAGATTTTAAAGTTTGTAAACCTCAAAAATAACCTAATTAAGCTAAAAAGTATTTTTTTAAAATTTTAAAACTAAATAAAACTATTTTTAAACACTTAAAAACTATTAAAATCAATTAAAACTTAAAGTAATCCTAGAAAATAATTGAAAAGCCCTAAAAATATTTGGAAAGTTACAAAACTCCTAATTAAGTGTCTAAAATCTAGGAAAAATGTAAAAACTTAAAAAATCAAACTTTCTATTTTTAATAATAAAATAATATTAAAATATTCACAAAAATTCAAAGTTTATAAAAAAATTCTAAAAAATGACCAAAAATCTAGAATAATGTAACTAAGACAAAAATGCAATCAAAAATTTCCAAAACCTTTTAATAATTTTATATTAAATTTCAAAGTTGGTTAAAAACCCTAAAATCAAATAAAATTAAAAATAAGACTTTTTGAAAACTTAAATGGCTGTAAACCTCAAGTTACTTAAATAAAACCTAAAAACATTTTTTTAAAAATTTTAAAACTACTTTTTCTATTTTTAATCTAATTAATTAAAAACGGGTAAAGAAAAATTAATAAAAAATAAATAAAGAAAGAGAAAAATCAAAACTTTGGCCAGAAAAGTCCTAAACTAAGTGACAAACCTAAGAAAAATGTAAACTGGCCAAAAACTTTAACCAATAAGCTTGTGAGAGCTTATTTAGCTACGGCTTACATATGAAAAGCCCAAACAAAAACTTGTTAAATGGATACTGGTTTGAGTATTTAGCAGTAAAAGACCCAAGGGCACGCTGGTAAGACGTATGTGTTGTGAGAGGAGTGGCGCAGGTTCGAGTCCTGGCCACGTCCTTTTTGCTTTTTTTTTCTTTTTTAAAACTTTAAACTCAAGCCTTATGCTACTTAAGCTTCAAAAACACAAATCCAATCCAATTTGAGCAAGATTAAAACAAGCTGGAACCAAAAACGTGCTCAGATAGGTTTTTTTATGAACGCAAAGAAAAAAATTATTCTTCACTTGTGAAGAATAGAACAAGAGGAGCAAGTTCTATGGTTTTGTGGTGTTTGATGGACAAATGGGGGCACCCATACACTCAGTTGAGTGTAGGGAGTCAAGCTAATCACAAAAACACAAGTCACTTTTCACAAATTACACACAAATGCATAAAATGGTCACTGATATGGCTATGAGTAGGTCTGTGAGGAGTGAACTGGTTCAATTGGCACAAAAGTGAGATTCAATGCCCAATAACTTACACACAAGCTAAGCTAATGACATACAATCAATCACCATTCCTGCTTAAACCCTACTTCTAACAGATTACAAAGTTTGAGGCACAAATTTCAACAAGAACAGTCAATCAAGGCATTTCTGAATTTTAGCTATAATACTTAAACTTTAACATGCAAACTTGTTCTATATTCTACTAATTTGAAAACTAAGCACAAGTATCACAAATTAACCACCTAAGAAGATCTTTTAACAGGTTTTAAAGCAAACTTGAAGTCAATAAACCTATCTTAGGCCTTAATCCAAACACACCTTAATTTTCAGAAATTGAAATTTTTCAAACCAAATGCAATCAAACTACAACCAAATTAATTTCTACTGCTTATAACATGCATAAAACCCTAAATTACGCAATATCCAATCAGTTTAACAAACACATAACCAGTTTCTCACAAATTTCATGCAAAGTCACATAGAACTGAAACTTTTGAAAACTGAAAAGGGAAACAAGGATTTTACCTAGAGGGACCTACATCCAGGTCCCTCAGTGACTGAAAAGTCACCTCCCACAAGCTGGTGGCTTGTGCTGATGGCTTATAGAAACAAGGTGGCTAGTAGAGAATTGATGGTGGTGGTTACAGTTGACACACACACCCAATATGTCTTCTCAAAGGGTGATATAGTATGTACCTGCTAAGAAAGAAGGTAAACAAAAGATTGAGCTGTTCACAAGACAAATGAGCTATAAGCCAGCTTATCAGCTAAGCTGCCTAAGGCTTATTTGACAGAAAATGAAAAAAACTGATTTTTGATTTTTTTAAAATTTTAATAACAACTAAATCAACAAGTGCTTTAACCCTCACTTAAGCTTAATAATCAACAAGAATATCAGGCCTATGTGATCAGCTTAAAACACTTGGACCCAATACTTAAAAATTTAATAGCTTGAGTCACCAAACAGAAACTTAATATGAAATTTTAACTTGAAAAATTAAAAATGCAAATGGAAAGTAAGTGGGCTCTTTTGTTTCTCGTCAACAACTCAGTACCATTTCATTTCATAAAACAAACATGGATTTACAGGGTTATGACCAAAGAGAAGGAAAAAGAACTGGTTACAATGAAAATTCTAAGTGCCTTTATATAGAGGCTTACAAGGTTCTAGAAAACATTAAACCCTAATGCTGTAAACTTCCTCTATTGCCCTTCTCGAATATTTGAAGATGCCAGAAAGATGCCGATTTTTGAATTTGGCCAAGAACCCATGTGATGATCATTTGGATGTATGTGGGATGCCAGTGGTGAAAAGGAGATCTTGGACGTCCATATTTTCTTTGGGAGCACGAAAATTCTAATAGGCGTTGATTAGCTGTCCTCAGTTTGTCTTCAAGCTCGGATGTGGGTAAGGGGAGGGTTGGAGAGCCATGTGAGGATGAGGGGGACGTTTTTGGGAGTTGGGTTTGGGTTTAGGGTGTGATGAATTAACAATCTGGAAATAATGGGATTATATCCCTTTGATTTGAGGGAATGGTAATTAGGGTTTATGAGGTGAGATTAGGGAGTAATTAGGAGTGAAGGATGAACAGTAGATGTTTCCCCCCATTTTAATTAATATAAAATTGGTTTAAAAACTGATTTATTTAAAAAAAGGATTAGGGGTGGTGGGATCTGACGTGGTGTGGGAGAGTGAGGTGTAAGGATGTGAGTGGCTGGTGGAGGTGATGTGGATGGATGATAGGCTGGTGTGAGTTAGGGTGTTTGACAGTTTTGGCCCCCAAGGTTTCCTCCTTTGTTTAACTTGTAATAAACAGCTCATGACTCCATTTCCCTTTATAATCATCTTTGTAAACTTGTCATTTTTGGCACAACAAGTTTTTAAACTTGTTTCAAGGACTAAACATGCAAATTTATGATATTTGAAGGACTGATTTTGGCATTTTCTTCATTCTTCAAGGTTTGACTTGTTTGTTGACTTCTTGGAGGACCAATATTGACAATTTAGTTTTGTTGAGGGACTAAATTTGTCAATTCTTCAAAGTTAAGGGTCCTTTTTGTAATTTTGACAAACTTTAGGGACCAAACTTGTAATTATGAAGATACAAGGGTATAAAGTGTCAATTCTTCCATATTGGAGGACCCTTCTTCATAATTCTTCAAATCTTCAAGGGTTTTCTTGGAAAATTCTTCATTAGGGCTTGGTTCATCGTGCGGCTTCGTTTCCCGTGTTCGTTTTTGCATGATTCTTGTGATTTTTTGTCATTTTCTCAATATCCGTACCTAAAATACACAAGCAACAAACACAAGCATATATTTGGGTATTTTGATGATATTTAATGCATTTTAAGCCCTATTTGGAAGATGAGACTATGTATAAAAGCAGTCTCATCAGAGTGCAATAGGGATAAGGCTATCAAAAGTCCAAGAACAACTATAGAACCAGTCCAAGAATCTCTGAAATCTTTCCAAAAGGAGATAGCAGGAGTCCCAATGGAACTAAAGCATTGGTAACTATAGATGGAGTTGTGAACTGGGTTGAAGATGATGAAGAAGAAGAGCTTTGTTTGATAGCTCTCTCCCATGAAAATACTAAGGTACATCCTTGTTCTAAAGATTGTGTTCTTAAATTTAATAGTTTAAAAGTATAACTTGATGAACAGTATCAAAAAGTTAACACATGTGCTGTAGAAGCAAATACTTTTAAACAAGGTGTTGCTAAGTTAGAGGAAAATATAGTTTTGTATAAAAATGGTCAATAAAACTATGAAGAGAAAATTAGAATTTTGACACTTCAAATGAGAGAAAAAGATGTGGAAATTAAAGCTTTTGAAAACAACTTCTGAAAGTAACAACAAAAAATAAAGTTTTAAAAACCAGTCTTTTTAATGAATGGGAAGTGATTAATCAATGGCAAAAATCCTCTAAAGGATTGGGTAAGCTGATTAATTCACAAATGGGGTATTATGATAAAACAGGTCTAGGTTATATTGAGGACCAACCCGGGATAACCTTAACTGACAAGGACTTATCAAAGGGGATTTTTGATAGTTCTAACGAGTCAGCTGATACTCATGAAAATGATAGATATACTGAAGGAATGAAGGCAGTTCCTCCACCATTATCAGGAATTTTCATGCCCCCTAATAATGATATAGGTATAGAGTTAGATGAGTCAAATGCTGCTATTAATATTAAGTCAAATGATTCAGAGAGTCAAATTCTAGTACCTTGACCCAAGATAAACCTGTTGTGACAAAAAAACATTATTTATCCACCTTTAATGAGTAACTTTGTGTCTGAAGGATAAGTGTCTACAACTTGTTCTACTCCCAAGAAGTTAAAAACTCCTAGTAAGACATTGGATAATAATGCAAAACATAATAGTGATACCAAGAAGGGTGAGCTAGGTTTTAAGAAAACTAAGTCAGAACAATCTTTTGGGTCTTATTTGAGAAGAAAAGGATGTTATGTCTGTGGAAGTCTAAATCACTTTATCAAAGATTGCACTTTACATGAAGATAAAATTGCAAAACAGAAGGCTGCAGAAAAGGTCACAAAGAAAGGTAATGTAAAAATGCACAGTTAAATAGGCAAATGGGACCTAAAGATGACAAACCTAAGTTTAATCATGCTAAAAGGGTAAATAAACCTCATAAGGTTAATAATGTTAAACACCCGCTCTCTACCAAGGACTTTGTTCCAAGAGCAATACTTATGAAACAAGGCCTAGTACCTTTGAAGTCTGGCAAGCCAAGTACCCGCAAGCCTAGAACTGTAAGTACTGCTAGACCAAAAGCAAGTACCACTGGTCAAAATTTTGGTAAATCAGTGTCCCACAAATCTTCTAGAAGTGTAGTTGAGAATGATAAAACACCTAGAAGTAAGTCTTATAACAAACCAGTGCAAATGTGGGTCCCTAAAGGAGAAAAACCATGTGTTTAAGCAAGTACTGCTAAAACAGTACTTAAGTAAAAAAGGTTCAAGGACAATAAACCCACTTACGTCTTTGACTATTTAACTAGAACCACGAAGTATAAGAGTGTGTGTAGTCTTACTGGAAAAACTACCTATCAAACTCTTAGGTATGTAGGTCCCACAAGATCCGAGCCAAATGTGGCTTGGGTCCTTGTTAAAAACTAATAAATTTTGTGTATGTGTAGGAGAATCTAATTGTTGAATTGAAAGATAAAGGTATTATAGATAGTGGATGCTCAAGGCACATGATAGGAAACAAAGATTTCCTTGCTGAATTTGAAGAATTCAGAGGTGGACCAGTATCCTTTGGTGGTAGTAAAGGTAGGATCACTAGAAAAAGGAAAAATCAATACAGAGAAGTTGGAATTTGAAGATGTGTTCTTTGTAAAAGAATTTAATGAATTTAATCTCTTTTCTAGTATCACAAATGTATGATAAAAAGAACAAGCTGCTCTTTACAGATACAGACTGCTTGGTGCTTTCCAAAGACTTTGAGATGCCAAAGGAATCTCAAGTACTGCTTAAGGTACCCAGGCAAGAAAATATGTATACCTTTAATCTTCATACTATTACTCCAACAGGTGGCATTACATGTTTGCTGGCTAAAGCTTCTAATGATGAGTCTAATATATGGCATAAGAGGTTAGGTCATGTGAACTTCAAGAACCTTAATAGATTGGTTAATGGTAATTTGGTTATAGGGTTACCTAACAAATCTTTTCAAAATGATTTCACATGTACTGCTTGTCAAAAAGGTAAACAACATAGAGCCTCTTGTAAGACCAAGACTGTCAATTCTATGACTAAGCCTTTACAACTTTTGCATATGGATTTGTTTGGTCTAGTTTTTGTTAGGAGTATTAGTCATAAGACCGTTTGCCTAGTTGTAGATTCAGTTGGGTTTTCTTTTTATCACATAAGAATGAAACCAATGAATTACTTAAGGACTTTATCACTTTAGTTGAAAAGTAGTTCACTAAACAAGTCTTAATCATTAGGACAGATAATGGGACATAATTTAAGAATGCTGAATTTGATTAATTTCGTAGGTCTAAAGGAATCAAGAGACAATTTAGCAATCCTAGGACTCCACAGCAAAATGGAGTAAAATAGGACACTAATTGAGGCTGTTAGGACTATGCTAGCTGATTCTCTTTTGACAAATATCTTTTGGGCAGAAGCAATCAATACTGCATGTTATGTGTTAAATAGAGTCTTAGTGACCAAGCCTCAAAACAAAACACCTTATGAACTTTTGACTGATGTTAAGCCAACCATAATTCATTTGAGACCTTTTGGGTGTCATGTGTCTATTTCGAATACTCTTGATCATTTAGGGAAGTTTGATGGAAAATCTGATTTAGGATATCTAGTAGGATATTCATTGAAAAGTAAAACATATAGGGTTTATAACTTGGCATTTAGAAAAGTTGAAGAAAATGCCCATGTTAATTTCTTGGAAAATAAGCCCAATGTCCCAGGAATAGGTTATGCTTGGATGTTTGATTTGGATTATCTAACTAACTCAATGGATTACTATTATGTGCAAAAGATTGTCAAACTAAAAATGCAGGTGAGGAGAATGGTATAACAAAGTTAGGTACTCAAGAAGGACCCTCTTCATCAGATTCTCACGATGATGATGTTCACATTTATGTATCCAATATGCCTATTGTTTCTCCTATGGTTTCCAGCCCCCAACAAAAGCAACCAATACCATCCAATGATGATCAAGACTCACAAGAGCTCTAGAGGCTTCAAGATCAAGAGAATAATGCTACAACTGCTAATAAGCATTCAGAAGAAGAATCTTTGGAATCACAACACTCAGTAGTACATATTAAACTTAGCGATACCTCATCTACAAGTACTGCTAAGCCAAATTCTACAAAGTCTGTTGATTCATTAGAAGATATTTTGCAAGCAATAGACAGTGAAGATTCTTATACTAGTCCAAATGAAGGGATCTTCTCCAAAGCTTCCTATGATGAGCAGGGTGCAGTAACTGATTTCAATCATTTGGAAACTGAAATTCCAGCCAATTCTATTCCCACTCATAAAGTCAACAACAACCATCCTACAGCTCAAATGATTGGAGACCCAAAGTGTAACACCCCATTTGTTAAGATGGAATGCTATAGTAAATTATGGTGTGTCATCAAATCATGTAAGGTAAATGTCTAAACATTCATGACCATAAATAGAAATACCGGAATCAAACATCGGTATTCTAGTAACTCACACACAAGCAATATTAAGTACTATAAATGAAACGACTAAACAATGTCCAAAAGATGTAAAGTATGAGAAAGTAGGAATAAATGCATAAGGTAAAAGAGGTCAGATAGCTTCCATCCGAATGCACTACTTTGGAGTTCCTACTTGCAACCTTGAGTACCTACCGTTTAGGGACATGGAAATGGAAAACGGCTGAGCATAACGCTCAGTGCACGAATATATAGCATAACGTAAAGACATAAAGGAATGAAAGCATATAAAGCATAATAAGCATGAATTGCAGCGGAAATGAATAAGTCCTGGGAAAACCTAATTGTATGTCATGTTTATTGGTTTTAGTTCTGAAAACATAGCTTATGTTACTTATGAAAATCTGTACTAGTTTAATATACCAAAAGCCAATATAGGTCATGAGGTCAACAACGTGCATGGATACTTGGAGGGATGACCTCGTCATGTAAATTAGAGGGGATGCCTCTAATTATATGATAATGGGTAGGAGGGATCAGCTCCTTGTGAAGGATGCAAGGCACACACCACATTCACCATGAAATTCTGACTAAAACTAAACCTAGGATGCACCCATACGCTCCACATGATAATAATAATATAATAATGGCCAAATAACTGAAAGGGACGTCACGAGCTATCACTCCACCGTGGTGAAGTCATAACACTAGTGCCTCTAGTGTTATGGTTATGGTACCTCCATAACTAGGTAAAACTGGTCATGCATGTATATGGCTAAGGTAACTAATAAAACATAAGCATTTAATCTGTAACTACTAGGGAAAAAGTTGGCTGCATACGGGAAATCCTAATAAAGGAAGAGGTTGTCCTTACTGAAGGACGGGAAATCCGTACCTTATGTCTAGTAGAAGCTAACAAAAACGCAGAAGAAACTACTCCACCTTGACGGATAATACTACATAAGAATGTGAACGTGTATGAGTTGTCTGAATTACATGTGTTTTACTGGTTATGTGTGCTATTAGCTTTTTATAGTTATTCTGTCATGTTTTAGTGTGTTACTGTGTTATCTGTAGTTATACTGATGTTCTGTTGTATATTATTCATGTAATAGTGTATTATAATACTTGTATTGTAATACTAAGTAACTTTCTAAAAATAGCATGTTTCCATAAAGAGTAAGTTTCTAAAAATAGAAAGTTTCCAAAAATAGTAAGTTTCCATAATTAGAAATAAGCTGGATTATTAATAATAAGTAAAGTTTAATTAGTGTAATACAAGTCATGGTTATAGCTTATTAATTAAATAACTGGTTAATTAATTAAACTATATATTATATGAATTTAATTAAAAGTACATGTTTTAATTAAATTTAGCTAAGTAAAATAGTTTAGGTTATACATGAAATATTAATTTTAATATTTAACATAAGTCATGAATTTAATTAAATTAAAAAGTCTAGTAATTAATTTAATTAAACATATTTTCTGATTTTAAATATTATCCCGAAACCGAACTCGTATTTTAAAAATTAACCCGAGCACGAAACTCGGGGTCACATATAAGCCGAGCCATAAAGATGAAACAAACAGCCTTACCAGTGGCTAGACCGGCTAGCCGGTTGCCACTGGTGGCTGGCGGTACCCACTGTCGAGCCACGGCTGCCCCACCGAGCCCGATTCACACCGGTTTACACCGGTTACCACCGGTTGTGACCGGTTCCCACTGCTTTGGTTTGTTCGGTTCCCACTGTTAGCCAAAAAGCCCCACCGAGACCCTATAGGTCTCGGTTGGCACTCGGTTCAACACAAAACCCCACCCCGACATTCGGTTTGGGGTCCCCTTGTTGCGTTCGACCCACAAGAACCCCACACCAAGACCATGAGGTCTTGGTTGGGCGAAACAAACACCACCGAGAGCCCCCTTGGTCTCGGTTTGGTGCTCGGCCGAATAAAACACCCACAAACACCCCCCTTTAATTCATGTTTTAATTAATCTACATATTTTATTACTTGTTTTTAAGATTAATTAAATAAAAACATGAATTCAATAAGAATTAAAAAGAAAAAGGAAGTGATTCTATTATACCGAACACGTGTAGGAAAAGGTTATGAGATCACGATCACGTACACACAATAATTAAGTAGCAAAAATCGTCCGGTTTGTCCTTCTTGTTTGTGGTGGCCGACGGCAATAGAGCAAAAAGGAGGCAAGGGAGAACTTTTTCTGTAAACCTAAATTATGATTAAGTTTTCCCTGTGTTTTGTTTATTATGGATTATAACTTGGGTCATGGGACAAAGCCCATCTTTTCCCTTCATCTTGTCCAAATCGTGGCACATAGGAAGCTCACAGGGAAACCCGTAGTTTTCCCGAGTTTAATTATTTACGTGTACGTTCATGTTTAATTATCGTGATTTTTAATGTCGTGTACTTAACACATTTATAATATATACGTAACTACATGTTATTAAATACCGTGACACGTGAATTATATTATAAATGGAAAGTTTTAATTTTTACCGTATTTTTGTATGTTCACTGTTCATGGTATTTTAGTGCGGGTTTTACAACTCTTCTCCTCTAAAAGAACAATTCATCCTCGAATTGGAGAAAACATAACTGAAAGAAAACATACCCGAATCAAAACTGGAAATGAGGGTAAGAAGTCTGTTGTTGATACGAAAGTTGGGTGATCCTTGCTAGACCTGAATTAGGCTTAATTCAGGTTGGCTGGACTCCGGCTCCTGCACCAAGTGAGTTATCTGGTTGGGATCCTGCACATTAAAACAACACGCGTTAGGCTTACCGTGGGAATGTTTCCCACGATTAGACTCCGGCGTGAGAGTAATTAATCGGTTAGGGTTATAGGAATCGGATGAGATGTGAGTGTATAGAATGTAATACCTTTGTGGAACCCTTGAGGGTTCCTTATATAGGCAGTGAAACCCTAATGGGCTGTCACTGATGCTTCGGCCCCAAGGAAAGGATAAATACCAGAATTAGTTTTATTGTTATCTTCTAATTATGGTGAGTGAATATCCTCTCCTTTGGGATAAATCCTAATCATAGTAGGAGTATGATTCGGTCTAACCCTGTACCGGCCATGCCGGGCCGTGGGCCGCACACGTGTGTGCAGTTACTGTTCATCTAAGCCCATAGGCTTAAATAACATTAATCCCACCCATCCGTGATGGGCCAGATACGGGTAGTACCCGTGGGCCGGGTTCATGACCCGGCTGGGGACTATACGTCATCATGTCCCCCCAGTCTAGTTGTTACAGCCGTAGGTGTAACCTCTAGACTATCAAGATGCTCCCCAGACGTACCAAGAAAGACCCTTAGGGAATGATAAATTTTTTCAAAAATTTGTGTCGGCCGCACGTGGAAACCTGATTTAGGAATGTCATGCCAATGATACCTCATATCCCGACATGCCAATGATACCTCAGCCGCACGTGACGACCGGGACAAATTAAATGTAGCATTGAATATGGTCTTACGTATGAGCACATATCCTGACACAAGAATGAATGCATTAATGGTAGTCAACTAGTTAGTCACACGCCTACAAAAGTGCACCATTAATGCCCATCCTTAAGCCACGTAAAACTGTCTAGAAGTGACCCGTGGGTCCCTTCTGACGTTTTCAAAAATGTCAGAATTCCTATCCGTTGGATGGACGTAGTGGCTTACACGTGGCAAACATCTACGTTACCTCAGAAATCGAGGCAACCCTATATAAGAGTTGGTGTGTGCTACTGTTACACACACAGTTTATATTCATTCCACCATTGTTATTCCCAAGCTCCTTCCTTCAATCTTTTGACTCTTATTCCACGGACTTCCTCCGCCGCATGTTAGATCATCACGCCTTTCAAACCCTTTTTATAAAACATGGTAAAGGACAATCCCCTTATCACGGATGTCCTGAACGTGATGCCTGCGGAGAAATACATAGACTTTTTGTCTAAGTATTATATTCCCGAAAGCGTACACCCAACCTATCCAGGTGAAGGTGAAGCGATTACGGATGTACCGAGGGGAAAGATAGGCGTGTACACGCGCCTATTTAATTCGGCTAACTACCGCATCCCCTTAACCAAGTTTTTGGTAGATCTGCTTCTATATTATGACTTCCACATAACCCAGCTGCACTGCATAGGGGCATGTAAAATCAATCAATTTGATATTACCTGCCATACATGCGGAGTAACCCCGAGCGTAAATCTATTTAGGGTCTTTTACTCCCCCCAACTAGTGAATGGGTGGCTGTCGTTCAAAAAACGACCCGGGAACGCCCCCATGACGTATAGGAAGCCCTTAGACTCCCTCAAGAGTTGGCACGACCATTACTTTTTCGTTGATGAGAAAGTATTCCCTACCTCGTTCGTCCTCAAAACCAGAGTACCCAAAGACTTTCCTCCCAAATCCAAAGATTATAGTAGTAAGGATTTGAAAATTCTAGATACCCACAGCACAGAATTCCATAGGGGTTTGCCGGAGCACTTTCTGTGCTTAGTAGGGATAAGCCGCTACTACTATGGGAGGGAGGATATGTATCCGTGCTTTCTAACCGAACGTAGGCAGGGTAGGTCCACTTATATTTGTAGATGTAAAAAATGCCACATTTGTATTTTGTGAGCTTACTAATCCGTATATATGCATATGTCCGTAGAGATGAACCTACATGTATTATTGCGCCAAGGCGACCCAATGAAAGTTCCTGAAGGATTCCGTCCGCTGAAAGAAAATAAACTCCCCCTTCTTGATGCAACCTTAGACAAAACCATCCCGCGGGAAGAAACCATCGAGCAGAGATCAAATGAGGGAGAGCCCGTGATTGAGAAGTCCCCGCTTGAATTCCACAACGAAGATGGTGGAGAACTGCTGCTGGAGGGCACCGTCTCGCACCAGGATGAAGAAGAAGAAGAATATTTCACCAACCCTGCTGACGACCGCACTGGTGAGGATGAAGAAACTACCCAAGCTTCTGGGTCCCCCAAGCCCAAATTTAGGAAAAGAAAGACTACCAGGAGGGTAGAAAAAACTCTAGGGGACGGGGCGGGGGCACATAATGCTCCCCCGAAGAAGCTAAGGAAAGACCATCGACCCTTCACCGCGCCCGGATGAGCAAGTCTGGATGGCCACCCCCGTGAATGCTGTAGCTCCCACCATCACGGAACCCATCACTGGCACTACGTAAGTACCTTTTTTAATACTCAAAGGATATTGATCCATAAACAAAACTAATGTGTGTTAAATAACAGGGCGGATCCATCGATCGTGGCCCAAGAGAAGGAGGTGGAAAGGGAACCCTCTCCCGTGACATCAATGAGACCTCCATCCCCTCCGGTGACCCATGCTGAGGAGCCACATCCTGAGGAACCCGACACCAGCCTACGGCTAGCATGGTATTTATCTAGCTTAACAAGGTTGGAGGCAGAGTCCGAGTGCTCTGAATTTATTGAACACATCACTCCTCCAGCACTGGCGTAAGATTTGGACGAGCTGGAGCATGAGACGTTGCTGGAGCAGTTTGATGTGTCCTCCGCACACCAAGTAACGGTTGGTGCGGCCCTGAGACGTCGTCTGATCAAGGCCTTCACTAACGTGAGCCGTGCTGACAAAAAGATAGCTCGTCGTGAAGCACTGGTGGGTAAGCACGAGAAAACCATCACATCCTTGCAGGCAGCGTTGGTCGTGGCTGAGTCAACCATCAAGGAGCAAGCCCATCATGCCAACGCTCGTGAAGAACGTATTGCCGAGCTGGAGGCCCTTTTAGCTGCATACAACGAGAAGGTATGCTCGCATATTAATGTTTATTTGTGCACACAGAAAACCACGTTGTTTCTGTAATAACTCCAAGTGTTATATATATAGGTATACGCAGCCGAAGCTTCCACTAAAGTCGTAACCGTACAAGCCTTCACTATTGCTCAAGAGCGCGACGCGCTGAAGGATGAGCTAACCCAGGCGCGGACTACCTTGGACGAGCAAGCTGCAGCAGCTAAGGGCGAGCTAAGCAAGATGGCCACGGACTGTGCTGAAATGGTGTGTCCTCCTTTGCTCACAGCCATAGCTGGGCGTAGATGGATGGTTGGCCAGGGAATGCGACTTGCCGTGAGTAAGGTGACGGAAGCTCCTTACCTGCTACAGGCATTTGCTGACGTTGTCTCGGATGGTATTGACCGTGGTAGGCACGAGGGGCTGGTCAAAGCTGCGGAGCTGATAGGCAAGAAGGAAGATATCACCCAACACGCCTACCACAACCCTCTAGCCGCAGACAAGATGACTGCGTTAATGGCCGCTCTTGCTGAAATCCAACACCCCCTCCTAGACGAGCTAGAAGCGCTAAAGGATGCTCCTAATGAGGTAATAATGTCCAAGCTCACTGCTGATCCCATCCAACTAACTTTGCCCACCTACGACTCTGCGTCAAAGGTGATGAAAAGTGAAAAACTGCTGGCCGAGGCATTGGATGCGAACATGACCAGGACACAAGATGGGAAGAATGCTCACGGGGAGGACCTCCGCACCTTGATTGAAGAATGGAAGAAGGAGATGGGGGAGTTCCTACCTCCTTTGTAATTTACATTGTAAACATTTGTATTATGTTATTCGTTCGTGTATGTACACGGCTAAAACTGATGTTGTAATAACTTGTCATAGTTATGCAAGCTAGTCTATGATGACCACGGCTATTTTGGTGTTTTGAATTTGAAACTTGTGTATATATATATATATATATATATTTTAGATATCATATACCTGTACTGCATGACAGGTCACGTCTTACCCAAAAAATATAATCAAGTTTATATGTTACTAGACGTGCGGCGTGCGTCTTTACCATGCGAAGCACTACCTGAGCGCCGCATATGGAAACTTATCACAACGTCTTGTGAGTAAGGTGTCTAGTAAGGATACATGATCCGCATCGCGGGGGTTGCATCCCTCTTATGCGACAAGTTGAATTATTAGGTTCACTTAATCCTCTTACCCCGCCTGGAGGCGCATTGTACATGTACGGTATTGAATGAATGCATATGAATAAGATATAGCACATTGTAGTAATAGCAACTAAATCTATACGACAATAAGAAAATCTAAAAAAGAAGACAATCATTTGCACAAGAACAAGTCGTGGAGCTAGCTAGGCACCACGACATTTTATTAGAACGTTTACGTTTTTTTGTTTGAACAAGAATGGGAAATCCTAAAAACAAAAGGAACCTAGAAAGCATAAAAAACAAAACAAAACAAAGAGAACACATGGATCTTCATTGAAGCTAGATATAGCGAAGTGTCCATGTGGAAGCCGTAGCTTTCAAAGATAGCACCTTTAAGATTGCAGATATTCCATGTGCGTTCCAGGTCGCGGCCATCCATGTCACGTAACTTGTACGCGCCCCGTCCTAAGGCTTCCGTGACCTCATACGGTCCTTCCCACTTAGGGCCCAACTTTCCTGTATTCTCTGCTCGACTTGCCTCGTTAGCATGATAGACATAATCTCTCGGTCAAAAAGAAACACCTTTAACTTTGGCGTCATAATAAGCCTTCATCCGTGCCTTGGACTTGGCTTCATTGATAGCCGCTATCTCCCTTTTTTCCTCTAACATATACAGATTGATCCGGAGCTGCTCGTCGTTTGTGACGACATTAACCTCCGATGTGCGGATGGTAGGCATTCCTATTTCTGCTGGTATAACAGCTTCAGTGCCGTAGGCCAATGCAGATGGGGTGTCCCCGTTGGCTGTTTTGATCATTGTCCTATGTGCCCATAGAACATGTGGCAGTTCGTCCACCCATTTGGCACTTCGTTCCTCCAGGCATGCCTTGATGCCTTCACCCAAGCTTCTATTTTCTCGTTCCACAAGACCATTTGACTACGGATGCTTAACAGATGTGAAGCGCCGTTTGATATTCAATGCTGCGCCCCAGTCCTTGAATGGATTATCCGCGAACTGCTTCCCGTTGTCCGAGATTATTTCTCCTGGTAAGCCAAAACGGCACACGATGTTCTCCTAAACAAACTTTTTAACTTGTTTTCCTGTGATGGATTTGACTGCCTTGGCCTCTATCCAGCGTGAAAAGTAGTCCATTGCGACAATCAAGAACTTAACTCCCCCCGCAGCTACGGGAAAAGGTCCTGCAATATCGATCCCCCACTTATAGAATGGCCATGGGGATGTAATGGGTGTAAGTTCCTGTTGCGGATGTCGTGGTACTGGTCTATGCACTTGGCAATCACTGCACTTGCGAATCATGTCGCGTGCATCACTATGCATGGTAGGCCAATAATATCCTGTGCGTAGAGCTCGGGCTACTACAAATCGGGGACCCGCGTGCATGCCGCATAACCCTTCATGTATCTCACTAATAAGTGTGAAAACACTTATCATTTTACCACATATTTCCAATAATAACAAGACCAAAACGTGTATTTTATGTCGTAAAAGTCGGAATTATGCGTGGTTTGTGTTTTTATTGTGTTTTAGGACCAAAAGATGCAAAAGGAAGAAAACATGGGCTATCACGGACTTTTATCAAAGAAAAAGACTAAAGACGAAGTCGAAAGATCGAGAATGCAATAAGAACGGAAGTCCAAGGCCTATTCTGAAGATTTATCGAAGAGAAAGTCTAAAGACGGAAGTTTAATGAAGTCAAAGAACTCAAGTCTAATTATAGAAGAAAATTATAAGACAAGTTCAACTTATATCGACAAATCCCGAGACGACGTCGAGAAAGACAAAGAAATTAAGTCGAGTCGAGACGAGAAGAAAGAAAGAAGATAGCTTAAGCATGTAATCTCCCCACCTCCTATAAATACCCTCCTAATATGTCATTAGGAGGGTGTTAGGTGGTTAGTTTTTAGTAGTTGTAGTTAATTTTTAGTTTTTAAGTGTGTTTTTAATTTTCTCTCTAGTTTTCCTTTCAAGCTTATTTAATCTTTACAATAATCTTGTAATCTTTGGATATTAATCTTTAATCAATCAAGCTTATTTTCTTAATTCTCATTCTACCTTTCTTAATCTTTTTCTAATCTTGATAATCATGTAGTTTTATTTTAATTTTGTTGATGGTTTGATTGTGTAGCTTATTTGATTGTGCTTATTGAATTGGTGATCTTAAAAGTCTTTATTTAAGTGCTTATTTTTCTTAATCTTAATGCTTAATAGATCTTAAAAATAAATTGGTTTAGATAAGTTTAAGTTTTTATTAAAAGTGATCTTTGATTTCTAGCTTATTTAGAGTTTTAAAAGTTTTTAAATTCTAGCTTATTTACTTTTTCTTAAAATCTTTTTGGCTTAACTTTTGGTATGTGCTTATTTTTGGATTTGCTTAATTGTTAAGTTTTTTGTGATATTCGGGTCCTCTAAACCCCATTTCTCCGAATAACAGTCACCTTCCCTTGTATTTCGAATAGCACTTAGTTCTTCATTCCAGATAGTCATCTCCTAGTTATTTCGAATAGCTGTATCTTTAATTATTCCAGATAAGCAACATTTCAAATATTCCAGATAGGGTACATTTCAAATATTCCGGATAAGCATCCTCGTATTTTATTCCGGATAAGCTTCATAACAGTGGGTTCCGGATAAGCAAAAGGAAACAACATTCCGGATAAGTATCTCGACCGACATTCCGGATAAGGACCCGGAAATTATCCGGATAGTGTTTCGATCTTGAGATTCCGGATAAGGGGTACTTATTTATTCCGGATAAGCAGTACGAGCATTTTTCTAGATAAGCTGCACAACAAGATTATTCCGGATAAGTCTTAGTCAATTATTCCGGATAAGCTTAGTTTTATTATCCCGGATAAGCCTTGGATCTACATTCCGGATAAGCAGTATAATCAGGTATTCTGGATAAGGGCTTAATCCTTATTCCGGATTAGCTTCATTTTTTGTTCACTGTTTAATTTAAACTTTATTTTTCCCGCCTTTTAATCATTTACTTTTCAACTTTTAAAGTCTTCATTTTTAGTTTAAAGTTACAAGCTTTCTTTTTTATTTTATTTACTCAACGACATTTTTATTATTTAGCTTAAATAGATAATCAAACTTCTTTTATTTTCCACCAAGAACAATTGAGTCGCACTAATTAACGGTAATCAATTCGAAAAGATCGGTTTAACAAACTTTCATACGAGGCAAACCCTTGTATTAAATGGCGCCACTGCAGGCTCTTTTCGTTAAGATTAACAGTTTTAAGTGAGAGACGCGTTGAATTTTAGGATCCGTTCATTTTTGAACGTTATTTTCCTTGCTTTAGAATTTTAAAAAAATTATAAAAAATATAAAATTTTCAAATATACAAAAAAATAGAAAAACATATAAAAACCAAAAATATTTCTTGTCTATTTTTCTTTTCCTTTTGTAGGTGTGTATGCGTACTCGTGCTCGTAAGAAGAAAGTAGCTCAAGCCGAAGTCATTACTCCACCTATTGTCACCATGGACAATCAACCAATGATCGAGCTTTTGCAATCGCACGTAGAGGGCAACACCGATGCTATTGTCATACCCGAGATTAGAGCCAACAACTCTGAGCTCAAATCACGCTTTATTCAAATGGTCTCTGCTCAACCTTTCTTGGGGCGTTCACTTGATGATCCTCATGACCATATAAAAAGGTTTCTTCAACTCACTAATACGGTCAAGTATAATGGGGTTTCACAAGAAGTGATTCGCTTACAACTTTTTCCTTTCTCCTTAGAGGGACAAGCCCGAAATTGGCTTGATAAGGAACCGCCACAAAGTATTCTTACGTGGACAGATTTAGAGACCAAATTCATCAATTACTTTTTTCCACCCTCACGTACTACCGCTTTGCGGAATGAAATCATTACATTTGAACAAAAGTACGGTGAGACATTTAGTGAATCTTGGGACCGTTTTAAGGAACTTTTAAGAAAGTGTCCACAACATGGTTTCACAAAAGTACATCAAATTAATAGTTTTTACAATGGTTTAAGCATGAATGACCAAGATTCACTAAATAGTGCTTCGGGGGGTAATATTTTGGTTAAGTCTTCTAATGCTGCTTGGGATATTATTGAGAACAAGTCTAGAGTGCAAACCAAAAGTGTTCGGACTAATGTGGCTAGTGCTAGCACTAATGAGAGCGACAAGAGAATTGATAAGCTTACTACGCTTGTTGAAACACTTGCTCTCCAAACCGCTAACAACACCAAAGCTATCAATGCTCAAGTTAATGCTTTGAGTCAATCATGTGAAATACGCGGGGGATCTCACTCATACACCGATTGTCCTTCGACTCATGACAATCCGGAAAATGTGTATGCCACCAACGGTAACTTTTCTACAGGAGGCTATCAAGCACGTACTCAAGGTGACCGCAATTTGCTCAGCTATCGCTCAAACAACTTTCTTTCACCACCCGGTTTTCCACCTCAAAACCCAAACAACCTCAATCGCAACAATCAAAACCAACCTCGTGCTCCAAATCAATATCAAACCCATAGAACCCCATATCCACCTCAAAGAAACAACCAAGTTTACCAACAACCCGCTTATTAACCACCTGCCTACCATGCTCCTCCTCCCAACCAACCCAACGTATTTAATCACGAGCTTGAAACTTACATGAGGACTAATGATGCAATAGTGCATAATCTTCAGCGGGAAATGGCCAACATGAAAGCAGATATGGTGAAACAAGGAAATGATCTTCGAGCCGATATGCGAAACTCTTTGGCAAGTCAAACGAATGACTTAAGGAACATGATGGCTAGTTTTTCCCAAGTAATCAAGCCTCTGGTTCGGGTTCTCTTCCGAGTAACACCGTTGCTAATCCAAGAGGGGAGATGAAAGAAATCACCACTCGCAGTGGAAAAGGTTTAAAGGAACCCGAGCTTCCTACACCTACACCGGTGATTGTGACAAAGGAAAACGAGTCTCCTTCTCCGGTTCCTCCACCTTCTATTTCTCCAACACCTTTAACTTCCACTTCTCCAATTCCTCCGCCTTCTACTTCCACCCCTCCACCACCTAAGAATGTGAGTGAGAATTCCATTCCAAAGCCTTCATCTCAACCCAATATACCTTATCCTTCAAGGTTGAGGAAAGAGAAATTGAAGAACAAGGATGATATTCAGGTTTCCAACTTTCTCAAAATGTTCAAACAACTGAATTTCAATATCTCCTTTGCTGAGGCTCTCGCTCACATGCCGAAATATGCTAAAATGTTTAAAGATCTTCTCAGTGATAAGGAGAAACTTCTCGATATTGCTCAGACCCAACTTAATGAGAATTGCTCCGCAGTGCTCTTAAGGGAATTACCCACCAAACTTGGTGATCCGGGTCGTTTCTTGATTCCTTGTAACTTCCCCGGGGTAGAGAATTGTATGGCCCTAGCCGATCTAGGTGCTAGTATAAACTTAATGCCATTAAGTGTTTGGAAACAATTATCTCTACCCGAGCTAGTCCCCACCCGAATGACTTTGGAATTAGCTAACCGTACGGTTGCTTATCCGGTGGGGATAGCCGAAGATGTCTTCGTTGGTGTCGACAAATTCACCTTTTCGGCGGATTTTGTTGTCGTTGACTACGAGATGGACCCCCGTGTTCCATTAATCGTTGGACGTCCATTCTTGAGGACCGGTCGCACTCTCATTGATGTAGTCGTGAGCGAATTAATCATGAGAGTTGGTGACGATAAAATCGTCTTCAACATGGGTAAACTTTCTAAGCAGCCGTCTGAAAATGAGAGCGTTAATTTCATTAACGTTCTTGATGAGGCTTGTGAAGAACAGTTCAAAGACGCTTGTAAAAGTGGTTCTTCTTCTCTACCCATTGTTGAGACAGTTGCCTCTATTGCTCCATCACTAACTCCATTTGGAGAAAGTGATTTCATCTTGAAAGAATTTGAAGCAACTTTGGGAGATGTGGACTTGCAATATGACGATTCTCCCTCCAATTGGGATGAAGACATTCGTACCATTGAGAAACTTCTCAATGAGGACCATATCTCTCCACCATCTCCTAAGGATATTTCTATCGATGAACCGAATTTGACTACGCCTTCCATCTAAAATCCTCCGGATTTAGAGCTTAAGGACCTACCGTCTCATCTCGAGTACGTTTTCCTTGAAGACAACAAGAAGTCACCCGTCATCATCGCAAAGGATTTGAAAGAAGACGAAAAATCCCGACTTATCGCCGTGCTGAAGAATCACAAGAAAGCGATTGCTTGGAAAATCTCCGATAATCGTGGAATTGATCCTCACTTTTGCACACATAAAATTCTCATGGAGGACGAGTTTAAACCCACTATTCAAAGCCAAAGAAGGGTGAATCCCAAGATCCATGACGTTATCAAAAAAGAGGTTATCAAACTTCTTGATGCGGGAATGATCTACCCTATCTTGGATTCACCATGGGTTAGTCCCGTCCATTGTTTGCCTAAGAAAGGCGGAATCACCGTTGTGCCCAATGAAAACAACGAGTTGATTCCTACTCGTCTCGTTACAGGGTGGAGAGTTTGTATAGACTATCACAAACTCAATGATGCTACGAGAAAGGATCATTTTCCCCTTCCTTTCATGGACCAAATGCTTGAACGTCTAGCGGGTAATGACTGTTACTGCTTTTTAGATGGTTTCTCCGGGTATTTTCAAATTCCCATCGATCCCAAAGACCAAGAGAAAACCACATTCACTTGTCCTTATGGAACATTTGCTTATAAAAGAATGCCTTTCGGCTTATGCAATGCTCCTGGGACATTCCAAAGGTGTATGATGGCTATCTTCCATGACATGGTTAAAGAAACTATGGAAGTCTTCATGGATGATTTCTCGGTCTATGGTGATTCTTTCTCTACTTGCCTTGCCAATTTGGAACGCATGATTAAGCGGTGTGAAGACACTCGCCTTGTTCTAAATTGGGAAAAATGCCATTTCATGGTAAAAGAAGGCATTGTGCTTGGACATAAAAACTCAAAAGCCGGTCTTGAAGTCGACCGTGCTAAAGTGGATGTCATAGCCAAATTACCTCCACCTTCAACCGTGAAGGGTGTGAGAAGTTTCCTTGGTCATGCGGGCTTCTATCGTCGATTCATTCAAGATTTTTCTAAAATCGCTCACCCGATGACCCACCTCTTGGAAAAAGATACTCCTTTTATCTTTTCTAAAGATTGTCTTGAATCCTTCAATCTTCTTAAGGACAAGCTAACTAAGGCACCGGTCTTGGTTACCCCTAATTTAGAGCTACATTTTGAATTGATGTGTGATGCTAGCGACTTTGCTATTGGAGCGGTTTTGGTCCAAAGAGTGAACAAACACTTCCAACCAATCCACTATGCTAGCAAGACAATGACGGGGGCTCAATTGCATTATACCACTACCGAAAAAGAGCTTTTAGCTGTAGTGTATGCTTTTGAGAAGTTCCGCCCCTATCTTGTCCCTTTCCACCACCATTGTCTATACCGACCATTCCGCGTTAAAGTACTTGTTGACTAACCAAGATTCTAAGCCATGACTTCTTCGTTGGGTTTTGCTCCTACAAGAATTTAATATGGAAATTCGTGACAAAAAGGGAGCCGAAAACCTAGCCGCGGATCTTCTAAGTAGACTTGAGGATCCTTATCAAGGGGATCATCCAAATCAAGAGATCAATGAATCTTTTCCCCTTGAGACCTTAATGTCTATCAATTCCAATCTTGATGACACCCTGTGGTTTGCGGACATTGCAAACTACTTGGCGGGTGGAATTCTCAAGGAAGGGTTAACGTCCCAACAAAAGAAAAAGTTCTTTAAAGACATTGAACAATATTTTTGGGACGACCCTTACCTTTTCAAACAATGTGCGAATCTTCTCATTCGTCGATGTGTTAATGGGCCGACAGCTTTACAAATCCTTGATGCTTGCCATAAAGGACCCACCGGTGGTCTCTTTGGTCCCAATTACACCCTGAAGAAAGTTTTCGACTCTGGATTTTATTGGCCCACCATTTATCATGACGCTCATGAAATGGTTAAACGTTGTGATGCTTGCCAAAGACAAGGCAACATCACACATAAAGATGAGATGCCTAAAAATTTCATACAAGAATGTGAAATCTTTGATGTATGGCGCATCGACTTTATGGGGCCATTTCCATCATCTAAAGGGAACAAGTACATCCTCGTAGTCGTCGACAACATTTCCAAATGGGTTGAAGCTAAGGCTCTCCCTACGAACGATGCGAGGGTGGTTATGAACTTTTTGAAGCAGCTTTTTGCTCGATTCGGTGTTCCTCGTGCTATAATCAGTGTCCGCGGGACTCATTTTTGCAATGATCAGTTTGAGAGAGTCATGGCTAAGTACGGTGTCAATCACCGTCTTTCCACCGCTTATCATCCTCAAACAAATGGTCAAGCCGAGATATCTAACCGTGGACTGAAGAGAATTTTAGAGAGAACTGTGGGAGAACATCGTGCCTCGTGTGCCGATAAGTTAGATGATTCTTTGTGGGCTTTCTGTACCGCATATAAGACCCCGATTGGTTGTACACCTTATCGTCTTGTGTACGGGAAAGCATGCCACCTCCCTATCGAGCTGGAACATAAGGCATACTAGGCCTTGAAGTGGGCTAACTTCGACATCAACAAAGCTGGCGATCTTTGGAAGATTCAACTCAATGAGCTAAATGAACTAAGGAATGAAGCTTATGAGAACTCATTGATCTACAAGGAGAAGACCAAGATCATCAATGATGCTAGGATTAAGAACCGAGAGTTCCATGTTGGTGATCAAGTTTTGCTCTTTAACTCTCGGTTGAAGATCTTCTCGGGAAAGCTGAAGAGCCGCTGGTGTGGTCCATTCACCGTCGCCAATGGCACCATTGAGCTTTCTCAGCCAAATGGACCCAATTTTAAGGTGAATGGCCAGCGCGTGAAGTTGTACTTTGGTGAGGACATCTCTCATGAGATGATTCCATCCCTCACCACGTTTCCCTTGAATTAGTTCTGGGTCGAGTCAGGCTCGTGACTCGGTTAACAAAAACAAGCGTTTCTTGGGAGGCAACCCGTTGATCTATCCTTTACCGTTTTCATAATAAGTGTAGGGGAGCCCCGTATGTGTTTGTTGTCTGTTTTCATCTTCTGTGCAGGGATTAAAGCTTCAAAGATCCATTCTCGATGACTTTTGACGAACCGTGATCTCGTGTTCCCGTCTTCCCGGTTCTATCCTAAACTGTCGTGATTCAATATTTCATATCTTATACGTTCACATTGAAATCACTATAGTTGTCCTTTCCTTAGCAAGATTTAAACAAAGTGCACAATGTCATAAGTGTAGGGGAGTTTACTCCCACATGCTTAAACATTAAGGACAATGTTTATATTACGTGTAAGGGGGATTTCTATCGAATTAAGTGGGCTTTTCCATGAATTTGTCCTCATTTTAACCGGAAAATTTGATTTTTCGACATTTTTCAAAATTTTTAATCTATTTTGGCCTAGTTGTATCATAGTTTCTCCTTTTTTTATCGTTATTTACTTTCTTTGCGAGAATAAAATTTCAATAAAGTGGTTTTAAATTTTTCAAAGTCGTGAATATTTTGACTCAACCCGAGTTTACTTATCTAAGTTTACTCTAGCTAGTATCCTTAACGTGTTTAAGTCAAGTTTTGCTAGGCTTTTATATAGGGAACTTTAAAACGCAAAAGTCTTAACTCTCACGGGTTAAGAACAAGAACTTTTCGCAAGTTCCTATAATTGATCCTAGAGAGTTGTTTATCAAGGGAACTTTAAAATGCGATTTCTAAACTTGAAAAAGTATAAGAATTTGCAAGATCTTATAGATGACTCGAAAACCAAAACTTTGATTTAATTGGCTAAGCATCCACGAGTCTCATTTCCTTGAGATTTTTAATTGTGGAGAACGAGAGATGATAGAGTCAATTATAAGTTTGCTATTCTTTCGTGAATTTATGTGAGTTGATTATAAGCCTATTCTCCCATCATTTGCTAATAAATTTATCTGCAATAAATAAGGTTGTACGATTTGAAAAGTTACTTAGCTTCTAGCACAAGATCGTTTAAAAGTTGCTCGGTATTAATTAAATTTCATAGCCAAGGTATAACTTATTGAAGCGGGATGCGAAGATTGGCGAGTTCAAAAAGGCCCTAACAAGGCATGAGGGCTACATTTTGTTGCTAAAGATCCAAAAGTGATGTGAAGAATCATTTATAAAAAATCAATATGAAGGATCGAGACACACGACGAAAAGCAAGTACTCCCCTAAAGATCATGGAGAAGTCTATCCGAAAAGACCCTAACAAGGTATGAGGATAAATAGATCCAAGTCCTAAAAGGAGGCGGATCGTTGTATATCAAAGTCCAAAATAAATATTGGAGAAAAATGAAGAAGTCAACCTATCAACAATAACCCAGATAGCGTCGTTCTTTTTCAGAGTCACAGGAAGACCAGTAACAAAATCCATGGTGATTTTTTCCCACTTCCATGCTGGAATATCTAGTGGTTGTAGTAAACCACTAGCTCGCTGGTGTTCGATCTTAACCTGCTGGCAGATCGTACATTTAGAAACGAAGGTGGCAACATCCTGCTTCATACCACTCCACCAAAAGTGTTGCTTGATGTCGTGGTACATCTTGGTAGAACCAGGATGTATGGTAAATGGAGAGCTGTGAGCTTCAGCCATCACAGCTTCACTAAGTGTAGAGTCATCAAGAACCACTAGTCTAGTGCCCTGCCATAAGATACCGTCATTGTCAACACGAAACTCCATCTGCTGATCAAGGTTCTGAATGATAGCCCAAATCTCACCGTCGTCCTTCTGAGCTTCCTTGATCCTAGAATGTAAGTCTGGTTCCACTCTAAGATTAGCCCAGTAACTGTGCTGTCCTCGTGCACAAAACTCAATATCAGTCATCTCTAGGTCACGGATGATCTCCTTTGCAATCCAGATGCCAACAATCATACCCGACCTTCTGCTTAGAGCATATGCCACCACATTCGCCTTACCAGGATGGTACTGAATGTTAGTTTCGTAGTCCTTCAATAGCTCTAACCATCTCCTCTGGCTCATGTTCAGTTCCTTCTGGGTGAAGATGTACTTGAGACTCTTGTGGTCGGTGAATATGTCACATGATTCACCATACAAATAATGTCTCCAGATCTTCAACGCGAAAACAACTGCTGCAAGTTCTAAATCGTGAGTGGGATAGTTTTCTTCATAAGGTTTCAGTTGTCTTGATACGTATGCAATAACCTTCCCATGTTACATGAGAACACAGCCTAGACCCTTTCCTGAAGCATAACTATAAATCTGAAATCCACCTGAACCAGATGGGAGAGTAAGAATAGGTGCAGTTACTAACTTCTGCTTAAGATCTTCAAAGCTCTTCTCTTGCTCTCCCGTCCAGACAAATTTCTCTCCTTTCCTCATTAGCTTAGTCAAAGGTAAGGATAACCGTGAAAAGTTCTCTACAAACCTGCGGTAGTAGCCAGCTAAACCTAGAAAACTTCTTACGTATGTAGCAGATGTAGGTCTCGGCCATTTGGTGATAGCTTCAACCTTTGAAGGATCCATGGTGATCCCCTCTGTAGATACAATATGGCCTAGAAATGCCACCTTGCTTAACCATAACTCACACTTGGAGAACTTGCCATACAACTGCTTCTGACGAAGAATCTGCAAGACTGTACGAAGGTGTTCCTCATGTTCCTCCTTGGATTTGGAGAAAATCAGGATATCATCAATGAACACGATAACGAACTTGTCCAGAAAGTCATGGAAGACACGGTACATTAATCCATGAAGACAGCTGGAGCATTAGTGAGTCCGAATGGCATGACTACGAACTCGTAGTGCCCATAACGTGTACGGAAAGCAGTCTTAGAGATATCTTGCTCTTTAACCCGTAACTGATGGTAGCCGGATCTCAGATCGATTTTGGAGAAATACTTAGCGCTCTGAAGTTGATCAAAAAGGTCATCAATTCGCGGCAAAGGATAATGATTCCTGATCGTGATCTTGTTCAGCTCATGATAGTCTATACACAAAAGCATGATGTTGTCTTTCTTCTTCACGAATAGTACCGGTGCACCCCATGGCGATGCACTGGGACGGATGAAACCTCGTTCCAGAAGTTCCTGCAGCTAATCTTTTAGTTCCTTAAGCTCTATAGGAGCCATGCGATAAGGAGCCAATTGGCTCTGCACCTGGGATGAGCTCAATTTCAAACTCGACTTCACGAACAGGTGGTATGCCCGGAAGTTCATCTGGAAAGACATTAGGAAATTCTGACATAATAGACTGATCTTGGATCGATGGAGACTCAGCATTAATGTCATGCATATTGGATATGAAGCCCTGACAGTCATGTGATAGTAGTGCATGCGCCTCCACGGATGAAATAAATTGTACTGACCTCCCTGGCAGAAAACCATGGTGTATGTACTCTATAGATTTAACATCACCAAAGATAACCCGATAAGTGTGGCAGTCAATCGTAGCCTGGTGTTTGGATAACCAGTCCATACCCAATATCATGTCAAAACCACACATGTCCAAAGGAAGTGCGTCAACTCTGCGGATCTTATCATCAAATTCTAAGGGAAGATCTCTGTACACCTGAGTGATTCGTACAGAGTCCCTAAGTGGCGTGGAAATGCATAAGGCATTATCTAATAGCATAGGGGAAATCCTAACACGTACAACAAAAGTAGTGGATATGACTGAATGAGTCGCTCCAGTATCAAATAGAACACATGCTGCCAAACCATTCATAAGGATATTTCTAGTGATGGTACCTGAAGTCTTATTCGCCTGGTCTCTAGTAGTAGTGAACACGCGACCAAAAGTAGGAGGTGGCTTGGTGTCGGCATGTCCATAGGTGCCTATATCTCACCCTGGCGACAGTCCTTCTGCTGATGGCCTTGTTGGCCACACTTGAAGCAACTACCAGTACCTCGGCGACAAATGCCAGAATGTCTGCGCGAACAAGTAGGACAACTAGGATGCGTGAATCCTCCAACAGGCGTCCTAGTTATCTGAGAGTCTGTTTCAGTATTAAATGCATGAGACATGATCGTGGAACATAAACATGATTACATAGAAGGTTTAATAATTTTCTGATGAGGTAGATCGGTTAGGCTGTGAACCTCTACGGTCTTGATCCCTACCGTTGTTGTTGTTCCTGAATTAACATCGTTGGAGTGTTAGAATATCACAACATATAATAGTTTAACATGAAAGAAGGTTAATGTAGGGACCTGCTGTTGTTCACGTTATTAGTGTTGTTACGGTAATTATCATTACCGCCACACCTCTCAGAACCAGAACGGTCGTTGTTCTGGCCGTTTCCCTTAGATGCTTGCTGCTGAGCGGCCGCCGACTTATGGTCGTTAGTCTTCTGCCTGGAATATAAAGTTGAACAGAGGATGATAAGAAAATGAGAATACTGATAGGATGAATGGTTTACATTTGGTAATTGAAGATACCTCTTCACTGATGGGTCATCACCAAACTCCTCTCGTTCCTGAACCAACTCCAACTTATGTGCTGCATCAGCTACTTGTGCCACCATTTTGAAGGTAGCACCCACCAAATTCTTGGCGACCGATGTACGAAGAGCCCCACGGAAGTGGTATGCTTGCTCTTCGGCAGTACATGCTGCTGTGCCAAGAAAACCAGCTAGACTAAGAAAGCGCTGCATAAAATCGTTGCAGTTCTCTCTAGTTCTCTATCTAATCCCGTGATACTCCCTCATCAGCTTATCCTTCTCAGCCTTGGGGAAGAACTGTGGTGGTGGAGGATTTTTTATTGTTTTGAGGAAGGGTGGCTTGCAAAGCCGCATTGACGGCTACAACCAACTCTTGAGCATTGTGTGTGTTCACCATCTGACAGTTTAAAACAAAATGCAACATAAATCATAAATCTAAAATGAGATGACATAAAAATGCATGAATAATGTATAAATCAATGAAGCAGTTTATAATGCATGAAATAGTTTGAAATGCATGATGAAGTTTATAAAAATTTTTATATGTGCGAGGGTAAAGCTTATGGCCAGTTCACCCAAAACAAAGGACATAGCGAGGGGACGCCTATGGGTCGGTCCCAAAGTTAAAGTTTCGATAAAAGCACATGCGGCTAAATAGAGCTAGTTCTGTACCAACCATTACTTAGTCATAAACTTGCGACAATGATATGAATGCATGAAAATGAAATGATAATGCATGAATGCATGAAAACCAACTGTCAGTTTTAGGAAGACGCTAGTGACTACCCATAAGTCACAAGTCATGTTTTAAAGAGCTACAGGTCGAAACCTTAGGCTCTGATACCATAATTGTAACACCCCATTTGTTAAGATGGAATGCTATAGTGAATTATGGCGTGTCATCAAAGCATACAAGGTAAATGTCTAAACATTCATGACCATAAATAGACATACTGGAATCAAACATCGGTAGTGTAGTAACTCACACACAAGCAATATTAAGTACAATAAATGAAAGAACTAAACAATGTCCAAGAGAAGTAAAGTATGAGAAATTAGGAATAAATACATAAGGTAAAAGAGGCTGGATAGCTTCCATCCGAATGCACATACTTTGGAATTCCTACTTGTGACCTTGAGTACCTTCCGTTTGGGGACATGGAAATGGAAAACGGCTGAGCATAACGCTCAGTGCACGAATATATAGCGTAACGTAAAGACATAAAGTAATGAAAGCATATAAAGCATAATAAGCATGAATTGCAACGGAAATGAATAAGTCCTTGGAAAACCTAGTTGTATGTCATGTTTACTGGTTTTAATTCTGAAAACATAGCTTATGTTACTTATGAAAATCTGTACTAGTTTAATATACCAAAAGCCAATATAGGTCATGAGGTCAACAACGTGCATGAATACTTAGTGGGGTG
Organism: Glebionis coronaria; assembly: GCA_025667525.1. Taxonomy (NCBI): domain Eukaryota; kingdom Viridiplantae; phylum Streptophyta; class Magnoliopsida; order Asterales; family Asteraceae; genus Glebionis; species Glebionis coronaria. Next base: position 173,779,884 of record CM046881.1, on the reverse strand, counting down.
ACCTCGTCATGCAAATTAGAGGGGATGCATCTGATTATATGATCATGCGTAGGAGGGATCAGCTCTTTATGAAGGATGCAAGGCACACACCACATTCACCATGAAATTCTGACTTAAACTGAACCTAGGATGCACCCATACGCCCCACATTATAATAATAATATAATAATGACCAAATAACTGAAAGGGACGCCACGAGCTATCAATCCGCTGTGGTGAAGTCATAACACTAGTGCCTCTAGTGTTATGGTTATGGTACCTCTATAACTAGGTGAAACTGGTCATGCATGCATATGGCTAAGGTAACTAATAAAACATAAGCATTTAATCTGTAACTACTGGGGAAAACAGTTGGCTGCATACGAGAAATCCTAATAAAGGAAGAGGTTGTCCTTACTGAAGGACGGGAAATCTGTATCTTATATCCAGTAGAAGCTAACGAAAACGCTGAAGAAACTACTCCGCCTTGACGGATAATACTACATAAGAATGGGAACGTGTATGAGTTGTCTGAATTACATGTGTTTTACTATGTTACGGTGTTATTATGTCATGTTTTAGTATGTTACTGTGTTATCTGTAGTTATACTGATGTTCTGTTGTATATTATTCATGTAATAGTGTATTATAATACTTGTATTGTAATACTAAGTAACTTTCTAAAAATAGCAGGTTTCCATAAATAGTAGGTTTCTAAAAATAGAAAGTTTCCAAAAGTAGAAAGTTTCCAAAAATAGTAAGTTTCCATAATTAGAAATAAGTTGGATTATTAATAATAAGTAAAGTTTAATTAGTATAATACAAGTCATGCTTATAGCTTATTAATTAAATAACTGGTTAATTAATTAAAGGGTTTTGCTAACCACCACCCATAGGGTGGTTTTTATACATTCATAATTAAAAATTTAACAATTATGAATCTCAAGTATACCATGTTTAATATACTTACTAATTAATATATACCATATAAAAACTTACTTACCTTAATTATATATGTTATAATCATTCATTTATAGAAATAAGTACTTCAAATTTGGAAATGTTTGTAATTATAGAATGTATAAAAATCACCCTATGGGTGTTTGTTAGCAAAACCTGTAATTAAACTATATATTATAAGAATTTAATTAAAAGTACATATTTTAATTAAATTTAGCTAAGTAAAATAGTTTAGGTTATACATGAAATATTAGTTTTAATATTTAACCTAAGTCATGAATTTAATTTAATTAAAAAGTCTAGTAATTATTTTAATTAAAAATATTTTCTGATTTTATATATTATCCCGAAACCGAACCCGTATTTTAAAAATTAACCCGAGCCCGAAACTCGGGGTCACATATAAGCCGAGCCATAAAGCCGAAACAAAGAGCCCTACTAGTGGTTAGACCAGCTAGCCGGTTTCCACTGGTAGCCTGCGGTACCCACTGCCGAGCCACGGCTGCCCCACCGAGCCCGGTTCACACCGGTTCCCACCGGTTGTGACCGGTTCCCCCTGCTTTGGTTTGTTCGGTTCCTACTGTTAGCCAAAAAGCTCCACCGAGACCCTATAGGTCTCGGTTGGCACTCGGTTCAACACAAAACCCCACCCCGACATTCGGTCGGGGGTCCCCTTGCTGCGTTCGACCCACAAGAACCTCACACCGAGACCATGAGGTCTCGGTTGGGTGAAACAATCACCACCGAGAGCCCCCTTGCCCTCGGTTTGGTGCTCGGCCGAGCAAAACACCCACAAACACCCCCTTTAATTCATGTTTTAATTAATCTACATGTTTTATTTACTTGTTTTTAAAATTAATTAAATAAAAACATGAATTCAATAAGAATTAAAAAGAAAAAGGAAGTGATTTGATTATACCGAACACGTGTAGGAAAAGGTTATTGTTGGGAATTATTTGTTAAGTGTCAAGTACCGTTAGTATATTCCGAGTACTGTTAGTGTTATGTAAGTACCGTTAGTGTTAACGCGGTACATAGTAAGTACTGCTACTTATAAAGTAAGTACTGCTATGATGATTAGGACGAATATATCTTTATATAAGATATGTCATAGTTATAGTTAGAGTATATCTTATGTGATATACCTAAATAGTTAGAATATTGATAATATATCGTCTGTAATATAGTTATCTTTATAGAATATTCTAAGGTTTCTAGGGTTCCTTACTCTATAAAAGTAACATAGGTACAATGTCTTTCATGTACCTCATACAAGTTGATTAATAAGACAAACGAATAGTTAAAAGTAATTCTGTTCTTTTGTGCTTTATAAGTTAGATTCCGCATAACTTATTTAGTGTTAGTAAGAGTGCTCAAAGTGTTTTAGTTTGATTACAAACTATTATACTAATTCTTAACAAAAATATAGATCCAACCAAAGGGATCAACAAGTGGTATCAGAGCTTGTTGAGAAACTCTGAAAAAGAAGAACACGAACCCATACACTCCACACATACCAAATCTCAATGTCTCAACCAGATGGTGATAATGCTCACTTGGATGATGCTCAGATACCTGATCCTATTCCACAGGGACAACCACAAGTTGTGCATCCTGCACCAACACAAGGTGCTCAAGTCGTGAATGCTGTAGCTACCTCTACACCAACACCTTCTCATACTCTGTCTGCTGTTAAACTCCCAGTTCTCAAAGGTGAAAATTATGAGACTTGGGCTATGCAGATGGAACATTACTTGAATCACACAGATCATACTGTGTGGCAAGTTATCAAGAACGGGAACACACCAAAGAAGCTACACTGGTTGCCAGACGGTACATGCTATGCTCTACCTGCTTTGACTGCTGATCAGATACAATCAGAGACCAGAGAAAGAAAAGCCAGAACTGCTTTGGCTATGGCTCTTTCTGAGGACATTCTACCAAGCTTTCACCATTATAAAGATGCCAAAGCTATGTGGGATGCTATAAAACTTAGATTTGGAGGCAATGACAAATCTAAGAAAATTAAGAAGATTGTTCTAAAACAAGAATTTGATAACTTCTCAATTACCAGTATAGAGGGAATACATGGTGGATATGGAAGGTTCAGCAAGTTGCTTATTCAGTTAGCAGTTTATGGACAAGTAATTCCTAATGAAGAAGCTAATCTAAAATTATTAAGAAGTGTTCCACCAGAGTGGAAAGCAATGGCTATGCACTTCATCACAAGAGATGATTTGGAAACAATTCCGTTTGATCATCTCTACAACAATCTTAGAGCATATGAGATGGATGTGAAAGGCACTGAAGTAAAAACAACAACTGCTTCAAAGTCTAATTTGGCTTTTGTGTCAGATGGGAACAGCGGTATTTACTTTCAAAATACCGTTAGTGGATCTAGCAGCGGTACATACTTCACAAATACCGCTGGAGGACTTACAAGCAGTACTTACCCACAAAGTATTGAAAGCAGTCCAATGGTCTCTCAAAATCCACATGGAAGGTCTTCACCATTTTTTAGTGACAATGATACCTTCTCATTCTTTGCTGGACAAGACAACAGGCCAAGATTAACTCTCAATGACTTGTTCCAAATGGATGATGCTGATGTTGAAGAGATGGATCTTAAATGGCAAGCTGCTATGGTGTCAGTAAGATCTAATAGGTTTTTCAAGAAGACTGGAAGAAAAATGATTGTTGATCCTAATGAGCCATTAGGATATGACAAGTCTAATGTTGAATGCTATAACTGTGGAAGGAATGGACACTTTGCAAGAGAATGCAATAGAAATAAAGCTGAAACTAGCAATCTAAAGTCCAAAACAGCTATAGAACCAGTCCAAGAATAACTGAAAGCTTTCCAAAAGGAAATAGTAGGAGTCCTAAAGGAACCAAAGCATTGGTTACTGTAGATGGAGTGGTGAATTGGGCAGAAGAAGAAGAAGAAGAAGAGCTTGGATTAATGGCTCTCTCACATGAAGATACTGAGGTACATCCTTGTTCTAAAGATTGTATTCTTAAATTTAATAGTCTAAAAGTAGAACTAGAGGAACAGTATCAAAAGGTTAACACATGCACTACAGAAGTAGAGGCTTTCAAACAGGGTGTTGTTAAATTAGAAGAAAATATAGTTTTGTACAAAAAGGCTCAACAAAACTATGAAGAGAAAATAAGAATTTTGACTCTTCAAGTGAGGGAAAAAGATGTGAAAATAAAAGCTTTTGAAAGACAACTTTTAAAAATAAATTCCGAAAATGAAGCTTTAAAAATCAGTCTTTGTAATGAGAGGGGAGTGATTAGTCATTGGCAACAATCCTCTAAGGGATTGGGAAAATTGATTAATTCACAAATGGGGTATTATGATAAAACAGGCCTAGGATATATTGAGGATCAACCTGGGATAACCTTAACTAACAAAGACTTATCAAAAGGGATTTTTGATAGTTCTAGTGAGGTAGATGATACACCTGAAAATGATAGATATGCTGAAGGAATGAAGGCAGTTCCTCCACCAGTATCAGGAATTTTCATGCCCTCTTGTAATGATACCAGTATAGAGTTAGAAGAACCTAAGATTAATAATGTCTTTAACTCTAGTACTGTGTCTTAAGAAAATACTGATGTGACCAAGAATATTGTTTATCCACCTTTAATGAACAACTTTGTTTCTGAGGAATCTAAGACTAGTTCTGCTCCCAAGCAGGTAAAAACCCCTAGCAAGATATTGGAAAACAATGAACAACATACTAAAACCAAAAGGGGTGGGCTAGGTTTTGAAAAAGTAAAGTCAAAACAACCTTTTGGGTCTTCTTTAAGAAGAAAAGGATGTTATGTTTGTGGTAGTCTAAGTCATTTTATCAAAGACTGTACATTACATGAAGATAAAAATTGTGAAAGAAAAGGCTACACAAAGGGTCATGAAAAACAGTAATGGGAAAAATGCACAAGTTTATAGGAATCAGAAACTTAAAGATGACAAACCTAAGTTTGATCACACAAGGGTAGTTAAACAGGTTAAAAATTATCCTACCAAAAGTTTTGTTCCTAGGTCAGTACTTATGAAGCAAGGACTTGTATCCTTAAAGTCTGGTAAACCAAGTACCGACAAGCCTAAACCTACAAGTACTGCTAGACCAAACTCAAGTACTGTTGGTTTAAAGTCTGTAAAACCAATGTTCTCCAAGACTTCTAAGAAAGTTTTTAAAAAAGTTAAAACACCTAGAAGCAAGGACAAGAACAAACCAGTACAAATGTGGGTTCCTAAAAGAGATATACCATGTGTTAAAGCAAGTACCGCTAAAGCAGTACTCAAGTCAAAGAAGTCAAAGCACATAGAGTCACCCTATTAATTTGACTACATAAATGAAACCATGAAGTATAAGAGTAAAAGTAGCATTACTGGAAATGCTTCAGTACAAACTCTTAAATGTGTAGGTCCCACAAGATCGAGCCAAATGTGGCTTGGGTCCCTGTTAAAAACTAATGAGTTTTTTTTGTGTGCAGGGGCATCTCAATGATGAATTAAAAGATAAAGGAATTGTGGATAGTGGATGCTCAAGACACATGACAGGGAACAAAGATTTTCTTGCTGAATTTGAAGAATTCGGAGGAGGTCCAGTAGCCTTTGGGGGTAGCAAAGGTAGAATCACTGGCAAAGGGAAAATCAACACAGGAAAGTTGTAATTTGAAGATGTTTTCTTTGTAAAAGAGTTGAATGAGTTCAGTCTATTTTCTGTATCACAAATGTGTGATAAGAAGAACAAGGTGCTATTCACAGACAAAGACTGCTTGGTGTTGTCCAAAGACTTTGAGATGCCCAAGGAATCTCAAATACTGCTTAAAGTACCCATGCAAGAAAATATGTACACCTTTAATCTTCATACTATTACTCCAACAGGTTGTATTACATGTTTGCTAGCTAAGACTTCTTTAGATGAGTCAAACTTATGGCATAGAAGGTTAGGTCATGTGAATTTCAAGAATATTAATAGATTGGTAAAAAGGAATTTGGTTAGAGGTCTACCTAACAAATCTTTTCAAAATGATTTCACATGTGCTGCTTGTCAAAAAAGTAAACAACATAGAGCCTCTTGTAAGACCAAGACTGTAAACACTGTGACAAAACCTTTGCATCTCTTGCATATGGATTTATTCAGTCCAGTCTCTATCAGAAGCATTAGCCATAAGACCTTTTGTCTAGTCATAACTGATGATTAGAGTAGATTTAGTTGGGTTTTCTTTTTAGCCCTTAAAAGTGAAACAAATGAATTACTAAAGGATTTTATCACTTTAGTTGAAAAACAGTTCACTAAACAGGTTTTAATCATTAAGACTGATAATGGAACAGAAGTTAAGAATGCTGATTTTGATGAATTCTATAGGTCTAAAGGAATTAAGAGACAATTTAGTAATCCTAGAACTCCACAACATAATGGAGTAGCTGAAAGGAAGAACATGACATTAATTGAGGCTGCTAGAACTATGCTGGCTGATTCACTTTTGCCAAATACCTTTTTGGCAGAAGCAATCAATACTGCATGTTATGTGTTAAATAGAGTCATAGTAACTAAGCCTCAAAACAAAACACCTTATGAACTCTTGACTAATGTAAAGCCAAACATAAGTCACTTAAAACCTTTTGGGTGTCATGTGTCCATACTAAATACTCTTGATTATTTGGGAAAGTTTGATGGAAAGTCTGATCTAGGATATCTTGTAGGATATTCATTGCAAAGTAAAGCATATAGGGTTTACAATTTGGCAACTAAGAAAGTTGAAGAAAATGCTCATGTCAATTTATTAGAAAATAAACCCAATGTTCCAGGAATAGGTTATGCTTGGATGTTTGATTTAGATTATCTAACTAACTCTATGGATTACTACTCTTTGCAAAAGGATTGTCAAACTAACAATGCAGGTGATGAGTCAAGTGCAACTAATGGAGGTACTCAAGAAGATGTTTCTTCATCGGATGATGATATTCATATCTATCTGCCAAACATGCCTACTGTTACTCCCATGTCTGCAACTCCCAAGAAGCATGCCATCAAATGATGACCAAGCCTCCCAGGAGCTTCAGAGGCTTCAAGATCAAGAAAAGAATGCTACATCTGCTAATAAGCATTCAGGAGAAGAGTCCTTTGAGTCACAACACTCAGCAGTACATACTATACCTAGCGGTACTTCATCTACAAGTACTGCTAAGTCAAAATCTGCTAAATCTGCTGACTCACTAGAAGAGATTTTGCAAGCATTGGATGATGAAGACTTATATGCCAGTCCAGCTGAAGGAATCTTCTCCAAAGCTTCCTATGATGAGTAGGGTGCAGTAACTGATTTCAACAATTTGGAAACAGAAATTCCAGTCAGTTCTATTCCCACTCATAAAGTCAACAACAACCATCCTGCTACACAGATTATTGGTGATCCAAAATCTGTTGTACAAACCAGAAGACAACTGCAAACCAATATTGAAACTCATGCTCTAGTGAGTTATGTCAAACAACAGCAGAGAACAAATCATAAAGATACTCAGCATTGTGTGTTTGCCTGTTTCTTATCTCAAGTAGAGCCCAAAAACATCTCTCAGGTTCTTGATGAAGAAAGTTGGGTAGATGCCATGCAAGAAGAATTAACACAATTTGAGCTACAAAAAGTTTGGATTCTTGTGGATCTTGCCTCAGGTAAAAGAGTAATTGGTACTAGATGGGTATTCAGGAACTAGAAGGATGAAAGAGGGGTTGTTGTGAGGAACAAGGCAAGACTTGTTGCTCAAGGCTAGAGACAAGAAGAAGGGATAGACTATGATGATGTTTTTGCACCAGTGGCAAGGATAGAAGCCATTAGGTTATTTTTGGCCTTTGCATCATATATGGGATTTATAGTCTATCAAATGGATGTGAAAAGTGCCTTTCTATATGGTACTATTTCAGAGGAGGTATATGTCTCACAATCTCCAGGTTTTGTAGATCTTAAATTCCCCAATAGAGTCTACAAAGTTATCAAAGCACTTTATGGTCTGCATCAAGCTCCAAGAGCCTGTTATGCAACCTTATCCAACTTTCTGCTAGAACATGGATATAGGAGAGGAACCATTGACAAAACTCTGTTCATCAAGAAAAATGCCAAAGACATCATTCTTGTTCAAGTCTATGTTGATGACGTCATTTTTGGTTCTACCAAGAAGACATGGTGTGAAGAGTTTGAAGCTGAGATGAAGGGAAGATTTCAAATGAGTTCTATGGGAGAACTAACTTCCTTTTTGGGATTGCAAGTCAAACAAAGGAAAGATGGAATATTTATCAGCCAAGATAAATATGTTGCTAAAATCTTAAAGAAAGTTTCATGTATGGATACAAGGAGTAGAAGCACACCTTTTGAAGCCAAGAAATCTTTATCAAAAGATGAACATGGAGAAGATGTTGACATTCGTCTCTATAGGTTAATGATTGGTTCATTGATGTATCTTGCTGCTTCAAGACCAGATATAATGTTTGCTGTGTGTGCTTGTTCAAGATTCCAAGTTCAAACAAAGGTGTCACATCTATATGCTGTGAAGAAGATTTTTAAATATCTTAAAAGTAAACCTAATTTAGGATTATGGTATCCTAGAGATTCCACCTTTGAATTGGAAGCTTACTCAGATAGTGATTATGCTGGAGCAAATCATGATAGGAAATCCACAACAGGAGGTTGTCAATTCCTAGGCAGAAGACTCATATCATGGCAGTGTAAGAAGCAAACCATTGTTGCTACTTCTACAACTGAAGCTGAATATGTAGTTGCTGCTCATTGGTGTGGACAAGTACTTTGGATTCAAAATCAATTGTTGGACTATGGGTTTAACTTCATGAACACCAAGATCTACATTGATAATGAAAGTACTATATGCATTGTCAAGAATCCAGTATTTCACTCCAAGACTAAGCATATTGAAATAAGACATCACTTTATAAGAGATGCTTATGACAAAAAGCTTATTCAAGTCTTGAAGATTCATACAGACAACAATGTAGCTGATTTGTTGACCAAGGCATTTGATGCAAAGAGATTCAAATTCTTGGTGACACACATTGGTATGCTCAACCAATAACATGCTGCATATGTTGAGGGGAGGTAATAGCTGTACAAATTTTTATAATTTTTATTGTATAGTCTATGTTTTGTGTTTTTGATGTTATTGCAGGTTTATAGAAAAAGATAAAAGAGGTTACATGTCTAGTGGAAAGCATGAACTGGTCAAAATTATGAGGTACCGTTGTTACTCCAAGTACCGCTAGCACAAAACCAAGTACCGCTTATGTTCCATGTACCGCTACATGTCCGTTGTACCGTTAAGGGTCTCTTTTGTAAATTTGGCGGTTTCTTCGCGCTTGGGTTTGTTATTTACTTAAATACTTACCCAAATTACACAATTGATTCACCTAATCTTTTATTTTTATCTCTTGATTCTATAACCTTCTCTCTAATCTTTCGATCATCAAAAATACTAATGGCTGCTTTACAAGTAATCTCTAAGCATAATTTGGTTGCGAATCTTGCTACAAATGATGACTCTCTTGGTTTCCATGAGATGCTTGGTTTCCTATCTCGAAGTCATGTTCGCTTCGCACTCACTATAAGTCCAGTTGTCTCTATACCCATTGTTGAACAATTTTGGGATACTGCTGTGTTAGGTACTCGTTTTTATCAACCTTGCATTAAGGCTAGGGTGAATCATAGGAATATATATGTCACTGAGGTACTGCTACGAGCAAGTTTGAGACTTAATGACGAAAATGGACTTAGTATGCTTAATAATACAGAGATTTATGATGGCCTTGCAGCCATAGGCTATGGGGGTGGTAGGGAAAGTCTTACTTTCTTTAAAGCATTATTTTCACCTCAATGAAAATTGCTTTTTCATGCTATTATTCACTGTTTAAGTTCAAAAAGTATATCTTTTGATCAAATACCTGCTGCATTGGCATCTGTTGGTATTTGTCTAGCAAATAACAGGGTTTTTATTTTTTCAAAATTAATTTTTGAAGGCATGACTAGGAATTTGGAAGGGACTAAGAAGTTTTTAATGTATCCTAGATTCATTCAGACTTTAGTTAGTGACCAAATACCTAACCTACTAGCATTAACTGATACATGGGATGTTCCTTCATTCACAAAGAGAACTTTCTCTTTCTTGACCAAACAAGGCAATGCCTTTACAGGAACAGTAACATCATTGTTTGCTCATATGTTAGCCCAACCTGCCAATTAGGAAAGTGAGGAACCTAGCAATGCTAGTGCTTCTCAGCAAACTCCTTCTCACCAGAGCTCCCACTCTCTAGAAGATTCACAATCTTCTTCTCACAATGTTGGTGTTCCACCAAACACTGATGAGATGATCCACACACCTGCTGCTTCTATTGCTACTAGTGGTTCACCACAAGCACAAGCACCAGAGGTGGTGGATGTTGCAAATTTAACTACTTTGTGTACAAGTTTGTCCCAACAGGTACAAGTATTGCAGAAAGAAAAGCTTGTTCAAGACAAGAAAATTGTTGAATTGGAAGCTAGCCTACTCAAGTTAAGGAACAAAGTGTCATCTTGGATAAGGAAATATAGATCTGTTCAGAAAACTACATTCAAGAAGCAAAGATTCAGGAACCACAAGAAAAGGCAACTGAATGCAACCATACAGGGGAGGAATAATGAAGAACATGGAAGGAATAATGAAGAACAACCACCTTCTTCTGATAATTAAACAAGGATCTGTGGAATGACATCAATTTTGAATTGGATGAAGATGTCATGGGGACTTATAAAGATGGAACTGGTTTAGAGACTGGTATGGATGGACCTTCAGATATGGACATTCAATAGCAAGACCCACAACCTACTCCAGAGGAACCACAAGTTCAAGAAATGTTGGTAACTCAGCCAGAGGAACCACAAGTTCAAGAAAAGTTGGTAAATCAACCAGAGGAGCCACAAGTTGTAGAAACATTGGCAACTCAGCCACAACCATCAATTCAATCACCACTTCAAGCTAATTGGAGTGCTTTCTATGAGAAGTTGGAGGAAATTTCTATTCAGTTTCCTGCTTCATCACCACAAAGCAATAAATCAGATAAGACTGAAGAAGTGCAAGTTGATATGATGGCTTCTATGGAAGATAAAGTATCTAGGGATACACAAATGATTGAAGAAACAAGTGTGTCTAATACTAGTGAAGTCAACTTTGTTGAAGATCTAAGTACTGCTAAGCCAACTAAGCCTACTGCAAGTACTGCTGACATTGTTGAAGACCCAAGTACTGCTAAGCCAGCTAAGCCGATTGCAAGTACCGCTGGTCATCCTTCACTAGAAAGTCAAATTTCATTTGGAGAAAATGAGACATTAGCCCAATTGCTGCTTGATTTAAAGAAGAATTTAGTTGAGAAGACTAAGCAAGCAGAAGTAAAGACACAACAAGAAGTTCTTGCCACAAAGGATCAAATTCAAGGTAAGAAAGTTCAAGCTTCACACCCTACAAAAGGTATAGTCATCAACAGTTAGCTAATGAAGAAGTAGATGCCAAGCTAAAGAAGAAGCTAACTAAGATAAATCCAAAGGATAAGGGGAAGAAGCAATTATTGTCAGAATCTGAAGATGACAGTGATTCAGATGATGATATAAACAAAGTCATGTACAGATTTAATCAAATAGACCATGATGAGGAATTTGCTTATAGAATGCAAGCAAAAATTCGTGAAAATGAATTGCAGGAAGAACTTGTAGCAAAGCAAGATTTGCTAGAAGCCAAAAGGATACAACAAGAATGGAACATACAAGAGTATGACAGGATTCAAGCTGAGATACATGCAAGTGAGCTTCTTGCAAACTCATTGATAGCTGAAGAAAAAGATGCATATGATGAAGAAGAGAAATCAAAATTGACTGATGATCTGGTAAGGGAGCAACAAAGATTCTTTGTTGAAAAGAGAAGGAAAGAAAAGATTAAGCCTCCAACTACTATAAAAATTAGAAATCAGATGATGAACTTTCTAAAGAAAGTAAAAGGATTTACTCATATTCAGCTGGTCAAGAAAAATTCTAAAGAAATCAAAACTTTGTATGAGCAAAGTAAGAGGACTGAATTGAATTTTGTTGAGATTGGATCTGAAGCAGACAAGAAAGCTGTTGAAGAATTCAAGAAACATCTGCAACAACAAAGACAATTTGATAGTACTCCTAGAATTGAGCCAAGTACTGCTGAACCTACAAATACATCTCCACCTATCAAGACCACTTATGTGAGGAAGAATAGAAAGGAGAAAGTAAGTTCAAGGGAGGAAGAGACTACTCAAAGAATGAATACAGGAGTTGAAACTCAAGGTATTGCTCAGACTGAAAATGTACAAGCAGTACATACACAGTCAACAGTACATACAACAGTACATATTGAGGAAACGGTACATACAAGCTTGGAAGAGGGTTCAACAGAATTTGAGGGAATTTCCAAGAGTGTTAAAAGGAAAAGATCAACAAAGCTAAAGAAGAAAGCTAAGAGAGCTAAAACAACAGCAGAAGATAGTGATGATGATGAGAGCTTAAGGAAGTACTTGAAGATTGTGAAATTTGAAGATCAATGTATTGATACAGAGATTTTTGTAAAAAGAGCATCCATTGTTAAGTGGATTTACTCTACATATCAAGGACTTGAAGCTCATGGAATTCAGAGAACTGATGGCACAACAAGAATATTCAGACTTTTAGAAGATATTCTTCACATTCTTGACAGACAAGATATTCAAGATCTTTTAAGGTTAGTTCAAGAAGCCAGTGCAGGTAAAACTGAAGTGTTACTATTATATAGGGAATTTCTCTTTATGTATGAGCCACACAACTGTGATCAAGAAATGTTAAAGATATTAGAGGATCAGGTTCCCAGTTACTAGAGATTTTACAGGTCATGTGGATTGCATATTTTGGATGTAGATGATGTTACATACTATTTTGGATGTAGAACAACAATTAGAAGTTATAGAAGAATCTGCTGATGCTTTGGAGTTGATCAGAATGGTTAAACAACAAATCAAGGATTTGAAAGATGAGGAAGAAGTTGAGAAAGAATCTTAAGTGTATGACTTTCAGTCACACTTCATAAATGGTTCTTAGTTCACCATGTCTAACACACATAAGAACTGGCTAGTCCATAAGCAAACGGTTTGTGGTAAAGACTTATCAAATCCGTTGAAAGCTGACAGTTTGCTAAACACTATATGGTTCTAACTCACCTTGTTTCGAGACAAAGAGTTGGCTAGTCCTAGACAAACGATACTAGGTAAAGACTTCATCAAATCCGTTGATGGTTGACAATTTACCAAAAATTGTAAGGTTTTTATTACACCTTATTCTTTGTGAATAAAGTATTGGCTATTCCAGAGTGTACGACTAACTGGTAAAGAATTTATCAAATCCGTTGATAGCTGGTGATTTGCTAAAAATCATGAAGCCAATACAGATTGGTGTTTGTTGGTAACTGTTTTATTTAAGGTATGAAGATTGCAGGCAAAGAAGTATTAAAAAAATATAATACTTTGAAGGTTTTGTTATCATCAAATCAAGGCAAAGATTTATGATCAAGAGTTAAAGGATTAAACTCAAGAAGATAATAACTGATGCTGCAAAGATGAATGAATGTTTAGAAGACACAAGAAGATCATACTTTGAAGAAAAATATGATGCTCATAATGTTTGAAGATTATCTTATCAGAAGAAGATCTACATTTGAAGTGTTTGGCTACATTCAGTTGGATACAAATACAAATTACCAAGTTCAATCCAAGGATGAAGGAAAGACTGAAGACATGTATTTTTAATACATCTAGTACAAGAGAAACAATAAGATAACAAGTTATCATTTCTTGTCTAGGGGAGGATTGTTGGGAAATATTTGTTAAGTTTCAAGTATCGTTAGTATATTCCAAGTACTGTTAGTGTTATGTAAGTACTGTTAGTGTTAACGCGGTACATAGTAAGTACTGCTACTTATAAATTAAGTAATGCTATGATGATTAGGACGAATATATCTTTATATAAGATATGTCATAGTTGTAGTTAGAGTATATCTTATGTGATATACCTAAATAGTTAGAATATTGATAATATATCGTCTGTGATATAGTTATCTTTATAGAATATTCTAAGGTTTCTAGGGTTCCTTACTCTATAAAAGGAACATAGGTACAATGTCTTTCATGTACCTCATACAAGTCGATTAATAACAGAATCGAATAGTTAAAAGTAATTTTGTTCTTCTGTGCTTTATAAGTTAGATTCCGCATAACTTATTTAGTGTTACTAAGAGTGCTCAAAGTGTTTTAGTATGATTACAAACTATTATACTAATTCTTAACAGAATATAGATCCAACCAAAGAGATCAACAGTTATGAGATCACGATCATGTACACACAATAATTAAGTAGCAAAAATCATCTGGTTTGTCCTTCTTGTTTATGGTAGTCGGCGGCAATAGAGCCAAAAGGAGGCAAGGGAGAACTTTTTCTGTACACCTAAATTATGATTAAGTTTTCCCTGTGTTTTGTTTATTATGGATTTTAACTTGGTTCATAGGCCAAAGCCCATCTTTTCCCTTCCTCTTGTCCAAACCACGACACATAGGGAGCCCACGGGGAAACCCGTAGTTTTCTCGAGTTCAATTATTTATGTCTACGTTCATGTTTAATTATCGTGATTTTTATATGTCGTGTACTTAACACATTTATAATATATACGTAACTACATGTTATTAAATACCGTGACACGTGAATTATATTATAAATGGAAAGTTTTAATTTTACCGTATTTTTGTATCTTTACTGTTCATGTGTACTGTTCATGGTATTTTAATGCGGGTTATACAAAAAGTCTGTTGTGTAAACTAGAAGACAACTTCAAGCTAATACTAAAACTCATGCACTTGTGAGCCATGTCAAACAACAAAAGAGAACAAATCATAAGGATACTCAACATTGTTTGTTTACTTGTTTCTTATCACAAGTAGAGCCTAAGAACATTTCTCAAGCTCTTGATGAAGAAAGTTGGGTAGATGTCATGCAAGAAGAATTAATGCAATTTGAACTACAAAAGGTTTGGATTCTTGTGGATCTTCCCTCTGGAAAAAGAGTTATTGGTACTAGGTGGGTTTTCATAAATAAAAAGGATGAAAGAGGTGTTGTTGTGAGGAACAAGGCAATGCTTGTTGGTCAAGGCTGTAGACAGGAAGAAGGGATAGACTATGATGAGGTTTTTGCACCAGTGGCAAGAATAGAAGCCATTAGGTTATTTTTGGCCTTTGCATCATATATGGGTTTTATAGTCTATCAGATGGATGTGAAAAGTGCCTTTCTTTATGGTACTATCTTTGAGGAGGTATATGTTTCACAACCTCTAGGTTTTGTAGATCCTAAATTCCCGAATAGAGTCTACAAAGTCATTAAATCACATTATGGTCTACATCAAGCTCCAAAGGCTTGGTATGAAACTTTATCCACTTTTCTGTTGGAACATGGATATAGGAGAGGGACCATTGACAAAACTCTCTTCATAAAAAAGAATGGTAAGGATATTATCCTAGTTCTAGTTTATGTTGATGAAATTATTTCTGGTTCAACCAAGAAATCATGGTGTAAAGAGTTTGAAGCTTTGATGAAACGAAGATTTCAGATGAGTTCTATGGGAGAACTTACCTTCTTTTTATGACTACAAGTCAAACAGAGGAAGGATGGAATATTTATCAACCAAGATAACTATGTTGCTGAAGTCTTAAAGAAATTTTCATGTATGGATACAAGGAGTACAAGCACACCTTTTGAAGCTAAGAAATCTTTGTCAAAAGATGAACATCACCTATATAGGTTAATGATTGGTTGATTGATGTATCTTACAACTTCAAGACCAGATATTATGTTTGCTGTGTGTGCCTGTTCAAGGTTCCAAGTCAATCCAAAGGTGTCACATCTACATGTTGTGAAAAGGATTTTTAAGTATCTTAAAAGTCAACCTAATTTAGGATTATGGTATCCTAGAGACTCAACATTTGATTTAAGCTTACTCATATAGTGATTATATATACTGGAGCCAATCATGATAGTAAATCCACAATAGGAGGTTGTCAATTCCTAGGTAGAAGACTCATATCATGGCAGTGTGAGAAGCAAACTATTGTTGCTACTTCTACAACTGAAGATGAATATGTAGCTGCTGCTCATTGCTATGGAAAAGTACTTTGGATTCAAAATCAGTTGTTAGACTATGGTTTCAACTTCATGAACACCAAGATCTACATTGATAATGAAAGTACTATTTACATTGTCAAGAAACCAGTCTTTCATTCCATGACCAAGCACATTGAGATAAGACGTCACTTTATAAGAGATGCCTATGACATAAAGCTTATTCAGGTCTTGAAGATTCATACAGATAACAATGTAGCTGATTTATTAACCAATGCATTTGATGGAAAGAGATTTGAGTTCTTGGTAACACATATTGGTATGCTCAACCAATAACTGATGCATATGTTAAGGGGAGGTAATAGCTGTACAATTTTTATGATAATTTTTATTGTATAGTGTTTGTTTTGTGTTTTGATGTGATTGCAGGTTGATAGAATAAGATAAAAGAGGTTATAATGATAGTCGAATGTATGAACTGGTCTAATTTGTGAGGTACCGTTTTGGAACCAAGTACCACTAGTACAAATCCAATTACCGTGTATGTTCCATGTATCGCTACATAACCGTTGTACTGTTGAGGGTCTCTTTTGTAAATTTGGCGGTTTCTTCGCGCTTGAGTTTGTTATTTACACAAATACTAACTCCAATTATACAATTGATTCATCTAATCTTTTATTCTTATCTCTTAATTCTGTAACCTTCTATCTAATTTTCGATCATCAAAAATACTAATGGCTGCTTTACAAGTGATCTCTAAGCACAACCTAGTTGCTAACCTTGTTTAGGATGATGATTCTATTGGTTTTCATGAGATACTTGGCTTTCTCTCTCGAAGTCATGTTTGTTTTGCGCTTACTGTAAGTCCCGTTGTCTATATTCCTATTGTTACACAATGTTGGAATACTGTTGTCTTAGGTACTCGTCATGATCAACCTTTCATTAGGGCTAGGGTAAATAATAGAAATATTTATGTGACTGAGATATTGTTAAGGGCTAGTTTAAGGCTTAACGATGATAATGGAATTAGTATGTTGAATAACACAGAGATACATGATGGCCTTGCAGCCATGGGTTATGAGGGTGGTAGGGAAAGTCTTACTTTCTTGAAAGGTTCATTTTCACCACAATGGAAATTGCTTTTTCATGCCATTATTCAATGTTTGAGCTCAAAAAGTACATCTTTTGATCAAATCCCTGATGCTTTGGCATCAACGGGTATTTGTCTAGCAAATAACAGAGTTTTTAACTTTTCAAAATTAATTTTTGAAGGAATGACTAGGAATTTGGATGGAATTAAAAAGTTTTTAATGTATCCTAGATTCATTCAAGCTTTAGTAAATGACCAAATCCCTAACCTACCAAAATTGACAAATACATGGGATGTTCCTAATTTTACAAAGAGAACTTTCTCTTTCTTGACCAAATCAGGAAGTGCCTTTACAGGAACTGTTACACCCTTATTTGCAAATATGTTAGCCCAACTAGCCAATCAAGAAGGTGAGGAACCTAGCTCGGCTAGTGCTTCTCAGCAAACTCTTTCTCACCAGAGTCTGCAATCATCTGAAGATACTCAATCTTCTTTTCATAATGTTGGTGGTCAACCACATTCTAATGAAATGATCCACACACCTGCTGCTTCAATTGCTGTTAGTGGTTCACCACAGGCAACAACAACAAAGGTGGCGGATGTTGCAAATTTAACTACATTGTGCACTAGCTTGTCCAAACAGGTACATATATTGCAAAAAGAAAAGCTTGTTCAGGACAAAAGAATTGTTGAATTGGAAGCCAATTTAATCAAGCTAAGGAATAAAGTCACTCCTTAGATAAGCAAAACAGAGTAATTCAAAGAGTTTCTCTTAAGAAGCAAAGGTTCAGGAACTTCAAGAAGAAGCAACTGAATGCAACCAAACAAGGGAGAAATGATAAAGGAGAAGGACCTTCTTCTGATATTCATACAAGGATCTCTGACAATGACATCAATTTTGAAACTGATGATGCCATCAGAAACTTTGAAGATGTTGATGGAATAGAGACTAATGTGGATAAAGAAATTTTGGAGCCTACAAATGTAGAGCTTCAACATGAGGAACCACAATCTGCTCATGAGGAACCACAAGATGCAGAAATGTTGGTAACTCAGCCACAAACTCAATCACCACAACTACAAGCTAATTGGAGTAGTTTTTATGAGAAGCTAGAGGAAATCACTGCTCAATTTCCTGTGTCTTCAACTCCACCTCAAAGACAATTTTGGTTTCACAAGAAACAGTCTTTCCAAGTACTGTCAAGATCAAAAATGAGTGTTGAATCATACAAGACTGAGGATTTACAAATTGAGAAGACAACTTCAAAAGAAGGAAAAGTATCTAGAGATACTTTGGTGATTCATGGAACAAGTGTGTCTTTTACTAGTGAAGTTAATATTGTTGAAGAGCCAAGTACTACTAGGCCAACTACAAGTACCGCTGGTGAAAAACCTTCACTACCTTCTTCTGTAGAAAGTCAAACCCCATATTTTAGGGAATACGAGACTTTAGCACAAGTACTGCTTGATCTTAGGGAAAATAGTTCAGCTAGAAAAGGCAAGACAAGCAGAAGCAGAAATGAAGACACAACAAGAAATTCTTGCCAAGAAAGAAAAAGATAAAGGTAAGAAAGTTCAAGCTTCATAGCCCACTAAAGGTATGATCATTCAACAGCAATAAAATGAAGATGAAGAAAGAAGACCTTCAAGATTATTGAAGAAACTACCTAAGATAAATCCAAAGGATAAGGGCAAAAAGAAACTACAATCTGAATCTGAATAAGAAAGTGATTCAGATGATGACATAAGCAAAGTCATGAACAAATTTCATCAACTAGAGCATGATGAAGAAGTAGATTTCAGATTACAAGCACAAATATGTGAAGAAGAGCTACAAGAAGAACTTGCAGCAAAGTAACAATTGCTTGAAGCCCAAAGAGTGCCGCAAGAATGGAACATAGCATAATATGATAGGATTCAGGCTGAACTTAAGGCAAATGAGCTTCTTGTAGAAGCATTAATAGCTGAAGAAAGGGATGCTTATGATGAAGAGGAAAAAGACAAATTGATTAATGATTTGGTAAGGGATCAACAAAGATTCTTTTCAGAAAAGAGAAGAAGAGAAAAAGTTAAGCCTCCAACCACTATGCAAATCAGAAATTAGATGATGTCATATCTCAAAAAAGTTAAGCATTTTACCCATGCTCAATTGGTTAGAAAAACTTTTGATGAAGCAAAGGCTTTGTATGAACAACACAAGAGTAGCAAACTGAATTTTGTTGAGATTAGATCTGAAAAGGATAAGAAAGATATTGAAGATGTAAAGAAGCATCTCCAACAACAAAGACAATTTGGAAGTACCCCAGACTTGATGCAAGTACTGCTGGACAAAAAGAAGCATCTCCACCTATCAAGACTACATATGTTAGAAAGAAGAAAAGGGTGACAGAAGTTTCAAAAGAAGCAGAGATTAATCAAGAGATTGATGAGGGAAATACAGCTCATGGTGTTGACAAAGAGACTGGAAATATACAAGTAGTACATACACAGTCAACAGTACTTGAGGAAACGGTACATACTGATTTGAAGGAGGGATCAATAGAGTTTGAAGGAACCTCCAAAGGTATTAAAAGGAAGAGATCAACCAAGAAAAAGCTAGAAGCTAAAAAAAGGTGAAGTCTACAGATCAAGATAGTGATGATGATGAAAGCTACAAAAAGCACTTGAAGATAGTGAACTTTGAAGATCAGTGTATTGACACATAAATCTTTGGAAAGAAGTCAGATATCATAAGATGGACAAGTGCTATGAAACAAGGATTAGAAATCAATGGAATCACTAGATCAGATGGAACATTTAGGATGTTCAGATTTCTAGAAGAGATTCTACATATCCTTGTCGGACAAGACATTCAAGACCTTAACAGATTTGTTCAAGGTGGAAGTGAAGGTCAAACAGAAGTCACACTATTGAGAAATGAATTGAAGTTTATGTATGAGCCATACAATAGTGATCATATAATATTGAAGGACTTAGAGAATCAGGTTCCTACTTACTGGAGATATTATAGATCATGTGGAATACATACTTTGGATATAGATGATATAACCTACTACATGCTACAAGAGAAAAGATACCCTTTTGGAAGAAGATTGTTGGAAAGGATGTTAGAGCAACAATTGGAAGTTTCAGAAGAGTCTGTTAGTGCTTTGGAGTTAATCAGAATGGTTAAAAAGCAAATCAAGGATTTGGAGCAAGAAGAAGAAGCTGAGAAAGAGACTTAAGTGTTTGACTTTCAGTCACACTTCACAAATGGTTCTCAGTTCACCATGTCTAACACACATAAGAACTTGCTAGTCCATAAGCAAACGGTTTGTGGTAAAGACTTCATCTAACACCCCCATATTACATTGCGCAACGGAAATACACAATTGGGTGCTATTCTCAAACTTCATTTCATAATACTCTTTACATGACCTTAAAACAATATATTTAGGAATATAATAAGGAAATAATTTAAATCAATGTCTAAAACCTTCAATCCCAAGTAAATTCAGTTTAAAAATATATTAGAGTAGCGTTTAAGTTCCCCAAATATCTTAACCAATCGAAAAACCTTTTACCAAAATACTGGACCATATACTATATGGTTATGACAAACGGGAAAGAAATCTGTTTTAGACCAAATTACTACAAAAGAAATCCCGCAATCCTTCTCCAGCAAGCTCCGCAATTCATCAACTTCACGTACCTGAAATACATGCTTAAAATCATCAACACAACGGTTGAGCAAGTCTATAGGTTTAACAAAACATATTTGAACACATCATAAAAATCAATCACAATTGTTTTATAGCATTGTGGCCATACAATCTATTAATCAGGCATTTCATCTTATAGCAGTAGCTAATGAATTGTATTAAGCTCATGACACCGACCCCTTAACTTAGTCACCCACGCTAGGTGCCAGCATGACTATAAGAATTCCAGTGCCCCTACTAGGGTATCAATTGCAAGTATACCACATTCTCATTCTCGTAAAATTATCCTTCCCAGAGGTTACTCAGCGTAAAGCCCTGGTCTTAGATAGGGTCGTCAGTCCAATAGTACTATCATTAGAATAAACGGCTATTCCCAACTCACAACATCAAGTCAGAAGATAGTTAACGGCTCATGAATTTAGGGACTTTTTCAATTTAGGTACTTATACAAATCAAATCAACAAAGGCAACAAAGGCAACATTCGGGTCCAACAATTACTCATGACATGTGTTCATTTTACTTCAAATAGCATGTCTCCCCCTCGCGGGTTTTAAAATCATTAAAACAAGTAGAAAGCGAGGCAATAGACTCACCAGAAGTAATAACAGTAGTAAGACGACTTTCAACGATCGATGATGCCTGACGAACACGAAATTTACAATCTATCAAATTAAAACACGTGCCTTTAATAATACATCCAAGTAATATTTCATACTTAATAAAATGAAATAAATATCTGAAAGTCAAAATCAAACTCACACCATACTCAATTTAATACATTCTTCTTACG
The DNA here is from genome assembly GCA_025667525.1 of Glebionis coronaria. Lineage (NCBI taxonomy): Eukaryota > Viridiplantae > Streptophyta > Magnoliopsida > Asterales > Asteraceae > Glebionis > Glebionis coronaria. The sequence goes on along the minus strand of CM046881.1, from coordinate 173,758,168 downwards.
TACACTTTTACATTTTTATTCTTTCAAAAATTGTCGATATATATCTATTAATTGTCCAAACTGTTTTCCTTACTTAAACACGTCAATAGCTTACGATACTACTCAGAGACTTCACTTACTATATATAGAAAGACCTCCCAAAAGTTGGTTAAAAGATTTTACTTTTAAAGTTCTGATGAGATTGCTTTTATACATAGTCTCATCGTCCAAATCGGGCTTAAAATACATAAAATATCATTAAAACTGCCAAATATATGCTCGTGTTTGTTGCTTGTGTATTTTAGGTACGGATATTGAGGAAAAGACAAAAAGATCACAAGAATCAATCAAAAACGAACACCGGGAAACGAAGCCGCACAATGAACCGGACCCGAACGATGATTTTCCATTGAATTCCTTGAAGTTTGAAGATTTGGCAAGATTGGTCCCTCAACTTTTGAAGATTTGTCACTTTTGACCCTTGTAAATCTTAAAACTTACAAGTATGGTCCTTAGGTTTCAAGAAAATACAAGAAAAGCCCTTGAAGAATGCATAAAATACATATAAAGTCCTTGAAACAAGTTTGCAAAAATTCTTGTGGCAAAAGTATGAAAAAGTAAACTTGTTTATAAAGGGAATTTGAGATATAGTTGCTGAAACATGGAATGACAAGTTTTTGGGAGTGCAAGGACTAAATGTGAGTAGACAACAAAACCTTTCCCCACCAATCAACATACCACGTCACCCCCACCATCCACTAATAACTCACCACCTCACCACCTCTCACCACATCATCAATCCACTAACCAAACTTTATTATTATTAAACTTGATTTTAAACGAGTTTATTAATAATAAAACATGGCGCCAAAACAAATACTGTAGTAATTACACCCCTAATCCCCAGCTCAAGAACACCATAAACCCTAATCTATTAAACCCTCAAAACAAAGGGTTTTACCCTCTAAACCTCCAGAACCCTAATTCATCTAACCTTAAACCAAACCCATTCCTAATCTCACTCACCAACACACCCATGTGGCCACAATGGACCACCCCTGCTGCGTCACTTTCACCCAAACCCCCGAAACCCGACCAAATAAGTGGATGGATGTGTTTCCTTGGTCCCAAAGACAAATTGAACGATGGAGATTCATTTTTACAGCCTGGCATCCAACAAGCATCACATGGCACCATTGACCATTTTTAAATCAGAAAGACTTCAAGGGCAACATAGGAATTTTCTTGTTAGGGTTTTAGTCTTTCTAGACTCTTCTTTCTGTTAGTATAAAATGAGGCATCGACTTGTGATGACCCTTGTTCCAGTTTCTAGTTTAAAACTTTGTAATCCCTTTTTATTTCAATAAAGTTGGTATAACTTATAAAAAAAATTGTAATTCCTTTTGTTTTATAAAAGTTGGTGTGGTATTAAACTAGAATCTGAGTTCCTTAAGTTGTTCATTAGTTCAAGGATTTTTTTTTCAAAAAATCATTCTTGTTTTCAAATTTCTGAAAAAGTGATTGTTTTGTAAAATCTTGTTCTGAGTTTGGTTTTCCAAGTTGTTAACTGGTTTGTGTAAGTGTTTTCAAAGGAAAAATCATTGTAAGAAGTTGGTGAAAAAGATTTTGAAAAGGTTTGAAAAAGAGATAAAAACAGATTTTTTTGCTATTGTATTTGCATTATTCTTAGCAGGAATTCACTTGGAAGTTGTGATTGTTTGTCCAAGGTTCTGCACAGACCCGAGTCTGTTTGGAGGTGGCTTCCAAGCATTGTGGGACCTGGATGTGGGTCCCACAAGGTAAATCCCTTGTGTTCCTATTTTTAGTTTTCTTAATTGTGTGATTTGTATGATTTATGTGAAATATGCATAAGTGTTGTTTTCATGGTTTGATATTGTTCATCTAGGACTGGTATGCATGTTAGATTAAGTTTGATTCAATTTGGTTAGGTCTTGAGTAGTTTTGCTTTGAAAAAGTTCAAATTCTGAATTTGAAGGAGTGTTTGGATTAGGATATACGTTGGTTTATATTGTTATAAATCTTGGTTTAAAACCTGTCTTAATCACTCAATATAGTATCATTAGGTTATATGTTAGTTTAGTTTTCAGTTTGGTAAAGATTAAAGCAAGTTTGCATGATAAAAAATGGTATCAACTAGCTAAAAATCAGTCAAACATATTCAGTGCTTTTTCTACCAGTTTTCTTGTGAATTAGTTCATCAAACCTTGAAATTTGTTAGGGTTAAGTGCATAGAAGTGTTTTTAATCAGTTTTATGCAAGTAGATAGGATTGTATGCAAGATTTTAGCAAGTGAAAGTCATTATTGTGCCAAGTGTGTCAGCATAATACCCACAGACCTATACAAGCCTTCACAGTAACTTGATTTGGCATTTTTGTGAGATTTTGTGTTAGCAACTTGCTTGTTTTTGTGCATTATCTGACTCCCTACACTCAACTGAGTGTAGGGGTGCCCCCACTGTCCAATCAAACATAACAAGCATCCAAGATCAAGCTCCTCTTGATCCAGTCTTCACAAGTGAAGAATATCAGTTCTTTGTGTTTTAAAAAATCATAACTGGGCACGAATTTTGGCATTGTAGTGATTAAATCCTGCTTAAATTGGTTTGATTTTGTGTTTTTGAGATTAAAAAGTCACCAGGCTTAAGTTTTGAAAAAAGAAAAAGAAAAAAAAAGTTTTTCCAAAAAGCTCCTTGGCCTGGACTCGAACACGGGACCTCTCGTTGGAGGGCTGTACGTGTTAACCAGTGACCCAAGTGCCTTTCTATGCAAATCTAGCTAACCATTATGCTTTTATTATCTTTTTAATTGTTTTTAGATAAAATAAGTCGTAGCCTTTTAAGCTCTTTTGAGCTTATTGAATAAGCCAAGTGACAGGCTTAAACTTTTCCTAGGTTTATAATTTAGTTAGGGACTTTTCTGGCTAAAGTTTCATTTTTTCTCTTTCTTTATTTATTTTTTATTAATTTTTCTTTACCCGTAATTAGTTAATTAGTTTAAAAATAGCAAAAATATTTTTTAAATTTTATAAAAAATGTTTTTAGGTTTTATTAAAGTAACTTGAGGTTTACATCACTTAAAGTTTTCAAAAAGTCTTATTTTTGATTTTATAGGATTTTAGGGTTTTATCCAACTTTAAAATTTAATATAAAATTATTAAATAGGTTTTGGAAACTTTTGATTGCATTTTTGTCTTAGTTACATTATTATAGATTTTTGGTAATTTTTTATAATTTTTTAATAAACTTTTGTTTTTTTGAATATTTTAATATTATTTTATTATTAAAAATTGAAAGTTTGATTTTTTAAGTTTTTACATTTTTCCTAGATTGTAGACACTTAATTAGGAATTTTGTAACCTTCCAAATATTTTTAGGGTTTTTCAATTATGTTCTAGGATTAATTTAAGTTTTAATTGATTTTAATAGTTTTTAAGTGTTTAAAAATAGTTTTATTTGGTTTTAAAATTTTAAAAGATACTTTTTAGCTTAATTAGGTTATTTTTGAGGTTTACAAACTTTAAAATCTTGTTTGGGACTTTTTAATAATTAATTGTGATTTTTAGGGCTTTAATTAGCATTAAAAAGTCATTATCTAATTAATTAAAAGGTTTTAGCAAGTTTGGATTTTTTGTAAACTCTTAGAATATTATTATGGATTTTTAGTAATTTTTAGGAATTTTTAGGTTAAAATTTTAATTTTTGCACTATTTACGGTTTTACGTGATCGCCTTTTTCGTCTTAGTTTAATCCGTCTTCGTAACCGTCTTTCTCTTCTAATCTCATTTCTATTTTTCTTCTCTTCTCAATATAATCACAAACATTAATCAATTCTTAACACAACGCACTAGCCTCCTCGAGAACGATCCCCACTTTGGGTCATAAGTGTTTACGTTTTCCTAAACGTACGCTTAATACTTACCGCTTTTACCTCGTTTTCCTAAACGAGTGCGATTTTACAACTATCAAGTTCCCTGCCCGACTCATCTTCGAACTACAAAAACCGGACAGTTTTACGTCAACAACTCATATAGTCTTTTTAACCTATATAAATGACTCTGTTTACAAAACCGACACTCATGTTTGAAAATAAACTCAACATCATAATATTTATCACTTTACATCAGTCCTTGAACCATTTTAAAATCCTTTTTATAGTCCCCGAGATTCGATCCAAATATCGACAACAATTATATATTGTGCCGATACCTGTCTCCCGGTACACGAATAATCAAACTATCATAACTTTTCACTCGTTTGGAGCTAGAAGCTCTACTTTATACCAAATTGAAGCTTATGAAATCCTCTACAACAATATCTAGTTAATTCATATAATACTCAAACTTATATTTTCCAAAATTTAACTTTTAGCTGCTGGTCAAAATTATATACTTAAAAACCACTCAAAATCATATTTTTCACTCATTTTAACATCATTTTTACAACTATAATCATCCAAATATTACTACTTTCAATCCTAACATACTATATCATCCTAGATGATCAAATCAAATAAAACCCAACTCAAAATTTCAACATGCAACCAATTAAAATAATATATAACACCATAAACACCTACATACAACACATATATTAGATCAAACACACATAGTTTTCATCAAAAATGGGTTTTTATAAAAAGTTCATGCATGTGGGAAATTTTCATACCAAAATTATGAGAATCAAGAGATTAAGATGGGACTTCAATTAGATTTTAAGGATTCAAGCTCAAAATTAAAAATCAAGGGGTGTTTGTGTGGTGGAGGGTGACGGAAAACAAAGAGGGGAGAGAGGGAGAGAGAAATTTTGATAGTGGAATGTGCTTGTGTGTGTTTTTGTATAAGATTTTTCCTTTTATATAGGAAAGTTTAGGGTAGTTTTTGCCAATTGTGATTCATGTGGACCAAAATGCAATTACTTGTTTAAAAAGCGAGAAATGACTATTAGTCACTTTTGAAAATATTTACGGGTCTAGGGTTTCACAAAAATACTTCTGAAAACTTAAAACGCACACAAAATATGATATTATATAGTCCCGGCACGACTTAATACGAAATTAAAATAAAAACGTCAAAATATCAAACATCGACATGTCTAAAATAAAACGTAAAATTTCGGGCATCCGTTGGTATCGTCATTACTAATAATCCTCGCAACTCGTCAAAACGTAAAAATATAACTTCCAACATTCGTTCAAATCAAATCACCGATCATCATAACAATCAATATCGTCAAAATTTTCAAAAATATACGTAAAATTATAATTAAAAATAATGACCACATGTTTGGGTTGTCACATCGTACCCTCCTAAAAGAGAGCGACGTCTCGGCGCTCAACCCGCCTCACACTCGCACTTCCTCACTTCTAGAATCAACGTGACCTCTTATCCTTAAGAGATACTAACGTCTTTCACACCAGTTCAACTCAATTCTTATGATATCACCATACCCACAAATAATACTACACTTCAACTTCCAAATTTCACCTTCCAATATGATAATATTCTTTCATCATTCACACTCCTTATGCATCACTTTCTCAGTTTCATTCCTGCTTCAATACTCTAATAACTTGACCCACGACTATGTAAGTTCTCAAATTGCACATCTTAATTACTGATATGACAATTATCATCGCATAAAGATTTCATCTTCACTAGATTTCATTAGTCCTCATAGTGAAATATTTAAGATATCATCATCCCAAGTTTCAATCACATCAACACAAGTCCAATTTCCATTGTTCAAATCATACTTTCTCTATGTCCGTTGCTTTCCGAAAATACGCAATATTCCTTCTTGACTCAATTCTTCTCACTTTCTGTAAAGATCTCTAATACTCAAAAGTCAATCTCAGTCTCTGGGTTACATATATCATGTTCAACCTTTATTCAATGCTCATTCCTTCTTACATCGATTTCCAATATTCAAAAATACTGACACTATGTCCCGAGGTTACACTAAACTAAACACAATGAGATTATCAATAACTCTGACTAGTCACGTATATACCTCTATGCCCATCTTCCACTTTCATTCATTCTAACAATTAATACACTGAATTACTGTACCTTCCATAGTACATCATTACATCTTCCTGATATCATATATTGTTTAGACAACTCCGTTAGTCTCATATGTTCAAATCTGACCATTATACACTTCCTGATATCATAATACATCTGATTCCAACCAGAATGTATCAATACTTCAACTTGTGAAATCCCTTTAATTCTACATGCGACACTCTCAACACTCTTAGAATAATTAAATTCTGTTTGATCTGAAAATTTCATTCACCACTGGTCCTTGCATTCTTAACACATTCTCTGATCTAATGGAAGGAGAATTAGATAATTACGATAACCGTTTTTGTTCCACAAAAACATACATTTCGACTCTCTCATTTCTACTACCATTCTATTTCAAAATTTCCGACAATCTGTTGATCTTCTTTCTTTGGTATTCCTTCTCCATTGGTTTATCAATTCAATTCTAACTTTCTTTCCTTTCTATCCATTCTGCTTGTTGTTACCAATATTCCAAAAATCTCAATACTCAAGAGTCAATTCTCAATTACTTTAGAAATTTTATAAGCCATTTTTCATTCTCCTCCTTACTAAATACTCCAAAGTTGATAGTGAGAGTATCCACACTCATCCTTCATAATCTGAAACACACTTCGTGATACAAAACTATAACATATCTCATCTATAATTTGCTGATTATTATTTTCCAGTCATCATTAGGTAATCTTTAACTCCTTTCTTTTCTGAAATTCCCGAATGGCATTTATAAGTCAGTCCTTATTATCCTTATTTACTACATACTTGATTCCATACAAGTAATACTTTACAATCCCAAAATAAATACCACATCGTCGAAACTCATGATCATATAATTCCCGTTATACTTCTTTATTTAGGTCAACACACTGCTGTTACTTCCCTTTCCACTTGATATTATCAAAATATCATCATCGCAGCGCCTATAATTCCTTCAGATTCCTCCAATACTAACTATACAGGCACATAACTTCAATCTATCCTCAGCGTTCATAAACAACTTCCTTAACTACGAAAATAAGATCTTAAAACTACAACTTAGATGCATGAATGGAATTCACACATTTAGTTCTTCTTTGTCAGCTTTATCAATGGTTCAACAATCAGTGAAAACTTCTCAATAAACCCCCGATAATACTCTACACAAAGGAATTGACAACCTTCAGTCGGTTTCGTCGGTATCGACAAAGCCTCAATCGTTTCAATCTAGTCAAGACTCTCACGATCACTTCAGCCATAGATCGAACATTCTAAAACGTCTATATTAACTCCAGCTAAAATTCATATCCAAAATAATTTCACACACCATTCCTCTTTCCCTAACAATTTTTCAATTGTTATTAAATACTTTCCTTTCCTTCCTTAATATTGATCAAATAAAACATCAATCATTAGTAATGGATACTGATTTTGGGTACTCAGTTTGTTTAATCTCATAGCAATCATCTTATTCCCAAAATATCCAGCTTCTTTCCTTACTTCCATTATTACTTTTCTGATGACTTACCCTTCCAGTCAAATCAGATTATCCTTATTGTCTTATCTGTCAACCCTTACAATTGATCATATTACTATCCTTAACTTCCTGACAATGCCATATAACAAAATATATAGTCAGATTACATAACTTCCATCACTAAGCTAACACAAAGCTTCTTTTTCCCAAGACGACAGTGAACTCTACGATTCCGCAGAACAATCACAAAATACTCTTAAATACTAACTCATCGTCTCATTCTCTTTCGACTACTACTGGTAAAGCGTACAGAAAATTCGATCTATTATTGTTTCCTCTTACCTACCTTCTCATCATTGACCAAATAAAATCTTCAAATAGAAATTCCATTGATTACTTCCTGAAATCAGTACTCAATGCTCCGCAAAATTCCAATTTAATTCTTTCCACCTTTACTTATCATATCCTATGAAATTCATCCTTATCCTGGTTAACTTTCTCACAACTCTAGTTCAATTAATTGCGCGATACCTCTTAATTCCATAAGTTCAGAAAATATTCCCTTAATATATATATACATATATATAGTTATTAACAATCCTTCCATCGGTTAATTTCTCATTTCAACCAATCGCTAATTCTCGTTGATTACTCGTCCTCAGGTCAAGTAAAATCTAACATCTTCAAATCTCAATATATCCTCAATAACACCTTCAGAATTTCAATACACCATCAATAACACCTTCAGGATTCCAATGAAACTCTAACTCAATTATTATTAGATAAGAATATGCAAATTACAACATCTGAATCTCAATTCTTATTAGCATTTCCAAAATATAGGCTGTGATAGCAGCAACATTCCTTTCATATTGATTTTCCATTATCTGAATAATTCCTTTATTCAAACTCCTTTATCGAAATGAAAACATTTCATGACCATAGAAATACCAATTCCTATACCACACTCCTTGTTATTCCTTCAGCTCCCGACCTCCAGCTAGTCCGTACTTACGACAAGTAAATAGATAATTGCTTAAGTAGTATAAAATATATGTGGCCTACGCATTATAATTCCTTCTGCTTACCGATTTATAGCAACCGCATAAATACCATCTTTTCTTATCTTGGAATGTTAAATTCCTAGTTTACCTTCTGTTAGAAGAAATAAATTCCTATTCCTTATTGTCATTCGCAACAATACCGTTCCTTTACCTTTTTCTACCACACTAAATTTTGAATCTGGATCAATCTTTAAATTACTATTTCTTTTCGTCTAGTTGAACATTCCCAAATGACTATTGATATATCAAATCATCCATCAGTTACTCGAACTTGTCCATATAGTTGTACCCTTCCAATTACAATTAGTATTCGTACGACACTCCTCACCGCATCTCTTCTCATTCCTAGGAATCTAACACACAGACATCCTTTAAAATCTTGCAGAATAGCAGCAACATCTTCAACTGGAACAGCAGCGTCTTCAGTCTCAGCACCTCGTCTCCTCGTAGCACGATCAGCTTCAAACAATATAACAACTATTCCCACGATCATATAATCTACCCTATAGGTTGTTAGCTCTGGAGAAATATTTCAAGAAACTTAGTCACGTGGAATCCCACTAATGACAGAAACATACCTCACTCAACTCTTTCTACTGTTATCACAGATGAAAGAAACATGATAAGTATACACATCGAGATAGAAAGAAGGATCTTTTCATCAAGATATATCATGAATACTACATTCGCCAACAACACAATACTACCTAAATTCCAGAATCATCTCACAAAAGAGAAGATAACAAAGACACGTCAAGATACTAAACGGTAATAGTAGATTGCATCCATAAATCCAAGAAAATCTTAACAAAATCTTGTCACTACAGTCACTTACCCTTATCTTCCTAAACAACAACAATAATATTCCATCACATTACTACCTCACAACATCTAAATAATCCAAATACAACACAACAATACATAAATTGAAATACAACAAAGATCCATCACTCCATCACTCCATAGGATGTGGCACATCATTTTCTCCAACTTGGCTCGTCCCTGCTTCGTCCTCATCTGGTCCTAACTTGCAGCACCTCCATTTTGGATCATAGCACGGCGGCTCCTCAAATCCATACCTCAAATGCGCTCCTTGGTACGGCGAATCTATCATATAGTGAGAATCAACATACTTCTCACTGTCCTGGAACTTCCAATGCGGTCCAAGATACGACCCAAGGTGAGCTACGTATTCACTAAACCTGTAAAGCCTATCTCTCTCTTCCGGATATTTCTTAAAATCAGTTCCATAACTTCTCACTTCAGCTATAACCTCAGTTCTTCCAACTTCACTCACAGTCCTATAATTATAACTTTCAGATTCTACAAAAATTTTCTTATCGTCCGTATCATCCTCATAATCTAACCATCCACCTGAATTCTTATGATTACATCCTTGCTGACATTGCATACCCCGTTGACCTACAGCATATCCCCGCCTATTGTTGTTAAGTGGTATGTCGGATATTTTCTACAATTACAGAAAATTCAAAGGTACATAAGGTCATTATTCAAAAATATATATGCAATGCATAACTATGCAAATGCAATTGATTTACGTATGCCAAATATATATGTATGCGATGCAATGCAATACAAATAATAATTATACAATACTCATAAAAATGAAATTATGATGAAAGCACTCTACGTCCTTTCATTTATACCAATACCTTATCGTAGTATTTGCTTTATAAATGCTCAGGAATTCAGAACAATTTCGAGGGATACATCTATAATAACAAAACATAACAAAATAAATAATCTTACCGGATCCTTGTAGAGAAGTTGTGTTGCTTTTATAAAATACTTTTGACACCAAAGTTTTTAGTTTAGGACATTTTCAAAAATCGACCTAATTCGCTATAACTAAAAAGATCTGGTTACCAATCTCTAACACCCCCAACTTACATTGCGCAGCGGAAATACACAATTGGGTGCTAGTCTCAAACTTCATTTCACAATACTCTTTACATGACCTTAAAACAGTATATTTAGGAATATAATAAGGAAATAATTTAAATCAATGTCTAAAACCTTCAATCCCAAGTAAAATCAGTTTAAAAATATATCAGAGTAGCGTTTAGGTTCCCCAAAGATCTTAACCAATCGACAAACCTTTTACCAAAATACTGGACCATATACTATACGTTTATGAAAAACGGGAAAGAAATCTGTTTTAGACCAAATTACTACAAAAGCAATCCCGCAATCCTTCACCAGCAAGCTCCGCAATTCATTAACTTCAAGTACCTGAAATACATGCTTAAAATCATCAACACAACGGTTGAGCAAGTCTATAGGTTTAACAAAACATATTTGAACACGTCATAAAAATAATCACAATTGTTTAATAGCATTGTGGCCCCACAATCCATTAATCAGGCATTTCATCTTATAGCAGTAGCTAATGAATTGTATTAAGCTCATGACACCGACCCCTTAACTTAGTCATCCACGCCAGATGCCAACATGACTATAAGAATTCTAGTGCCCCTACTAGAGTATCAATTGCAAGTATACCACATTCTCATTCTCGTAAAATTATCCTTCCCAGAGGTTACTCAGCGTAAAGCCCTGGTCTCAGATAGGGTCGTCAGCCCAATAGTACTATCATTAGAATAACCGGCTATTCCCAACTCACAACATCAAGTCAGAAGATAGTTAACGGCTCATGAATTTAGGGACTTTTGCAATTTAGGTACTTATACAATTCAAATCAACAAAGGCAACAAAGGCAACATTAGGGTCCAACAATTACTCATGACATGTATTCATTTTACTTCAAATAGCATGTATCCCCCTCGCGGGTTTTAAAATCATCAAAACAAGTAGAAAGCAAGGCTATAGACTCACCTGAAGTAATAACAGTTGTAAGACAACTTTCAACGATCGATGATGCTCGACGAACACGAAATTCACAATCTATCAAAAAACATGTGCCTTTAATAATACATCCAAGTAATATTTCATACTTAATAAAATGAAATAAATATCTCAAAATCAAAATCAAACTCACACCATACTCAATTTAATACATTCTTCATACGTACACTTTTACATTTTTATTCTTTCAAAAACTGTCGATATATATCTATTAATTGTCCAAACTGTTTTCCTTACTTTAACACGTCAATATCTTACGATACTACTCAGAGACTTCACTTACTATATATAGAAAGACCTCCCAAAAGTTGGTTAAAAGATTTTACTTTTAAAGTTCCCTGCCCGACTCATCTTCGAACTACAAAAACCGGACAGTTTTACGTCAGCAACTCATATAGTCTTTTTAACCTATATAAATGACTCCGTTTACAAAACCGACAATCATTTTTGAAAATAAACTCAACATCATAATGTTTATCACTTTACATCAGTCCTTGACCCGTTTTAAAATCCTTTTTATAGTCCCCGAAATTCGATGCAAATATCGACAACAATTATATATTGTGCCGATACCCGTCTCCCGGTACACGAATAATCAAACTATCATAACTTTTCGCTCGTTTGGAGCTAGAAGCTCTACTTTGTACCAAATCGAAGCTTATGAAATCCTATACAACAATATCTAATTAGTTCATATCATAATCAAACTTATATTTTCCAAAATTTAACTTTTAGCTGCTGGTCAAAATTATATACTTAAAAACCACTCAAAATCATATTTTTCACCCATTTTAACATCATTTTTACAACTATAATCATCCAAATATTACTACTTTCAATCCTAACATACTATATCATCCTAGATGATCAAATCAAATAAAACCCAACTCAAAATTTCAACATGCAACCACTTAAAATAATATATAACACCATAAACACCTATATACAACACATATTCAAGATCAAACACACATAGTTTTCATCAAAAATGGGTTTTTATAAAAAGTTCATGCATGTGGGAAATTTTTATACCAAAATGATGAGAATCAAGAGATTAAGATGGTACTTCAATTAGATTTTAAGGATTCAAGATCAAAATTAAAAATCAAGGGTGTTTGTGTAGTGGAGGGTGATGGAAAACAAAGAGGGGAGAGAGGGAGAGAGAAATTTTGATAGTGGAATTTGTTTGTGTGTGTTTTTGTTTAAGATTTTTGCTTTTATATGGGAAACGTTTAGGGTAGTTTTTGCCTATTGTGATTCTTGTGGACCAAAATGCAATTACTTGTTTAAAAAGCGGGAAATGACTATTAGTCACTTTTAAAAATATTTACGGGTCTCAGTTTTCACAAAAATACTTCTCAAAACTTAAAATGCACACAAAATATGATATTATATAGTCTCGACACGACTTAATACGAATTAAAACGTCAAAATATTAAACATCGACATGTCTAAAATAAAACGTAAAATTACAGGCATCCGTTGATATCGTCATTACTAATAATCCTCGCAACTCGTCAAAACGTAAAAATATAACTTCCAACATTCGTTTAAATCAAATCACCGATCATCATAACAATCAATCTCGTTAAAAATTTCAAAAATATATGTAAAAATATAATTAAAAATAATGACCACATGTTTGGGTTGTCACACTTCTCAAATCCGTTGATAGCTGGTAGTTTGCTAAAAACTATATGGTTCTAACTCACCATGTTTCAGGACAAAGAGTTGGCTAGTCCTAGACAAACGATACTAGGTAAAGACATTATCAAATCCGTTGATGGTTGACATTTTACCAAAAAATTGTAAGTTTATCAGTACACCTTATTCTTTATGAATAAAGTATTGGCTATTCCAGAGTGTACGGCTAACTGGTAAAGAATAAATCAAATCCGTTGATAGCTGATGATTTGCTAAAAATCATGATGCCAATACAGATTGGTTTTTGTTGTTAACTGTTTTATTTCAGGAATGAAGATGCAGGCACAGGAGTATTGATTTCAGGGATAAGTTGAAGAAAGAATACTTAGAAGGTTTTGTCACATCGAATCAAGAAAAGTAGTTCATGATACAGAGTTCACAGATTTAACTCAAGAAGACAAATACTGTTGCTATAGAACAAAATGAATGTTTACAAGACACAAGAAGATCATAATTTGAAGACAAAGATGATATTCATGGGACTTGAAGATTATCTTATCAGAAGAAGATTTGCACAAGGTGTTTGGCTACATTCAGTTGGATACAAATACAAGATTACCAAGATCGATCCAAGTTTGAAGAGAAGACTGAACACATGTATTTTAATACATTCAGAACAAAAAGAAACAAGAAGAAAACAAGTTGTCATTCTTGTTAGGAGTATTGTTGGGAATTATTTCTAATGTGTCAAGTATCGTTAGTATAAGTGTAAGTACTGTTAGTGTTGGCGAGTACCGCTAGTGTTAACGCGGTACATAGGAAGTATTGTTAGTGTAAGTACAAGTACTGCTATATTGATTAGGACGAATATATCTTTGTAAAATATATGTCATAGTTGTAGTTAGAGTATATCTTATGTGATATACTTAATAGTTAAGAATATTGATAAGATATCGTGTGTGATATACTTATTCTTATAGAATATTCTAAAGGTTCTAGGGTTCCTTACTCTATAAAAGGAACATAGGTATGATGAGTCTATTGTACCTCATTCAAGTCGACTAATAAGAGAATCAAATAGTTAAAAGTAATTATGTTCTTCTTTGCTTTATAAGTTAGATTCCGCATAACTTATTTGGTTGAGTAAGAGTTCTCAAAGTGTTCTAGTTTGATTACAAACTATTATACTAATTCTTAGCAGAATATAGATCCATTCAAAGGGATCAACAACTATTGATGCAATTTGTGTGACTAAAAATTACAAAACTTCACATAATAATAAACTTTATGTGGCTGTTGGATAACAATAGTCACAAAAAACACACATTTGAATGAATTAGACAAGCGTATAGTCTCACTTATTAACACTATTCGCCACTGTATGATTCATTGTATGCGACTAAATTACTCCAAAGACAATGCTTTATGTGACTAAACATTACAAAACATCACATAACCATAAACTTCATGTGGCTGTTGGATCATAACAGTCACACAAAATACATATTTGATTGAACTAAACAAGCATACTGTCACACTTATTAACACTATCAGCCACTTTATGATTCATTGTATGTGACTAACTAAACTCAAAGACAATACTATATGTGACTAAACATTACAAAACGTCACATAATCATAATAGGGGCTGTTGGATAACAATAGTCGCACAAAATACATATTTGATTGAACTAAAGAAGCATGTTGTCACACTTATTAACACCATTAGCCACTTTATGATTCATTGAATGTGACTAACTAAACCCAATGCCAATGCGATATGTGACTAAACATTACAAAACGTCACATAATGATAAACTTTATGTGGTTGGATAACAATAGTCACACAAAATACATGTTTGATTGAACTAAACAAGCATATAGTCACACTTATTCACACTATCATCCACTTTATGATTCATTGTATGTGACTAACTAAACTCATAGACAATGCTATATGTGACTAAACATTACAAAACGTCACATAATCATAAACTTTAGGTGGCTGTTGGATAACAATAGTCACACAAAACACCTATTTGATTGAACTAGACAAGCATACGGTTACACTTATTAACACTATTAGCCACTTTATGATTCATTGTAGGTGACTAAATTCCTCCAAAGACAATGCTTTATGTGACTAAACATTACAAACGTCACACAAGGATAAACTTCATGTGCCTATTGGATAACAATAGTCATACAAAACACTCATTTGATTGAACTGGACAAGCATACGGTCACACATATTAACACTATTAGCCACTTTATGATTCATCTTATGTGACCAAATTATCCTAAAATCCATGCTATATGTGACTAAACACTACAAAATGTCATATAATCATAAACTTTATGTGGCTATTGGATAATAATAGTCACACAAAATACATATTCATTTGACTTTCAACAACATATACCACACTTTTAGCCACTTCTTATTTACTCGTATGTGACTAAGTCCAGGAAAAACCATGTTTTGTGTGACTAAACATTACAAAACATCACACAATCATAAATTGCATGTAGCTGTTGGATAACAATAGTCACGTAAAACACACATTCACTAGATTTTAACAAGCATATGGTGACTCTTATTAGCACTTTTAGCCACTTTTGATTAAATTGTTTGTGACTTACTCCCAAAGAAAGATATCCCATATGTGACTAAATCCTCAGAAACGCCAAATTTATTATGTATCTGTGTGGGCAAAAGACATAAAATGGTCACACAAAATACACGTTTACTTGAATAACTCATCTAAAATGTCACATATATCATATATTTATGTGACAATAGTAAAAACAATAGTTACTCTTAAAAAAACATCCGTGTGACTATAAAGTATTTACGGTCACACATACTGATTAATCCAACAAAACTTCTGTCAAATTTGTCACACATAGACGGCTTTTGGTCACTCGTTTTTGCACAAAAGGCAACCAATTCATAGCGACACCATAGAGACCCTATGGTGGTGCGAATTTTAGTCACAAACGCCCTAAAAATCGTGTGTGACGAAAGGCATATAGTCACGCATTTCAAGTGTGACGTATAGCATTTTTTGTACTAGTGGAACAAAGTTCTATTTGGTTATGCCATGAAATATTTTTACTGATCAAGTAAAATTCCCACGAAATCTTAGATAGAAAAACTTATTTTTCTTGAGGACAAGCAAAGCGAGTATACGCATGTATGATGAGGCAATTTTATATACCTTTCGAGGTTATTTAATCCCCATATATGTTCAAATATGCCTTAAAATGCTCAAAATCCTTTGATTTTGTAATGTTAGTATTTTGAAACACTTGGATGATTTGGAGATGTTCTGGGATCTTTTTATATCATTTTGAAACACTTCAGAAGAAGTCGGGACACTATACAAGATTTTACACAAGAGCTCAAAATCAAGAATTCCCTAGGTTCTAGAGACACCGTCTGGATTCCTAGAAAGGTTGTCTAGATGGCTTGAGCAACAACACCTGAAGATCAAATACGTTGTTTGAATCAGGCGTTGGACGAAACCTCAACTCACTTTTGGCGGCCATACGCCATCTGGGTTAACACCAAACGACGTCTTGGGTATTCTTTTATATACATTATCCTTGTATTTTCACAAAAATGAGAAGAAACTTAGGGATATTTTTAGAGTAAAAACTTAGGGATACTTTTGGAGCAGTTGTGTACGTTGATTTTTAGCGTTCTTAAACCCTATTTTCTCTATTATAAACTCACTTTCAGTTTTCGGGAAATATTCATCCATTTATCATTCAATATTTTTTATTAATTGTTTGATTATGTCTTGTTCTTCTTCTTCCTTTAACATAATTGGCCATTATTTTTCTTTTCTTATGATTACATGAAACTTATATTATGATTCATATATGTCTATTACTTCATGTTGATATGTGCGCACGTTAGGCTTAAGAACTAGCTTTTTGTTCGTATTAGTTGTTGTACGTTTAGGGAAACATGATTGTGTTGAAAGGATTCTTTTATGCTTACGTCTCTATACCACTGAGCATACCCTAGAGTTGATATATGTTTAAAGGTTGTCAATGCATGTGTTAACGCGTAAGAGCCTAGTAATAGTTGTCATACGCTAGGTGACTGTCTTAATTTGGTCTTACATAGATAACTTTTACATGTAATTAGCTAACACTTTATGAAAATACTTACACATTTAAATCACATGGGTAACGGGCAATAACATTTAGTAAAAACACATAAGGAGTAGTGCATGATTATATGAACACACTTGTATAACCGTAAGAGTTCTCTCTATTAGATAATTAATTATGGTAGTAACTAGATAAAAAAACCATATCAAAACTATTGATTTTAATTTGCTTTCAAAAAGTATAAAAATATGAAAATATTAGTGTAGCTTTCTTTCCTATCTCAAGATCTTAGTACGTACGCCACTAACCGCCCATACTATTCCCCAAGAGAAGATACAACTGTGATTCCTTGCCTATACCGCACAACATCGGTTAGGTACACTGCCTATAGGTTGTAAACGTTAGTGAAAAAGCCTTGCAACACTCACATCAGCGAGCTTAAGCTTGACAAGGATTAATCTTGGCTTGAGTATGGCAGGCTTGAGGTTGGTGAAATTTAACTATACTGGTTTGATCTTGGCTTGGGTAAGGCGCTAGCTCGGATAAAAGAGCTTGAATGTATATATAAACATTAAATTAGGTAGCCCAACTCACCAATAAATTTAATAAAATACGCGATGTACTCAAGATCAAAGAACTTATATGAAGAATCAGGATTAGATAGTCCCTATACAAATATTAAATAATTATTAATATTTTACAAGTTATCATCTAAGAAGTTTATATAAATATGTATAGAATTATCTATGTTCTTGAAGGCTCGAAAATCTTGGTTCAAGCTTGAAATCGACTCTTTATGTGTTTCAAGCTTGTTTATTAGGCTTCACACACTACATGCATACAAAACAAATATTACCAAAGAAATCAAACACTGCCACATAAATCGATACGACATGTATTTTTACCCTAAAAAGGCTTATTAACTTCTTACACTATGATAACATATAGTCAATGCAAATATTTTATCATATGACAGACTATATCAAGGTAACAAGAACGTGGCATCGTGGTGTTTTGTTTGAAGAAGAAGTCGTCTTCACATGCTCATACTAAATGCTAAGGACTTCAAAAAAGTCAAGAAAGCTTAAATTACAGTATTTCGTTGTATCAGACTCTGAAGCTTTCAAGACTTTAACAAAGTATGAGTAAGTCGGGTCAGAAGTCACAAAGTCACAAGGAGGAAAAAGTGACAAGTGATGAAGGCACAAGTTCAAAGCAAAGAAACATGCTCTAGCCTAAAGATAAAGATCACTAAAACATATTCATAAGAAAAAGAAAAAGAAAAGAAGAAGAATGCTACGAGCTCAAGACAAACATAGTATGCTAGGTTTATATCATTGTAACTTGGAGTGACCTCCCTTAGGGGGAGATTCTTGGAAATACGTTTTTACGTATTTAGGAAGTCTCGGTCAATATAACGCTATTTATATGTAAAGGGATCGTAGTTTAGTTATTAGTTACATTATTAGCAAACCCGTTTCATGGTTTTCCATGGACCGGCGACCCATTTCCATCTTATAGGATTGGGTATATAAACAATCTCCTTAGATGAAGGGGGTGTTTGGTGCTTTCATAATTTCACACATAGTTCTTCACTTTCTCTATTTAGTTTCTCTTTCACTCTTTGTTTGTGTCAACCATCTCTCTACCCTTTTTCTCTCTAAACATATTAACGATTACATAAATTTACACAAGATAAAAAAACCGTATCAAAACTATTGATTTTAATTTGCATTCAAAAGGTATAAAAATATGAAAATATTAGTGTTTCTTCCTTAACCACATCTGGATCTTAGTACATTCGACACTAACCCCCATACTATTCGCCAAGAGAAGATACAGTCGCGAGTCCTTGTCTACGTTACACTACATCGATTAGGTGCACTGTCCATAGGTTGTAAAGCTTTGTGTAAAAGCCTTACAACACTCACATCACCGAGCTCCAAGGCTTAATCTTGGCTTGAGTATTATATGGTAGGCTTGAGGTTGGAAAACTATAAGATATTGTAAATCTCGCTTATATTCTAGAGAGAGAAAGAGATAGAAAGATGATGAGAACACACACACTTAGAGAGAGAAAATATGAATAAAACACTTTATTATGTGTAAAATAAAAGTGAACCACACCCTCTCCAACTAAGGAGAGGGTTTATATACCAAGCCCATGAGATGGGCTTGGGCTTACAAGTTCGGTCGGCCATACATGACATGGACCGGGCTTTTCCTTGTTTAATTAATATAAAGTAAATAGACTACGAGCTACTACTTAATATATTGTCGGAGTGACCGAATCTTCCTAAATACGTAAAAACGTATTTCCAGCAATCTCCCCCTAAGGGAGGTCACTCCAAACAAGGGCGTTACCCGAGTTACAATAATAAAATAAACCTAGCATACTATGCTTGTCTTGAGCTCGTAGTATTCATCTTTCTTTTCTTTTTCTTTTCTGGTAAATATGTTGATGTGATTTTTGATATCGATCTTGAAAATTTATCTCTCGCCTTGATCTTGTGCATCATCACTTGTGATCTTTGCCTCTTCGTGACTTCATGCCCCACATACTCATACTTTTGTAATTCTTGAAAGCTTCAGAGTTCGATACAACAGAAGACTTGACTTTTAGGCTTTCTTGAAGTAGATGAAGTATTAAGTGCATAAGGTATAATCATGCGGGGACGACTTCTTCTCAGACACCGTAACGCAATCGTCTTCAAATGTAGTAACATAAGTAGACATGAACGAAATGGATTTTAACATTTCATTCTAATTCGGTAGCAATTTACCTCCGGTCGGTGAAGACCATTGGAGGATATTAAATATCGTACTTGTGGCAGGTAGATTTAATTAAAAATCTCCTTGACAAGATTTCGCGGGTAAACCTGTTCTCTTTACTCGACAGTCCAAAGCTGACTGCGAACGTGAAGAGTGAATCATTTAAGTAAAATTATCCGCATGATTAAAGCCGTCAATTCCAATTACCGGAACAAGTTTGATTCATTAAAGAATCACACCATCGTTGCTTTCCAGTTGTCACGAGCTTGATTCATATAGAATCTTGCAAGTTACCTACCAAGTGCTGTTTGAGGTTAACACTAGAAGGATTTCTACTCATCACTATGAATACTAAGGTATCACTCTGAGTGTTCTGGCAAGATCACTGAGATATTGCGTAGAGGCCTAGAACGTGTTTAAATTCAATTATGAATTAAACAACTGTTGCTTTCCAGTTATCACAAGTTTGATTCATAAAGAATCTCACAAGTCACCTACCATGAGCCTTTTGATATTCGCTCAAGAAGGATTTCAATCTTCATTGTAAATACTTGTGTATTACTCGGATGTTCAGGCAAGATCATGAAGATTTTGCGTAGGACTCTTAATATTTTTCTTACTTTTCATAGAGTATGAAGAAGTAAGGAAATATGGAAGTGTGTCCTAATGAGATATTTGATGATCTCAAATGGTTCTAGACTCGATTTTGCATTTTGGATTTTTAGAGATCGGAGGCTGGAGAGGAGTGCCACCATTTCAATACCAACTTATTCGGAGTGAATAAATCGATAGAGAACATGTTGATCTCCGTGTGATTAAAACAAATATATTTTGAGAGATATCTGAGTTAGCTGGGATGGTTTGTGCATTGCATCACTGGGTACATGATGTCTACCTTCAATATTGAGTTTCATTAAAATTATCTCAACAACATATGTGTTGACCCGGTTTCTACCTAAGGTTGTAAGGAGGACTTCTTTCTTTAGACCCTTTATCTTTACAATTCTTTTTCATTTTTGAACCCCTTCAATGCTTACCAATACGTCATAACTAGCACCTTTTGTGATTTTTCTAGTGCTAACTTAAGTACTTGGTCCGCATTCAGCTACGTTCACAATCTTTCTCCATCTTTCCTAAGTACTACTATTTCAAGCTATGAAATGTCCTTGGGAAGATTCCTCTGGTTTTTGGAAGAATCATTGGAATTAACCTATCCTACCATCCTTATGTCACCACAATCTTCATCGTCATGAAATAAATGGGTTTTGGGTAAGTATATGTCACCAAGAAAATCCATTTTGATGTGCAAATCCGTTTTTCTCCCCCTTAACATATGCCACGATATTTAAAAACATTTTACACATGTCGGGATGAGCTATCACGTTAAGTCAAACCATTTTTGATTAATCATTTCCCATATTAAATCACATTTTCTCCCCCATATTAAAAATATTAACCCAACCGATATTTTTTGATATCAATTGATCTAATGAAGTTTTAACAAAGGTTTTGGGAAGAAGAATGCAAGTCCATTTTATCTTCATGATACCAATGTATGAGAAAAGATACCGATGTGTAAAATAATCACATATTCACCATATAATAGTAAATTGACAAGGTTTGACCTGATTGATGAGAACATCATATGATAAGATCACATGGTTCTTGTCGGCAAATGTTGGTCGCCTTGTCATGTTTGAAGTCATCTCTTGACACCACATGTACGATTGGTATTGTTGTCTTGACACCAACTTGTGAACTTGGCACTTTCGGCAGCAAAGATTCTGAATGCTTGACAATTGCTCCCCCTTAAATGTTGACCCCTGTTCTATCGAAAGAGTTGTAGTCATAGTTTGATTAGTCGCATCGTCGAGTATGTAGATACCAATTGTAGATTGCTATGGTTGTAGAGATGATAACTTCATAAAAATAAGATTTCTCTTGTTTTAACAAATAACTACAGTGATGCGTACATATATTCGTGTTAGATTATGTTATAACGTAAACACAATCTCTTAAATGGTTATTAAGTAAACCATACCCGAGAAAATTAATTCCCGTTGTGAGCCAAAGCTTTCATAAGAAATACTTGACTTTAATATGAAAAGCGGGTTGCAGTCTGAAATAACTACAAGCCATATGGGCATGTTTTATGAAATATTTACAACTTTTGTACGAACTCTATTTATGGCGCCGTGTCAATATTAATCAAAATTTCTAAGGCCGTAAATATTATTGTCCCAAAAGACATGCCTTTGAAAAATAAAGTAAAAATATTTTTGGATTTTTCTGAATTTTTCAAATTTTTATGGTCTTGATATGGTTTTATATTTTTGTATTTTGATTTTGTGGATAAGAATATAAACAATATATACAGATGATCATAAAGGATACGGAGAATAGTTTACCACCACTATTCTTTCGCTTCATCTGCCAGTTCCTTAAGAGTCTCCAGCGAGAAAGTTCTCAATCCTAGCTTGTCGGCCAAAAATTCAATTCGAGCGCGATCTAAAGCCTTCGTGAAAATATCTGCCAATTGATACTCAGATCGGACAAAGTAAAGCTCGGTCACTCCATTTTCCACTTGCTCCTTGATAAAGTGGTAGCGAATGTCAATATGCTTCGACCGGGAGAATTGAACGTTGTTGCAGCATAAGGCAATTGCACTTTTGTTGTCGCAGTACATCGGAATTTTGTTGAAACCTAGACCATAATCGGTTAATTGCGATCTCATCCAAAGAATTTGAGCACAACAACCGGGCATAGCTATGTATTCTGCTTCCGTACTTGAAATTGCAGCGCTTTTCTGCCTTTTAGATGCCCAGATGATTAGTCGATCTCCTAGTAGTTGCAAAGTTCCACTCGTGCTACGCCTTGTATCTTGACAACTCGCGTGATCCGCATCTGCATATGCCATTAGTGCAATCGAAGAGTCCTTCGAATACCAAAGTCCCCGATTAATGGTTCCTTTAAGATACCGAAAGATCCGTTTAACAGTAGCTAAGTGTAACTCAGTGGGCTGAGTTTGATACCGAGCACACATACATATGGAAAATTGAAGATCAGGTCGACTAGCTGTGATATACAGAAGGGTACCGATCATTCCACGATAAAGTTTCGGATCAACGGTAATCCCATTTGGATCTTCATCTAGATTAGTTCGTTCCACCATTGGAGTATCCACGGGGTCGCAAGATACAATCTTATATTTCTTAAGCGATTCAAGGGCATACTTGGATTGATTGATAAAGATGCCTCTGGGACTCTGAGATAACTGAAGTCCTAAGAAAAATGGTACTTTGCCCATCATTGACATCTTAAACTTGGAAGACATAAGTGTCCCAAACTCATCTTATAAGATTTGGGTCGAGGCAGCAAATATAATATCATCAACATATATTTGTACGATAATCATATCTTTACCTCGTTTCTAAATGAACAACGTGGGATACACCTTGCCTTTAGTGAAGCCTTGCGTAATGAGGAATTGTGACAATAGATCATACCATGCGCGTGGAGCTTGCTTCAACCCATAGAGAGCCTTCTAATGCTTGTACACGTGATTAGGATATTTAGAGTTCACAAAACCATCCGGCTGTTGAACATAGACCTCTTCCTTGATTTCACCATTGAGAAATGTCGTATTCACATCCATCTGATAGATGATCATATTCATGTGGGTTGCATAAGCGAGGAAGAGTCTAATAGCTTCCAAGCGGGCAACAGGTGCAAAGGATTCCATAAAGTCGATACCCAATAATTGCTTGTTTCCACGAGCTACTAGTCGAGCCTTGTTCTTCAATATTCTGCCTAACTCGTCGAGTTTCACCTTGTTAACCTATTTCAAAGTGAGTAACTTCACTTGCTCCGGCATGGTACAAGTTCCCATACATCAAGACGTATAAATTCATTAAGTTCATATTGCATAGCTTCTATCCAACAAGATTGGGTAAACGCTTGTTGCCACGTCTTAGGTTCAACTTCACTAAGAAAAGCATCAAAATGACAAAACATTGCACTTTCTTGTAACTGACTTCGTGTGGATACCGGACGATTAGGGTCACTAATAATAGAGTCTATAGGATGATTCTTTGTCCACTTGCTGTCATGTTCACGAATCCGTAGATTGGAGTAGACCGTAGTTGGAGCTTCCTTTAAGGCGGACGACCCAACTTGATTATGGTCGGGAATAGGTACACCAAAGAATGGAAGTTCACGCATTTGAGCGAATTCCAAGTTGCGGTCATCATCCTCTTCATCATCAATAGGCATGACATGGGTAGTTGATTCATGTGTTGGTTGGGAATTACTCGTTGAAGGTATATCTTGACCAATTGTATGTGTAGACGTATCTGATTGTGCTTCGATTGCTGGAGCTACAACTTCGGTAACCAAAGCTATTACCTCAGGTTCTGGAGCAACAATAATTGAAGGAGTAAATAATTCATCAAAGAACGGTTGAAACAACGTATCCCATTCATTCCTAGAAGGTGGTGTAAATGATGATGAATAGGGTTGTTTGGGACAAGACCAGAGCTAATGTTACTGGGTCCCATTTCATGAAGTGCGGGTTCAGAGCTGCTTTGCTTAGAAGTCATTGCTGTCAGCTCATCAAAATCAACATTCATAGTTTCGAGGATCTTACGAGAATTACGATTGTAGATTCGGTATGCTTTCTTTAAGGATGCATAACAAATGAAAATACCAATATCGGCATTTGGTTGAAGTTTTCCCAAATTGTCACAATCATTAATTGGATAGCAAAGAGAACCAAATATACGAAGATATGATAAATCTGGTACTTTTCCATGTAGAAGCTGATAAGGTGTTTTACCATGGCGTTTTCGAATTAGTGACCGGTTTTGGGTGAAAACTGCTGTAGATACTGCTTCTGCCCATAAAAACAATAGAGCCTTTGCGTAAATTAACATCGTTCGAGCAGCTTCCATAAGTGTGCGGTTTCGCCTTTCAACGATACCGTATTGTTGTGGAGTGCGAGCAACAGATGTTTCATGAGATATGCCAACTTTTTCATAATAATTACGCAAGATTTGATTCACAAATTCAGTTCCATTATCTGTACGAATGCGTCGGACAGTAGTGTTGAGACGCACTTGAATCATCTTGAGAAATACGATGATGAATTTAGGTGCCTCATTTTTGTTGCAAGAAATTTCACCCATGTAACCGAGAGTAATCATCGACAATGACGAGGATGTACTTTTTACCACAAAGATTTTCAACACGCATTGGCCCACAAAGATCCATATGCAACAAATAAAGTTTCTCTTGGTTGGTGTCTTCAGTCTTGGGTTTGTATGATTTCTTAGTGCTTTTCCCCATTTTACACGCGGAACACAAATGGTCCTTGTGAAATGTAAGTTTAGGAAGACCACGAACAAGTTTGTTTTTCGCCAAATAATTAATAGAGTCAAAGCTAAGATGAGATAACCGTCGATGCCATAACCATGACTTAGTCTTTGATGCTTTGGAGAGAAGACATATGGGAGAAGCATCCATCATATCTTGTAGAGACAAAGTGTACAAATTATTCCCTCGAGTACCTTTCAATAAATCAACCCCTTCCAAATTACGAATGAAGTAGGTATGCTCACGAAAAGCGACTTCAAGTTTTGAATCACAAAATTGTCCCACAGAAAATAAGTTGTGACCGAGACCTTCCACATAATACACTCTAGAAATGATAACATTCCGAATATGATATTCACTATAATCCATTATCTTTGCAATATGATCATTTCCAAATCGAATCGTACCAAGAAACTTGCTGACAAAATTTCTGAGCTAAGAGCGATCGCTGGTCATATGCTTAGAGCAACCAGAGTCCAAATACCAGAGAACAATTTGGACCACCTATTTTCATTAACAACAGTAGACAATGCATTGGAAACTATTGGTTCCGGAGTGTTATCAGATACAGATACAATATTACCAGAATTGCTAACATGTGTGTTATCCTTAGATTTCCAGCTTTTTCTAATGTGAGTTTTACCAATAACAGGTTTTATTGATCCAACTATCTGAGGTTTTGGAGTATTAGCGGGCACTACAGTGGGAGTTGACCTATTTAAGGGGCACTTGGTTCCTACAGTAGTGTCGGTGTTCCTAGTTAAAGGACACACTTGTGTTTTAGTAGCCTTGGTACTCCTAATTAAAGGGCACACTTTCTTCGCTTTAGTGGGAGTGATCCTAGTTAAAGGGCACGCATTTCCTACTATAGTGAAAGTTCTACCATTGGGGCGCCGCATCCAACCAACTTGGGTAAACACTTTCCTAGTCGGTTTTGATATGAGTGATTTTACTCATATCAATAGTAGCTTAAAACAATGAAAATATGCTCAAAATGTATCAATTATGCCTTGGATATGCTTGTTTCTTGTTTTCATGTGTGTAGGTACCAAGTTCGTGAAAACCGACAAAAATTGACACGAGAATGAAGAAAAAGATCATAGAAGCCAAAAAATCGAGCTCGACATGAGTGGCTTTAATAATTATGCAAGTTTGACGACAAGTGGGCCCCACAATTGGGTAAATGGGCCCAAAAGCCCATTTGAGGAAGTTTACTTTTCACATTTATGGAATAAAGCCCAAATCAAAGCTTTGTGCAATAATTGGGTCCAAATGCATTTAAAGACCAAATATTGGAAAGTTTAAAAGACGAATGGAGTTTTCTTTTGGGATTCAAGCCCAAAGTGTCTTCACAAGTAAAGTAAATAAGGGGCGTTTTTTTATTTCTTTTCAAAAGCCCAAGCCAAAATTGAACAACAAAAAGTTATTCAGTCAAATGTGTCTTCACACTCCCAACTCATATACACGTTTTTTTCTCCCACTTACCAAAATTCAATAAATAGATGATTTATTAATATCACACGTTTGTAACCTACCTCATTTCATCTCACCACAAAATAAAATAACCCTTCGTTACTTCCTATGTCAACTCTCTTCATCTTTTTACCCATAAACCTGCAAACTCACTTTTCCCATTCCAAACCCTAGTAAATTAATTTCACAAATAAATTGGGGCTTTGTGATGCATTCCACTCGTGTGATTTACACGAGTTGGAAATTAAATCCCCTTAATTTCGGAAGGTTGGAGTGGAAGAGTAATGAGACGTGGCAGCTTATTACTGGCAGTGATACATCATCCCCATCAAAGAGCCAATCATTACCTGCCAAGTCATCACCAAAGAAGCACAAAGTAGTCCACCGTGGCGATCCGAGTGAACAAGGGCGTGTTTTAGCCGTATGATCAAAACAGAAAAGAAAGAGAAAGAAAAAATGAAGATCTAAGGGCTATTATTGAAGAGGTATATTCCTTTGAAGATCCGATATTCTTCCCCTCAACAGCCTGGGATGGCTATAAAAACCCACCTCATTATTGTAATATTCATCCCTTTTTTTACTTAGTATCGTTATAATGAAAATTTGTAGGTAGGAATTGTAATTTTTCACTTTTATTAATAATGTATTGTTGATTTGATTCAATGAAATTAATTTTCAGTTTTATAAATTCATTGTCCACATTTTATTTTACTTAACTGCTATAAATTTTCTTGCATTTTCTACTCTTGCAAATTTGATATAATAACTGTTGATTGTTTGGTTAAGCTTAAGTTATAGCTTAATTGAATGATTTGAGTGAGATTGGGAATTAAGTTTAACCACTGTTAAACTTAGAATTAATGTTTGGATTGAGATTAGCTATTGATTCGTGGAGTTTGGATCGGCTTATTATATAAGCTGATTTTGTTTATCGATAAAAGCTGGTCCGAGTAATGTTGTCGTTTATTGGTGATTCGGTGTTTTATGGTGGTCTCGATCTAGTGAGTTAGACGGCTCAGCACCGCTTCTACATCTCAACGGATTCGTCATCAAATGGTCAAGCTCATTTCATACTTTTATGAATTTTTAGGATTAATTGATTTTTGTTTTATGAATCTGCTTAATGGTTTTAGACTGCTGTGATTTTATATAAATGTTATGACCTGTTAGTTTAATTAGGTAAGAATGTTCTTGAAGTGATTTTAAAGTTACTGTAATTGATTGCTGTTTAATGTTTATCTGTGAGATGAGTAAATCTTGATTGAATTCTTGGAATAATTTGAGTGGATTTACTCGAACTGTTATTTGAATTGAAATGTTATTCATCTGAGTTAGGAAACTTGTTTGGTTAATTAAGTTCACTCTTCTGTTAAACCGAGTCGTTGATAGGTCTGATTGACTGCATAGGACTGTTGCTTATCCGTTTTTTTGTTTGATGTTGATTTTCGCTTTACTAATGCTTGTTGATGCGTTTTATGTGTTATAGTACAGTAATTCGTTTGTCACCAAATTTCTGTTTTTATCCCGTCGATTGCCGCATAATTTAGTAAAGCAGAGCCGACTTGATTTATAACTGTTTTGATTGGTTTGCTGAATTTATATAGTAGTAGAAATCGTGCCGTAAGTGTTGCCTTATTTCTGACTTTCTCTTTGCTGCTAAGTTTAGTCGCTGAATAATTTAGTGTTTCTGTTTTGTTATTGTTGGAATTTAGTTGTCTTGTTAATTTTTCGCTGTAGTCCTATGATTTGCTATTGTTTGAGTGTATATGCTATGTCCAGTTAGAGCGTTGAGTCATTTTCTGATTTTGGAATCGATGCATAGCTTGAGTTAATATGAGTGTTATTCTGAGATTTCTATTTAATCTGTCGAGTTTTTTCTATCTGATTTGATGATTTAGTTTTGATGACTGAAATTATCTGTTGAGTTTGTTTACCTGCTGATATTACTGGGTTTGGACGTTAAGTTTTGAGGTTTGGAATTTGACATATATAATTGAGGTTTTGAATCTGCTAAGACGTATTTTAGTAGAGTATAATAGCATATTTTTGGTTTATTTTAGCTACCGTAATGTTCACTCTGAACTATTGTTTATGAATTTTTTTTACTGTTGATTATTGCTAAATTGAGTTACTGTAAGTCTGTAACTATGTAAAAAAATAATAATATCAAAAATCTGCTACTTACTAGTCTTGACCTCGAGACCTCTCATTCAGTTGGCCTGCGCCTCTACCAACTGAGCTGGCTACCCGTTTTGTTTAAATACTTCATAACTTAATTAATGTACAAATTATATTAACTGTTTTTTTTACTAATAGATTTTAATTCAAAGTTGTAAATTAGTAGTATTAAATAATTTGTTTTAATTAAATTCTATAAAGTTTAAATAAAAAATATATATATAAAAATATATTATTAATTAGTTTTTAAAATAAATAGATTTTAATTAATTTTGTTCTAAAAAAATGTTTTGTTTTAGAAATTTAATTAGTTTTTAAATAAGTGGACTTTAATAAAGTTAGTTTTTAGACAAGTTAAATCTTTAAATAGTTTTTATTAGAAATTTAGAATAGAGTAAATGTAATTTTAAAAGATAAGTTTTAAAATAGGATTTTAAATAGCTTTAATTTTTAGATTAAAATAATTCCATTTTACGATTCATGCACTTTAGGTTAATTTTTAATAGCTTAAAATTTGTAGATTTAATCTTTAGTTTAAAAACCAAAAACGAATTCAAATCAATTGTCCAAATCAAAGCAAAACGTCTCAAATTCATAAGATCTTCGTGTACAACGAACTCGACTCACTCACGTGTTTAATTGAATTCGTCATTGGTATTATTAGACTATTACTTTTTCCTAAAGGTAATTTTCTAATTTACCCTATAACGTATCAAATAAATTACATATACTATCCACGACACATCAAAAATTTTGGCGCCGCTGCCGGGGATCTTGTGTACGATTCGTCTTTGTGGAGATTTGTTGATCGTTGATATGAAGACCCTTTCCGTCCTCGGAAAGTTTGTTATTTTCTTATTATATAGTATGTATCGTTTTTCTCGTTTTTATGAAAAATACCAAAAATAATCTTCTTAATCCTCTATCATGTTTAATTCTTTTTCTCCTCACCATCTAAATTTTAATTCTTCTTTCGTCAATTGTGAAGGGTGTGGAGAACCGTTATATGGTTTTTCACCATGTCGGTGGTGCACGTGTGAGCGTTGTGGAAATGACTTACGTCACGATATACGTGTTGGATTTTGTCCTTATTGTAATGAGATTACTTCATATGGAAATCCGAATTTTTCGAATAATTCTCTTGATTTCAATCCACCTCCACACCCCACATACGAGACACCCTCGTTTGAGTTTTGTGGAAACGATTCTCATTTTGGTGATGATTGTTCGCATCGATTCTCGCTTAATTACGAGCAAGAACCGAGCTACAATCAAAACTTTAATGATAATTGTTATCCACAAGATTTACCGAGTTTATCACAACAACATCTTTGTTGTGAGTATTGTGGAGGTCCTCACGAGAGCTTTAATTGTCAACCGAGGGATAATAATTCTTATGAGCCCTTTTCTCGTGTGAATGAAAATTTTAAACGACTTGAAACAATGTTCCAACAAATAATGAATCAAAGAAATGTTGAAGTTGTTGAAAAAAGTATTGAAGACTTGTTGCTTGAAAAGAGACAAATTAATCAAGAGATAAATGAATTACGGAGTCGACGATTTCATGGAGAAATGATTGATGAGGGATTTAGACGAGATTGTGAGTTTAAGATTAGACAACTTTCGCAAGATTATAATGGTTTAAGCATTGAAATTCGAAAGAAATAAAAAATTCAAGAGGAAGAAAGATATCTTGCTAATCGTGAAATCAATCGTTCTCTTCTTTTGGATGATGACGAGGATAGTACTATTTATTTGCGAGATCTTATTGCTCTACATCCTTCATCTAGTGCTATCGTGTGTCCTATTCGTATCTTGCCGGCTATTGAGCCCGAGGATTCTCCCGTCCTAGATGATGAGGAAATCTCTCATGACATCACACTCCTATTCGTGATTCTTCCATCGTGGAACCCGAAAATTCTCTAAGCAAGGGGGACGAGCATATTAGCACTATTCTTGTCCAAAACCCGAGAGAGTTCGACGGTATTTCCAATGAGATGTGTGATTTGCCACATTGTGATGACTTGACTTCTTCTATTCATTTTGAGATTTTATCCAATTCTAATGATGAAAATTGTGATGGAAATAAAGATTTTGAGGATGATTCTACTTCTAGTGAATTTTCTAATGAGGAGTTCTCCGATGAACTTTCTTATAAAGATGATATTCACGACTCGGATTTTGAGGGGTTTACCGATGAACCTACTCTTCTTTACCCATTTCCACCGGGAAATGAGGATGATAGTGATCCGTTTTATGAGAGGTTCACTTTTGAACTTGCTCCTTTAGACCCATTTCCACCGGGAAATGAGGTTGATTTGACTATTCCGATCCTTGAGAAGTTCTCCGATGAACTTACTCATTTAGATGTGGAAGACGTGATTCTTCGTGAGAAGTTATCCAACGTCTATCTTCTCATTTCTAGGATCGAGGCTTTGAATTCTAAGCCTATTAGAAAGTCTTTCTCTCCATCTCCTATTCCCGTTGAGAATAGTGATCCGCTTATGGAGGAGATTGATACTTTTCTTGCTTCTCATGATTCGATACCACCGGGTGTTGATGATATCGACCCGGAGGGGGATGCTCTCTTTTTAGAGAACCTACTTGATGATGATTTCGTCCCAAGTCCTCCTCCCACCCACTTTGACCTTAATGTGCGGGTTTTTCATGTGTCTCATATTGAGTACCATGACCCCATTGATCACATTCCTAAGGGTGAATTGGTCGTTAAAGCAAAGAATGTTGATTCTACTAT
This sequence comes from Glebionis coronaria, assembly GCA_025667525.1. Taxonomy (NCBI): domain Eukaryota; kingdom Viridiplantae; phylum Streptophyta; class Magnoliopsida; order Asterales; family Asteraceae; genus Glebionis; species Glebionis coronaria. The sequence goes on along the minus strand of CM046881.1, from coordinate 173,726,384 downwards.
GGATGAGATTTTTATCCCACCATTACCATGTGCTTTATATGATCTTGGATTAGCATGGGGGGACGACACCGTGTTATCCTTTCCTTTCTCCACCGAGGACGAGGTATTCGATCCCGGAATCGTTGTTTTAGGGAAATCTCGGCCTTTCACCGATGTAATAAATGAAAAAAATTTCTATCATCTTGGTGCGAGTTTATCTCGTGGAGCATGCTATATCTATTCCATTAGTTGTGACTACCATCTCTTGTTAGAGATTTGTGTTGGAGTTTTATCCTTTCGTTTGTCATCCGACAAAGAGGATAAGATCTTTGACCCCGGCATCGTGCTTTATCATGGATTCTACTCCAATATGCCGGTTTACACCACTTTCCCTAAGGACCAATGAATGCGGGGATCGAGTCGAGCTCATGACTCGGTGAACAAAAACGAGTTTTTCTATCTTCTTTCTATTTTCTAACCTTAATAAGGCTTGATCTTTCAAGCTCGTGCTCGTGTTTTGTTGTGTTGTGATCTTATGTATGACCCTTATATTTGAAGACTCTCGTGTTCGGTTTTTGCCGGTCCACTTGATCTTCCATTCTTTAAAGGCCAAAAAGGGGCACACTTTCTATCCCTTGATTTTTATCGACTAACGTTTTATCTTGAGGCATAATTAATATACGGCTTATTGATTTGCGTGCTCTTTCCATGCTAGGAATTTGCATTAGACTCTTCGTATTTTAGCAAGGGGTGTTACTCTTGAGCTAAGAAACATTGAGGACAATGTTTGGTTTTAGCATGGGGGAGTTAATCGATATAATCGCTTGCAATTGCTTTTGTCGTGTCCAAAACGTATTTTTTTTCTCATTTTTCAATAAAATTTTAAATTTTTTGTGTTATTTTTAAGTTTTTAATAATAAAATAAGTGTTTTTGACACGAATGTAGGCTTTCAATAAGAATAGTTTTTGACTCGACTTGGTTTTTAACCTTAGCTTTTCCTTAACGTATTTGAATTAAGTTTTGCTAGGCTATTATATAGGGAGCTTTAAAACGCGAAAGTCTTAATTCATACGAGTTAAGAACAAGAACTTTTCGCAAGCTCCTATAATTGATCCTAGAAAGTCGTTTATCAAGGGAGCTTTAAAACGCAAATTCTAAACTTGCAAGAGTCTAAGAAGATGCAAGATCGTATAGATGACTTGAAAACCCAAAACTTTGATTTAATAGGCTAAGTATCCATTGATGGAGAACAAGAGATGATAGAGCCAATTATAAGTTTGGTATTCTTTCGGGAATTTATGTGAGTTAATTATGAGCCTATTCTCCCATCGCTTGTTAATAAAATTATTTGCAATAAATAAGGTTGAACGATTTGAAAAGTTACTTAGCTTCTAGCACAAGATCGTTTAAAAGTTGCTCGGAATGGATTAGAGTTCATAGCCAAGGCATAACTTATTGAAGCGGGATGCGAAGATTGGCGAGTCCAAAAAGGTCCTAACAAGACATGAGGGCTATGTTTTATTGCTAAAGATCTCAAGTGATGTGAAGATTCATTTATCAAAAATCAATATGAAGGATCGAGACACACGACGAAAAGCAAATACTCCCAAAAAGTCATGGAGAAGTCTATCCAAAAAGACCAAAATAAGGTATGAGGATAAATGAAGCCAAGTCCAAAAAGGAGGCGGATCGTTGTATATCAAAATCTCAAGTAAAGATTGGAGAAAAATGAAGAAGTCGTGGTCCAAGTATGAATCTCTCTAAACTTCAAGTGAAGAAATATTATGAAGAGAAGACCATTATTTCGTGAATGTCTCTCAAGGTTGGAAGTATTAAGTTATTGCCAAATATCGGTCTGAGAAAGGTCTCAAATCGCGAAGCAAGTTATGCCAAGATATGAACTTTATGAGAGCCCGAGAAGCAGTTTTAAAAGATTTTGTCCTTTAGCTAACTATTGATTAAATCGTTCACTTTATTTTCGGCCTAATAATTATCGAAATAAGTCAACAATGCATCCTTGTGATCATTCAAGACAACAATAAAATATAAGAGATACACCTAGGAATAAGGGAGTCAAAGTGAATAATTGGCCCACATGAGTTCGTGTTAGTCTACCAACTTATAATAACAATGATCTTGTTTATGCACTTGGCATGGAAAAGTGAAAAGTCGGGGACGATGAATCTATTTGAGCTTTTTTGATCCTTAAAGTTATTTTATGTCTTTACAAAATAAGTTGTCAAAAGTTTGAATAAAGGTGTAGATATAGCTTTATTTTATCATTGCGTGAGGACACATCAATTGCTTAGCATGGGGGATTTTGATATGAGTGATTTTACTCATATCAATAGTAGCTTAAAACAATGAAAATATGCTCAAAATGTATCAATTATGCCTTGGATATGCTTGTTTCTTGTTTTCATGTGTGTAGGTACCAAGTTCGTGAAAACCGACAAAAATCGACACGAGAATGAAGAAAAAGATCATAGAAGCCAAAATCGAGCTCGACATGAGTGGATTTAATAATTATGCAAGTTTGACGACAAGTGGGCCCCACAATTGGGTAAATGGGCCCAAAAGCCCATTTGAGGAAGTTTACTTTTCACATTTATGGAATAAAGCCCAAATCAAAGCTTTGTGCAATAATTGGGTCCAAATGCATTTAAAGACCAAATATTGGAAAGTTTAAAAGACGAATGGAGTTTTCTTTTGGGCTTCAAGCCCAAAGTGTCTTCACAAGTAAAGTAAATAAGGGGCGTTTTTTATTTCTTTTCAAAAGCCCACGCCAAAATTGAACAACAAAAAGTTATTCACTCAAATGTGTCTTCACACTCCCAACTCATATACACGTTTTTTTCTCCCACTTACCAAAGTTCAATAAATAGATGATTTATTAATATCACACGTTTGTAACCTACCTCATTTCATCTCACCACACAATAAAATAACCCTTCGTTACTTCCTATGTCAACTCTCTTCATCTTTTTACCCATAAACCTGCAAACTCACTTTTCCCATTCCAAACCCTAGTAAATTAATTTCACAAATAAATTGGGGCTTTGTGATGCATTCCACTCGTGTGATTCACACGAGTTGGAAATTAAATCCCCTTAATTTCGGAAGGTTAGAGTGGAAGAGTAATGAGACGTGGCAGCTTATTGGCAGTGATACATCATCCCCATCAAAGAGCCAATCATTACCTGCCAAGTCATCACCAAAGAAGCACAAAGCAGTCCACCGTGGTGATCCGAGTGAACAAGGGCGTGTTTTAGCCGTATGATCAAAACAAAAAAGAAAGAGAAAGAAAAAATGAAGATCTAAGGGCTATTATTGAAGAGGTATATTCCTTTGAAGATCCGATATTCTTCCCCTCAACAGTCTGGGATGGCTATAAAACCCACCTCATTATTGTAATATTCATCCCTTTTTTTACTTAGTATCGTTATAATGAAAATTTGTAGGTAGGAATTGTAATTTTTCACTTTTATTAATAATGTATTGTTGATTTGATTCAATGAAATTAATTTTCAGTTTTATAAATTCATTGTCCACATTTTATTTTACTTAACTGCTATAAATTTTCTTGCATTTTCTACTCTTGCAAATTTGATATAATAACTGTTGATTGTTTGGTTAAGCTTAAGTTATAGCTTAATTGAATGATTTGAGTGAGATTGGGAATTAAGTTTAACCACTGTTAAACTTAGAATTAATGTTTGGATTGAGATTAGCTATTGATTCGTGGAGTTTGGATCGGCTTATTATATAAGCTGATTTTGTTTATCGATAAAAGCTGGTCCGAGTAATGTTGTCGTTTATTGGTGATTCGGTGTTTTATGGTGGTCTCGATCTAGTGAGTTAGACGGCTCAGCGCCGCTTCTACATCTCAACGGATTCGTCATCAAATGGTCAAGCTCATTTCATACTTTTATGAATTTTTAGGATTAATTGATTTTTGTTTTATGAATCTGCTTAATGGTTTTAGACTGCTGTGATTTTATATAAATGTTATGACCTGTTAGTTTAATTAGGTAAGAATGTTCTTGAAGTGATTTTAAAGTTACTGTAATTGATTGCTGTTTAATGTTTATCTGTGAGATGAGTAAATCTTGACTGAATTCTTGGAATAATTTGAGTGGATTTACTTGAACTGTTATTTGAATTGAAATGTTATTCATCTGAGTTAGGAAACTTGTTTGGTTAATTAAGTTCACTCTTCTGTTAAACCGAGTCGTTGATAGGTCTGATTGACTGCATAGGACTGTTGCTTATCCGTTTTCTTTGTTTGATGTTGATTTTCGCTTTACTAATGCTTGTTGATGCGTTTTATGTGTTATAGTACAGTAATTCGTTTGTCACTAAATTTCTGTTTTTATCCCGTCGATTGCCGCATAATTTAGTAAAGCAGAGCCGACTTGATTTATAACTGTTTTGATTGGTTTGCTGAATTTATATAGTAGTAGAAATCGTGCCGTAAGTGTTGCCTTATTTCTGACTTTCTCTTTGCTGCTAAGTTTAGTCGCTAAATAATTTAGTGTTTCTGTTTTGTTATTGCTGGAATTTAGTTGTCTTGTTAATTTTTCGCTGTAGTCCTATGATTTGCTATTGTTTGAGTGTATATGCTATGTCCAGTTAGAGCGTTGAGTCATTTTCTGATTTTGGAATCGATGCTTAGCTTGAGTTAATATGAGTGTTATTCTAAGATTTCTTTTTAATCTGTCGAGTTTTTTTTATCTGATTTGATGATTTAGTTTTGATGACTGAAATTATCTGCTGAGTTTGTTTACCTGCTGATATTACTGGGTTTGGACGTTAAGTTTTGAGGTTTGGAATTTGACATATATAATTGAGGTTTTGAATCTGCTAAGACGTATTTTAGTAGAGTATAATAGCATATTTTTGGTTTATTTTAGCTACTGTAATGTTCACTCTGAACTATTGTTTATGAATTTTCTTTACTGTTGATTATTGCTAATTTGAGTTACTGTAAGTCTGTAACTATGTAAAAAAATAATAATATCAAAAATCTGCTACTTACTAGTCTCGACCTCGAGACCTCTCATTCAGTTGGCCTGCGCCTCTACCAACTGAGCTGGCTACCCGTTTTGTTTAAATACTTCATAGCTTAATTAATGTACAAATTATATTAACTGTTTTTTTTACTAATAGATTTTAATTCAAAGTTGTAAATTAGTAGTATTAAATAATTTGTTTTAAGTAAATTCTATAAAGTTTAAATAAAAATATATATATATATATATATAAATATATTATTAATTAGTTTTTAAAATAAATAGATTTTAATTAATTTTGTTCTAAAAAAATGTTTTGTTTTAGAAATTTAATTAGTTTTTAAATAAGTGGATTTTAATAAAGTTAGTTTTTAGATAAGTTAAATCTTTAAATAGTTTTTATTAGAAATTTAGAATAGAGTAAATGTAATTTTAAAAGATAAGTTTTAAAATAGGATTTTTAATAGCTTTAATTTTTAGATTAAAATAATTCCGTTTTACGATTCATGCACTTTAGGTTAATTTTTAATAGCTTAAAATTTGTAGATTTAATCTTTAGTTTAAAAACCAAAAACCAATTCAAATCAATTGTCCAAATCAAGGCAAAACGTCTCAAATTCATAAGATATTCGTGTACAACGAACTCGACTCACTCACGTGTTTAATTGAATTCGTCATTGGTATTATTAGACTATTACTTTTTCCTAAAGGTAATTTTCTAATTTACCCTATAACGTATCAAATAAATCACATATACTATCCACGACACATCATGTTTCCATTCTAAACCATTTTTACGGGTATTCATCTCATTCACATGGTTAAATAAGGAAAGAATCATGACGACTAGAAAACATACATTCATTGCAATTCCAACATTTCAAATTAGAATTCACAGTAGGCTTAGAACGCTGCACAATCGCAGAGCCTTTAGGTTTAGCTACATGATTCTTTTTATTCAAAACAGAAATAACATTCCTAGGGTAGGCTTCTACTTTCTTCTTCACTTGACTTCTAGATGGGGGAAAGATCCTATCATTCTTCGAGTTTCTTTTAAGCTTAGATCTTTGAGCCTTAGTAGTGGTGTTTACTCCTGTAGAAGGCAACACAGGAATATTAGAAGCTGATTTTGATTTTGCCTTATCTTTAGTGACCAATGTTTCAGATGGTTTAGTCATAGGACCCTTGTTAAGTGGTGTGACGGCGATGAGATTCCTTTTGATTGCACTAGAGGACGATGCTTAGACAGTGGCTGTGTTATCCACAACATTCTAACCTTTTAGGGTACGAAGTGTTTCCTTTAACTCAGCCATAGCCAAATTTTTATCACAAATTTGTTACTTCAAATCAGATATTTCCACCGACTTTCGATTCATCAATCAATGATTGATTCTGTGCAGTGGTAGTAGCACATGCGGGCTTTACTGAATCGAAGAGTTGTGAATTTTTCTGTTTTAAGTTATCAACTTTGGACAAAATCTTGGAAACTCGATTAACTAGATCAAGTTTAATATTCTCAGCGGCCTCAAGTACGTTCACACAGTTAATCTCCTTAGATTTCTCTACGTCTATCGGCAATGATTTAATAACCTTGTCACTTGGCTGACGCTGTTTTAATTGTAAGTTCAATCGAAAATTCTTTTGAAAATTTGAATCATCTATATTAACACCTTCGAATGACGTTTCAAAAAGCTCTTGAATAAATGGTTGTTTACATTCAAGCGAAATACAATGTTTTTGAATCTCATCAAAACGTTTTCAAAGCGAAGTATAAGAATCTTGAAGCTTTAAAAATTCAGTGTCAGATTTGTGACAAGTACTATCTACCACATTATCCACAGATTCAACATTATGCACAATAGAATCATTATCAACACTATTATTCACACAGACGGAAACAATATCATGCGACATCACTTGCTTCAGAAGCTGATCATTTTGGCGTGAAATTTTTTCTATTTCAAGTAAACTATTTTCATAAGCATCATCCATTTCATTGAAAACACGTCTAACTTCTTTTATTTCAAAAAGCAAATCTTGATCAATATTGCTAAGACAAGCTTTAATATTGTTTACAAACGGAACAATTTCGTCTCGAAATGTAAGTGTGCTCAAAATTCCATTCACCTTCTGTTATGGCCGAAGCCGTCATACTTTCCTTAATGACCTTGTCAAAATCGGCAAAGTGTTGGTGCACCGCATTTAAGCTATCTGACACCTTACTTACCGGTGGAATTAACTTAGTTAAATCCTTTTTGACAAGTGTAGGAGACGTACTAGGAAGGTTTTCATTTGACAAACTTGGGGGCACAAAAGATGATAATTGAGCTAATTCCTTTTGTAATCGAATACGGGTCTTTTATCAAATTGATCTTTATTATGCTTATTATAATCAAGCTTATGGAATGTTGAAAGCATTTTAGATCGAGTTTCTTCCGCAAGTGACATTGTCTCCTCAGTATCACGAACATAAGGTGCTTCTTTCGATTTGCCAATTAGGGTCGCATCATAAAGACAAGGAATATATTCTTGAGCTTGTTTTGCATAACTGGGATTAGGTGGTAAATCTTGAAGACGCTTAAGTTCTATTTCTTTAAACGATTTAGTTAAAAGATGAATCTTTTATGTGGAATCGTATTGTTTTAAAAGCTTTTGTTCCTTGAATTTAAGAAGTTTGGTAGCATTAATTTCTGATTCAAACTTTTTAGATTCGAGAGTTTTAAAATCCTTTTTAAGTTTTTGAAAATCATTTACAACAGACTCTTTTTATTTTGATTCATTGGAAAGATTAGCTCTGAATGATTCTATTTCCTTTAAGTGTTCTATCTTTTCAAAGCGAAATTGGTCAAATTCAGAACAAGTTATTTTCTCTGCTTGAGGGACCATATCAAAAGCTTTGACCTTTTCCTTATACAGCGCAAGCTCAGCGGTTAGATTAGCATTCAAATCTACGGTTTGTAGGACGGCCACATTCATGTTATCTATAATATGTTTAGGCACCATTACCAAATCATGTTGATCATAAGATTCCATACCCGTCGTAGCATTTGGTTGAGGTTCACTCAAACATGTTGGATTGGACACCACGTCATTTGAGTTACTAGTTCCCGAATGCTGTTCGAGGTTGTCATTTTCATGCTCAACTTGATGTGGATTATCATGAACAATATTAGATGTGGTTGGTACCTCACTAACGACATCAGAATCGTAGTAAGAGAGGTTAGCAACGAGAGCAACTTGGGCTGAGTGAATGTCATCGCAATCCGAATCATATGCATCAAGATCATCTGCTTGATATGCTGCATTAGAAGTAGAAACGACTACAATGCCTTCATTATCAGCTACCCCTGGGTCTGCAAGAAATGCTAATTCCTCTGAATCCAAAATATTTTCCTTAGATTGAGCATCGACCAAATACATCTTCTCACGAAACCATGTTGCATCCCTTCTCCTTTTCGGCTGAGTGCATTCCCTAGCCATATGACCATGTCCTCGACAATTTTAGCAAGTCACAACCTTTTGAGGACCAATAGGGCTTCTATTTCCACTAGCTTGAGAAGTCATAGCTTGAGCGTTCACGGTTCTTGTAGTAGGCTCATATGAATTTTGCCTTCCCTGAATGGATTGCACCGTCACTTGACCATCTTGAATAGTGGCTTGTTGTCGAGGATTTGAAGAAGTGCGGAGTTGATTGTTAGTTGGTGGAAAACCTCTAGTTGCAACAAGTTTTGACAAGTAGGCAGTGAGATGGTTTAAGACATCAGTAGGTGTATCATTTGAAGTGAAGACCGGTGCTTGAATTGGTGGAAGTTCATTAGAGTAAAAGGCTTGTGCTTGTGGTGCTTAAACAGGAAAATATCCTTGCTGAGGTGTACAGCCCATTGGAGAAGTGATAGCTTGTGATGGTGATGCCTGATGTGTTGGTTGCTGTGGATAAGGTTGTTGAAGAACACTTTGTTGAAATGCTTGTTGTAGCATCATTAGTGGTTGATAAGATAGTTGTTGTGGTTGTTGATAGGTGCGTTGTGGTGGCTGCGGCAAGTATAATGGTTGTTGATAAGTGTAAGCCATGTTTTATTGGGGAGTCATTTGTTGAGAAGCATACATGTCAAGTGGATAATGAATTTGAGGTGTTGACAACCGAGCCTCGATCACGTGGCATTCGTGTTGTTGAAGAAAAGCTTAAAGTTGATCCACATTGGTTTGATGCAAATCCTTAGCCATATTAACAGCCGTCACGTACTTGCTCCATTCAGAAGGGAGAGTATTCAAATACTTGGTGTTTAATTGAAACGTAGGAATTTCCAGGCCATATATGTTGAGCTCATTCATCAATAGAGTGAATCTCAAATAGTAATCATTGAGAGTCTCCCCGGGGACATAAGTAAACTTATAAAACGTATCATATAGCTTACACTCTCGTTCATGTTTAGTTAACGAGGTGCCTTGCATTAGAACACGAATTCTATCCCATAACTCTTTGGAAACTTTATGTTTACTGACGAGTTTGTAGACATCTGAAGGAAGGGCTTGGAGAATGATGTTTGTAGCTTGTTTTATCACACTTGACTTGAATCTTAGCATCTCCAGTTAATTCACCCGTTGTGCAAGGACGAGTAACAGTACCTTCCGTCACAGTACCATATACCAATGGTCCATTGAGCACCGATGCCCAAATGAGATGTCCGTTCTCTTTATTCAACATATAAAGTTCCATTCGGGAAGCCCAATCATCGTACATAGTCTTCACCAACATTGGTGGACGATTATCCGTACCCGAGAGGATGGACTTATCCATAAGTGATGTAAACTCCATTTCGATAAGTTAAGATTTACAAAAGGTTGATCGAACAATGAGAGAAAGTAAATGTGTTTGTTGTCGTGTGTAGAAGTCAATAAAAATGTTGAAATCCCCTCAAATATGTTCTCAATGAACCAAAAATTTCAAGACAAACAAAAACTCACGATCGAAATTTTTAAGGAATAATTTTGCAAAGTCTGTCGCAATAACTCTTGTCGCAATATCACAACTTGTCGCAATATCACAGATCTATCGCAATAGCACAAAACCTGTCGCAATATTACTAAGCCTGTCGCAATATCACCAAACTATCGCAATAACACCTGTCGCAATATCACTAAACCTGTCACAATATCACAAAACTATCGCAATATCACAAATCTGTCGCAATGTCACAACTCTGTCGCAATATCATAAAGCTATCGCAATATCACAACACTGTCGCAATGTCACAATTCTGTCGCAATACCACAAAACTGTCGCAATATCACAACACTGTCGCAATATCACAATTCTATCACAATACCACAAAGCTCTCGCAATATCACAAAATTGTCGCAATGTCACAACTCTGTCGCAATATCAAAACCCTAGCCTTTGCGATTGAATAACAGGCAATTGTGTCGCAATAGTACAAAAGTGATCCCAACTTCCACTTTTCTCGGATAAAACCCAACCAATTCGAGATTTTAAGCCAAAAAATGATCTAAACACCCAAAAATTTTGTGTTTTTAGCCAAAGTAAATATACCAAATCTCTACCACAACTATGTAGAAGATTTGTATCAAGAAAAAACCATAAAAAACCATAAAAACCCAAAAAAATAAATTGGATCGAATGATTTGAATCAAAAAGGACACAAAAATCAAGAACACAAACACATAAACAATACAATCATCCCATGCTTCTTGATACCATTTGTAAGATATTGTAAATCTCTCTTATATTCTAGAGAGAGAAATAGATAGAAAGATGGTGAGAACACACACACTTAGAGAGAGAAAATATGAATAAACACACTTTACTATGTGTAAAATGAAAGTGAACCACACCCTCTCCAACTAACGAGAGGGTTTATATACCAAGCCCATGAGATGGGCTTGGCTTTACAAGTTGGACCCGCCATACATGACATGGACAGGGCTTTTCCTTGTTTAATTAATATAAAGTAACTAGACTACGAGATACTACTTAATATATTGTTGGAGTGACCGAATCTTCCTAAACACGTAAAAATGTATTTCTAACACAAACTTTAATTATATTGGTTTGATCTTGGCTTGGGTAATGCTCTAACTCGAGTCAAAAAGCTTGAATTTATATAAAGCATTAGATTGGGTCAAACTCACCAATTAATTTAATAAAATACGCGACGTACTCATGATCAAAGAACTTATATAAAACATTCGAGAGAATTAAGGTTTAAATAATGTTTATACAAATATTTAATAATTAATAATAATTTACACATTATCATCTGAGAAGTTTATATAACTATGTATAGAATTATATATATTCTTGAAGGCTCGAAAAACTCGATACAAGATTTAGCTCGGCTCTTTATGTGTTTTGAGCTGGTTTATTGGGCTTCGGCTTGATAAACGATCAAATCACTCGGGTCAAACTCATGCCTGAGTTGCTTGATAAAAGCTTAGCTTGTTTGCAACCCTAGTTACAAATATTATTTATGTTACTTTTTGTAACACAAAGAGTTATCAAATTTAACCTTAAAATTATGTTTGTTATCAAAAGAGATTGTTTTGTAAAAAAATCATAAACTTAACCTAGAGTTCCTTTATATAACTTTTCTTCTCCAAGACTTTTTCCATTAAGGTTTTCTCGAGAAGGTTTAAAAAAAAGGATTGTCGTTATGTGTTTTTTCTCCTTTTATGTTGCTGCTGGATGGAGAGAAGTTCGATAGGGTTATATGATTTATCTTGTTTATGTACCCGACTTGGTTTTTGTAATGCTGGTTGTTTGTCATGTAGTGTGTATATGTAGCTAGTGTTTTGTTGTGTTTATGGCTTGTCATAAACATCATAGCTATTTGTTTATCAAACATTTTTGTTTGAGTTTAATGTTGTACTTCATCCATATTCTATTTATACTTAACGTTTTCTGATGATTAATATACTTTACAAGGACAACCCTTTATAAGAAAAAGTTTGTTTTTTTAACCACAAGTGACAATAGTAACATTCTTTGCAATCTTAAGGACTTTTTACGCAACATGCGTGAATCGAAAGAATATTTCATTAACTCTTTGTAACATAAATTTGTATCTTAAGGGGCTATTTCTATAAATAAATGTAAGCAATAGGGACCTTATTTCCAAATTTGTAACGACTCTAATGTTCTTTTTAATTTATAAACAACGTGAAGAAATAATACCTGTATATAAAAATGGAGGACCTTAGTAAGGACATTCACTATGATTATATAAGAAAAAGGGTTTATAAAACGAGGAAGATGTATAACAGCTAACCGTAGTGAGGCTAGGTTTATAAATATGTTTATGATAAATAGTTTAGAATATTAGATCTTCACAATTTAATGAATGTATTATGTATGATTTTATAAAGTTTTGTGAAGTTTATACCTAATGACAAATAGCTTTATAATACAATTCTTTTTTATAAATTAGTGTCATAATAAAACTATATACTTTTATAAAGGTTTATCATAATGAATAAGTATTAAGAGCATCTACAATTCAAAGGTTTTGCAAAAGATTTTTACTATTTGAAAAAGTTATTTATATCATTTTTTGCATTGAGAGATAAACTTTAAAGATAGCTTTTTGTGAATGACTTTTAAACATCCAAGTGTTTGAGAGAAAAATCAAAAAGCTTTTGCCTTTGAATGAGTTATACATTAAGGGTGTGTTTGGTAGAAAGAAAAGGAGATAGAGAAATGGAAATGCTAAACATTTCTCTTGTTTGGTATGCCAAGAAAAAAATAGGTGGAGAATTAGTTTTCCCACCCTATTCTCCTTAGTGCAATTTCATGTGGTGTTATTTCCCTCTCAAATTGAATGGAATTTGTTTTCTTTATGTATTTATCTAACAAAGAACAAATATCACTAATTTTACTAAAGGATCCGGGCATATATAATGAAGTTGGACTAGTTTATATTTTTCGTAAAGTCATTTAAAAAAAATTATGGGCCAGTCGAGTTGAGTCAAACCCGAGTTAATCAACATTTCTAAACCGTGTCTTAATCGGGTTCGGTTCGTGTTGACTTTTTTGACAGCCCTAATCAAACTATTTACAAAAAATCAAAATATTTAAAAAAAATCAAAATAAATATAAATTTGCGCATTTTTCAGGCTAAAGTCTCTGTTGTTACCAAACAGTAGAATGAAACAAAATTCTCTACTGAATTCTATTCTCTGAAATTCTATTCTCTGCTTCAATTCTATTCTCTAAAATTCTCTCTACCAAACATGCCCTAACGGTGAAATAACAAAAAATGTTAAATAGAGTTTTACATAAATGCAATCAAATTTTTATAATTTGATAGCATTGTGGATGCTCTAAAAAAACAAGGTATATGGTTAATTACATAGAACGGTACTGGTTATCGAACCACACAATCCAGTTCATATTAAACTTTTTAAGCTCGATAGTAATCGAGTTAAATGAAAACAACTTAATGTCTCTTTTAGGAGTGTTATTCTAAGATTTCTTTTTAATATGTCGAGTTTTTTTTTATCTGATTTGATGATTTAGTTTTGATGACTGAAATTATCTGCTGAGTTTGTTTACCTGCTGATATTACTGGGTTTGGACGTTAAGTTTTGAGGTTTGGAATTTGACATATATAATTGAGGTTTTGAATCTGCTAAGACGTATTTTAGTAGAGTATAATAGCATATTTTTGGTTTATTTTAGCTACTGTAATGTTCACTCTGAACTATTGTTTATGAATTTTCTTTACTGTTGATTATTGCTAATTTGAGTTACTGTAAGTCTGTAACTATGTAAAAAAATAATAATATCAAAAATCTGCTACTTACGCCTCTACCAACTGAGCTGGCTACCCGTTTTGTTTAAATACTTCATAGCTTAATTAATGTACAAATTATATTAACTGTTTTTTTTTACTAATAGATTTTAATTCAAAGTTGTAAATTAGTAGTATTAAATAATTTGTTTTAAGTAAATTCTATAAAGTTTAAATAAAAATATATATATATATATAAAAATATATTATTAATTAGTTTTTAAAATAAATAGATTTTAATTAATTTTGTTCTAAAAAAATGTTTTGTTTTAGAAATTTAATTAGTTTTTAAATAAGTGGATTTTAATAAAGTTAGTTTTTAGATAAGTTAAATCTTTAAATAGTTTTTATTAGAAATTTAGAATAGAGTAAATGTAATTTTAAAAGATAAGTTTTAAAATAGGATTTTAAATAGCTTTAATTTTTAGATTAAAATAATTCCGTTTTACGATTCATGCACTTTAGGTTAATTTTTAATAGCTTAAAATTTGTAGATTTAATCTTTAGTTTAAAAACCAAAAACCAATTCAAATCAATTGTCCAAATCAAGGCAAAACGTCTCAAATTCATAAGATCTTCGTGTACAACGAACTCGACTCACTCACGTGTTTAATTGAATTCGTCATTGGTATTATTAGACTATTACTTTTTCCTAAAGGTAATTTTCTAATTTACCCTATAACGTATCAAATAAATCACATATACTATCCACGACACATCATGTTTCCATTCTAAACCATTTTTACGGGTATTCATCTCGTTCACATGGTTAAATAAGGAAAGAATCATGACGACTAGAAAACATACATTCATTGCAATTCCAACATTTCAAATTAGAATTCACAGTAGGCTTAGAACGCTGCACAATCGCAGAGCCTTTAGGTTTAGCTACATGATTCTTTTTATTCAAAACAGAAATAACATTCCTAGGGTAGGCTTCTACTTTCTTCTTCACTTGACTTCTAGATGGGGGAAAGATCCTATCATTCTTCGAGTTTCTTTTAAGCTTAGATCTTTGAGCCTTAGTAGTAGTGTTTACTCCTGTAGAAGGCAACACAGGAATATTAGAAGCTGATTTTGATTTTGCCTTATCTTTAGTGACCAATGTTTCAGATGGTTTAGTCATAGGACCCTTGTTAAGTGGTGTGACGGCGATGAGATTCCTTTTGATTGCACTAGAGGACGATGCTTAGACAGTGGCTGTGTTATCCACAACATTCTAACCTTTTAGGGTACGAAGTGTTTCCTTTAACTCAGCCATAGCCAAATTTTTATCACAAATTTGTTACTTCAAATCAGATATTTCCACCGACTTTCGATTCATCAATCAATGATTGATTCTGTGCAGTGGTAGTAGCACATGCGGGCTTTACTGAATCGAAGAGTTGTGAATTTTTCTGTTTTAAGTTATCAACTTTGGACAAAATCTTGGAAACTCGATTAACTAGATCAAGTTTAATATTCTCAGCGGCCTCAAGTACGTTCACACAGTTAATCTCCTTAGATTTCTCTACGTCTATCGGCAATGATTTAACAACCTTGTCACTTGGCTGACGCTGTTTTAATTGTAAGTTCAATCGAAAATTCTTTTGAAAATTTGAATCATCTATATTAACACCTTCGAATGACGTTTCAAAAAGCTCTTGAATAAATGGTTGTTTACATTCAAGCGAAATACAATGTTTTTGAATCTCATCAAAACGTTTTCAAAGCGAAGTATAAGAATCTTGAAGCTTTAAAAATTCAGTGTCAGATTTGTGACAAGTACTATCTACCACATTATCCACAGATTCAACATTATGCACAATAGAATCATTATCAACACTATTATTCACACAGACGGAAACAATATCATGCGACATCACTTGCTTCAGAAGCTGATCATTTTGGCGTGAAATTTTTTCTATTTCAAGTAAACTATTTTCATAAGCATCATCCATTTCATTGAAAACACGTCTAACTTCTTTTATTTCAAAAAGCAAATCTTGATCAATATTGCTAAGACAAGCTTTAATATTGTTTACAAACGGAACAATTTCGTCTCGAAATGTAAGTGTGCTCAAAATTCCATTCACCTTCTGTTATGGCTGAAGCCGTCATACTTTCCTTAATGACCTTGTCAAAATCGGCAAAGTGTTGGTGCACCGCATTTAAGCTATCTGACACCTTACTTACCGGTGGAATTAACTTAGTTAAATCCTTTTTGACAAGTGTAGGAGACGTACTAGGAAGGTTTTCATTTGACAAACTTGGGGGCACAAAAGATGATAATTGAGCTAATTCCTTTTGTAATCGAATACGGGTCTTTTATCAAATTGATCTTTATTATGCTTATTATAATCAAGCTTATGGAATGTTGAAAGCATTTTAGATCGAGTTTCTTCCGCAAGTGACATTGTCTCCTCAGTATCACGAACATAAGGTGCTTCTTTCGATTTGCCAATTAGGGTCGCATCATAAAGACAAGGAATATATTCTTGAGCTTGTTTTGCATAACTGGGATTAGGTGGTAAATCTTGAAGACGCTTAAGTTCTATTTCTTTAAACGATTTAGTTAAAAGATGAATCTTTTATGTGGAATCGTATTGTTTTAAAAGCTTTTGTTCCTTGAATTTAAGAAGTTTGGTAGCATTAATTTCTGATTCAAACTTTTTAGATTCGAGAGTTTTAAAATCCTTTTTAAGTTTTTGAAAATCATTTACAACAGACTCTTTTTATTTTGATTCATTGGAAAGATTAGCTCTGAATGATTCTATTTCCTTTAAGTGTTCTATCTTTTCAAAGCGAAATTGGTCAAATTCAGAACAAGTTATTTTCTCTGCTTGAGGGACCATATCAAAAGCTTTGACCTTTTCCTTATACAGCGCAAGCTCAGCGGTTAGATTAGCATTCAAATCTACGGTTTGTAGGACGGCCACATTCATGTTATCTATAATATGTTTAGGCACCATTACCAAATCATGTTGATCATAAGATTCCATACCCGTCGTAGCATTTGGTTGAGGTTCACTCAAACATGTTGGATTGGACACCACGTCATTTGAGTTACTAGTTCCCGAATGCTGTTCGAGGTTGTCATTTTCATGCTCAACTTGATGTGGATTATCATGAACAATATTAGATGTGGTTGGTACCTCACTAACGACATCAGAATCGTAGTAAGAGAGGTTAGCAACGAGAGCAACTTGGGCTGAGTGAATGTCATCGCAATCCGAATCATATGCATCAAGATCATCTGCTTGATATGCTGCATTAGAAGTAGAAACGACTACAATGCCTTCATTATCAGCTACCCCTGGGTCTGCAAGAAATGCTAATTCCTCTGAATCCAAAATATTTTCCTTAGATTGAGCATCGACCAAATACATCTTCTCACGAAACCATGTTGCATCCCTTCTCCTTTTCGGCTGAGTGCATTCCCTAGCCATATGACCATGTCCTCGACAATTTTAGCAAGTCACAACCTTTTGAGGACCAATAGGGCTTCCATTTCCACTAGCTTGAGAAGTCATAGCTTGAGCGTTCACGGTTCTTATAGTAGGCTCATATGAATTTTGCCTTCCCTGAATGGATTGCACCGTCACTTGACCATCTTGAATAGTGGCTTGTTGTCGAGGATTTGAAGAAGTGCGGAGTTGATTGTTCGTTGGTGGAAAACCTCTAGTTGCAACAAGTTTTGACAAGTAGGCAGTGAGATGGTTTAAGACATCAGTAGGTGTATCATTTGAAGTGAAGACCGGTGCTTGAATTGGTGGAAGTTCATTAGAGTAAAAGGCTTGTGCTTGTGGTGCTTAAACAGGAAAATATCCTTGCTGAGGTGTACAGCCCATTGGAGAAGTGATAGCTTGTGATGGTGATGCCTGATGTGTTGGTTGCTGTGGATAAGGTTGTTGAAGAACACTTTGTTGAAATGCTTGTTGTGGCATCATTAGTGGTTGATAAGATAGTTGTTGTGGTTGTTGATAGGTGCGTTGTGGTGGCTGCGGCAAGTATAATGGTTGTTGATAAGTGTAAGCCATGTTTTATTGGGGAGTCATTTGTTGAGAAGCATACATGTCAAGTGGATAATGAATTTGAGGTGTTGACAACCGAGCCTCGATCACGTGGCATTCGTGTTGTTGAAGAAAAGCTTAAAGTTGATCCACATTGGTTTGATGCAAATCCTTAGCCATATTAACAGCCGTCACGTACTTGCTCCATTCAGAAGGGAGAGTATTCAAATACTTGGTGTTTAATTGAAACGTAGGAATTTCCAGGCCATATATGTTGAGCTCATTCATCAATAGAGTGAATCTCAAATAGTAATCATTGAGAGTCTCCCCGGGGACATAAGTAAACTTATAAAACGTATCATATAGCTTACACTCTCGTTCATGTTTAGTTAACGAGGTGCCTTGCATTAGAACACGAATTATATCCCATAACTCTTTGGAAACTTTATGTTTACTGACGAGTTTGTAGACATCTGAAGGAAGGGCTTGGAGAATGATGTTTGTAGCTTGTTTTATCACACTTGACTTGAATCTTAGCATCTCCAGTTAATTCACCCGTTGTGCAAGGACGAGTAACAGTACCTTCCGTCACAGTACCATATACCAATGGTCCATTGAGCACCGATGCCCAAATGAGATGTCCGTTCTCTTTATTCAACATATAAAGTTCCATTCGGGAAGCCCAATCATCGTACATAGTCTTCACCAACATTGGTGGACGATTATCCGTACCCGAGAGGATGGACTTATCCATAAGTGATGTAAACTCCATTTCGATAAGTTAAGATTTACAAAAGGTTGATCGAACAATGAGAGAAAGTAAATGTGTTTGTTGTCGTGTGTAGAAGTCAATAAAAATGTTGAAATCCCCTCAAATATGTTCTCAATGAACCAAAAATTTCAAGACAAACAAAAACTCACGATCGAAATTTTTAAGGAATAATTTTGCAAAGTCTGTCGCAATAACTCTTGTCGCAATATCACAACTTGTCGCAATATCACAGATCTATCGCAATAGCACAAAACCTGTCGCAATATTACTAAGCCTGTCGCAATATCACCAAACTATCGCAATAACACCTGTCGCAATATCACTAAACCTGTCACAATATCACAAAACTATCGCAATATCACAAATCTGTCGCAATGTCACAACTCTGTCGCAATATCATAAAGCTATCGCAATATCACAACACTGTCGCAATGTCACAATTCTGTCGCAATACCACAAAACTGTCGCAATATCACAACACTGTCGCAATATCACAATTCTATCACAATACCACAAAGCTCTCGCAATATCACAAAATTGTCGCAATGTCACAACTCTGTCGCAATATCAAAACCCTAGCCTTTGCGATTGAATAACATGCAATTGTGTCGCAATAGTACAAAAGTGATCCCAACTTCCACTTTTCTCGGATAAAACCCAACCAATTCGAGATTTTAAGCCAAAAAATGATCTAAACACCCAAAAATTTTGTGTTTTTAGCCAAAGTAAATATACCAAATCTCTACCACAACTATGTAGAAGATTTGTATCAAGAAAAAACCATAAAAAACTATAAAAACCCAAAAAAATAAATTGGATCAAATGATTTGAATAAAAAAGGACACAAAAATCAAGAACACAAACACATAAACAATACAATCATCCCATGCTTCTTGATACCATTTGTAAGATATTGTAAATCTCTCTTATATTCTAGAGAGAGAAATAGATAGAAAGATGGTGAGAACACACACACTTAGAGAGAGAAAATATGAATAAACACACTTTACTATGTGTAAAATGAAAGTGAACCACACCCTCTCCAACTAACGAGAGGGTTTATATACCAAGCCCATGAGATGGGCTTGGCTTTACAAGTTGGACCCGCCATACATGACATGGACAGGGCTTTTCCTTGTTTAATTAATATAAAGTAACTAGACTACGAGATACTACTTAATATATTGTTGGAGTGACCGAATCTTCCTAAACACGTAAAAATGTATTTCTAACACAAACTTTAATTATATTGGTTTGATCTTGGCTTGGGTAATGCTCTAACTCGAGTCAAAAAGCTTGAATTTATATAAAGCATTAGATTGGGTCAAACTCACCAATTAATTTAATAAAATACGCGACGTACTCATGATCAAAGAACTTATATAAAACATTCGAGAGAATTAAGGTTTAAATAGTGTTTATACAAATATTTAATAATTAATAATAATTTACACATTATCATCTGAGAAGTTTATATAACTATGTATAGAATTATATATATTCTTGAAGGCTCGAAAAACTCGATACAAGATTTAGCTCGGCTCTTTATGTGTTTTGAGCTGGTTTATTGGGCTTCGGCTTGATAAACGATCAAATCACTCGGGTCAAACTCATGCCTGAGTTGCTTGATAAAAGCTTAGCTTGTTTGCAACCCTAGTTACAAATATTATTTATGTTACTTTTTGTAACACAAAGAGTTATCAAATTTAACCTTAAAATTATGTTTGTTATCAAAAGAGATTGTTTTGTAAAAAAATCATAAACTTAACCTAGAGTTCCTTTATATAACTTTTCTTCTCCAAGACTTTTTCCATTAAGGTTTTCTCGAGAAGGTTTAAAAAAAAGGATTGTCGTTATGTGTTTTTTCTCCTTTTATGTTGCTGCTGGATGGAGAGAAGTTCGATAGGGTTATATGATTTATCTTGTTTATGTACCCGACTTGGTTTTTGTAATGCTGGTTGTTTGTCATGTAGTGTGTATATGTAGCTAGTGTTTTGTTGTGTTTATGGCTTGTCATAAACATCATAGTTATTTGTTTATCAAACATTTTTGTTTGAGTTTAATGTTGTACTTCATCCATATTCTATTTATACTTAACGTTTTCTGATGATTAATATACTTTACAAGGACAACCCTTTGTAAGAAAAAGTTTGTTTTTTTAACCACAAGTGACAATAGTAACATTCTTTGCAATCTTAAGGACTTTTTACGCAACATGCGTGAATCAAAAGAATATTTCATTAACTCTTTGTAACATAAATTTGTATCTTAAGGGGCTATTTCTATAAATAAATGTAAGCAATATGGACCTTATTTCCAAATTTGTAACGACTCTAATGTTCTTTTTAATTTATAAACAACGTGAAGAAATAATACCTGTATATAAAAATGGAGGACCTTAGTAAGGACATTCACTATGATTATATAAGAAAAAGGGTTTATAAAACGATGAAGATGTATAACAGCTAACCGTAGTGAGGCTAGGTTTATAAATATGTTTATGATAAATAGTTTAGAATATTAGATCTTCACAATTTAATGCATGTATTATGTATGATTTTATAAAGTTTTGTGAAGTTTATACCTAATGACAAATAGCTTTATAATACAATTCTTTTTTATAAATTAGTGTCATAATAAAACTATATACTTTTATAAAGGTTTATCATAATGAATAAGTATTAAGAGCATCTACAATTCAAAGGTTTTGCAAAAGATTTTTACTATTTGAAAAAGGTATTTATATCATTTTTTGCATTGAGAGATAAACTTTAAAGATAGCTTTTTGTGAATGACTTTTAAACATCCAAGTGTTTGAGAGAAAAATCAAAAAGCTTTTGCCTTTGAATGAGTTATACATTAAGGGTGTGTTTGGTAGAAAGAAAAGGAGATAGAGAAATGGAAATGCTAAACATTTCTCTTGTTTGGTATGCCAAGAAAAAAATAGGTGGAGAATTAGTTTTCCCACCCTATTCTCCTTAGTGCAATTTCATGTGGTGTTATTTCCCTCTCAAATTGAATGGAATTTGTTTTCTTTATGTATTTATCTAACAAAGAACAAATATCACTAAT
The DNA here is from genome assembly GCA_025667525.1 of Glebionis coronaria. Lineage (NCBI taxonomy): Eukaryota > Viridiplantae > Streptophyta > Magnoliopsida > Asterales > Asteraceae > Glebionis > Glebionis coronaria. The sequence goes on along the minus strand of CM046881.1, from coordinate 173,704,749 downwards.
TTTACTAAAGGATCCGGGCATATATAATGAAGTTGGACTAGTTTATATTTTTCGTAAAGTCATTTAAAAAAAAATTATGGGCCAGTCGAGTTGAGTTAAACCCGAGTTAATCAACATTTCTAAACCGTGTCTTAATCGGGTTCGGTTCGTGTTGACTTTTTTGACAGCCCTAAACAAACTATTTACAAAAAATCAAAATATTTATAAAAAATCAAAATAAATATAAATTTGCGCATTTTTCAGGCTAAAGTCTCTGTTGTTACCAAACAGTAGAATGAAACAAAATTCTCTACTGAATTCTATTCTCTGAAATTCTATTCTCTGCTTCAATTCTATTCTATAAAATTCTCTCTACCAAACATGCCCTAACGGTGAAATAACAAAAAATGTTAAATAGAGTTTTACATAAATGCAATCAAATTTTTATAATTTGATAGCATTGTGGATGCTCTAAAAAAACAAGGTATATGGTTAATTACATAGTTATCGAACCACACAATCCAGTTCATATTAAACTTTTTAAGCTCGATAGTAATCGAGTTAAATGAAAACAACTTAATGTCTCTTTTAGGAGAAGTGCATCTCGTTTTGAGAATTTCCAACGGATCCAAAAGAGGTGTTTGCACGAAAACATCGTAATGTATCACTTTATGGGCCGAAAGGGAAATTATCCCCGTTTTATTGGTTGTTTACTATTAGGTCGGTACGGATTATGTTGGCCATTATTTTTCAAAGATTATGTTCTTAAGATCTCAAAGAGGAAAAGACCGTTATTTTCATTTTTGTTGGATGGTTATTATTTCATAAATAGTAAACATTTGATAAAATATTTGTATTGAAAATTCATTGCTAAATAACCGGCTACCCTCATTCTTGTCAAAGCCTCTCTGCGCGCATGCGCGTGTCCCAAACATATCTATGCAAATCTACACGGTGTAATTGAAATTACCGGAAACTATTGCACTCTCCTGTATGAAAACCAAAACCATATTACTAAGCCATTTGATAGTTGTTTACACTGCATGCATATAAAACAAATATTACCAAAGAAAGCAAACATTGCCATACGACATGTATTTTTACCCAAAAAAAAAAGACTTATTAACTTCTTACCTTATGATAACATTTAGTCAAAGCAAATATTTGATCATATGACAGACTATATCAGTGTCGAGTTGTCGACAACTTTCTGTTGGAATACCAAAGCTAATTCGTACACAATTTTTTATATTGAAACACCTCCACCCACCAAAAAGAGATAGAAAAAAACTTCCAAAATTTAACACCATAAAAACCTATGACCACCATTCCCATTTTGAAGACCTACTCGTTTGTTTCTCTCTCTCTCTAATTGTATTTGTCTCCACTCATAAGTGTGTGTACTAGTGTGTGTGTGTATGTGTGTACCAGTGTGTGTGAGATAAAAAGAGTAGTTGTTAACAAGCTCATAAGAACACATTTTATAGATATAGAAATGGATGCGGAGGACATCAATACGAGCAGTAGAGGAAACAAGAACGGCGGTTGCAGTGGCGGTGACGATGGACATTCGCAAGAAACGTGCAACAGAACATTTGGAAAAAAATGTAGCCACATAGCAAAGAAACAAAGGGCTAAATTCTATATAGTAAGACGTTGCATAGCAATGCTTGTATGTTGGCGTGACAAGGAAAAGTAATAACATCATCTTAATTTCCAGGCTAAGATATATGCAAGTTTCTGTATCTTTAACTACATTTTTCTTCCCTTTTTTATATTGGAAATTTTTGCCCAACCATGTTATATTGTGTAACCATCGTTTCTGACATTTTGGCCGTCTAATCAACGTGTTTGAATTCACCGTCACACACACTCGAATCAGGTAAAACCCTCCCTTTTAGGAGGTGGACGTAGCCACCATGTTTATTTAACTATTCACAGATTAAAAAAGTTAACTCGATCACTGGTTTAAATTTCTGCTAAATTTCAGATCTGTTTAATGTATGCTCTTTCAGGTTTTTATTTTGCCATAGAAAGGGCTTTGCTCTATAGAGAACAAAAAGCAATAATGGTCACTTGTATCTTTGAGGACTTGAACTTTGACCTAAAGATTGTAAAAATAGATTAATCAGTTAGTACCATTCAATTTGTAGGGTTCCTTTTGGAGCATTAATATGACGGTGTCTTTGGATTTCAGGAAATATATTTCAAGGTTTCCACTCATATATATGTAGGAAATTATTGGTAGAAATTAATTTGGGAAATGGAGTAAATTTTTTATCTGTTAATTTATGATATTTTTATTACTTTTGGAGTATCTTTTTTAGGGTTCCGTCAAGAATCTCTTGGAATTTGTATGTGCCATTTGTCTTACTTTTTGTTATTACAGTATTATAATTAACTCTTAATTTCGCTTTTTGGACAGAAAGAATGCTTAGCTTGGTGCTGATTATCTAATTTCCCCAATTATAATTTACTTATAATTTAGAATAAATTACCTTTACTTTTAATCTAGCGGTATGTGAGTTGCTCTCTAACTTTAAGGTTGTGGGTTCAAGTCTCGCTGGAGACAAGCGAGATATACAAATTGTGAGATAGTTGTGTGAGTTGTAAAAATTGCCGTGTTAAAAAAAATAAAAATAAAAATACCTTACCTTACCTTTTAGGTTTGTGGGGTATTTTCTTTGAATGGAACTCAAACTTATTTTTCTGAGAATGATTTAAGTCCATTGAGGTTGATTAAAAAGTTGACTATCTAAGATTTTTAGGATATATATTATATATGAACATATTATTGAATGAACTTTTTGGGGGCAACTATATAGTGAACCAACGTCTTAAAAGTTCTTTTATATTTTTCTTATATATATATAATTTAAAAATAGCTTTTTGACCATATAGGCTATTTATTCTCTCAGCTTTATGATTTCTTTGGTGTTATCTTGCTATTGGGAATGTTGTATATTGAATTTTTAGTAGGGTGTAACTGGTCAGGGCTGTCGGATAAATTTTTAAGAGGTAAAAATACATTTCATAAAGCTTAACATTTTATTTGGAGATTTGATTAATTAATATAAATATATATGCAATTTTGTTTACATTATCTTCTAACTATTTCATTAGGAAGCTGTTTTTTTTTAATATTTATAATAGGTCAATACATGCGTTCTTGTTCCTTTACTGTAATATTTGTCACATCTATCTGTGTATCATTCACTCTTGAACCAGTTACAAAATCCTGAATGCACATCAACTGGATGATTGTATATTCATGGAAGAGCTAATAAAAAAAGGTGTAATTTTAGTTTATGCTTTTTAATTTCTATAATCTTTAGAATTTCGTTGCAAGTATCATTAAGCAATTGAATTTTACTTCTAGCTAGTAATACACTAACCTATTTTGTGTCAACCAAAAGAAAGTTAAATAATAAAAAAAAATTTGAACGGCAAGTGTGGTACATGGCCCTTAGCTCAGAAGGCATAGCGAGCCCACATAATTAGGTTGAGTCCAACTTAGAAAGCAATGTCACCCTTCACTTTACATAGACGAGAGGAAACCCCTTTCTAGAGAAACTCGAATTTGAAACCTTGCCTAGGAGGGTAAAACCTCCATACCATTAAATCATAAGATTTTTGATAATTAATAAGTTTTATTACCTGTATAATGTGTCACAATCATATATCTGTTTTAGCTCTGATATATGTATGTATTAACGCATCGATCATCCTTGTCACACACACTGTATCCTTTTCTTGTATTTCCTTATAACTTCTAGTTTTAATTCAATTGACCTAAAAAGAAGAATTAGCCGTGATATGTATTCTCTTAAATTATTGGTTGTCTTATATTTTTTGTTATGGTGAAGTTCAAACGCTTTAATACACAAGCGACTTAAATGTATATGACACCTGCAAGTTTCATGTTTGTGTCATTGGACATCTTTGTGGCCTTTAAGATGACATCTATATGTTACTGTATCTGGCTAAAGAGAAAATAAAGAAAGAAATAATGCAGTGGTACAGAATTGGACTTATGTGTGCTCGTAAATTGACCTTTGTTTGTGGGATGGTGAGGGCATTAAAAAGGAAAACCTAGTGGATGAGAAAGATCAAAACTAATTTTAAAGCTACGTAACTACAAAATTAGACATATATGCACATGAGTTGTGTTATTTGCATTCTTCTTTTTACATACAAGCTAAGAGATTAATATTATCATTCATTCTCTAAGATTAAATCTCATAAAAAATATGGAGAAATCATTTTTACTAAAATATCTAAAAATTAAAAAAAAAATGACAGAGAGACTAAAGTAATAAATTTAGCGAAAAATGTTTATTACTAAGCCTACTGACCTACAATTTTCTATATGTATGTGTGCTCGGTACCAAACTAGGCCAACTGAGTTACACTTAGCTGCTGCCAAAAGGATCTTTCGGTATCTCAAAAGAACCGTTAATCATATCGGGGACTATGGTATTTGAAGGATTCATCTATTGCACTAATGACATATGCAGATGCGGATCACGCAAGATGTCAAGATACAAGGCGTAGATCAAGTGGAAGTTTGCAACTACTAGGAGATCGACTTATCAGCTGGGCATCGAAAAGGAAGAAAAGTGCTGCAATTTCAAGTACGGAGGCAGAATACATAGCTATGTCCGGTTATTGTGCTCAAATTCTTTGGATGAGATCGCAATTAACCGACTATGGTTTAGGGTTCAACAAAATTCCGATGTACTGTGACAATCAAAGTGCCATTGCCTCTGCTACAATAATGTCCAACACTCCCGGTCGAAGCACATTGACAGTCGCTACCACTTCATCAAGGAGCAAGTGGAATATAGAGTGATCGATCTTTACTTTGTCAAATAAGAGTATCAATTGGCAGATATTCTCACGAAAACTTTAAATCGCGCCCGAATTGAGTTTTTGGCTGACAAGCTAGGAATGAGAACTCTCTCGCCTGAGACTCTAAAGGAATTGGCAGATGAAGCGGAAGAATAGTGGTGGTAAACTATTCTTGGAATCCTTTGTGATCATGTATATATTGTATATAGTTTAAACATCAAAATCAAAATACAAAAATATAAAACATATAAAACCTATAAAAATAAAAAAATTCAGAAAATCCAAAAATATTTTTCTTTTTTAAAGACATGTCTTTTGGGACGATAATATTTATGACCTTATGAAAGTCAAGTATTTCTTATGAAAGCTTTGGGTCACCACCGAGAATTAATTTTTTCGGGCATGGTTTACTCTATAACCATGTAAGGGATTGTGTTTACATAATAACATAATCTAACACGAATATATGTACGCATCAGTGCATTTATTTGTTAAAACAAGAGGAATCTTGTTTTTATGAAGCTATCCCTCTTATAAATTGGTATCTACATTCTCGACGATGCGACTACTCAAACGACGACTACATCTCTTTAGATAGAAAACGGGTTAACAATTGAGGGGGAGCAATTGTCAAGCATTCAAATTCTTCAATATCGATTCAATATACATTTGGTATCAAGAAAAGATTATCGATTTTCAGAAAGTGGAGACAACTTCAGGCATGACGGAGAGACCAACATTTACCGACAAGAACCACGTGATTCTATCATATGATGTTCTCATCAATCAGGTCTAACCTTGTCAATTTTTTTACAAATGGTGAATATGTTTCCATATATGATCTTTGCACGTGTGAATTCCTACAAATATAGTACCATAAATGAGTATACATTTGGTATCATGAAGATAAAATAGACTTGCGTTTTTCTTCCCAAAACTTTGTTAAAATTTCATTAAATCAATTGATATAAAAAATATTGATTGGGTTAATATTTTTAATGTGGGGGGAAATGTGGTTTAATATTAGATTAAGTCTATCACGACAATGTTTAATATAATGGTTTGGCTTAATGTGCTGGCTTATCCCAACATATGCGAAATATTTTTGAATATCGTGGCACATATTAAGGGGGAACAAATAGATTTGGATATCAAAATAGATTTCCTGGAGACGTATACTTACCCACAACCTATCTATTTCACGAGGATGATGATTGTGGTGACATAAGGATGGTAGGATAGGTTAAAGTCCAACGATTCTTCCAAAACCGGAGGAATCTTCCTAAGAACATTCTATAGCTAGAAATAGTATTCCTTAAGAATGATGGAGAAAGATAGTGAACGTAGCTGAATGCCGACCAAGTACTTAAGTTAGCACTGGAACAATCACAACAAGGTGCAAGTGATGACGTATTGGTAAGCATTGAAGGGGTTGAAGAATGAAAAAGAATTGTAAAGATAAAAGGTGAAAAGAAATTAGCCTTCCTTACAACTTAGACAGAAACCGGGTCAATACATATGCTATTGGGATCATTCTTATGATGCTCGGTATCGAACATAGACATCATGGACCCAGTGATACAATGCACAACCCATCCCAACTAACTCAAATATCTCTCAAAAGGTATTTTTCTTAATCACACGAAGATCAACATATTATCTATCAATTTATTCACTCTGAATATATTCGTATTGAAAAGGTAGCACTCCTCTCCAGCCTCCGATAATCCAACATGCACGATCGAGTCTAGAGCCATTTGAGATCATCAATAATATCATTAGGACACATTTCCATATTTCCTTGCTTCATCACACACTGTGAGAAGTAAGAAAGATATTAAGAGTCCTATGCAAAATCTTCATGAGCTTGCCTGAACATCCGAGTAATACGCAAGTATTTATAATGAAGATGGAAATCCTTCTTGAGTGAACATCAAAAATCTCATGGTAGGTAACTTGTGCGATTCTTTATGAATCAAACTTGTGATAACTGGAAAGCAACGGTGGTTTAATTCTTAAATGAATTGAAACTCGTTCCAAGCCTCTACGTAATATCTTTGTGATCTTGCTAGAACATTCAGAGTTACACTCTTTAGTGTTAACAAGGACGCATGGAAATCCTTCTAGTGTTAACATCAAACGACACTTGGTAGGTAACTTGCAAGATTCTACATGAATCAAGCTCGTGACAACTAGAAAGAAACGATGGTGTGATTCTTAAATGAATCAAACTTGTACCAGGAATCTAAATCAACGGCTTCAATCGTGTGGATAATTTCATCCAAATGATTCACTCTTTACGTTCGCAGTCAGCTTTGAGACGGCCGAGTAAAGAGAACGGGTTTAACCGCGAAATCCGGTAAATGAGGTTCTTAATTGAAACTATCTGCCACAGGTATGATATTTAATATCATCCAACAATCTTCCCCAACCGGAGGTGAAGAGCTACCGAATTAGAATGAAATGTCAAAGCCATTTCGTTCGTGTCTACTTATGTTGCTGCATTTGAAGACGGTGGCGTTGCGGTGTCCTAGAAGAAGTTATCCCACATGTTTATACTTTATGCATTGTATACTTCAGCAATTTCTAGAAAGTTAAACATAAAGTCTCACGCTGAAACAAACTCTGAAGCTTTAAATAATTTACAAAGTTATAAGTGTGTGGGTCATGAAGTCACGAGGAGGAGAATATCACAAGTTATGAATGCACAAGATAAACCAAAGAAATATGCTCAAGATTAAAGTCAAAGATCATGTCAGCATATTTAGCAAGAAAAAGAATAAGAAACAAGAAGACTACAAGCTCAAGACTAGCATAGTATGTTAGGTTTTAATCATTTCAATTTGGGTGACCCCCTCATACTTGATGTGACCTCCCTTAGGGGGAGATTGTTGGAAATATGTTTTACGTATTTAGGAAGGATCAGTCACTCAAAAAATATATTAATGTAACGGGCTCGTAGTTAGGTAATAGTTAGCTTTTAGTTAACTAGTTATGCAAACTTGGTCAATGGTTTGTCATGGACCGTAGGCCCAAGTCCATCTTGTGGGCTTGGGTATATAAACCCTCTCCTTTGATGGAGAGGGTTGGTTGTTCTTCATATTTTTTCACATAGTAAAATAACGTTCTCTCTACTTTCTCTCTCTAAGTGTGTGTGTGTTTTCAACCTTCTCTCTCTACCCTTTCTCTCTCTAAGATAATCAGGGTTTACATAATGCTATAGAAAGGATAAGTAGTGAGAGCTTTGGTGAGGATACCAACGGCTTGTTTGTTGGTAGGAACATAGGAAATAGATATCTGGCATGCCTTGGTTATATCTCTCATAAAGTGACAGTCAAACTCAATGTGTTTGGTTCTTGCATATTGCATTGGATTAGAATAAGCAAAGGATATGGTTGGGATGTCACATAGAATTCTTACAGGAGTAGGGATATGAACCTTTAAGTTTTGGAGGAGAGAGCATAACCATGTGATCTCACAAGATCAGTATGCTAGAGCCCTATATTTTGCCCCAGTGGATGATTTTGGCACTACTAGTTGCTTCTTAGAATGCCATGAGATCAAACTTGTTCCTAGGAAATCGATTATTTTGAAATCTTAAATCTTTTTGCTTTTTCGATCGGTTTATGTTATTTCCGGATTTGTCCTATATGCGTATTGTGTTTCGCATATCGCTTGTGAGAGGTTTCATCTGTCATCGCTTCATATGTTTCATATTCGTTAGATCCGATTCATCTGGGTTCGTATTCGTTTCGTTTAATCTTCCTATTTCGATTTCACGGACGAAATGTTTTTAGAGGGGAAGAACTGTAAAAGCCGTATAACCCGTTTTAATTTCGAGGACGGAATTTTCTTTTTAGAGGAGAAGAGTTGTAAAGCCCAAAAATTTAGATGTTGTTTAGTTGAGGAAAAATACCCTACTTTTCTAAAAAAAATTTCATATGAAAATAGAAAACAGAAAACTGTTTAGTTGTACTTTTTTCAATATTTTTTAAAAAATAGAAAATTTTTATTCTCTATTTTTACATAGAAAAATATAAAACTTTATTTTACACTTTTCTATTTTTCCCCTTCCACCTAAACACTTTTCCACTTTTTGAAAAAAAAACATCTAAACAAGTTTTCAAAATTTTCAACTCTTTTCTAGGGAAGGGAATTATTCCCTTCTCTAGAAATTTAAAATTTAAAAACAAAAAAATATGAAAACTTTTCCACAACTAAACATCCCCTTAGTTTTTATTTTATTTCGTCATTTTGAACATAACTAAGTTTAAAGAAAATGAACATTTGATATTAAAACCTGATGTTATAATTATTTGTGTATTATTAATTAAAAAATATATGAATCTAAATGAAATGCTAACATCTTTTCTCTCCTTGGGACGTAGTAATTTATGATATGATTTAAATTTTAAAGACGGGATTATTATTATTTTTTAACGATGATAGAATTATAATGCCTCAAAAATAAATTAGTAGTAATAACAATATATTATTAATTAGTTTATAATAATAGTCATAATTAACAATATCATTTCCATTTAGTACACGAATTTCTGATGTTATGAAAAATATTTTTTTGACCAAGACATTATGGAAACTAAATCAACATAATTTTGGTTATTAACCCAAATTTATATCATTACTAATTTAATTAACTTCAAGTGATAAAGTTGTCATATTATTGTAATTATATCACTACAACAATTTTAAGTTTAGGGTCGACCTTTTTATAGAAACAACTTAGTCGTCCCTAATTTACGTAGGGCTCAAAGTTAGTCAAAGAAAACATGTAGGGACAAAAGGACCCACTTAAAAAAATTACCTTTTTATCACATTTCATTAGTTAAAATTATTTAAAAATTTTCAAAATTATTTAAAAAATTTCAAAATTATTTAAAATTTTTCAGAATTATTTAAAATAAATATAGTTATTTTTCTGTAAAAAAATATTAGATTAAAAATAGGAAATATATTGAAGAAATTTAAGGACGATTTTTTCGATCCTAAATTACATAGGGAAGTCGTCCCTAAATTCTCTCCCCAAATTTTTTAAAAATTTCTAGAAAAAATTAAATAACCCGCTAATAAATTAAATTACCTGGTAATAAGTTATGTGGAAATATTTAGAGACGACTTTTTCGATCCTAAATTTCATAGGGAAGCCGTCCCTAAATAAAAACTTTATATATATACTTAAAATTAACTTTTACATTTATTTAAAAAAAACTTTATACATATTTAAAAAAAGTTTTATATTAATTAAAAAAAACTTTATACATATTTAAAAAAACTTTATACATATTTAAAAAAAATTATATATATATTATTAAAAAATTTATATTTATTTAAAACTAACTTTATACATATTTAAAAAAAACTTTATACATATTTAAAACTTTTATATTTATTTAAATAAACTTTATACATATTTAAAATAAAACTTTATGCATATTTAAAAAATTGTTATATATATTAAAAAAGTTATATTTAATTAAAAAAACTTTATACATATCTAAAAAAAGCTTTATACATATTTAAAAAAAAGTATATATATTTTAAAAAAACTTCATATATATTTTAAAAAACCTTTATACATATTTAAAAAAAACTTTATACATATTTAAAAAAACTTTATACATATTTAACAAAACTTTATATATATTTAAAAAAACTATTACATTTATTAAAAAAAACTTTTTACGTATTTAAAAAAAAGTTTCGATATATTCAACACGGACACTTAAACACGCGCTTAATTAAACATAGATATTACAACGATAATAGATTCATAAATACGAAAAAAACACATCAAAAACTAGTTCAAATTAAACATACAGATTAACACATAATAATAAAAAACAAATTAACACATTTAAATAAGAAACAGATTACTACTCAAAACTAAGATTTTCCATTTCATTTAAAAGATCATGAAGTATTGCAGTTGATTGACATGCGTTGTCTTCAGGATGCCTTTCCATTTATAGTCTTGCCTCTAGCATCTTTATCTTTAGATCTTTGATCTTGCAATTTGAGCACTCAGTGGGTGCAGATTGAGAAGGACTTGTAGAAAAACTAGGATGTGAACCTTGAGGTGTTGAAGATCCAGGGGAAGATCTTATACGGAGTTCGAGATCAAAATCATCCTTCTATTTAAAATATTTACATCCATAATCTTATTTTTTTGGCTATTACAAAGTAAAAAAATAACATGACATGTCTTTTTAATAATCACACGTATTACATAAATAAAACATTAGATTGTTTACCTTCGAAAGAGGACATGCATAGTAAAGTTTACCAAAGCTATGAGGTCGATGTGGCTGTCTCAACACTATATATCCCTTTCCACATGGACACTTATAAGCTTCAAGCGGATCCATCTTATGCAAAATCGGGTGGTGGTGGTGGTGAGTTTGGTATGAGAGGATAAGAGTTTGTGAGGATAAGAGCTACCATAAATAAAGATAAAAATTTAGGGTCGACACATTTAGGGTCGACACATTTAGGGACGACTTAGTCGACCCTAGCTTTCCCGCCAACATTTTCCCGCTAACATTTACCGTCAACATTTCTCGCCAAATTTAGGCTTTCCCGTATAACCCTAGCATATCGACTCAGCAGTTGAACCTCTAACCTATAACCGTAGCATATCGACTCATCAGTTGAACCTCTAACGTATAACCGTAACATATCGACTCATCAGTTGAACGTGTAACGTATAACCCTAGCATATCGACTCATCAGTTGAACCTCTAACGTATAACCCTAGCATATTCGACTCATTAGTTGAACCTCTAACGTATAACCGTAACATATCGACTCATCAGTTGAACCTATAACGTATAACCCTAGGATATCGACTCATCAGTTGAACCTCTAACGTATAACCCTAGCATATCGACTCATTAGTTGAACCTCTAACGTATAACCGTAACATATCGACTCATCAGTTGAACCTATAACGTATAACCCTAGCATATCGACTCATTAGTTGAACCTCTAACTTATAACCCTAGCATATCGACTCATCAGTTGAACCTCTATAGTATAACCGTAACATATCGACTCATCAGTTGAACCTGTAGAAACTAGAAGAAGGGGTTGAATAGTTTCTCTTCGATTGGTAACCAAATTAAAATTACTTTCAATTTGGTTTGTATCAAAACTATCTTTTGCTTGAAGCTAAGTTGCATAATGATTAGGTTCAATTCAAACGCATTAGCTAAGATAATAGGTAAGTGTAATGATAATGAAATAAGTAAAGAGTAAGGAAGGAGACAACCTAGTGGGAAGACACCAAGATTTATAGTGGTTCGACAACGAGGCTCTATCCTCGTTTCTACTCCACTCCTCGAGTACACCTACTCGAGATTTCCACTATATCCACAAGCTCCCTTCTTGGCGGAGAAAACCTTACATCGTCGCTTACATTATTTTCCGACACTATGCTAAATATGGAGACCTAATCTTTAGCTAGGACCAATCTACACAACGTTGCCTACTTCACAATTTAACGACACAAGGCTAGATGTCGAGTTCTAATCTTAAGGTAGAACCAATCTTCACGACGTTGCCTACTTCACCATTTTACGACATAAGGCTAGATGTCGAGTTCTAATCCAAAGCTAGAACCAATCTTCACGACTCTTCACTTTGAAGCTAACTGAGAACTTCACACAACGGAACTACTAATCACTTTCAAGTTTAGTGAGAACTCACAAGACACAACCACATCACTTTATAGTTTAGTGAGAACTACTAATCAAATCTATTACAACTCAACTAGACATATCCAAGTACATATTTAAAAAAACTTTATACATATTACAAAAAACCTTATACATATTTAAAAAAACTTTATATATATTTAAAAAAACTATTATATTTATTAAAAAAAACTTTATACGTATTTAAAAAAAAGTTTCGATATATTCAACACGGACACTTAAACACGCGCTTAATTAAACATAGATATTACAACGATAATAGATTCATAAATACGAAAAAAACACATCAAAAACTAGTTCAAATTAAACATACAGATTAACACATAATAATAAAAAACAAATTAACACATTAAATAAGAAACAGATTACTACTCAAAACTAAGATTTTCCATTTCATTTAGAAGATCATGAAGTATTGTAGTTGATTGACATGCGTGGTCTTTAGGATGCCTTTCCATTTATAGTCTTGCCTCTAGTATCTTTATCTTTAGATCTTTGATCTTGCAATTTGAGCACTCTGTGGGTGCAGATTGAGAAGGACTTATAGAAAAACTAGGATGTGAACCTTGAGGTGTTGAAGATCCAGGGGAAGATCTTATACGGAGTTCGAGATCAAAATCATCCTTCCATTTAAAATATTTACATCCATAATCTTCTTTTTTTTGCTATTACAAAGTAAAGAAATAACATGACATGTCTTTTTAATAATCACACGTATTACATAAATAAAACATTAAATTGTTTACCTTCGAAAGAGGACATGCATAGTAAAGTTTACCAAAGCTATGAGGTCGATGTGACTGTCTCAACACTATATATCCCTTTCCACATGGACACTTATAAGCTTCAAGCGGATCCATCTTATGCAAAATCGGGTGGTGGTGGTGGTGAGTTTGGTATGAGAGGATAAGAGTTTATGAGGATAAGAGCTACCATAAATAATAATAAAAATTGAGGGTCGACACATTTAGGGACGACTTAGTCGACCCTAGCTTTCCCGCCAACATTTTCCCGCCAACATTTACCGTCAACATTTCTCGCCAAATTTAGGCTTTCCCGTATAACCCTAGCATATCGACTCAGCAGTTGAACCTCTAACCTATAACCGTAGCATATCGACTCATCAGTTGAACCTCTAACGTATAACCGTAACATATCGACTCATCAGTTGAACGTGTAACGTATAACCCTAGCATATCGACTCATCAGTTGAACCTCTAACGTATAACCCTAGCATATTCGACTCATCAGTTGAACCTCTAACGTATAACCGTAACATATCGACTCATCAGTTGAACCTATAACGTATAACCCTAGGATATCGACTCATCAGTTGAACCTCTAACGTATAACCCTAGCATATCGACTCATCAGTTGAACCTCTAACGTATAACCGTAACATATCGACTCATCAGTTGAACCTATAACGTATAACTCTAGCATATCGACTCATTAGTTGAACCTCTAACGTATAACCCTAGCATATCGACTCATCAGTTGAACCTCTAACGTATAACCGTAACATATCGACTCATCAGTTGAACCTGTAGAAACTAGAAGGGGGGGTTGAATAGTTTCTCTTCGATTGGTAACCAAATTAAAGTTACTTTCAATTTGGTTTGTATCAAAACTATCTTTTGCTTGAAGCTAAGTTGCATAATGATTAGGTTCAATTCAAATGCATTAGCTAAGATAATAGGTAAGTGTAATGATAATGAAATAAGTAAAAAGTAAGGATGGAGACAACCTAGTGGGAAGACACCAAGATTTATAGTGGTTCGACAACGAGGCTCTATCCTCGTTTCTACTCCACTCCTCGAGTACACCTACTCGAGATTTCCACTAAATCCACAAGATCCCTTCTTGGCGGAGAAAACCTTACATCGTCGCTTACATTATTTTCCGACACTAAGCTAAATGTAGAGACCTAATCTTTAGCTAGGACCAATCTACACAACGTTGCCTACTTCACAATTTAACGACACAAGGCTAGATGTCGAGTTATAATCTTAAGGTAGAACCAATCTTCACGACGTTGCCTACTTCACCATTTTACGACACAAGGCTAGATGTCGAGTTCTAATCCAAAGCTAGAACCAATCTTCACGACTCTTCACTTTGAAGCTAAGTGAGAACTTCACACAAGAGAACTACTAATCACTTTCAAGTTTAGTGAGAACTCACAAGACACAACCACATTACTTTATAGTTTTGTGAGAACTACTAATCAAATCTATTACAACTCAACTAGACATATCCAAGTACACACATGTAGCTTGGATCTACACAACATAAATCCAAGCAAACACATATGCAATGGATGTACACAACAAATCCAAGTATTCACAAATAACTTGGATGAACTCAACTAGTCCAAGTATTCATAAATACAATGGATTGACATAAAACAAAAAGGGTATCATGATGAATATGACTAGCTCATAGATTCATCTTTATCACAACACTAGTGAGTGAGTGATCTTTTTATTGGACAAGGTAAAGGAGGAGATCAAGAGGATAATCATATGTACACATCCTTAACACTTTAAGTGATAATTTACTAATGATTATGTTATAGAAAAGAGAAAGGGGGCTGAGAAAAATGTCCAAGAGGCTTATTGAAAAATGAGATTTGACCCACTATTTAAAAGAGACAAAGTATAACGGATATATAACGGCTATCTGGGCGCGGTACCTTATCTAGCCCGGCGGTTCCTTATCGCTAGGGAACCGCCTAACTACTTAAGGTTCTGCCCCTAGAGTACGCTCTGTTTTTTGTCTTTTAGTGGGGTAGGAATATCTGAGGTATTTGAAGCCTTCAAGGATATTCTAATAGCATATGGAATATGCTATTTTCAAATTTTCATTTTCCATTTTAATAAAACATTTTCTAAAAAAGAAAGTTTATTAAAAAGTCTTTTGTCATATTAACAAAAGTGAGTTTTAAGGATAATCATTTTGATGATCACTAAGTATGATTAAGAAAGGTTAGTGATATGATTATTACCTTGATGATAGTGTTAGTTAAATAATTCGTTTTGTGTTTTACACTAAATGTGTTGTATAGTTTCTTGTGATCAAAACTAAGAAAAATTAGTTAACACTAATAATGTTTTTAGGCATCACTTGCAGTAACAATCTCCCCCTTTTTGATTACGACAAACGATAAACTCATTTACGTAGAAACACAAAATATCGAATTATTAACGAGTTTATCACTATTATTTCTCCCCCTTTGTCGTAGCACAAAGGTTAGCACAAGTCTTTTGAAGAAAATCGGACTTTGCTAGTAGCTCCCCCTTGGTGGTTGCTCCCCCTTGCTTGGGGCACCAAGTATGTGAGCTAAGGTGACATGCTACACAAAGGTTAGTAGAAAGAAAAGAAACACCAATGTATATATGATTACTACCTACTAAGTAACTTGAGAGGGAGAGAGAGAAGAAATCTCAAATTAGAAGCAAGTATTTTGCTAAGTATGTCCAAAAAGGTAATTGACAAAATCAAGCTTTAATCTAATGAAGATGATAAACTTGTCAATGGGTTAAAGTTTAGAATTGATGGAATCACCCATAAGAAATTGTAAAAGTTAACCATGATCAACTCAAAAGAGTAATAAGGAAGTAACACACAAACAACACAGAGGTTACATAAAAGAAAAGACATAACAAGGTAGATAGTCATACACACAATATGAGTATCTAAATCAAAAAAATATGGAAAATAAACTACTAAGCATAAGCTATTCTAATAGTGATAATTTTCCAAGACTGCTAAAAAAAAATAAAAGACTCCAAAACAACTAAAGTAATAAAGACTCTAAGAGTAGTTAGTCCTTTAGTTGGAAAAATAAGACGACGATGCATCATTCGAAGTTTTGTCCACCGGAATGAAAACTTGGATAGGAGGTCGAGTGAGGAGGAATTCAAGGAAATTTAACTTCTCATATACATGAGCAAGTTCAATTTGTTAAAATTGACAACAAGCACACGAGGATCCATGATGCAACACAAAATCGTTTGATGGGGGTGGGGCATCAAACCTAGGGTTTGGTGGTGGTGGGGTAATAGGGTAGGAAATGTTTTCACAATGCCTTGTGAGGCTTGGGAAGGTTGAAAGGTCATTGAGTTAAGGGGTGTTAAAGGATTGAGGTGGTGGGGGAACATTTTCTTTTGCTCCGGTGATGGGGTTAATGGTATAAGTCTCATTCCAATACTTGATTGGAGAGAAGGTAGGGTTTTTGGGTGGTTTGGAAGAAGATGGTTCATTCTTCTTGACCCAAATAGGTCGAACCGAGATTTTCGGTTTCTTTGAAAGCTTGGATGAGGAAGCTTTGGGTGAGTGGTGTTGTGACAAAGAAATGTCAAGGTTAGGAACGGAGGAGTTAGGCATTGTGAAGGTGTGAGAATGAAATCTCAAGGTTGGGAAGGTGTGAGAATGAAATCTCAAGGTTGGAGATGTGTGAGAATGAATTCTCAAGGTTGGGAAGGTATGAGAATGAGATTTCAAGGTTGGGGTATAAGTAAAATGTAATCAAGGTAAGAATTTGAATACAAATGTGAAGTGTCAAGGAATGTTTAGCCAAATTGAGCAAACAAGGAATCTTGACACGGTATATAGTTTAAAGAATTTTGACCAAAAACGAGTCAAAAGTCAGTTTCTGTCCGCGGTACCTTATAGGGACCGGCGGTTCCTTACCACTTAAGGAACCGCGGGACTTCAAGGATCCACGTGCAGTGGACTTGAAACCAATTTTTCCAGGGTTTTGAGAAAAACTAAGACTTTTTCAAAAAATTGCAAATCTTGGAATTTTACCTCTATTAGCACTAAATTATGCTAGGGTTGCATAAAAGCAACACATTCATAAAGAATGTCTTGACAAAGGGTGACAAAATATTTAGATATCATTTTGAACCAATTTTAGTCAAGTTTTTAGAGGTTGTGATAGATTTAGGTTCAATTTTAATTTCAAATTAAAGTTGATTAATGTGCACATAAGAGTATAAACACATAAAGCTAAATCTATAGAACAACTTCATGAAACACTCATGAAGGAAGCAAATACAATGACAAATGAAAAAACTAACTAATACAAAGCTAGCTTAACATTAAATCTAGATGAGTAGTCTTCTTTGGCTTGGTTTTGTTGAAAACCATTTATTTAGAAAACTCATCATTCATCTCCTAGGAGGAGGCATAGAGAACAAGGTAAGCAAGAACTCTTGCAATCTCCTATGTAGTCCAAACATCTCCATCCTAAGGTTATGGATGATGTAGTGGTTGTAGACACAACATGGACAATTAGGACCATAAGTCTCTTGAAACCCATAGTAAGGATCACCCAAGAGGAGGGAAAGTAGGACACCCAAAATTGGAGTGTTTGAGTGTGGTGGAGGTGGAGGAGGCATGTTCTCCAAGGGTGATGTGGGTGAGAGTGGAGGCATGTTCCCCAAAGGAGAAATGGGTGAGTGTGGAGGTATGTTCTCCAAGGTTGGTGAAATGGGTGAGTTAGGAGGGGTAAATGGTGAAGTCACCAAGGTGTCATCAAAGTCATTCACAAAAGGAATGCTTTGGATTGGTTGGGGTTGTGTGGTCACATCCAAGGGTGCACTTAGAGTGAAGGGTGAAGAGAGCTCATTCATTCTTGAGTTGAATGAAGAAGAGGTAGAACCAATAGAGTGGTTAGTACCGTGGGTGGATGTTGTCTTGCGTGGTGCAAGGGGTGGTGAAGGTGATGAGGAAATGAGGATTGAAACCATCTCATTTTTGGGTGTGTGAAAGGGTGAGGAGTTAGGCTTGGGTACCTTAATCCTAATCTTAAGTGTTTTCCTTGGGGTGTTTGAGGTTTTTGTAGAAACCATGGTTGACAAGGGTGGTTTAAGGGTTAGGGAAGGTGTTTGAGGATGTTTTGATGTGTGAAGAACATGACTAACAAGGTGGGTTTAAATGGGTGAGGGGATGATCCAAACTAGTAATGGGTTAAAATCATTTTAGGTGAATAATGAATTTAGGTAACCTAGTTTAGGAAATATACAGGTTTTTGCAAAGAATCATGCAAAGTTTACACAGATTGAAGAAAATAGTGTAAAGCAAAAGATTCTGTCGGACACAGTGGCGGCGGTTCCTTATCTAGGACCGGCGGTTCCTTATCGATAAGGAGCCGCGGGTTGATACGGAACCGCGACCAGAGGTCTTTCAAAAGTTTCACATCCCAAATTTTGGTTAACCCATATTTTTACCAAAGGATTCACAAGCCAAAGTTAACTACTGACCAAAATCTAAGAAGCTAACTATCATAAGGTATGCACAAAGCTATGTAAATCACAAAGATGATGGCATAAACAATATTTAGGATCAAAATAAATAGTAATCCAAACATGTAGCATAAGTTGATACACAATCAAACCATAGTAATAATAAGCAAATGTTTTAAACATCACAAGACAAGTAAACTTTGACATAATTCAAAGTCTTCACCTCCTTTTCTTGCCTAATCCCTTGATCATTTTTTCCAAGTACTTGATTCCCTTTCTTGACTCAATCCGGTGTTCATGCAAATCACCTTGGGTTCAAAGATTTTGACGGTAAAGTTCGTCTAAATTGAGATTATTAGGAACTTCACTAGAGGAATGGTAAGGAGGAGAAGCAATGTCATCTAAACCATCCACGAATGAGTTTGTGGAGTAGTGAGAAAAGCTCGAAGAATCAATGAGAGAACTTGTGCCAATGCCATCACCATCACTTGTTGGCATGTCCATGTCCTCATCATTGAACTCTTGTTGGTCGGATTTACGATCACATCTTGTATTTCTCTTATATACCTCTTGAATAGGTAGCATGACCCGTTTGACCGGTTGAAACTGAGAAAGATCAGGATTTGGAAAATCACGGCCAACCCTTTTTAAAAGGCGAGTGAGAAGCATTGCGTAAGGGAGGTTTGTTTTAGGCTTGTGAATAGCATAATTGATCCGTTGAGCGATAAAATATGCCAAATTGTAATTGGTGTTGGTAAAGATGCAATATAACATATGCACTAAACACGCCGGAACATGATCCCGGTTTCCACCAAGACAAAACACATTTTCCCTAAGGATATTAGTCCATTGGACCATATTATCATTAAGGTCGCTTAAGAGAACCTCATGACGTTTCACCGAACTTACCTTAGTATGAAGGCTTCTCTTAACGGGTTGATTACGCTTTTTGGAGACAATGTCGAAAATGAAGTCAAGATCAATTTCCTCATGATCATTTGGAGGAAAATTGTAGGATTCAAGGAGAGCACTAAGCTTCCATTTATCCGTGAAGCGACAAGTGCCTACAAATGGGACATCAAGAATTTGACCAAAAAATTCGAGAGAGTATTGAATGAGTTGATCTTTCAAGATGAACCTAACAAATATTCCATCGTTATTTTCAATGACGGAGTATGTGATAAAGAACTCCAATAGGAATCTAGGATAGATGTCTTCCTTAATGTTCAACAATCAATCAAATCCAATGTTTTCAAACATGGACTTGATGTAGACATAATCCTTGATATCCTTTTGAACAACTCTACCCTCATGAAAGCAACGAGATTGAAGGGAGGAAAAAGTATGGGCAAGGTGAGTCGAGTGACAAAAGTCGGATAGGTTTGGCATATACTATTTGGTGAGTTGATGATCCTTTTGGTATTGTGAAGGCATGATTAGTACCTAAATAAACACAAGAAAATATTTCTCCAATCACTCATACAAAAAAATCAAAAAACAAAAATATGAGAATGTGTTATATCAATATCTTGACAAACAAAGGACTGAATCCATATCATTCTCATGTTCACAATGTAGCTATTCCATTATTTACCAAGAACATATGAACTATGTTGGATCAACAATGGACTTAGAACATTGGTTTTTCAAAACAAGGTTTTTAGGTAAGCATTAACAATGTCATTACCTATTTGTTCATGGGTTCATCTCAAATCCATCTTTTAACCAAAATCATTTAGCCAAAATTCGGATTTGTTCTACAAGTGGGTTTTAGTGAAATCTTAATGAATATGAACCTAAGGAATCATAGTAAAATAACCATGTCAACCCACAGTCCTATAAAGGTTTTAATTCAATTTCAATTTTAAAAATCCCCAATTATGAAAGGATGAACCCTAGAGAAAAATAGATGAAATTGTAAGAAAATACTTACAATTAATTGATGTTAGATGAAGGATGAGTGAAACCCACAACTTGGAATCAATTAATTTGAGTGATTGAAGGTTTTGGAAGCTTCAACAATGGTGGAAAAAGGGTAAACCGTCGGCTGTGTGTTTTTGGGAGAGAGAGGGTTTGGTTTGAAAAAGATTATTTTATTAAAACCGGCGCTTTGACAAACTATACTGCCCGTGATACCTTATCGATAAGGAACCGCGGGTTTGAGCCGCCAAGATAAAGAACCGCCTACAAAGGCAGGTTTTTATCAATGAAAAACGCCAAATTTTAAAAACCAAGTTTTTCCAAGATACTTAAAAATATATCATAAACCTTTTAGAATAACATTGGATCATCAAAACACTAGGCAATATGTTTTAATGAAGTATTACGAGTTGAATCAAGATCGAAAAGAACCGAAACGGACAAACGACTACTCGTAGCAAAACAACAAAGTGGAGAGAAGTCAAGGGAAGTGAATCAAGACTAGGACCAATGCTCAAGGGATTAATGACAATCTTCAAATAGTGGTAACGAAGAGCTTGTGTCATATATAGTGGTTTAAGACGTGCCTTTCTGGCAAAACGTTAAACGAATTTGGTAATGAATAAACACAAAGCAATTATTCATGTATAGACGAAGATCACTTTCAATAATACTCTTAGTCTAAACCAAAATATGAGCAAGGTATTAATTCACTTTCTCTCCCACAAAGGGCCTACTAACCGTATGGGTGCAAACCATGGAAATCATGCTTGATACTTTAAGCTACTACTAACTCACTCTACATCACCATAGTGAGTCAAGTATCCAAGCAATGAAGGTTTGAGAGGATAAAAGAAAAGAATCACAAAAACCACAAACAAATGTCAAGGCAAGGATGCCAAGAACAAGCACATAGTCAAGCAATGATTAAAAGAATGATCAAAGGGCGTGTGGAAGAACGAAAGCGTACCTTGGCCACAAAGAGCAATCCATCAAGGAGTCAATGCTATGCCCAATCAATGACTATAATGAGTACTAAGTCTTCAAGGACTAGTATCATTCCCATTCATCTTGGTATCATCATTCAAAGATGTTAAAGATCAATGAAGATGAGTCTTCTACAAGTGCAAGTAACTCAATTCACAACCAATTAAGTGATTGATCTTCACGAGTACCTACACAAAGCAAGATGCAAACTAGTAGATACATTTCAAGAGTAGATCTAAAATGCATAAAGACTACCAATCTTAAGAGGATGCAATATTATCAATTAAAGACCTATTTTTCAAAAACAAAATAGTTTTGACCAAAGAGAAACTTTAGTACAACTAGACCTTCTAATTTGAGGAGACAATGGATCGATCCAAGTTTCAAAGTAAAATATACTTCAAAGATCTTTAGTGACCATCGCTCTGATACCAATTGTAGAAACTAGAAGGGGGGGTTGAATAGTTTCTCTTCGATTGGAAACCAAATTAAAATTACTTTCAATTTGGTTTGTATCAAAACTATCTTTTGCTTGAAGCTAAGTTGCATAATGATTAGGTTCAATTCAAATGCATTAGCTAAGATAATAGGTAAGTTTAATGATAATGAAATAAGTAAAGAGTAAGGAAGGAGACAACCTAGTGGGAAGACACCAAGATTTATAGTGGTTCGACAACGAGGCTCTATCCTCGTTTCTACTCCACTCCTCGAGTACACCTACTCGAGATTTCCACTATATCCACAAGCTCCCTTCTTGGCGGAGAAAACCTTACATCGTCGCTTACATTATTTTCCGACACTAAGCTAAATGTCGAGACCTAATCTTTAGCTAGGACCAATCTACACAACGTTGCCTACTTCACAATTTAACGACACAAGGCTAGATGTCGAGTTCTAATCTTAAGGTAGAACCAATCTTCACGATGTTGCCTACTTCACCATTTTACGACACAAGGCTAGATGTCGAGTTCTAATCCAAAGCTAGAACCAATCTTCATGACTCTTCACTTTGAAGCTAAGTGAGAACTTCACACAACACAACTACTAATCACTTTCAAGTTTAGTGATAACTCACAAGACACAACCACATCACTTTATAGTTTAGTGAGAACTACTAATCAAATCTATTACAACTCAACTAGACATATCCAAGTACACACATGTAGCTTGGATCTACACAACAAAAATCCAATAAAACACATATGCAATGGATGTACATAACAAATCTAAGTATTCACAAATAACTTGGATGAACACAACTAGTCCAAGTATTCATAAATACAATGGATTGACATAAAACAAAAAGGGTATCATGATGAATATGACTAGCTCATAGATTCAACTTTATCACAACACTAGTGAGTGAGTGATCTTCTCATTGGACAAGGTAAAGGAGGGGATCAAGAGGATAACCATATGTAAACATCCTTAACACTTTAAGTGATCATTTACTAATGATTATGTTATAGAAAAGAGAAAGGGGGCTGAGAAAAACGTCCAAGAGGCTTATTGGAAAATGAGATTTGACCCACTATTTAAAGGAGACAAAGTATAACGGATATATAACGGCTATCTGGGCGCGGTACCATATCTAGCCCGGCGGTTCCTTATCGCTAGGGAACCGCCTAGCTACTTAAGGTTCCGCCCCTAGAGTACGCTCCGTTTTTTGTCTTTTAGTGGGGTAGGAATATATGAGGTATTTGACGCCCTCAAAGGACATTCTAATAGCATATGGAATATGCTATTTTCAAATTTTCATTTTCCATTTTAATAAAACATTTTCTAAAAAAGAAAGTTTATAAAAAAGTCTTTTGTCATATTAATAAAAGTGAGTTTTAAGGATAATCATTTTGATGATCACTAAGTATGATTAAGAAAGGTTAGTGATATGATTATTACCTTGATGATAGTGTTAGTTAAATAACTCGTTTTGTGTTTTACACTAAATGTGTTGTATAGTTTGTTATGATCAAAACTAAGAATATTAGTTAACACTAATAATGTTTTTAGGCATCACTTGCATTAACAGAACCTATAACGTATAACCCTAGCATATCGACTCATCGTTTGAACATATAACGTATAACCCTAGCATATCGACTCATCGGTTGAACCTCTAACGTATAACCCTAGCATATCGACTCATCGGTTGAACCTCTAACTTATAACCGTAACATATCGACTCATCAGTTGAACCTATAACGTATAACCCTAGCATATCGACTCATCGGTTGAACCTCTAACGTATAACCGTAACATATAGACTCATCGGTTGAACCTATAACGTATAACCCTAGCATATCGACTAATCAGTTGAACCTCTAACGTATAGCCCTAGCATATCGACTCATCAGTTGAACCTCTAACGTATAACCGTAACATATCGACTCATCAGTTGAACCTAAAACGTATAACCCTAGCATATCGACTCATCGCTTGAACCTATAACGTATAACCGTAACATATCGACTCATCGGTTGAACCTCAAACGTATAACCCTAGCATATCGACTCATCAGTTGAACCTCTAACGTACAATCGTAACATATCGACTGATCAATTGAACCTATATCGTATAACCCTAGCATATCGACTTATCAGTTGAACCTCTAACGTATAACCGTAACATATCGACTCATCGGTTGAACCTATAATGTATAACCCTAGCATATCGACTCATCGGTTGAACCTCTAATGTATAACCCTAACATATCGACTCATCGGTTGAACCTCTAACGTATAACCGTAACATATCAACTCATCAGTTAAACCTCTAACGTATAACCGTAACTTATCGACTCATCAATTGAACATCTAACATATAACCGTAACATCAACTCATCAGTTTAACCTCTAACGTATAACCCTAGCATATCGACCCATCGGTTGAACCTCTAACGTATAACCCTAGCATATCGACTCATCGGTTGAACCTCTAACGTATAACCCTAGCATATCGAATCATCGGTTGAACCTCTAACGTATAACCGTAACATATCGACTCATCAGTAGAACCTATAACGTATAACCCTAGCATATCGATTCATCGGTTGAACCTATAACGTATAACCGTAACATATCGACTCATCGGTTGAACCTATAACGTATAACCCTAGCATATCGACTCATCAGTTGAACCTCTAACGTATAACCCTATCATATCGACTCATCAGTTGAACCTCTAACGTATAACCGTAACATATCGACTCATCAGTTGAACCTATAACGTATAACCCTAGCATATCGACTCATCGGTTGAACCTATAACGTATAACTGTAACATATCGACTCATCGGTTGAACCTCTAACGTATAACCCTAGCATATCGACTCATCAGTTGAACCTCTAACGTATAACCGTAACATATCGACTCATCAGTTGAACCTATATCGTATATCCCTAGCATATCGAATCATCAGTTGAACCTCTAACGTATAACCGTAACATATCGACTCATCGGTTGAACCTATAATGTATAACCCTAGCATATCGACTCATCGGTTGAACCTCTAACGTATAACCATAACATATCGACTAATCGGTTGAACCTCTAACGTATAACCGTAACATATCCACTCATCAGTTGAACCTCTAACGTATAACCGTAACTTATTGACTCATCAATTGAACATCTAACATATAACCGTAACATCAACTCATTAGTTGAACCTCTAACGTATAACCCTAGCATGTCGACTCATCAGTTGAACCTTTAACGTATAACCCTAGCATGTCGACTCATCAGTTAAACATTTAACGTATAACCCTAGCATGTCGACTTATCAGTTGAACCTCTAACGTATAACCATAACATGTCGACTCATCAGTTGAACCTCTAACGTATAACCCTAGCATACCGACTCATCAGTTGAACCTTTAACGTATAACCCTAGCATGTCGACTCATCAGTTGAACCTCTAACGTATAACCGTAATATATCGACTCATCAGTTGAACCTCTAACGTATAACCCTAGCATACCGACTCATCAGTTGAACCTCTAACGTATAACCCTAGCATGTTGACTCATCAGTTGAACCTCTAACGTATAACCGTAACATATCAACTCATCAGTTGAACCTGTAACGTATAACTGTAACATATCGACTCATCAGTTGAAAATCTAACATATAACCGTAACATCAACTCATCAGTTGAACCTCTAACGTATAACCTTAGCATGTCGACTTATCATTTAAACCTTTAACGTATAACCGTAACATGTCGACTCATCAGTTGAACCTCTAACTTATAACCGTAACATATCGACTCATCAATTAAACCACTAACGTATAACCCTAGCATATCGACTAATATGTTGAACCTTTAACGTATAACCCTAACATATAGATTCGTCAGTTGAAACTTTAACGTATAATCGTAATATATCGACCTTAAATTTACCCCCAAAACTCTAATGTTTTTCAAAAAAATTCAATCAAAACCCACCACGAATTTTAATATTCCCGGTATCAATTTAGGGTCGACATTTTCGACCCTAAAATACAAAAGCACGTCGACCCTAACCAACCTTATCTCTTCCCAAATATTTATCCCTCCAAAAATTTCACGAAAAATCGAATTTCCCTCTTTAATATTCATGAAATACTCTTTTACTTTTATTTGTATGCATTAGTAACACAAGTAAAGTTTTTGGTGAACTTCTACCATACCATCTAACTCAAGGCACCCTAGCAAAAAAGAATGTCAAACACGACACCCTTTCAGATCCAGCCTCACCTTTCTCAAGCAGACCCGGAACTCCTCTACATGGAAGTACATCTCCCTTGCATCTTTTGCATAGATACCAGAATGATAGTCTTGACAGTCTTTCAAATTATTCAAGACACTCAGGTTTTGAGCATGATAACTGGGCCTACGAGTCTCCTTCCACTCACCACCACAAAAAATACCAGGAGCGTGAAAACTTCAGAAGAAAGAAATAGAAGATGAGATACGCGACGAGGTACCTGATTTAGAATAAATTAAGACGCAAGAACCAAAATCTAGTTCGAACCAATTGTCATCAGGACCAAGACCGTTTAAGACTCAACATGAGGTTGATATTTCAGATTTTTCTTTCGGGTAGAGTAAGTAAATATTATATGAAGCAATGGCTTCACAACTTATTGTACTTGGTGTACGATTTTCTAAATTTTGTTCGGGATAGCACAAATATGTATATTGGAATGGTTGTCTAATTATTGATTTGGGTTTCAATTGTGCGTTTATGAATATTTATTTTTCACAATTTGGCGAATTTTGGATTTTTTTCTCCAAAAAAATGGAAAGAGGCATTGTCCTAGGCAATTATGTGCAGTTTTTTTTGCCCAGAAACACATTAGGGACGACCTCTTTTGATACTT
Source organism: Glebionis coronaria (assembly GCA_025667525.1). NCBI lineage: Eukaryota > Viridiplantae > Streptophyta > Magnoliopsida > Asterales > Asteraceae > Glebionis > Glebionis coronaria. The sequence goes on along the minus strand of CM046881.1, from coordinate 173,677,664 downwards.
TGGGTCGACTAAGTCGTCCCTAAGGTTGCCAATTTCGCCCAGAAAATAAACCTAAGGACGACTTAGTCGTCCCTAAGTGTCAAAGTTCCTAGGTTTAATATCTGGGCAACTTTGAAAATCTTAGGGACGACTAAGTCGTCCCTAGGCTTATATTTACGTAAAACCTAGGGACGCCTTTTTTGACTCTAAGTTTCAAAGGGCAGTCGTCCCTAGGTTAGTCAATATTTTCAACGGAAAAGGTGCGGGACCCACTTGGTCGTCCCTAGGTTTCAAAGGGGAAGTCGACCCTAGAAATCTAGAGACGATTTTTCGGGCACAACCCGTTGGGTCGACTAAGTCCTCCCTAGGGGTTTATGGTCGAGAAAGTAACACCCTAGGGACGAATAAGTCGTCCCTAGGATGCAAAATTGTTGTAGTGTGTTCGTGTGTGGTCCCGGAAAGTGCCCGGAGACCATGACACGTGTCACTCGCCGGAACAAATACCAAGAAAGAATGCCGGAACACAGATCCACGTGGTATGAACAGTACCATGATTTCAGCAATGACGTCATATGATCCTAGGCCGCACCTAGGATACTGGCGTATGCTCAAAGGAGAAAGAAACAGTGTCAGGACCCAAGGAGTACACATACCCATTTTGGGAAATAGACAAGGTATGAACTGTCATATCATAAGGTATCAATAGTACCCTATATATAGCCCTCATTTATATCATTACACACATTGAATGTTCTGACAACACACTTAATACCACATATCATATCATATCACGTACCATTACTCATTCTTACACTAGAGCTTGGTCCTGGGGTAATACCCATGGCGAGTTAACGTGTGATGCTTCTTGTGTGTAGGTGCTTCACCCCTTCATAGCTTACGTGGAAGGTTTCTAGTCCCGTAGGCCCTACCGGAGGATTTTAGCATCAACATTTTGGCGCCATCCGTGGGACCCAAACTTCAAACTACCTCAAGTATTTGATGGCGGGTCCTCAACAATCACAAGTCACCCCTACCGAGGCTTCGGGCGCGGGGGCAATAATGAAAACCGTGAGCCACTTAACAATGAAACCGAAGCCAACTTGGCTAGTCTTCAAGCCCTCATCTCATAGTACAACGCACGGTTAGTCGGATACAATGTCACTTCAGTCCGCCTATCATTCGAAGAAACCGAACCAAGAAGGAATTTGGTTAAACCTGTGGCAGCGGAAGAGCAGGAAGAAGACCTGTTGAAGCCATATAAGGAAGTATCCCGTTCACCCTTTACAAGACGAATCATCCAGTACTCGTCTCCGAAGCACATCTTACCTCCTCATCTCAAGTTATATGACGGAAGTACCGACCCGGACAATCATGTTACACGATTCTCCAGAGCGGCCACGCAGGGAGACTGGCCCATGCCAGTATGGTGCCGCATGTTCCAGCAGACGCTGGACGACACCACCCGAGGGTGGTTTGATCGTTTACCCAATGGGAGTATAGATAATTAGGTGGACTTAAGGGATTAGTTTGTAAGAAGGTTTGCATTAAGGAGAAAGTGCACCAAGGAGGCTATCGACGTAACCAATATAGTGAGAAAGGCTCATGAAAGCCTTCCGGACTTTAAGGAGCGATGGACAGACGAGACCAGCTACATTGAGGGCGCTCCCGACGTAATGTTGATCTCGTCGTTTGTGAGCAATTGCAAATGCCCCGAGTTGGCTCGGAGGTTCGCAGACAGAACACCCCAAACCATCGATGAGATGATGAAGAGGATCGATGACTACATCAAGTCGGAAGAGGCATTCCGGACCACCGAGCTGCCCAGAGGGGAATATGCAGAGAGAGGAACCAAACCTTTCAATAAATCCGAGAGGCACGGAGGAGGACAATACAAGGGGCAGAGCCGCTACGGGCGAAGGTCCGATAAAGGGAAGGAGTTGTACCAACCATACCCGCTGTACCCACTGCCCCATCCGTACGAGGCAAAGAAGACCCTCCTAATATCCGCCATAGACTCATTGTCCCGAACTCCGAAGGAAATACTAGCCTTCGAGACCCACCTCCGACTACCTCGTCCGAAGCCCACTAAAGGAATGGTCAGAAGGGAAAACCTAAATAAGCACTGCGACTACCATGGCCAAAAGGGGCACTTGACCAATGACTGCTTCTAGCTGAGGAGGCAGTTAGAGGCAGCGTTGGAAGTAGGGAAGCTCAATCATCTGATTCGTGACCACGAGCCTAAGGCTGGGTACAGAGACAACCCTCCGAAAGCCAAAGATGACTACAGGGGAGGAAGGAAAACGATCAACATGGTAAGGTCATATAAAACCGGGGAAAAAAAGGAATAACCCACTCCAAAAGATTGGGACTGGATGCAAGCCCCCATCAGTTTCCCTCCTCAAAACGGGAACGATGCCTATGACGAGTCGCTAATCATCAAGGCGGAGGCGGAAGGACACTTGATAAGGCGTATGCTTGTGGACAATGGTGCGTCAGTCCAAATAATGTTTGAGCATTGTTTTAACCACTTGTTTCCTTAGATCAAAAAGAGGCTGGAACAATCGTAGTCAAACTTGGTTGGGTTCTCGGGGAGGAATTGACACCGCTGGGAAAGGTAGAACTAGCTGTCTCTTTCGGAACGGGGAAGTTGAGACGCACGGTCAACTTAAAGTTCACCGTCGTGCAAGCCATGTCCCCCTACAATGTCATCCTGGGACGCACCGACATTAGGGCACTAAGGGCAGTCCCGTCGACCGCCCATGCTATGTTCAAGTTTCCAACCCCGAGGGGATTGCCACGCTGGTCCCTAGAGCATCCAGAATAGCCGAATGTCGGATGCTGGAGGACAAACAAAAAACCAACCAAGTAAGAACAAGTGAAGGGGTCTTGGAACACAAGGCCGAGGAAGTCAAGCCCCGGGTGGACGAGGCAAATGGCCCACCCACGGAAGAAGTGTTAGTAAACCCGGCTCATCCAGATCAATTAGTAATAATTGGGAAGAACTTCTCTAAGGAAGGAAGAGCACGGTTAATCTATTTGCTTAGACGGAGTCAAGACGTGTTTGCGTGGACCCCAGCCGACATGATCGGGGTACCCAAAAGACTGATCAAACACTCGTTGAATGTCAACCATTCGATGACTCCGGTTGCTCAGAAGCGAAGAGTCTCGACGAAGAAAAGAGTAGAGTGGTGGACTGGGGGCTAGAGAGGTAGAAGAATGGGTCAAGGCAGGGATCGTCCGCCCAGTGAGATACCCCACATGGATATCCAATCCAGTCCTGGTCAAGAAGTCGGATGGTAGCTGGCGAATGTGGATTGACTTAAAAAATCTTAACTCTGCCTGTCCGAAGGACTACTATCCTCTCCCAGAGATAGATTTGAAGATAGAGTCGGTAATGGGCTACAAGTATAAGTGCTTCCTAGACGCTGATAAAGGCCACCACCAAGTCCAGATGGACGAGGAGGGCGAAGAAAAGACAACCTTTTATACAGACCAAGGAACCTATTGTTATACCAAGATTCCATTTGGGCTCAAGAATGCTGGGGCCACCTACCAAATGCTGGTGGACACTACCTTTAAGGATCAAATAGGCCAGAACTTAGAAGCTTATGTGGATGACATGGTCATCAAGAGTGTCTCCGAGACAACTCTCCTGGCGAACATTACCGAGACCTTCAACACCTTCAGAAAATTAACATGAAACTCAATCCTAAGAAGTGTTCCTTCAGGGTCGAACAAGGGAAGTTTCTAGGCTACATGGTCACCTCAGAAGGAATAAAGGCAAACCCCAAGAAGACGAAGGCCATAATGGACATGAAGTCTCCCATAACCCTGAAAGAGATGCAGTCACTAAGTGGCAAGCTAGCAGCGTTAAACCGGTTCGTTTCCAAATCCGTTGAACGCTCCCTGCCCTTTTTCGAAACCTTGAAAAACATCACCAAGGAAAACCGGGATGAGTATAAATGGACTACCGAGGCTGAGCCGCGGTTTGCCGAAGCGTGAGAAGAGGAAGCTTTCCACGTCCTACCGAAGGTAAGGACGCATGCAAATCATGTAAAAATAAAAGAAAAATCACCAATATCATAAAGAAGCACCATCAAAATATTACGGAAGAAAGCATGTCAATTATACGATTAAAAGCAACCAGCACAAATAGAGTTTAAGTTGTTACATAACAAGTCATAACCGGAACAGCCTTCAGGCAAATAAAGCTAACATTAATACATGACAAAAGATAATCGGAACATGCCCTGATACAAAAGAAGCAAGTCAGTCTAGCATATGACGAACCAAAAGGCAGAGCAACGGTAGATCATTGAGGTCCGACTCTCCCGTCCGCTTGTGAGGTTGAAGAATGAGTAGGCACAGCTGGGGGAATTATAACACCTTCTGGCACATCCAGAGCTAAACTCATCACATTACCAATTAAACAGTTGAAGGATTGGCTTACCTTCTCAACGAATGGGTAAGACGGAGCAAAGAGCTCGTCACACTTAGTAATCCAAGCTTTAGCCTCCTTCTCATCAAATAACTCTGCTTCGGATAAGGTCTTAGCCAAGGACTCCGCAGTCCGGTTCACCTGAATACCATCATACCACCCGCCAGAGTAACAAACAGACGCAACCTCGGCAACATGCTTCTGGTATTCCGCACTACCATGCAAGCGCTTAACAACCAGAGGAACAAAGTCCTTCACAAGTCTTCATCGATTCAAAGCAGCCTTCCCCAAGTTGGCAGAAAGCTTAATATTGGCCGCTTTGGCATCCGAAGCCCGTTTTGTGGCACTGGCAAGCTCTTCCTCTTTAAGCCCCAGAGAACATTCCAAGTCCCGGTTCTTTTGGTCCCGCTGAAGAGCTGTGGCTTCGAGAGCCTCAATACGAGCCTTCAGTTCGGCCTCCCGGGACGAGCACCCAGCATGCTCAATCTCCAATTGATTATGCTTAGCAGAAAATTTGCTCCAATAAAATCTTACCCTGTTGGAAGTTGGCAGCATTGCGATTAGTAGAGTTTATAAGCTCCCGGTGGTCATGATTAAGCAATTCAAACCGTTGGATTATCTCGGTCTGATTAAGAGCCGTACGAGCCAAGGCATGGTACCCTTGACGAATGAGCTCATGGTCGGAAAGGGCATCCAAAGCCCTCTGTTCTGTTGGAGTGCTTATGTGCACCAGTAGCTTCTTGGTTGCGAAGTGGCTATCAATCAGAACATTGTTTTGGAGCCTCCAAGGCGGTAAAAATATCACCAAGCTCTCATCATTGTCATCATCCTCTCCTTCCTCCGCAACAACCATATCCGGGTCTACATCTAAAGAAGAGAATCAGATTAAAGTCAGCATAAAAGAAAGATATATGTATAGAAAGAGAGCAAGAGAAGGGAAAAACCTACCGGATGCATGCTTCTTGCCACGGTTGTCCCTAAGTGAATGAGGGGGGGGGGGGGGGGGGGTTGCTCCGACTGTTGGTCTCCTCCATCAGCCTTTTGATGCATGCCAGAAGAAACACTTTGAGCTACCCCGGAGGGGTTGCCTTGGTCCGACGGCTTGGCAACGTTAATCGGGTCCACAGAAATGGTCTGATTCGATGAAGATCCCAGCCCGGATGGTCCAGTCTTGCAAGCATGCTTTCTTTTTGTCTCGATGGAAGTCCCCTCACCTTTCCTTTTCTTGCCCGTTGGTTCCACCGGAACATCTTGAGTCTGTTCAGCAAGGTTCTTCTCAAGAGCAGCAGCTTCTCGGTGCTCACGTGCAGCTTTAATCCGGGGATTCGCATGTTGAACCGCCTCCTGTGCAGCGGTAAGAGCTGGGATAGCATCACCGGATTTTAAAGGTTGCGCGGTGCGGTCAACCGTTCATTGATTCTCTGGAAGCTCTTCTTCAACGGTCACTTTGGTGCCGGTCCATTGGGGTAAGCGTAGAAACTGTTCCATAGTATGCTCTGTGAAAACGAGAAAGGGGGAAGAGGGGAGAACAATTAACGAAATACGGTTATCAAAACGTAAAAGGACTTAAAGAATAAAATATTACCATCTCCCCTAGCATCTCGAAGGACACGCCGACATTCAAAACGAGACAGGGGTCTAAACAAGCCACACAAATACAATAATCCTTTGTGTGTCGGCCTCAATGGAATTAAAGTTTCGGCCAGCAAATCCGCATCTACCTGGTTATATTCACGGGGAAACAGATCCGAAACACACGTATCCCGATCCCTCCAAGGCATAGCATCTGGAATTACTCTGCGACCAATCAAGAAGAATTTCTTCTTCCACTCCTTCAAGCTAGATGTAGTCTCTATACAAAACTTCAGTGATTTTTTGTGCACCTTGCTAACGAAAGAAAACCAATGTCCCTGCTTGCCCAACTTATAGAACACCTGAAACAAATCAACTATACAATCTATGTTCATACTCCTACACCGGATCTTAAACATAACGACCCGATTCACACCGATGGGAACCAGTTGGGAAATATGCACCCAGAAGTGTTTAATCACGACCAAGAAGAAAGAAGAAAACGGGATCCAGAGCCCACCATGTTCCAAAAAGGCCAAGTATATACCTATGTGCCTATCTTGTCGCAGTAAATCCATGGTCATATTCGGATCCGGAAGCTAAGGCATGTACTCCTTCGATATCCGATATTCATCAACCACAAGACCTAATTCCTCATTAGTCATCTCGGAATACCGGATGTGCATATCACACTTCGGATCCGTTAAACCAAAGCTGGATGCGACACCATCTGACTCGTCGCCGGACATGGCAAGATGCAAGAAGGACGGAAACAAAAGATTAACTGCAGAAGAAAACCCTACCTAAAAGAGAAGAAGGAGGGAGACCACAGGAAAATCACACAGTAAAAGTTTGTGAGAGTGAAAAGTGAATATGAGAAATGTGAAAAAAAGTATATATAGAGGAGTCCTCGAGAAGTGTGAGGATTGCATTAATGGGGAACACACTTGGCAAGCATAGAGACGTTTTGGGCTAGTGAGCGCCTTCCACGTGGCTCGCCATGGAGTCACCGTTACAAAACGACAAACCCATCTTGGGCCCAAGCCCATGGCACCCCAAAGCCTACTAAAACCCAGACAGCATAACGTCACCCTACGGATAACATTATATTGGGGAGATGTTCGTGTGTGGTCCCAGAAAGTGCCCGGAGACCATGACACGTGTCACTCGCCAGAACAAATACCGGGAAAGAATTCCGAAACACAGATCCACGTGGTATGAACAGTACCATGATGTCAGCAATGATGTCATATGATCCTAGGCCCCACCTAGGATACTGGCGTATGCTTAAAGGAGAAAGAAACAGTGTCAAAACCCAAGGAGTACACAGACCCATTTTGGGAAACAAGACAAGGTATGAACTGTCACATCATAAGGTATCAACAGTACCCTATATATAGCCCTCATTTATATCATTACACACATTGAATGTTCTGACAACACACTTAATATCGCATATCATATCATATCACGTACCATTACTCATTCTCACACCGAAGCTTGGTACTGGGTAACACCCGAGGCGAGTTAACGTGTGTTGCTTCTTGTGTGTAGGTGCTTCACCCCTTCCACGTAAGCTATGCAGGGGTGAAGCACCTACACACAAGAAGCAGCACACGTTAACTCGCCCCGGGTGTTATCCCAGGACCAAGCTCTGGTGTACGAATGAGTAATGGTACGTGATATGATATGTGGTATTAAGTGTGTTTTCAGAACATTCAATGTGTGTAATGATATAAATGAGGGCTATATATAGGGTACTGTTGATACCTTATGATGTGACAGTTCATACCTTGTCTTGTCTCCCAAAATGGGTCTGTGTACTCCTTGGATCCTGACACTGTTTCTTTCTCCTTTGAGCATACGCCAATATCCTAGGTGGGGCCTAGGATCATATGACGTCATTGCTGACATCATGGTACTGGTCATACCATGTGGATCTGAGTTCCGGCATTCATTCCTGGTATTTGTTCCGATGAGTGACACGTGTCATGGTCTCTGGGTACTTTTCGGGACCACACACGAATATGTCCCCGCCAGTATAATGTTATGCACAGGGTGACGTTATGCTTGTCTGGGTTTTAGTAGGCTTTGGGGGTGCCATGGGCTTGGGCCCAAGATGGGTTTGTTGTTTTGTAACTGTGACTCCATGGCGAGCCACGTGGAACGCACTCGCTAGCCCAAAACGTCTCTATTCTTGCCACTTGTGTTCCTCATTAATGCAATCCTCACACTTCTCGAGGACTCCTCTATATATACTTGTTTTTCACATTTCTCATATACACTTTTCACTCTCACAAACTTTTACTGTATGATTTTCCTGTGGTCTCCCTCATTTTTCTCTTTTAGGTAGGTTTTTCTTCTCTGGTTAATCTTTTGTTTCCGTCCTTCTTGCATCTCGCCATGTCCGATGACGAGTCAGATGGTGTCGCATCCAGCTTCGGTTTGACGGATCCGAAGTGTGATATGCACATCCGGTATTCCAAGATGACGAATGAGGAATAAGGTCTTGTGGTTGATGAATATCGGATATCGAAGGAGTACCGGCCTCAGCTTCCGGTTCCGAATATGACCATGGATTTACTGCGACGAGATAGGCACATAGGTATATACTTGGATTTTTTGGAACATGGCGGGCTTCGGATCCCGTTTTCTTCTTTCTTCTTAGCCGTGATTAAACACTTCCGGGTGCATATTTCCCTACTGGTTCCTATCGGTGTGAACCGGGTAGTTATGTTTGAGATCCGGTGTAGGAGTCTGAACAAGATTGTATAGTTGATTTGTTTTGGGTGTTCTATAAGTTGGGCAAGCAGGGACATTGGTTTTCTTTCGTTAGCAAGGTGTACAAAAAATCACTAAAGTTTTGTATAGAGACTACATCCAGCTTGAAGGAGTGGAAGAAGAAATTCTTCTTGATTGACCGTAGAGTAATTCTGGGTGCTATGCCTTGGAGGGATTGGGATACGTTTGTTTCAGATCCGTTTCCCCGTGAATATAACCATGCTGGTGCGGATTTGCTGGCCGAAACTTTAATTCCATTGAGGCCGCCACACAAAGGCTTATTGTATTTGTGCGGCTTGTTTAGACCCCTGTCTCATTTTGAATGTCGGCGTGCCCTTCGAGATGCAAGGGGATATGGTAATATTTTATTCTTTAAGTCCTTTTACGTTTTGCTAACCGGATTTCCTTAATTGTTCTCCCCTCTTCCCTCTTTCTTGTTTTCACAGAGCATACTATGGAACAGTTCATACGCTTACCCCGATGGACCGGCACCAAGGTGACCGTTGAAGAATAGCTTCCAGAGAATCAGCGAACGGTTGACAGCACCGCGCAATCTTTGAAATCCGGTGATGCTATCCCAGCTCTTACCGCGGCACAGGAGGCGGTTCAACATGCGGATCCCCGAATTAAAGCTGCACGTGAGCGCCGAGAAGTTGCTGCTCTTGAGAAGAACCTTGCTGAATAGACTCAAGATGTTCTGGTGGAATAAACGGGCAAGAAAAGGAAAGGTAAGGGGACTTCCACCTAGACAAAAAGAAAGCATGCTTGCAAGACTGGACCATCCGGGCTGGGATCTTCATCGAATCAGACCATTTCTGCGGACTCGGTTAACGTTGCCAAGCCGTCGGACCAAGGCAACCCCTCCGGGGTAGCTCAAAGTGTTTCTTCTGGCATGTATCAAGAGGCTGACGGAGGATACCAACAGTCGGAGCAGCCCCCCCCCATTCACCTAGGGACAACCGTGGTAAGAAGCATGTGTCCGGTAGGTTTTTCCCTTCTCTTGCTCTCTTTCTATACATATATCTTTCTTTTATGCTGACTTTACTCTGATTCTCTTCTTTAGATGTAGACCCATATATGGTTGTTGAGGAGGAAGGAGAGGATGATGACAATGATGAGAGCTTGGTGACATTTTTTCCGCCTTGGAGGCTCCAAAACAATGTTATGATTGATAGCCACTTTGCTGCCAAGGAGCTACAGGTGCACATAAGCACTCCAGCAGAACAGAGGGCTTTGGCTGCCCTTTCCGACCATGAGCTCATTCGTCAAGGCTACCATGCCTTGGTTCGTACAGCTCTTAATCAGACCGAGATAATCCAACGGTTTGAATTTCTTAAACATGACCACCGGGAGCTTATAAACTCTACTAATCACAATGCTGCCGATTTCCAACAGGGTAAGATTTTATTGGAGCAAATTTCTGCTAAGCATAAGCAATTGGAGGTTGAGCATGCCGGGTGCTCGTCCCGGGAGGCCGAACTGAAGGCTCGTGTTGAGGCTCTCGAAGCCGCAGCTCTTCAGCCGGACCAAAAGAATCGGGACTTGGAATGTTCTCTGGGGCTTAAAGAGGAAGAGCTTGCCCGTGCCACTAAACGGGCTTCGAATGCCAAAGCGTCCAATATTAAGCTTTCTGCCAACTTAGGGAAGGCTGCTTCGGATCGACGAAGACTTATGAAGGACTTCGTTCCTCTGGTTTTTAAGCGCTTGCATGGTAGTGTGGAATACCGGAAGCATGTTGCTGAGGTTGCGGCTGTTTGTTACTCTGGCGGGTGGTATGATGGTATTAAGGTGAACCGGACTGCGAAGTCCTTGGCTAAGATCTTATCTGAAGCAGAGTTCTTTGATGAGAAGGAGGCTAAAGCTTGGATTGCTAAGTGTGACGAGCTCTTGGCTCCGTCTTAGCCATTCGTTGAGAAGGTAAGCCAATCCTTCAACTGTTCAATTGGTAATTTCATGAGTTTAGCTCCGGATGTGCCGGAAGGTGTTATAATTCCCCCAGCTGTGCCTACTCATTCTTCAACCTCACAAGCGGACGAGAGAGCCGGACCTCAATGATCTACCGTTGCTCTGCCTTTTGGTTCGTCATATGCTAGACCTGCTTGTTTCTTTTGTATCGGGGCATGTTCCGATTATCTTTTGTCATGTATTAATGTTAGCTTTACTTTCCGGAGCCTGTTCCGGTTATGACTTGTTATGTAACAACTTAAACTCTATTTGTGCTGGTTGCTTTTAATCGTATAATTGATTTGCTTTCTTCCGTAATATTTGATGGTGCTTCTTTATGATATTGGTGATTTTTCTTTTATTTTTACATGATTTGCATGCGTCCTTGCCTTCGGTAGGATGGGGAAAGCTTCCCCTTCACACGCTTCGGCAACCCACGGCTCAGTCTTAGGTTGTCCCGGGTAAGGCTCTCGGCCTTTACAACAAGTAGGGTCGCCGCTCAATGAGACTCCTAACCTTTACGAGCGGTCTTACGCTTCGGCAGATGAGGCTCTTAGCCTTTACCACGGTTGATGAGGCTCCTAACCTTTACAACCAATAGGGCCGCCGCTCGACGAGGCTCCTAACCTTTACGAGTGGTCTTACGCTTCAGTGTATGAGGCTCTTAATCTTTACAACCAATAGGGCCGCCGCTCGATGAGGATCCTAACCTTTACGAGCGGTCTTACGCTTCGGTGGATGAGGCTTTTAACCTTTACCACGGTTGATGAGGGTCTTAACCTTTACAACCAATAGGGCCGCCGCTCGATGAGGCTCCTAAACTTTACGAGCGGTCTTACGTTACGGTGGACGAGACTCTTAACCTTTACCACGGTTGATGAGGCTCTTAAACCTTACAACCAATAGGGCCGACCGATGAGGTTCTCAACCTTTACGAGCGGTCCTCTTCTTTCGAGTTGATCAGACTCGTCAGGGGGATTGGGTGTTCGTTCTTACAGTTGTTCCGTCATTGTTATGCTTGTCAAATTCTTGTTTCAGAAAATTTCCTTTCCTTTGCCGGGGAGGATATATTATATCATAAGTAATCATCTTTCGTTACATGAAACAATTTCTTAAATTTATAGCATGCCATTTCCTTGGGATTTCTTTTCCCTTCATAGTTTTAACTTGTAGGAGCCATTCTGAAGTGCTTCGGTGACCCGGTACGGACCTTCCCAGTTTGGAGCTAGCTTGCCCGGATTTATCACTCGGCTTTCTTCGTTCTTTCGGTAGACAAAGTCCCCAACTTTGAACGTCATGTGCCTAACCCTCTTGTTGTAATATTATTCCATCTTCTTCTTGTATTTGGCCTCTCTGATGGCTGCCATTTCCCTTCGCTCCTGAACGAGGTCTATCTTTAGCCGAAGCTCTTCTTCGTTTGCCCCTTCATTGAACATGAGGGTTTGGAAGGTCCTCATTCCTATTTCGGCTGGGATAGCTGCTTCGCTTCCGTAGGTCAGGCTAAACAGGGTTTCTCCATTGCTGGTTTTCATCATGGTTCGATGGGCCCACAGGACACAGGGTAGTTCGTCCACCCATCCGGTCATATCCTTTCCCAAGCGGGCTTTCAGCCCGTGCATGAGGGACTTGTTTGCTCTTTCGACGAGCCCGTTGGCTTGTGGGTGTGCTACAGCGGTATTGATCTACTTAATTTGCCACTTGACGCAGCATCCTGATGAGACTGCTTTTATACATAGTCTCATCGTCCAAATAGGGCTTAAAATGCATTAAATATCATCAAAATACCTATATATATGCTCGTGTTTGTTGCTTGTGTATTTTAGGTACGGATATTGAGAAAATGACAAAAGATCACAAGAATCATACAAAAACGAACACGGGAAACGAAGCCGCACAATGAACCAAGCCCTAATGAAGAATTTTCCCAAGAAAACCCTTGAAGACTTGAAGAATTATGAAGAAGGGTCCTCCAATATGGAAGAATTGACACTTTATACCCTTGTATCCTCATAATTACAAGTTTGGTCCCTAAAGTTTGTCAAAACTACAAAAAGGGCCCTCCACTTTGAAGAATTGGCAAGTTTAGCCCCTCAACAAAGCTAAATTGTCAACCATTATCCTCCACAAAGTCAAATACATCATGAAGTCCTTCAAAGTACAAGAAATTACAAGTTTGGTCCTTTGAAAATCCCAAAATTACAAAAAGGACCCTTGACTTTCAACATTTGGCAAGAATGGTCCCTCATCAAACAAGACTTGGCAATTTCAGTCCTCCAAAATACCAATCATGCAAGTCAAGACCATTATCCATCAACAAAATGCCAAATCAGTCCCTCAAAAATCACAAAATGGTAAGAAATACCCCTGAATTTACATCACAAACGTTTTTGGGGCAAAAGTGTAAAGATGCAAAAGTTGTTATAACTAAATTGGGCGTTGACAAGGTTTGGAAAAGAAAAGAGAAGTTGCTGAAAGTTGGAGGTTTAATGCTGGCCAGACAACATTGTAACCTTAACCACTCATGGGCTGCCACCTCACCCCACTCACCATTTCCACCAATCACCACTCACCCTTTGTCCACATCAGATCCCACTCACTTATATTTATTAACTAATCCTAACAGATTAGTTTAAACACGCGCCAAACATGTATTTAAACCCAAAACTAGATCAAAAACCTGTTCTTGGTGTTCTTAACACAAATTGGGTATTTGTGATTAAGCCAAAATTAAGCCACCATTTTGTTCAGAATTATGATTAAGGGTCTGCTAATCACATCCCAACCTTAAACTTGGACACCTCATCACCCCATTTGTCTCCTTGTTACTCCCCTGCTCCACACTCATGCATACTACCAAAAAGATGGCAGCAATCCAACGTTGGAGAATTATGCTTACTTTCTAAGCTTCATACAAACCATTGGATGCACTCACACATGCCAGCTGCCACTAAACAACAAGAAAAGTCACATGATTCTTCAAGCTATTCAATCAAGTCAAGGGCAATTTTGGAAGTTCAAGCATTAGGGTTTAGCACTTTTATCTGTTCTTAGTTCACTTGTAAGGCTATATATAAAGCCATAAGGTCTCACTTGTACGTTTGCTTTTGGTTTTTCCTTGTTCATGCACTTGTAAATCCCATTTTCAGATTTATGAAATTGTGTTAAGTGTGTTGAAGAAAGACCAAGTGCCATCTTATTTATGCTCTTTTATGTTCTTTGTTTACTGAATTTGAATCAAAAACCTGTTTTCAAAAGAGGAGTGTGCAAAAGTTTGCACATTTTCTTCATTTTCTTGATATTTTGCTAAGTTCTTGGTCTATCTTGGAATTCTTGGGTTATAGGGCTGATCATAGCATCCTAATTGTGTTGATTAAGGCGTGGTGAGGCTTATAACTTGGGGATAATCAAGTGTGGAGGACAAGAGTTGCATCAATCAAGGATTTTTCATATTTCTGATTTTATACTTGTGCTTCTAACCTTGTTGATTCTTTGCAGGCTTTGTTTTGGAAGCTTTTGCTTGTTCTTGCTAGCACATAAGCTCAAAATCCGTGGGTGTGGATACATCCATGAGGTACACACCCTTAATCCCAAAATCTGAAAATATTTTGGATATTTGTGATATTTGAGCGTTGCCTATGTTCTTGTGTGTTTTGTGGCTTGATCTTGCTTGAATTTTTTGTTCTAATATGTTATTGTGTTAATTGGTGCTTGGGTGGTCTTAAATCTCACTTTTTCTTGTTTAAATTTGGATTTGAAAAGATAAAGGGGTGTTTGGGTCTACCTGTTTGTGATTGAATCTTGGTATTGTGTTGTTAGAAGTTAGTATTTGCACTTGGTATCTGTTATATGCCTTGTTGAGAGTGTTTTGCTGCAAGTTTTTGGAACTAAACCTTAAAATCAAACAATCTGCTATATCTTTGTGAGTTTGACTGATTTTGACCTAAGAATTTGGGAAAACCTTGAGTTTATGCATGCTTAGGGCTAAAAGCTGTTAATACATCATTATTGTAACCTGTTTGTAAGATCTGAGGTGTTGAATCTGGCTTGTGTGTCAAATACATCAGCAAAGTGAAAAATTGCATGTTCTTGTGTTCATCAGTAACTTAAGGTGCTTGAATCTTGCTTAATTCTTTGAATCATTGCATGAAACCTGTTTAGACTTGCTTATTTGAGTTTAATATAGCTTGTGTATGCATTTGGTTGAATTTGGCTGGCTGAAAATTGCTATAAGTGCTTATTGAACCTGTTCTGCTTATTTGTTCATGTCTGTGCAATATCTGGGACTTTATTGATTAATCTGTGCAAATTGGGTGATTGTGTTTGTGAATTTTTGATTGTTATTTACTCCTTATGATCCAAAGATCATTTGGGTGCCTTTGTGTAATCTGATTCCCAAAAAAGTTCACTAAAGACAAAAAAGTCTATAAGTCAAGCAGTGGGAAAAGTTCCCACTGCTCAACACCCAAAACTAGCCCCTGCTAGTGTAAACTTGTACTAAGCTTATCAATAAGCTATTTTAGCTTATCTAGACTTGCAACAACCTATTTTTTGTGATAGGTCTTCATTATTTGACCCATTTGAGTAGACTGGAGCTTATTGGACTTTGACTTTGACTTTTTACTAGAAAACCAACTTATTTGACTTTTACATAAGTGCTTATTTGCTTTTTCCAGCTTATTGAGTCATCTTATTTGAAAACTCTTTGTTGATTTTGCTTAATTAAGTCATTTAAAAGCTTTAGGAACTTGAATCAGCACTTGGGGTGGCCTAGAACTCAAAAACGACTATTTTGTCGTTTTCTGAAGATTGCTTATTGCATTTTCAGGCTTATTCCTTGGGCTTATTTCAAATTTCTTTTTGCAGAAGTCTTATTTAGGACAAAAGAAGCTTGTGTGTTTAATTTCAGCTTATGGCATTGGCTTATAGCTTAATGGGCCAAAAAGCCCATTAAGAATAAGCTGTTTGGTATAAGCTAGCTTATTTCACACTTTCAGCTTTTGGGCCTTTGGAAAAAGTTGTTTAAAATCAAATTTTGAGTCAACCAGTGCTTTTTAGGCTTATTTTGAACACTTTTTTTATATTTGGCCCAAATTTGGCCCAACAATGGACTGTTTTGGGTTTAGCCCATTTTCTAGGCCCATTAAGGGTATTTAGGTAATTTCACTTTCATTTCTGAGTTATTTAGGTTAAAATAAGCTAGTTTGCAACTTTTTAGAATTTTTATGATTTTTGGATTTTTAATAATATTTTAACATTATTTTATTGTTAAAAATTAAAAGTCTGATTTTCTAAGTTTTATATTTTTCCTAGGTTATAAACACTTAATTAGGAATTTTGCAACTTTCCAAATATTTTTAGAGTCTTTTAATTATTTTCTAGAATTAATTTAAATTTTAATTGATTTTAGTAGTTTTTAATTGTTTAAAAATAGTTTTTATTGGTTTTAAAATTTTGAAAAATACTTTTTAGCTTAATTAGGGTATTTTTGAGGTTTACAAACTTTAAGATCTTGTTTGGGACTTTTTAATAATTATTTTGATTTTTAGGGCTTTAATTAGCATTAAAAAGTCATTATTTAATTAATTAAAAGGTTTTGGCAAGTTTGAATTTTTTGTCAACTCTTAGAATATTATTATGGATTTTTGATAATTTTTAGGAATTTTTAGGGTAAAATTTTAATTTTAGTGCTTTTTACGGTTTTACGTGTACACCTTTTTCGACTTTGTTTAATCCGTCTTCGTAACCGTCATTCTCTTCTAATCTCATTTCTATTTTTCTTTCTCAAAAGTATAATCACAAATCTAATCCAAGTCATTACACACATAACACACTAGCCTCCTTGAGAACGAACTCATTTTAGGGTCATTTACACACGGTTTTCCTAAATCGTCGTGCTTACCCTATTTTGGTACTCTTTTCCTAAAGGGTATACAAAAACTCAACCATCAAATTTTGGCGCCGCTGCCGGGGAGGCGTGTTGTGTTTTGATTTGGAATTGTTGTTTTTATATACTAACCATAAATAGTATTTGTATTAGTAGCACTCTACTAATACGTATTATCGGTTTTTGGTTTTTGTGTGAATACTATTACTATAGTGTATACGTAGAACAATAAATTCACAAGTACTCCAAATACGTGAGAAATCACAACCTTGACTTGGGAGGTCATTACCCAATCATTGTATTCGAATCTCAAACCAAAGAAAAAGGCAAAAATAGATAAATACTTTCGTGAAGCTCAATCTTGAAAAATACAAACTATAAGGTGGGTATAAGGCGGATATTATAAAATATATCCTAAGGAAAAAGGCTCTTAAGTGCTTCGCGCCGCCTCGTTTCCCCGCTTGCTTGTGAGTATTTGATTTTAAGAGCTAATCGAGGGTTTTGCCGCCCAAAGTATTACTAAGTATCATATATATTTTCTTGCTTTCCATTGATTAAACCCTCTTGAACGTTTTGGTGTTCCACCAACGTTCTAAAGTCATTGAAGGCGTTCACTTCACGTGATCATTTTCATTCCTTGAGGCTTCTTTAATCGAGAGATTTGATTAAGGAGGAGATTTGTAGATTTGTGTCTACTTAATACATTCACCAAGATCAAAAAAGGTTAATACAATCAAAAACCACAAAAAAAATTGAAAAATACAAAAAACCAAAAAGAATCTTCTTTGCTCGTCCCCTCGTTGTACGTGACGTTTATGCTAACTCGTAATCAAGCAAGACGTGCACGTAAACGAAAGAAAAAAACTCCCACTCCCAATCTTTCTAGTGAGGAGTCTCCTATTGACGAACCCATTGTAAGAGAAGCACCAACCATGGCGAATCGAACTATGATGGAGTTACTTCAAGCACCCACCGAGGGTTATGGAGAGGCTATTGTGATTCCCGCTATCCTTGCGGAGAATTTTGAGGTGAAAACGGGTTTGTTGTCGATGATCCAAAACAACAAATTCCGTGGTGATGAGAAGGACAATCCACACAACCATATCCGCCAATTCAATCGTCTTACCGCCACTTGCAAGTTTAAGGATGTCTCAAATGACTCGATTAAGATGATGCGTTTTCCGTATTCCTTAGCGGGGCCCGCTAAAATTTGGTTAGAGAAAGAGCCACCCAATTCTATATTGACATGGAAGGATCTCGTGTCTAAGTTTGTGAACCAATTTTTTCCGCCCTCTAAGACTACGCACTTGAAAAACGAGATTTCAAAATTTTCACAAGAATTTAATGAAAGTTTTTCAACGACTTGGAATAGGTTTAAGGAAATGTTACATGAATGTCCTCATCACGGTTTTTCCGACTTGCATCAAATTGACACGTTTTACAATGGACTTAATGATCATGAAAGGGATTATTTGAATGCCGCCGCGGGTGGTAATATTTTGTGTAAAACGGTTGAGGAAGCTTTGGTGATAATTGAGAATAGATCTAAGGTGTATAGTCCTCGTAGCACGTCTAGTGTTCGTAAGGCTTCGTCTTCGGCTTCACCTTCTTTGTCTACTACCATCAATGCTTGCCAAATTGAGGCGAACTTGGAAAACAAGATTTTTGATAAGCTAAAAGGACTTTTGATTGATTTTAAAGTTGGTGAACCAAGTGCTCCCGCTACGGCTAAAGCGGTTGAGGTTTCATGCATGTATTGTGGTGGAGGTCATGATTTCTCCAAGTGCATTACCAACGGTGGTAACACTTCGAGTGCCTTCGCGGCCACGAGAAATTACAACCAAAACGGTCAAGTTTCCCGCTCTAATCAATTGACTCCACCGGGTTTTGGTTCAAATCAAAATGCTAACAACAACTATCGCAACAATCAAGTTGGTTTCAAAAACAATTTCAACAAAGGAAACTATGGTAATCAAGGGGCTAATAATCAAGTTTCAAACAAAAATCAAAATGATTTTCAAAACAACAACAAAGGTTTGCAAACTTTGAAAGATCTTCTAAATGAATTTTTTGAATACGCTAATGGGAATAATGCTAGGTTTGACAATATTCAAAGAGAAATCATTAGCCTAAGATCCGAGTTTAAGAACGACTTGAAGAAAGAGTTGAAAAATGAGTTAGCAAATGAACTTAAAATCCACACCAACAAGATGGAAGGAAATGTCACTAGGTTACAACAAAACCAACAAAAATGGAACAAGGGCAACATGAGATTAAACAAGAGATGATTAAGGCCGAGAAAAGGCAATCCATGTTTGAAGATAAAATCTCATCTATGTTTGAGGCAATAATGTGTAAACCGTCTTCGAGTAGTCTTCCTAGTAACACCGTATCTAACCCTAAGGGTGAGATGAAAGTGATTACCACACGTAGTGGTAAGACACTTAAGGAACCGACTCCTCAACCAATTGCTCCTACGGAGGAAGCAATTGAGGAAGAACCCGAGGTGGTGGTCCAAAAGGAGCATGTCCCAATCCCACGAAGTACCGCTCATGCCACACCTACGGTTGACCCATTACCAACATTGGAACCCGAGATTCCAAAGGCTATGCCTACTATGCCTCAACCCACACCACCTTTTCCCTATCTATCAAGACTTAGGAAGGAGAAACGTCAAGAGCGCGACAATTATCAATTTGAGCTTTTTATGAAAATGTTTCGGGATTTGCACTTTAATGTGAGTTTTGCCGATGCTTTGGTCATGATGCCTTGATTTGCCGCCAACTTTAAGAGTATGTTGAACAACAAGGAGAAATTGCACCAATTGTCTAGTTGTTCATCGGTTTATCTTAATCGCATACCTCAAAAAGTCGGTGATCCCGGTAAATTCTTGATTCCATGTGTAATCCAAGATATGGAGGAATGCTTCGCCTTGGCCGATATTGGTGCTAGCATTAACTTGATGCTACTTGCAATCTTCAAGTCGCTCAATCTTCCTAATCTTACTCCTTCACTAATGTCTATCGAGTTGGCCGACCATTCCACGATTCCCGCATGTGGATTGGCGGAAGACCTTTTTGTGAAAGTGGGGAAGTTCTACTATCCCGTAGACTTTATCGTTGTTGATATCCCCACGGATCCTCAAGTTCCTCTCATTTTAGGTCGTTCATTTTTAGATACGTCTATGGCTTTGATCGATGTTCATGCTAGAAAGATCACCTTACGTTTCAACGACGAGGAACTTGTTATAAACGCAACTCAAAACTCTCAAATTTCTCATGTTTATTCCGTTGCAACCATAAACCTCGTTGATATGATTGACGTGGTTTGCGAGGAATTTTCACAAGAAGTTCTAGGTTTTGGTGATGAAGAAACTAGTGGCAATCCCACTATGTTAGATCCAATTCTTGATAATTCGACACCAACCTTCACTCCATTTGAAGGTGGTGGTTTTACGTTGGAAGAATTCGATGTTCCACGTACTTGTAACGAAGACCTCGACAACGATGAGGACTTCTCGATTATCAAGGATTTTCTTAACGATTTCCCATTTCCTCCACCCGAGGAGGTTATGAGTATCGAGCCTAAATCTTCATTTGAGGAACCACCTATCCTCGAGTTGAAAGATTTACCTCCTCATCTCGAATATGTCTATTTGGAGGAGGACGACAAGTTGCCGGTTATTATTGCGAAGGAACTTTTGAATGATGAAAAAACCGCACTTGTCGATGTTCTAAAGGATCACAAAGGGGCAATTGCGTGGAAGTTATCCGACATTAAGGGAATCGATCCCATGTTTTGTACTCACAAAATATTAATGGAGGAGGATTACAAGCCCGCAATCCAATGTCAAAGGAGGGTGAACCCCAAAATTTATGACGTCATCAAAAAGAAAGTCCTTAAACTCCTTAACGCGGGAATGATTTACCCAATTTCCGATAGCCATTGGGTAAGTCCTATTCATTGTGTCCCTAAAAAGGGAGGGATGACCCGTTGTGCCAAACGATGCCAACGAGTTGATTCCCACTAGACTCGTGACCGGATGGAGAGTGTGCATTGACTATCGTAAGTTGAATGAAGCCACTTGAAAAGACCATTTTCCCTTGCCCTTCATGGACCAAATGTTGGAGCGTCTTGCGGGAAACGATTTCTATTGCTTTTTAGATGGTTTTTCCGGTTACTTCCAAATTCCCATCGATCCTCGTGATCAAGAAAAAACTACGTTTATGTGTCCATATGGAACGTTTGCCTATCGTAGAATGCCATTCGGACTTTGCAATGCACCGAGAACCTTTCAAAGGTGCATGATGGCTATTTTTCATGATATGATCGAGAAGACGATGGAAGTCTTCATGGATGACTTTTCCGTGTTTGGTAATTCGTTCAATTCGTGTTTGTCGAACCTTGAAAGAATGTTGAAACGTTGTGAGGAAACCAACCTTGTGCTCAATTGGGAAAAGTGTCATTTTATGGTAAAGAGTGGAATCGTCTTAGGGCACAAGGTCTCGAAAGCGGGGATTGAGGTAGATCAAGCTAAGGTAGACGTCATCGCCAAATTACCTCATCCCAATACTGTTAAGGGAGTTAGGAGTTTCCTAGGCCACGCGGGCTTTTATCGACGATTCATCAATGATTTTTTAAAGATCTCTCGACCTATTACACATCTTCTTGAAAAAGAGGCACGTTTTGTCTTTAACGAAGATTGTGTACGAGCCTTTGAAATCCTTAAGAGGAAACTTACCGAAGCTCCCATTCTTGTTGCTCCCAGTTGGAACCTCCCCTTTGAGCTCATGTGTGATGCTAGTGATTACGCTATTGGGGCCGTTTTGGGGCAACGTCATGATAAGCATTTCTTGCCTATTCACTATGCTAGCAAGACGATGACCGAGGCTCAACTTAAATACACCACAACAGAGAAGGAGTTCCTTGCCGTGGTGTATGCATTTGAGAAATTCCGACCTTATCTCGTCTTGACGAAATGCATAGTGTATACGGATCATTCGGCTATCAAGTATCTCATGGAAAAGCAAGATGCTAAGCCTATATTACTTCGTTGGATTCTCCTCCTTCAAGAATTTGATCACAAAATCGTTGACAAAAAAGGAGCCGAGAATCTAGCGGCCGATCATCTTTCTCGTTTGGAAGATCCTCACCAAAGTGTTTACGAGCCCAAGGAAATCACCGAAACATTTCCGCTCGAGACACTTGGTGTAGTGAATTCTAAGCTTGATTCTTCCACCCCATGGTTTGCGGATTTTGCAAATTACCATGCGGGTAACTTCATCATCAAGGGTATGACGACTCAAGAAAAACGAAAATTCTTTCGTGACGTCAAGTTCTACTTTTGGAACGACCCTTACTTGTTTCGAACTTGTGCGGATCAAATTATCCGACGTTGTGTATTTGGCACCGAAGCTTCTAACATCCTTAGAGCTTGCCATGAGGGACCCACGGGTGGTCACCACGGTGCTAATCTCACGGCTAAGAAGGTGTTTGATGCTGGCTTCTTTTGGCCTACTATTTACCGAGATGCACAAGATCTTGTGAAGTCGTGTGATTCATTACAACGACAAGGAAAAACCTCACAAAAAGATGAAATGCCACAAAATATCATCCAAGTGTGTGAGATCTTTGACGTTTGGGGTATAGACTTTATGGGGCCGTTCCATCATCTCGTGGTAATAAGTACATTCCCGTTACGGTTGACTACCTATCTAAGTGGGTGGAAGCTAAGGCTTTGCCCACCAATGATGCTCGCGTGGTAGTCAAGTTCTTGAAAAGCTTGTTTTCTCAGTTTGGAACCCCTCGTGCGATCATAAGCGATCGTGGAACCCATTTTTGTAACGACCAATTCGAAAGGGTCCTAAGGAAATATGGGGTTACACATCGGCTTTCTACGGCTTATCACCCACAAACGAGTGGGAAAGTCGAGGTTTCAAACTGAGCTTTGAAAAGGATCTTGGAGAGATCCGTTGGGGAAAACCGACAATTATGGTCGGATAAGTTGGACGATGCTTTATGGGCCTTTAGGACCGCTCATAAGACGCCCATTGGGTGCACTCCCTATAAGCTTGTGTATGGAAAGAGTTGTCATTTGCCTGTCGAATTAGAACACAAGGCTTATTGGGCCCTAAAGCATTGTAATGATGATATGGAGACCGCGGGAAAACACCAGAAAATGCAATTGAATGAATTGGATGAATTGAGGGACATTGCTTATGAAAATTCATTGATTTATAAGGAAAAAACTAAAAAGTTGCATGATTTTAAAATTAAAAACCGGGTTTTTAACATTGGGGATCAAGTTTTGCTTTTTAATTCTCGCTTGAAAATTTTTTCCGGTAAGTTGAAATCCCGTTGGTCCGGTCCATTCACCGTGACTCAAGTGTTTCCGTATGGGACCATCGAGCTAGCTCAAGATGATGGCCCCAATTTCAAGGTGAATGGACATAGGTTGAAGCACTACTTTGGCGAGGAAGTTCCATCCTTGAACTACCTCGACCAAATCAATTTCCCCAATGATAATTAGTGTGAGGGGATCGAGTCGAGCTCATGACTTGGTATAAAAAACGAGGTGCCTCATGGGGGAGTCCCATGCTTACCCTATGTACATATTGTCGCTTTCTAATGTAGTTAACGTGTGGGGATTTGTGCCCTTCCAACCTTTGTTCCGTGGTTGTTTGTGAATTGTGGACTTTAGATGATCATGATCTTCACGATTGGAGCCTCTCGTGTTCGTTTTATGAGAGCACTCGATCGTTTTTTTGAAGACTTTCTCAATATCTATGATATATCCTTTTGATGTTCTAACCTTAGGTTATTAGCACACTTCATAAACGGCTATTAATTTATTGGTTACACCCTTTCCATGTTAGATTAGGCATTCGACTACGTCTCTAGTATGGGGGTGTTTGCACCCCTAGACTCGAAACATTGAGGACAAGGTTTAACTTTAGTATGGGGGGGGGGTGAATAGATACTTGTCTTGCCAAACCTTCACGCTTTACAAAGTTTATCTTTTTGTTTATCGTTTTGTTGCAAAATAAGGCTAAAAATGGCCAAATTTTAAAAAATTTCTCATGTTTTATAAGTGTTTGAAGACACGAATGTAGGTTTTCCGATGGCGAGAATAAGAGTAATTTTTGACTCGACCGTGTGTGTTGAGCACTTAGCTTCGATTCCTTAATTACACATTAGGCTAAGTCTCTTAAATGAGGACGAGAAATGATAGGGTTAATTATAAGTTACTATGCTAAATGTAGAGTAGTCGTATTCTTTCAAAAACTCATGTGTTCTCGTTGTTTGCTTATTCTCCCTTCGCATAAAAATATTTTTGCTTAATAAATATTGACTTAGCGGTTTAGTTGGGATTGTTGGGTTTCTAGTCTTTTTTAGTAGCTTCCGTGTAATTAAATTGGGAAGACATTAAGGTATCGCCAACGTCACGGTTTTGAAGTATTGGCACCCGAATAATCCAAAGCTTCACCCAATAATAAGATTTCAAGTGCTCACCTAAATCAAGCAAACAATTTGAGGCCCCACAAGGCCGAAAAATCTATGCAAAATTGAAAGTGAATCAAGTCTTAATCTTCGAAGCTTTAAAGATCCAAAATTCGCCTTAGCGTGAGGATATACGTCTTTGGCTAATAAAACTACCGATGAGGTGGATAATAAAAGGCAAGGCAAGACTGAAGTCATAATAAAAGCTTCATGGCGAAGTTGAATAAAAGATGGAGGTAAACCAAAGATAATAAGGCCCTTCCGTTAGGGAGCGTATAAAAGTCTTGGTAATAAGTCTCATGTTCAAAACCGTTATAAAACCGTGTTTATCGATTCTTCTTGTCAACTTAATTTTTTGACATCGTTGTCTATTGGGAGGGGTTATTGATTTGATGGTATCGGTTACACCGTTACGACTCTATTTTTAGACCTAAATCTCTATTATCGCATAAGTCAAACAATGTATCCGCGTGAAACATTCAAGACAATATAAAATATAAGAGATACAACTTAGGAATAATGGGAGGATAAGTACGTGATTAGGGCATATGAGTAGCGTTAGCATTACTAACTTATAATGACAATGATCTCGTTGCACGCTTGGCATGGAATTGGGGTGAAAATCGAGGACGATGAAATTATTTCTAACGAAGCATTCACGTGTTCTTATTCTATGAACCTAAACGTCCCATTTTGCGATGAAAATCATACATTATGTCTAAAACGCAAGTAGAAGTAGCAATAGTAGTAGTTTAGCTAGTTTATCATTCAATAAAGTGAATAAAAATGAATTTTGGAGGTGCTACGATACTTTATTCTAGCATTGCGTGAGGGCACGACAATGGTTTAGTATGGGGGAGTGATGAGACTGCTTTTATACATAGTCTCATCGTCCAAATAGGGCTTAAAATGCATTAAATATCATCAAAATACCTATATATATGCTTTTGTTTGTTTCTTGTGTATTTTAGGTACGGATATTGAGAAAATGACAAAAGATCACAAGAATCATACAAAAACGAACACGGGAAACGAAGCCGCAGAATGAACCAAGCCCTAATGAAGAATTTTCCCAAGAAAACCCTTGAAGACTTGAAGAATTATGAATAAGGGTCCTACAATATGGAAGAATTGACACTTTATACCCTTGTATCCTCATAATTACAAGTTTGGTCCCTAAAGTTTGTCAAAACTACAAAGGGCCCTCCACTTTGAAGAATTGGCAAGTTTAGCCCCTCAACAAAGCTAAATTGTCAACCATTATCCTCCACAAAGTCAAATACATCATGAAGCCCTTCAAAGTACAAGAAATTACAAGTTTGGTCCTTTGAAAATCCAAAAATTACAAAAAGGACCCTTGACTTTCAACATTTGGCAAGAATGGTCCCTCATCAAACAAGACTTGGCAATTTTAGTCCTCCAAAATACCAATCATTCAAGTCAAGACCATTATCCATTAACAAAATGCCAAATCAGTCCCTCAAAAATCACAAAATGGCAAGAAATACCCCTGAATTTACTTCACAAAAGTTTTTGGGGCAAAAGTGTAAAGATGCAAAAGTTGTTATAACTAAATTGGGCGTTGACAAGGTTTGGAAAAGAAAAGACAAGTTGCTGAAAGTTGGAGGTTTAATGCTGGCCAGACAACATTGTAACCTTAACCAATCATGGGCTGCCACCTCACCCCACTCACCATTTCCACCAATCACCACTCACCCTTTGTCCACATCAGATCCCACTCACTTATATTTATTAACTAATCCTAACAGATTAGTTTAAACACGCGCCAAACAGGTATTTAAACCCAAAACAAGATCAAAAACATGTTCTTGGTGTTCTTAACACAAATTGGGTATTTGTAATTAAGCCAAAATTAAGCCACCATTTTGTCCAGAATTATGATTAAGGGTCTGCTAATCACATCCCAACCTTAAACTTGGACACCTCATCACCCCATTTGTCTCCTTGTGACTCCCCTGCTCCACACTCATGCATACTGCCAAAAAGATGGCAGCAATCCAACGTTGGAGAATTATGCTTACTTTCTAAGCTTCATACAAACCATTGGATGCACTCACACATGCCAGCTGCCACTAAACAACAAGAAAAGTCACATGATTCTTCAAGCTATTCAAACAAGTCAAGGGCAATTTTGGAAGTTCAAGCATTAGGGTTTAGCACTTTTATCTGTTCTTAGTTCACTTGTAAGGCTATATATAAATCCATAAGGTCTCACTTGTACGTTTGCTTTTGGTTTTTCCTTGTTCATGCACTTGTAAATCCCATTTTCAGATTTATGAAATTGTGTTAAGTGTGTTGAAGAAAGACCAAGTGCCATCTTATTTATGCTTGTTTATGTTCTTTGTTTACTGAATTTGAATCAAAAACCTGTTTTCAAAAGAGGAGTGTGCAAAAGTTTGCACATTTTCTTCATTTTCTTGATATTTTGCTATGTTCTTGGTCTATCTTGGAATTCTTGGGTTATAGGGCTGATCATAGCATCCTAATTGTGTTGGTTAAGGTATGGGGAGGCTTATAACTTGGGGATAATCAAGTGTGGAGGACAAGAGTTGCATCAATCAAGGATTTTTCATATTTCTGATTTTATACTTGTGCTTCTAACCTTGTTGATTCTTAGCAGGCTTTGTTGTGGAAGCTTGTGCTTGTTCTTGCTAGCACATAAGCTCAAAATCCGTGGGTGTGGATGTACATCCATGAGGTACACACCCTTAATCCTAAAATCTGAAAATATTTTGGATATTTGTGATATTTGAGTGTTTCCTATGTTCTTGTGTGTTTTGTGGCTTGATCTTGCTTGAATCTGTTGTTCTAATCTGTTATTGTGTTAATTGGTGCTTGCGTGGTCTTAAATCTCACTTTTTCTTGTTTAAATTTGGATTTGAAAAGATAAAGGGGTGTTTGGGTCTACCTGTTTGTGATTGAATCTTGGTATTGTGTTGTTAGAAGTTAGTATTTGCACTTGGTATCTGTTATATGCCTTGTTGAGAGTGTTTTGCTGCAAGTTTTTGGAACTAAACCTTAAAATCAAACAATCTGCTATATCTTTGTGAGTTTGACTGATTTTGACCTAAGAATTTGGGAAAACCTAGAGTTTATGCATGCTTAGGGCTAAAAGCTGTTAAAACATCATTATTGTAACCTGTTTGTGAGATCTGAGGTGTTGAATCTGGCTTGTGTGTCAAATACATCAGCAAAGTGAAAAATTGCATGTTCTTGTGTTCATCAGTAACTTAAGGTGCTTGAATCTTGCTTAATTCTTTGAATCATTGCATGAAACCTGTTTAGACTTGCTTATTTGAGTTTAATATAGCTTATGTATGCATTTGGTTGAATTTGACTGGCTGAAAATTGCTATAAGTGCTTATTGAACCTGTTCTGCTTATTTGTTCATGTCTGTGCAATATCTGGGACTTTATTGATTAATCTGTGCAAATTGGGTGATTGTGTTTGTGAATTTTTTATTGTTATTGACTCCTTATGATCCAAAGATCATTTGGGTGCCTTTGTGTAATCTGATTCCCAAAAAAGTTCACTAAAGACAAAAAAGTCTATAAGTCAAGCAGTGGGAAAAGTTCCCACTGCTCAACACCCAAAACTAGCCCCTGCTAGTGTAAACTTGTACTCAGCTTATCAATAAGATATTTTAGCTTATCCAGACTTGCAACAACTTATTTTTTGTGATAGGTCTTCATTATTTGACCCATTTGAGTAGATTGGAGCTTATTGGACTTTGACTTTGACTTTTTACTAGAAAACCAACTTATTTGACTTTTACATAAGTGCTTCTTTGCTTTTTCCAGCTTATTGAGTCATCTTATTTGAAAACTCTTTGTTGATTTTGCTTAATTAAGTCATTTAAAAGCTTTAGGAACTTGAATCAGCACTTGGGGTGGCCTAGAACTCAAAAACGACTATTTTGTCGTTTTCTGTAGATTGCTTATTGCATTTTCAGGCTTATTCTTTGGGCTTATTTCAAATTTCTTTTTGCAGAAGTCTTATTTAGGACAAAAGAAGCTTGTGTGTTTAATTTCTGCTTATGGCATTGGCTTATAGCTTAATGGGCCAAAAAGCCCATTAAGAATAAGCTGTTTGGTATAAGCTAGCTTATTTCACACTTTCGGCTTTTGGGCCTTTGGAAAAAGTTGTTTAAAATCAAAATTTGAGTCAACCAGTGCTTTTTGGGCTTATTTTGAACACTTTTTTATATTGGGCCCAAATTTGGCCCAACAGTGGACTGTTTTGGGTTTAGCCTATTTTCTAGGCCCATTAAGGGTATTTAGGTAATTTCACTTTCATTTCTGAGTTATTTAGGTTAAAATAAGCTAGTTTGCAACTTTTTAGAATTTTTTATGATTTTTGGATTTTTAATAATATTTTAATATTATTTTATTGTTAAAAATTAAAAGTCTGGTTTTCTAAGTTTTTATATTTTTCCTAGGTTATAAACACTTAATTAGGAATTTTGCAACTTTCCAAATATTTCTAGAGTCTTTTAATTATTTTCTAGAATTAATTTAAATTTTAATTGATTTTAGTAGTTTTTAATTGTTTAAAAATAGTCTTTATTGGTTTTAAAATTTTGAAAAATATTTTTTAGCTTAATTAGGGTATTTTTGAGGTTTACAAACTTTAAGATCTAGTTTGGGACTTTTTAATAATTAATTTTGATTTTTAGGGCTTTAATTAGCATTAAAAAGTCATTATTTAATTAATTAAAAGGTTTTAGCAAGTTTGGATTTTTTGTAAACTCTTAGAATATTATTGTGGATTTTTGATAATTTTTAGGAATTTTTAGGGTAAAATTTTAATTTTAGTGCTTTTTACGGTTTTACGTGTACACCTTTTTCGACTTAGTTTAATCCGTCTTCGTAATCGTCATTCTCTTCTAATCTCATTTATATTTTTCTTTCTCAAAAGTATAATCACAAATCTAATCCAAGTCATTACACACATAACACACTAGCCTCCTTGAGAACGAACTCATTTTAGGGTCATTTACACACGGCTTTCCTAAATCGTCGTGCTTACCCTATTTTGGTACTCTTTTCCTAAAGGGTATACAAAAACTCAACCATCAATCCCTTGAATGGATCATTCACCAGCTGTGTTCCGTTGTCCGTGACAATGATACCCGGCACACCGAACCTACATACTATGTTTTCCCAAACGAACTTCTTCACGTCTTTTCCCAGGACTGTCGCTAGTGGTTTGGCTTCCATCCATTTGGTGAAGTAGTCTATGGCCACTATGATGAATTTGACCTTGCCTGGTGCTTCAGGAAACGGGCCAAGGAGGCTAAAGCTTGGATTGCTAAGTGTGACGAGCTCTTTGCTCCATCTTACCCATTCGTTGAGAGGGTAAGCCAATCCTTCAATTGTTCAATTGGTAATTTGATGAGTTTAGCTCCGGATGTGCCGGAAGGTGTTATAATTCCCCCAGCTGTGCCTACTCATTCTTCAACCTCACAAGCGGACGGGAGAGCCGGACCTCAATGATCTACCTTTCTCTCCCTTTTGGTTCGTCATATGCTAGACCTGCTTGCTTCTTTTGTATCGGGGCATGTTCCGATTATCTTTTGTAATGTATTAATGTTAGCTTTATTTTCCCGGAGCCTGTTCCGGTTATGACTTGTTATGTAACAAATTAAACTCTATTTGTGATGGTTGCTTTTAATCGTATAATTGACTTGCATTCTTCTGTAATATTTTGATGGTGCTTCTTTATGATATTGGTGATTTTTCTTTTATTTTTACATGATTTGCATGCGTCCTTGCCTTCGGTAGGACGGGGAAAGCTTCGCCTTCACACGCTTCGGCAACCCACGGCTCAGCCTTAGGCTGACCCGGGTAAGGCTCTCGGCCTTTACAACAAGTAGGGTCGCCGCTCAATGAGACTCCTAACCTTTACGAGCGGTCTTACGCTTTGGCGGATGAGGCTCTTAACCTTTACCACGGTTGATGAGGCTCCTAACCTTTACAACCAATACGGCCGCCGCTCGACGAGGCTCCTAACCTTTACGAGCGGTCTTACGCTTCAGTGTATGAGGCTCTTAACCTTTACAACCAATAGGGTCGCCGCTCGATGAGGATCCTAACCTTTACGAGCGGTCTTACGCTTCGGTGGATGAGGCTCTTAACCTTTACCACGGTTGATGAGGGTCTTAACCTTTATAACCAATAGGGCCGCCGCTCGATGAGGCTCCTAACCTTTACGAGCGGTCTTACGTTACGGTGGATGAGACTCTTAACCTTTACCACGATTGATGAGGCTCTTAAACCTTACAACCAATAGGGCCGCCCGATGAGGTTCTCAACCTTTACGAGCGGTCCTCTTCTTTCGAGTTGATCAGACTCGTCAGGGGGATTGAGTGTTCGTTCTTACAGTTGTTCTGTCATTGTTATGCTTGTCAAATACTTGTTTCGGAAAATTTCCTTCCCTTTGCCGGGGAGGATATATTATATCATAGTAATCATCTTTGGTTACATGAAACAATTTCTTAAATTTATAGCATGCCATTTCCTTGGGATTTCATTTCCCTCCATAGTTTCTAACTTGTAGGAGCCATTCTGAAATGCTTCGGTGACCCGGTACGGACCTTCCCAGTTTGGAGCTAGCTTGCCCGGATTTATCACTCGGCTTTCTTCGTTCTTTCTGTAGACAAAGTCCCCGACTTTGAACGCCATGTGCCTAACCCTCTTGTTGTAATATTATTCCATCTTCTTCTTGTATTTGGCCTCTCTGATGGCTGCCATTTCCCTTCGCTCCTGAACGAGGTCTATCTTTAGCCGAAGCTCTTCTTCGTTTGCCCCTTCATTGAACATGAGGGTTTGGAAGGTCCTCATTCCTATTTTGGCTGGGATAACTGCTTCGCTTCCGTAGGTCAGGCTAAACAGGGTCTCTCCATTGCTGGTTTTCATCATGGTTCGATGGGCCCACAGGACGCAGGGTAGTTCGTCCACCCATCCGGTCATCTCCCTTCCCAAGCGAGCTTTCAGCCCGTTTGCTCTTTCGACGTGCCCGTTGGCTTGTGAGTGTGCTACAGCGGTATTGATCTGCTTGATTTTCTACTTGACGCACCATCCCTTAAATGGATCATTCACCAGTTGTGTTCCGTTGTCCGTGACAATGATACCCGGCACGCCGAACCTACATACTATGTTTTCCCAAACGAACTTCTTCACGTCTTTTCCCCAGACCGTCGCTAGTGGTTTGGCTTCCATCTACTTGGTGAAGTAGTCTATGGCCACTATGATGAATTTGACCTTGCCTGGTGCTTCAGGAAGCGGGCCAAGGATGTCTAGGCCCCATTGGTAGAAAGGCCATGGAGACATGTGTTGATCCCAAACTTAGATCGATTTAGCTTGTGTAAACGAGATTAAATCAAGTTAAACACGTAGAGAAACTTTGTTGTATATGTAACAATTCAAGTATTATGCGGAATTCTTAAACAAGAACACACAAACAATATATACCAAACTTTCACTTTGATTGATAAATCAAACTTGCGTACAATGAAAGTGTTAAACCTATGAAAACTTATTTTAACAAAACCTAAAGGCCTCCTTTTATAGACTAAGGAACCTTGTACAAGAGTCTACGTATCAGCTATTCTTGGTAAAGATAAACATAGAAAATACATTGTCGAACATATCTTTACTAGAAACATACTAGAAACATACTAGAAACATAATACGTGTAGACTAAGTCTTCTATCAGTGCTTGACTTCTTCTTATCAACACTTGACTTCTTCCTGTCAACGCTTGTCCTGTCAACGCTTGATTTCTTCTTAACAACGTCCAGATTGCTCTTGTCAACGTCTAAGTGTACTCGCTACATTTTATTCCCAACAATCCTCCCCTAAACTTGATATCTACTCTAGTAATCAAGAATCTGAATAAAAACTAAGAACTAGGAGTTACAAATCTTATTATATTGGAAATAAATATATCTAATTAAATCTTTAGCCACGTCACTTGAGTAGTCAATTTCCAGCTGTGTTGTCTTCATCTTCTCCAAAACTTCTTTGGACATAGGATACTCAGCATCCACAAGAAGATACTCAGAAAACTTTTAGAACTCAAATAATACACACCAGCTGTTGAATATAGATGCCATTGAAGTCCACTGATATCATCCTCAAGATCCTTCCAAACTGGATCTTCTTCATTTGGTGCACACATCCTTCTGAATGTTGACCAAATCTTTATTCCATTAACTGAAGTATGTGATTTAGTCTCATACTTGGCCTGTAATAACCTCCAAAGGTCTGCCAAGTCTTCCCTATCAAAACTTGCAAACAAAGACATAAGAGTAGTAAAAGTATGTACCTCTTTCTCATATCTGCCAATCATCCAAAACCCACTTGCATCTTCTTCATAACTAATGATGGAGTTTCTGGAATCATGAGGTAATACTTTTACCATGTGTGAAGCTTCCATGGGTGAGAGCTTAATACTCTTTCTAATAACAGCTTCACTGGGATTCACTCTATCCAAATTTTGTGGAAACTCAAGTGGAACAACCTTCTTCAATGGTCTTGGTATAGCCCTTTGGATCTCCATCTCCTCTGCAAGTTCTTCCTTCCTTTCATCTGAAAGAAGTCTAATGGTGTTTATCTCTTGCACTCTTGTCCAAATAGGATAAGCCTTATATTCCAATTCATCAAAGGACAATTCCTGCAACTTCTAAAAAGTCCAACCTCCTTGATGACATCTAAGCAACATATAATAAAGCTCCCTTCTATCCCTCTTAGATTGTGAGAAAACTTTGCTGGCCTTATACTTTAGGATTACCTGGCAATCCTTTTGAATCCTAAGAAGAATCTCCAATCCCCAAATCTGATCTGATAAAGACATATCTGGATTCTCCATAATCTTATTCTCCCAAGCAAAGTACATCTGGGCAACTTCTGGCATATCATAATCCACCTTCATTTTTAATTCTGTAAGTTTCCCCCTTTCCAACACATCACCATATTCAAGCCTTTTTGGTTCTTCAATAATCATAACACTTGAATATGTGCTCTCATCATTACTTCCTTCTTGTTCCTCAGAAGTAACCATAAATGGTGACTCAACAACCTTCTTCTTTTCTTGTTCCATAAGTTGTGCAACTAACATTGAATCAAACTTTACTTGGGATGCATCCTTGGGAACCTCTGTTTCTACCATAATTCCTTTACCCCTATCTAATGTATCAATGATGGGTAAAGATGATGATGGTACATGTGAAGACACTTCCTTGATGATAGCTGATGACTGGAATACATCAACCATATCTGTAGGTCTATCAACGTCCAAAACCTGTGTGTCAACGCCCAACTTACTCTTATCAGCGCCTGGTTTGTCAGCGTCAAAAATATCCTTGTCAACGCTCACTTTACTCTTGTCAGTGCTTCTTGTGAACTGCTCCATCATTTCTGTAAAGGACAAATTCAAATTTGTAGGAGTAACCAAAGAGACATCAAAACCTAGTTGCTTCTTCAAATATGTAAGAGCTTCAGCCACACCCAAAGATTCTCCATCATGTGAGCCTTTGTCACTCACATGTATCTGCTCATCCTCCCCTTTGGAAGAATCCTCCATACCACGCCTATTGTTAGCACCTTCTAAAATAACAATCCTCTCCCTCAATTGCTTGAGTTCAAGGCCTTGTGTAGTGACAGTATGTACCAGGTCTGCATTTTGCTTTTGCAAGCTAATGCAGACAACCATCAATTCCAATATTGTATATGGTTCTAATCTGCCCTCCTCTAGAATGGGGATTTGACCTCCCAAAATAGAGTCATGGGGCATGGATGAGGTCTTAATGATGTTAGGACTGGCTTGGCATGCATCTAAGCGAGTACCAATAGTCCTAGCCCTACCCATATCACCAACCACACTTGTGGTGGTGGTTCTCTCTGCAACATGGCTAGGACCACCAGAGGAGAACACTCCAGTAGTCCTTGGGCGTTTTACCAACCTAAATTCAGGGGGTATAGAAGATGATGTGGATTGGGTAGCAGTTTGAAGGTTAAAGGGTGTTTGGGTCTGTTGTAGAAAGGTGTCAACGTTTGGATTTGAAGTATCAACGCCAACATTTAATGTGTCAACGTTGATAGGATCTTGGTCAAGTTCCATATGTTGAGGTGAAGGTGATGGTTCTAGTAATGGGTCAAGTTGTGGTTGTGGGTCAGGTTGAGGTTGTGCTGCTGCAATAACAGCAAGCATGGCTTGGGTAAGGGGTAAGTCTCTGTGAGGGGGTGAATTCATCTTGCTAAAAATAGCTTTCTTTTGCACAGGGATCGCATAAAAATCATCATGATCCCTGGTGCAATACCTTTGCTCATCAAAAATCATATGTAAAAATCTTGGGTAAGCCAGAGTCATCTTGCTACCCTTGTTTTTACACATGCCATCAAAAATCAGTTTAGAAAAATTATACTTTTTCCCATTAGAAATACACACAATAGCACTACCAATAGATCTGTTAATTTCATTATTTGCAGTACATTTGGGACTTAAACATTGAAGGATGACATGTATTAAGTACTTCCAAGCTGGGGGGAATTCTTGTTTGTTATATTTATTTAAAGTACCCTCTTGAGGGAAAGGATAACCCAAAGCTTGAAGTCC
The DNA here is from genome assembly GCA_025667525.1 of Glebionis coronaria. Lineage (NCBI taxonomy): Eukaryota > Viridiplantae > Streptophyta > Magnoliopsida > Asterales > Asteraceae > Glebionis > Glebionis coronaria. The sequence goes on along the minus strand of CM046881.1, from coordinate 173,642,928 downwards.
CTGTTCTATCTCACCAATGGGTAGAGTGGTTATACCATCTGCATCATTAAGATGCAAAGCCTGGCGAACCAAGGCTTCAGTAACCACCCATGGACGCCCATGGACAATAGCAGTTAATGTAGTCACATTATTAAGCGGTGAGGAACTAACAGTGTTCCAAAACTGTTTAATATGAGTGATAGGGATAAGAGGAGAATGAGAAAGTGCATACCGTAATGGAGATGCATTCAAATACGCCACCATCTGAGTATACTGAGGAAATAGAGCATCATCAGCCTCCAAATAGGCAACCATGTTATGCTGACTTCTGAATCCCAATACCAAGTCACTCGGTTTAAACTTAGGCACCATTGATGTAGAAAGCTGTGTGAAAGGTTATGAAAGATGAATATAGGAGAAAATTTTGTTAGACAAGAATAAGCAGGTACCCTTTTACAAAAGGAGTCAAATTTATAGGAGAGGTAGGCACATGTGATTGGTCAAAAATGAGGCAGTTATTTTCAAAATATAATGATGAAAATATTGAAAAGAAAATAACTTATCTTGTTCATTAATTAAAAGTTACCAACTCCCAAAATTACGGCCCCAATTTTGTCAAAAATAACAACTGGGTAGGACCCAATGAGTGTCAACGGTCAAAAATAACCTATCAATGCTCAACGGCTATATTCTTGTCAACGTTGGAAAAAGCCATGTCAACGTTTAAATTGGTCCTAACAATGTTTGGAAATAAATCTGTCAACGTCCAAAAATAAAAATAATAAAAATGAAAAAGGACCTTAACAAAGTGATTTATCATAGTGAAGATAACCTATAAACTGAAAATTACTATAGGGTGGCAAGCACTGTCCAATCATGCACACTTGCTTATGCAAGATAGACATAACAGTCCTCTAGTGTCCCTTGCTAACCAAAGTTCTTAACAGTGAAGTTATCTCATAAAATCCTTTGTAACTTCCCAGGGAAGCCCAATAAAAATCATACCCAAGTCTCCCAACAGACCACATCCAATTCTAGGCCAAAAAGTCTTGGCAGCGTGCATAGTATATCAACTTTGCATGCTACAGTGCCTCATGAGTTAGTAAACTAATTCATACTCACTAGTGGACACAATCTAGAATTGTGATAAGAGTATTATATGAATACCCAAAAATTCCTAAAGGGTTCCTAAACCTCCCTTTAAACTATGATACATAAGTTGCCAAATAATATGCATGTAATAAAAATTTATGTCAAGATAGGAATATAAATATTCCAACCATCATCCATAAACTAAAACATGCGCCAATAATGCTCCAAGAATCCATAAGCAACTCTGTATCCAATTGTACAATGCTAACAACGCCTGCATAATTAGATCAAAAACCACAAAACTAACATGTTGCTGGCAACGTCAATTTAACACTTGTCAGCGTTAAAATAACCTTTGTCAGCGTTAGACAAATAAAGTGGAAAATCTAATTTTGTATAAAGACCAATAACAAATGCATATCCTGTACATACTTTTACAGTAAGTTCCCAAAACACATATTAAGTAAGATTGATCATTCCAATACTTGTTACCAAGTATTGAAATCTTCCAATATCAAAGGGTTTAGTTAATAAATCAGACACATTTTTTGCTGTGTCAACCCTATCTAGTTGAATTAAAGCTTTTTCAAAACAATCTCTTATAAAATGATGTCTAATTTCTATATGCTTTGTTTTAGAGTGATGTACAAGATTTTTAATAATGCATAAAGTACTGTTATTTTCTACAAAAATCTTGGTATGCATGAAATTATACCCATAATCCAACAGCTGGTTCTGAATCCATAAGACTTGTCCACAACAAGTAGCTGCAGCAACATACTCTACTTCGGTTGTAGAATTTGCCACCACTGTTTGTTTCTTGCATTGCCAAGAGATCAATCTACTCCCAAGAAATTGGCATCCACCAGTTGTGGATTTTCTATCAAATTTGTCAGCACCATAATCATTGTCTGAATATGCAATAAGCTCCAATGGGGAATATTTTGGATATCGTAATCCCAAGTCTGGATAACACCTAAGGTATCTAAAAATCCTCTTGACAGCGTGAATATGACACTCTTTGGGAGTCACTTGATGGCGTGTACATTCACACACAACAAACATAATGTCAGGTCTTGAAGCTGTGAGATACATCAATGAACCAATCATTGACCTATAATGCCTGACATCAACCTCTTTTCCATCTCCAACTTTTCCCCAAGGGTGTTCCCTATCCATAGGTGTGCTAGCCTGTTTCTCATGTGGAGAAAAGCCAAACTTCTTCAAGATTTCTACCACATATTTGTCTTGAGAGATGAAGATACCATCTTCTTTCTGCTGTACTTGTAACCCTAGAAAGAAGTTCATCTCCCCCATTGCACTCATCTTGAACTTTGTCATGAGTTTGGAAAAATCTTCACTCATCTTTGGACTAGAAGAGCCAAAGATGATATCATCCACATAGACCTGTACAAGTAAGAAATCCTTACCAGTCTTCTTTGTAAACAAGGTCTGGTCTATGGTGCCCCTTTTAAATCCATTTTCCACCAGATAAGTGGACAATGTGCCATACCATGCTCTTGGGGCTTGATGAAGTCCATACATAGCTTTCTTTACTCTATGCACCTTGTCTGGATGTTCTGAATCTTCAAAACCAGGAGGCTGCATTACATAAACCTCCTCTGTAATTGTGTCATAAAGAAAAGCACTATTTACTTCCATTTGATAGACTGTAAACCCTATGCAGGAAGCATAGGCTAGAGAAATCCTTATAGCCTCAATCCTTGCAACAGGTGCAAAGACCTCCTCATAGTCTATCCCTTCCTCTTGTGTATATCCTTGTGCCACCAAACGCGCCTTGTTTCTGACCACAATGCCTCTCTCATCCTTTTTGTTCCTAAGAACCCATCTTTTCCCAATAGGTATGACATGTTTGGGACAATCAACTAACTCCCAAACATCCTGAATAGAAAATTGGTGAAGCTCATCTTGCATTGCTTCCACCCAACTTGGTTCTTTGAGAGCATCAAAAATCTTCTTGGGTTCCTATTGTGACAGAAAACAGGCAAACAAACATGCTTGAACAAGAGGGGTATCAACCTTCTTGTGAATATTGGCAATAAATCCTCCATGATTCTGATGAGACCTTCTAGTTTACACATGAGTCATCACATCACCAATAATTAGAGAAGGAGGATGATTTTTTATTGTAGAAGTAAGCAGTCCTCTCTCAATAATTGTGTTATCCTCAATCTCATCTTCCATGTTACCAATATCCTCTTCAGACTCTCTTCCATCATCATCTAAATGAACCCCTCCATGACTGTTTGAAGGTTCACCTTGTTCAAAATTAATGGAAGAGAAAAGATGGTCAAAAGATCTGTCAATGCCTTAACCAAAGTTGTCAACGTTTGAGCCATCAACGCCTGAATTTGTCTTGTCAGCGCCAGAATTTCCTTTGTCAGCGCCTGAAGGATCATGCATGTTTTCAACTGGTGATACTTGGGGACCACCTTTTTCCTTTCCAGCAGCAATAGAAACAGCAAATGCATTTGTCCATATGGAAATGGTAACATACTCAAGTATGGGTGCTGATTTTTTTGCTTGTGATCGGACCTCTTCATCAACCTGTTTAGCTGAAATTTCAAAAACTGGTTCTTCCACAACATTTGAAGTCACCTTCACAATGTTTGGATTAATAACAGGCATATAATTCAATGTCCTAGATAGAGGTTCCAAGTCAAATAACCAATTTGGACCACTTTCAGGATCACTAGGTTTACTCTCTAAAAACCTAACATGTACTTTTTCAAGTATACGTTTTTCTTTCTTAATTTAAACCCTATATCATCTACTCTGCACAGGATAACCCATAAAGTAGCCTTCATCACCTTTAGCACTAAACTTACCTAAGGCATCACTAGTGTCCAAGACAACTACATGACATCCAAAAGGTTTAAGAAAACCAATATTAGGTTTCCTGCCCCAAAGTAACTCATAAGGTGTTTTGTTATGGATCTTGTTGACTAATGCCCTATTCTGAACATAACAAGCTGTATTCACAGCCTCAGCCCAAAAAGCTATGGGAAAGTGAGCATCAGCCAACATAGTCCTAGCTGCTTCTATGAGTGTTCTATTCTTTCTCTCAACTACCCCATTTTGTTGTAGGGTTTTAGCTACACTAAACTGTCTAGTAATCCCTTTCTTGGCACAAAAGTCATCTAACAACTTATTTCTAAACTCACCACCATTATCACTTCTAAGCATCTTAACTTCATTACCAGACTTCTTTTCAATTTGGGTAATAAAGTTAATCAAGTATCAGCAGTGTCACTTTTCAAAGCTAAAAAGAAAGCCCAAGTAAATCTAGAAAAATCATCAGTGATGACAAAACAATATGATTTACCATTTAAGCTTTCTATATTAGTTGGACCAAACAAGTCCATATGCAGCAAGTGAAGTGGTTTAGAACTAGAGTGCACTGGTTTAGACTTAAATGAGACCTTGTGCTGTTTGCCTTTAAGGCATGCAACACAAGAATGGTCATTGTGGAAAGCCTTTTCAGGCAAACCATCAACTAAACCATGTCTCAAAAGTCTATTTATATTTTTAAAATTAATGTGCCCTAATCTTCTGTGCCAAAGATTACTCTCATCAACTGAAGCCTTAACATATAGACATGACAAGTTATTATTCATCCTAATTCTATTAAGATTCACATTATAAATGTCCTTATGCCTAGGTGTTCTATAATCAATGAATTTCTCATCTGGTATTTTAAAATCTTTGCTCAACACCAAGCATTCAATATCATTGAAAAGAACCTTATTTTTGTTATCACACACTTGTGATACACTAAACAGATTATAGTCAAGTTCTTTAACCAGAAACACGTTTTCAAAACGCAAATTGTTGGTGAGAAGAGTTCCTTTGCCAGTGATAGTTCCATATCCTCCTTCAATGTACACTTTGTCACCATCTTTAATGGGGATAAAATTTGTCAGATAATCTTCCTTCCCCGTCATGTGCCTAGAGCATCCACTATCCCAATAGCCATAATCATTAACTTGCTTTTGAATGCCCTGCACATAAAGAAAACAAATTAGTTTTCTTTTGGAACCCAAGCCTGAGCAGACGTGGATTCATTTGGTTGTTCAACAAGAACAGACTTAGTCCTTATGACAACCCCTTGTTCACCCCTTTTTGGATTAAACACCCAGTTAACCCCAATTGGTTTTGTTATGACCTTTGAAATATAATGAAATCTGTTACAAGTCATAGAAATCCTATATGAATTTGGGTTTTGATCTTGTTTAGGTCTCCATGTCAAGCTAGAAGAAGCTTTAGACCCCTTTCCCTTTGGTTACAAATATTTTCCATTACTTGGTCTGGCAACGTTCCTATCAGCGTTTAATTTGTTCTTGTCAACGCTGAAATTACCCTTATCAGCGTTGAACCTAGGGTTTGCTACAGGAACCCATTGTCTGTTAGACCATGTATTGGTCTTCTGAAAAGGTCTTTGTCCATAAGTATTAGACCCTTTAGTAAAGAATGGGACTGGTCTAACAACTTGTGGACTTTGCTGGATAAAAGGTTTGGGTTTGACAATGTTTGACTTTCTATCAGCATTGACCTTTTGAAGCATTGACACACTTATAAGCTAAATGTGAAAAACTCCCACAAGTATAACAGGCTTTTCTAGACATAGCTCTAGGTCTAGAAGAAAAGAAACCTGTCCCATTATCACTAATTTGGATTTTTGGTGACCTAGGTTTTCTATACATTTCTGCATATTTAATACTAGGTTTTCTATCAATGTTTAAGCCAAGGTCAATTGTCTTACCAGTAGTAGGATTGGTCACTTTTATGGGTGTAGACTCATTTGGGCTGTCACTAAGCATGCCACCCTTAACAAACAATGTAGGGTTGGCTTTCTTCCATTGGTCCAAATCAGTCAACTTCTGCTTGTATTCCTCTACTGGGGTAAGAACTCTTGGTGGAGGAATAAAATCCTCTTCTTGGAGTTCTGGTATACCAGTCTAAGAAAAGTCCTTTCTAAGGACACCATAGAAGTTCCCAGCAGGTGGTGGAACACCAACATACTCTTTCATCCCAATCCCAGCCATATCCCTAGAATCCCTTTATTCACTCACACATTTTTCTAGGGTTTGCGAAGCTTTATCAAATCTCTGGATTTTAAGGTCTACATTATCTTTGTTTTTGATAGCCTCATCTAACTTAGCCTGTAAAGCACCATTAGCTCTCTCCATAATGTTTCTAACTTCAATACTAACATTTAAATCATGAGTTAAAATATTGATTTGATCTTTTAGGTCAAACTTCATTTTCTTATATTCAGCCACAGTGTTTTCAGTTTGAGTAAGAGCAAGTTGATAATTAGATAACTTGCATCTTTCATTAACAACATCTGTTGCCAATTTAGAAACCTCTTTGTTATGCTTTTCAGTATTTAGACGACAACCCTTACTACAAAATGCATCATTATATACCTCATTGTCTGATGATGATGAAGAGTGTGTCATGAGAGCATAGTGAACATGCTCTTGTTCTTCCTTTTCTGCCACCAAAGCTTTATTTTCTTCCTCATCCTTGGCCAAATAGCTCCAATCCCAGCCAACACCATCAATGTCTTGCATAGCAACCATAGCTATGGAATCTTGAGCCTTGATGATTTGGCTTGAGGGTTTTCTAGCATCAGATCTCCTTGGAGATCTGCATTCTCTCATAAAGTGTCTCATTTGATGACAGTTATAACACTCAACCTTGGATTTATCAAATCCAGCAGTGTCCTTAGCATTAAAAGTCATCTTCTTCTTAAATCTTTGATTTCATCTATTTGCCCTTATGCTTACAAGAGCCATATTCCACTTTATGTCCATCTCCTCCAAATGCTCATCACTAATTTACTCAAGGTCCTTATATGTAATCACTGAACCATTGGGCAATGAAGCAATGTATGCACACACATTATCTAGATCAATACCAGCAGGCTTAACTCTTGGAGAGTCAACATTGTATGTGTCAGCGTCTAAATGTGAGTCGTTGACAAAGCTTGATCCAGCGTTGACACAAGGTGATCCAGTAATGGGGTACATGTAGGACTCTCTTTGATCAAATTGACCTTCACTATGTGAGAAGAAGGCCATGTTTCCATTGGTAGACTTTCTTCCTTGATCCAAAAGGATTTCATTCTCTACAAGCCTCAGTTTATTGTAAACATCATCAAAAGTGGAACTTTTGTGAGTATTATTAGCAATTATAGACCTTGCTTCAATCTTCCATGCATCACCAAGACTTTTAAGAAAAGTGGTGATGATATCAACATCACCAAGCACTGTTCCCATAAAGGAAAACTTGCTTGTAATGTCAAGAAGTCTGCTTCTCACTCCACTTAGCTTTTCATTGGGTTGAGCTTTAAAAACAGCATACTCATGCAAGAGTTGCTTCTTTTTCTCTTGTACAATATCAACTTTACCACCATAAGCAACTTCAAGGGCTGCCCAAAGATATTTTGCAGACTCATAGCTTCTATATTTGTGCTGATTGGCTTGTCCCAAAGAGAGTTTGAGAATGCTTAGGGTTTTCATGTCATTCCTTCTCTTTCCAACGTCCTCAGCTGAGACAACTCTTCCATCATCAGGTTTTTATTTTCGATCCTCTTCTGAAGAGCCTGGAGTTGATCTTACCAAGATAGCAGCTGCAATCTTGGCAGCCTTATTAAATGTGTTTCCATATTCAATAATTTCCCATAGGGTGTGGTCATGAATTTGAAGATACTGTTCAAAGTTAAACTTCCACAACTCAAAATTGTCTGGGTCTAGCATGGGAATTTTGATGTTGAGGGTTGAGGAGGAGGAGGAGTTTAACTCTGGAGTAGACATGGAGTTTTAGTTTTAGGGTTTCTTGAAAATTAGGGTTTTTGGCGATTTAGGGTTTTTGTGTTCTTTAGATCAAAGTTTATCAACCAGTCTCTGATACCACTTGTTGATCCCAAACTTAGATCGATTTAGCTTGTGTAAACGAGATTAAATCAAGTTAAACACGTAGAGAAACTTTGTTGTATATGTAACAATTCAAGTATTATGCGGAATTAATACTTAAACAAGAACACACAAACAATATAAACCAAACTTTCACTTTGATTGATAAATCAAACTTGCGTACAATGAAAGTGTTAAACGTATGAAAACTTATTTTAACAAAACCTAAAGGCCTCCTTTTATAGACTAAGTAACCTTGTACAGAGTCTACGTATCAGCTATTCTTGGTAAAGATAAACATAGAAAATACATTGTCGAACATATCTTTACTAGAAACATACTAGAAACATAATACGTGTAGACTAAGTCTTCTACCAGTGCTTGACTTCTTCTTATCAACTCTTGAATTCTTCCTGTCAACGCTTGTCCTGTCAACGCTTGATTTCTTCTTAACAACATCCAGATTGCTCTTGTCAGCGTCTAAGTGTATTGGCTACATTTTATTCTCAACAACATGATCGAGGTCATGAGGGTCTTCGGAAGTTTAGGAACCGAGGGATGGATTTGACAAGAATCGCATTTCACTACCACCTCGTATGTGTCTTGATACATCGTTGGCCAGTAATACCCTTGTCTCATTATTTTTGCTACTACCGACCTATATCTGGGGTGCATCCGCATCCTCCTTCATGAACCTCCCGGATGATGTAGTTTGCCTGTAGGGGGCCTACGCATCGCAACATGGGAGAGAGATATGATTTTTTAAATAACACTCCGCCTTTGACGACGAACTGCGGTATTTTCATTCGGAGCTTTCTAGCTTCGTCCAGATTGGTAGGCCATACGCCCTCTTGCAAGCATTTGAGAATTGGGGTCATCCAATTGTCCTCTTCTTCCTCCACAAAGTGGTTCACTTCTTCCCTTTCAATTGACCGGGATGCCAACACTTCTACTAGAACTTCTTTGGTAAGATGGTTGAAGGCGATAGAAGCTAGCTTACTTAGAATATCCGCTTTCTGGTTCTTATTCCTCGAGATCTGTTGGATTGCGAACTTGTTGAATTTGGCTACACGTTCCATCGCCTCCGCGAGGTATTTCTTCATCCGCTCATTACAAGCGACGAATTCACCGTTTATCTGGCATGCGACTAGCTTCGAGTCTACCTTTGTTTGAAGGGTTTGGGCTCCCATCTTTTCGGCCAACCTTAATCCGGCCAGTAAGGCGTCATATTCGGCTTCATTATTCGAAGTTTTGAAATCCCCGGCTCCTTTCGAGCTTGCGGCCCCATCTGTGAACAACGTCCATTCTGCTTCTTTGGGATCGGATACTTCTGTGGTACAAATTAGCTTCTCCCCTGATGGTGTTTCAGCCAGGAAATCTGCTAATACTTGACCTTTTATCGCATTCCGGGGCACATAATTAATTGTGTATGCTCCCAATTCAATTGCATGTTTGGCCAGCTTTCCCGATGCTTCAGCCCTTGGAAACACTTGTTTGATCGGCTGGTCAGTGATCACTTTGATTGAGTAAGCTTCGAAGTACCTCCTCAATCTTCTTGACAAGTGCAGAAGGCATAGGACTAGCTTTTCTAACGGAGCGTATCTGCGCTCTGCGTCATGTAGCACTCGGCTAACGTAGCGGATGGGAGCCTGCCCATGCTTTCTTTCCGCCATGAGTACCCCACTAACCGCGTCTTTGGACATAGCCAAATAGATATACAGCATTTCTCCCTTGACGGGTATGGTTAAGAGTGGCAAATCCATGACTACCTTCTTCACCTCCTGGAAGGCGGTTTCGGCTTTGGTAGTCCATTTATACTCATCCCGGTTTTCCTTGCTGATATTTTTCGAGGTTTCGAAAAAGGGCAGGGAGCGTTCAGCGGATTTGGAAACAAACCGGTTTAACGCTGCTAGCTTGCCACTTAGTGACTGCATCTCTTTCAGGGTTCTGGGAGACCTCATGTCCATTATGGCTTTCGTCTTCTTGGGGTTTGCCCTTATTCCTTATGAGGTGACCATGTAGCCTAGAAACTTCCCTTCTTCGACCCCGAAGGAACACTTCTTGGGATTGAGTTTCATGTTAATTTTCCGTAGGTTGTTGAAGGTCTCGGCAATATCCGCCAGGAGAGTTGTCTCGGAGACACTCTTGATGACCATGTAATCCACATAAGCTTCTAAGTTCTGGCCTATTTCCTCCTTAAAGGTCGTGTCCACTAGCCTTTGGTAGGTGGCCCCAACATTCTCGAGCCCAAAGGACATCTTGGTATAGCAATAGGTTCCTTGGTCTGTATAAAAGGCTATCTTTTCTTCATCCTCTTCGTCTATCTGGACTTGGTGGTAGCCTTTATAAGCGTCTAGGAAGCACTTATACTTGTAGCCCAATATCGACTCTATCTTCAAATCTATCTCTAGGAGAGGATAGTAGTCCTTCTGACAGGCAGAGTTAAGGTTTTTGAAGTCAATGCACATTCGCCAGGTACCATCCAAATTCTCGACCAACACTGGATTGGATATCCATGTGGGGTATCTCACTAGGCGTACGATCCCTGCTTTGACCCATTCTTCTACCTCTCTAGCCACCACTCTACTATTTTCTTCGCCGAGGACTCGTCGCTTCTGAGCAATCGGAGTCATCGAATGGTTGACATTCAATGAATGTTTGATCAGTCTTTTGGGTACCCCGGTCATGTCGGATGGGGTCCACGCAAACACGTCTTGACTCCATCTGAGTAAATCAATTAACCGTGCTCTTCCTTCCTCGGAGAAGTTCTTCCCAATTATCACTAACTGATCCGGATGAGCCGGGTTTACTAACACTTCTTCCGTGGGTGAGCCATCTGCCTCATCCACCTAGGGCTTGACTTCCTCGGCCTTATGTTCCACGACCCCTTCACTTGTTCTTCCTTGGTTGGTTTTTTGTTTGTCCTCCAGCATCCGAAATTCGGCTATTATGGATGCTCTAGGGACCAGCGTGGCAATCCCCTTCGGGGTTGGAAACTTGAACATAGCATGGGCGGTCGATGGGACTGCCCTTAGTGCCCTAATGCTGGTGCATCCCAGGATGACATTGTAGGGGGACATGGCCTGTACAACGGTGAACTTCAAGTTGACCGTGCGTCTCAACTTCCCCGTTTCGAAAGAGACAACTAGTTCTACCTTCCCTAGCGGTGTCATGTCCTCCCCGAGAACCCAACCAAGTTTGACTACGATGGTTCCAGCCTCTTCTTGATCGAAGGACACAAGTGGTTAAAACAATGCTCAAACATGATCTGGACTGACGCGCCGTTTTCCACAAGCATACGCCTTATCAAGTGTCCTTCTGCCTCCGCCTCAATGATTAGCGGCTCGTCAGAGGCATTGTTCCCGTTTAGAGGAGGGAAACTGATGGGGGCTTGCATCCAGTCCCAATCTTCCGGAGTGGATTCTTTCCTTTTTTCCCTGGTTTTATATGACCTTACCATGTTGATCGTTTTCCTTCCTCCCCTGTAGTTATCCGTGGATTTCGGAGGGTTTTCTCTATACCCAGCTTAGGCTCGTGGTCACGAATCAGATGATTGAGCTTCCCTTCTTCCAACGTTGCCTCTAACTGCCTCCTGAGCTGGAAGCAATCATTGGTCAAGTGCCCCTTTTGGCCATGGTAGTCGTAGTGCTTATTCAGGTTTTCCCTTCTGACCATTCCTTTAGTGGGCTCCGGACGAGGTAGTCAGAGGTGGGTCTCGAAGGCTAGTATTTCCTTCGCAGTTCGGGACAATGAGTCTATGGCGGATATTGGGAGGGGCTTCTTTGCCTCGTACGGACGGGGCGGTGGGTACTACGGGTATGGTTGGTACAACTCCTTCCATTTATTGGACCTTCGCCCGTAGCGGCTCTGCCACTTGTATTCTCCTCCTCCGTGCCTCTCGGATTTATTAAAAGGTTTGGTTCCTCTCTCTACATATTCCCCTCTGGGCAGCTTGGTGGTCTGGAATGCTTCTTCCGACTTGACGTAGTCATCGACCCTCTTCATCATCTCATCGATGGTTTGGGGTGTTCTGTCTGCGAACCTCCGAGCCAACTCGGGGCATTTGCAATTGCTCACAAACGACGAGATCAACATTACGTCAGGAGCGCCCTCAATGTAGCTGGTATCGTCTGTCCATCACTCCTTAAAGCCCGAAAGGCTTTCATGAGCCTTTCTCACTATCTTGGTTACGTCGATAGCCTCCTTGGTGCACTTTCTCCTTAATGCAAACCTTCTTACAAACTGATCCCTTAAGTCCACCAAATTATCTATACTCCCATTGGGTAAACGATCAAACCACCCTCGGGTGGCGTCGTCCAGCGTCTGCTGGAACATGCGGCACCTTACTGGCATGGGCCAGTCTCCCTGCGTGGCCGCTCCGGAGAATCGTGTAACATGATTGTCCGGGTCGGTACTTCCGTCATATAACTTGAAATGAGGAGGTAAGATGTGCTTCGGAGACGAGTACTAGATGATTCGTCTTGTAAAGGGTGAACGGGATACTTCCTTATATGGCTTCGACAGGTCTTCTTCCGGCTCTTCCGCTGCCACGGGTTTAGCCACATTCCTTCTTGGTTTAGTTTCTTCGAATGATAGGCGGACTGGAGTGAGATTGTGTCCGACTAACCGTGCGTTTTACTTTGAGATGAGGGCTTGAAGGCTAGCCAAGTTGGCTTCAGTTTCATTGTAAGTGGCTCACGGTTTTCGTTATTACCCCTAGCCTGAAGCCTCGGTATGGGTGATTGGTGATTGTTGAGGACCCGCCATCAAATACTCGAGGTAGTTTGAAGTTTGGGTCCCACGGATGGCGCCAAAATGTTGATGCTAAAATCCTATGGTAGGGCCTACGGGACTAGAAACCTTCCACGTAAGCTATGAAGGGGTGAAACACCTACACACAAGAAACAGCACACGTTAACTAGCCTCGGGTGTTATCCCAGGACCAAGCTCCGGTGTGAGAATGAGTAATGGTACGTGATCATGATATGTGGTATTAAGTGTGTTGTCAGAACATTCAATGTGTGTAATGATATAAATGAGGGCTATATATAGGGTACTATTGATATCTTATGATATGACAGTTCATACCTTGTCTTGTTTCCCAAAATGGGTCTGTGTACTACTTGGGTCCTGACACTGTTTCTTTCTCCTTTGAACATACGCCAGTATCCTAGGTCGGGCCTGATGTTTTATGACATTCATAACAATTATATAATCATAATAAAGATCAAAGCACGTTATAGCGGAAGCGATTTAACAAGATCATTAATAACACAATTATAATTAATCGATTAGGGTTATATACCTTTATCCTAGCGTAGATCTATAAGAACACCGACGAATCACCCATTAGGGTTTATGAAGAATAATACCAAGATATAGTTTAATGTAAAACTATATTACGCTCTTGTACACACGTAATGCAACGGGCTAACCGTGAGTCTAGCACTTGCAAACCAGAACTTCAACTCTTGTAGAATTTTAGCTAAATAGAAAACCAACGAAAAACCCTTTGGGTTTGAGGCTTGCGATCGCAGGAGAGAAAGAGGGAGGAGGGACAAAAAATTATGAGGGGATTAATGTGTTTATATAGGCTAACAAAACTTGATCTCCAAGTTAAACACAAGAATTAGGAAACAAAGTTGTTTCCTTTTCCCCTCCCCTTTGCCGCCGATCGAATCACACCCCATGGGGTGTTCCGGAACTTTTCCGACTTTCCTTTTTCTCATATAATTCCTTAATGGTTATTTAACTTAACTTTTAATTTAATTAACCATTGTTTATTAAAGTTTGGTTTGATTTAATAAATATATAAAATATATCTAATAAATAAAAGAGTTAAGTGCATTTTTGGTCCTCGTGGTTTGGTCCAGTTTTCACTTTTGGTCCAAAAATTCAAATAGTTTCGATTTTGGCCAAAAAGGTAAACTATTTCTTCACTTTTGGTCCATTTTTACGTTGACCGAATGTTTGACTGTTAACTAGAAGGGTATTTTTGTCACTCTACAAACTATCCACTCACCCATTCTCTTTTATAATATAATAATAATAATAATAGTAATAATAATAATAATAATAATAATAATAAGAAAAAAAAAATTAAAAAAAAAAAAAATAATAATAATAATAATAATAATAATAATAATAATAAAAATAGTTTACATTATCTAGGTTTCATCATCACCCGTTTCTTTCATCTTTATCCCTTTCTCTCGTTTTTTTCCTATCTTTTGTTTACATTATCTAGGTTTCGTGGTTTTTAAGTCGGTTGCATTATTAGATTCTATTTTCTGGGTTTCGTGGGTTTTGCGAGTGGCTGTGAATGGCTGTTTGGGTCGAGGGCCATATTTGGGTGCCGGAAAATGCAACTAGCACCACCACCTTTTTATAATAACCACCACCGCTGTGTTTCCACGCCACCACTTCACCCTGACGTCTCACATCCAGCCGCGGCTGGGCTGCTGCCACCAACACCACCTCGTTAGCCTCCACCACTCAAGACCATTAATATGGTCATCACCACCAGCCGGAGTCTACCGCCGCTCTCAACCTCTGTATAACCATCACCGATCCCACCATGTTGGCGGATCTGACCACCAACGTAACTCCACAGCAACCACCCGAGCCGACATCACCGAATCAGCCACCATGTAGCAACCTCATGACCAACCACGAATACCACCACTACCGCCACTCTCAATTAATAGATCAGTTTGATCTATGAACCTACATTAGCCACCATATATTGCGTTTGGTTCGTTGATTATTAAAGGGGTGTTTAGCTCGGGCAGAAAATGAGGAAGAAAGGGGTTTGGATTCGCTGTTCATGTTCATCAGTAGGGGTGTTTGGCCAAAAAATAATAATAGTAATAATAAGGAAAATAATTATAAAAAAAAGAATGACAGGGAGGGCCATTTAGTAACTTTACATTATGAAATGAGGGTATTTTAGTCATTTTATCGAAAATGGACCAAAAGTGAAGAAATAGTTTACCTTTTTGGCCAAAATCGAAACTATTTGAATTTTTGGACCAAAAGTGAAAACTGTACCAAACCACGAGGACCAAAAATGCACTTAACTCTAAATAAAATTAACCATTTACGTATTGTGTAAAATCCCGTAACCCCGAGTTCGATCCTATCACACGATTATTAATTTTATTTCTATAAACTTTCAGGGCCTAGGATCATATGATGTCATTGCTGACATCATGGTACTGTTCATACCACGTGGATCTATATTCCAGCATTCTTTCCCGGTATTTGTTCCGGCAAGTGACATGTGTCATGGTTCCGGGCATTTTCCGGGACCACACACGAACAGAGTTGTATATATATGCACAGTCACTAGCATGCCATCTTGTGATCACACACATTCTCATCCGTAACCACGACCCTATCATAAATAGATCATCGGTAGTTTGTTCATGTGGAGTTTCTCGTTATTGTTCGAGCATGGTTTTAGTTCTTTTCTTGGGTGATGGTTTCATTTGTTCGAGTTTAGAATTCGAGTGTGAGTCATGCGCTCACGTTGGCCAGTTCTCAAGTGTCGGTTGACTCCTGTTCGTGCCGGCGTCAAATGTTCTTGTTCATTCGTTCACGTTCTTGTTTTTGGTTTTTGTTTATAACAGAATTTCGTTCGACCTGAATGCGGGTATTTGAATCAAATGTCTTGTGTATTCGGATCAGACTATGGGTCTCGTCGGTTCGCTTGTTAAGGTTGACCGGGTCATGTAAGTTTCTCGTTGTTCGCTGGAAGGGTTGAGTCAGCAGATAAGATTTCGATTAGGATATGTTCGGTTTGTCTTCGAGTAGGGTTTTTGTTTCGTTCGAGTTGGATTCGACTGGCTCTAGTTTGTTGCTTGAGGGGTGCACCGTATGTTACGGCATTAGCTGCGGGTCCATCTGTTCGCATACACGTGGGTTCTTGGGTTCGATGATGATGATGCTCGTGTCTGTACGGGCTCAAGTTTGACTTAGTGCTGCTGCTTGTTTCCAGTTTTGCTTCAAATGATGTGTCATCTTGCTCGAAGGAAATAAATCGAGTTCATGACTCGGTTGTATCTCGTGAGGCATTATTCTAATGATGGGATGTCATCATCGGATCATAAAGTATTCGGGTGGTTGGTTTTCGCTTCATTAGCAGGAGATGTGCAGTCGTGACTGGGTATAAGTTTGGACTAGGGTTTGCTATTCGGTTGTGTGTGGTTTTGAGTTTCGACCATGTCTCGCTGCATCTTACTGTTCGTCATCTTGTTTTTAGGTTCGATATGTTCACGTTGTCATTGAGGTAAGCTTTCATGCACTACACACATTAGTATCTAACTAAAAATGTTATACTAAAGTGTTTGAACAAAGAAAACTAATAACTTATAAAAGAAGTGCCATGGCTGTTCTGTAGCAAAACGCAGGAAGGCCAATGGAGAAGAAATGTCATATGTTTAGAAGCTTTTCGATCAGTTTCTCATATGAACGAAATTATAAAAAAAAACTGCATGGATTGATTTTCAATACGTAAGACATGGTCATGCAACATATGGTCGAATAATAAACGAAAGAATGTCTAGTTATGAAGTGAGATAAACATAAATGAATCATGTTGATACAAGTATTTGAGAATTTCTGTTGCAAATACCATGCGTATTGTAGCTACTATATATAAGGAGTAAATGAGTACACTAGAGATTACAAGAATAAATAATTTAGTCATTCATAATTAGCAGTTCATAATTGTTTGTAGATTATTTTAGCGGGAAGTAACTTTGGATTCTGTTTGCACATCGAGATTGACTAAGATACGGATATTCCTATCTCTTTATTATTATTTGTCTTGTTCGTTTTTATTGATCATACGAATATTCGGTTCTTTCAGCAAGAACCCTTCTTTTACACTTTTGAATCTTTTCTCTCTTGATCATCCAGAAGCCTTTGCTATGTTCCCCATATGTTTATTTGCTGTTTGGATATGATTCAGTAATCTCTTGGTTCCGTTATGATCTTTTGATTATGCCTACGTATGCTTCACTTTGACCACTATATATGCCTGACCTTTGATTTTGACACCCTTATGTCGAGCCATATATTTTTTAGTCATGGAGGTACCATGACCATGTCATTGATGCACCGGTGACATGACACTATTGGGACGGTGTGATTAGACCCTGGTGTTCCCTTTTTGGATTGACCATTTAGATATATATTTGCTAGTACGTGAGGTAGTCATGAGCTAGTATACGTGCTTTTGATTTTGATTTGCAGGGGCGTATGGATGCATCCTAGGCTTTTGGATATTTGGTTATTTGGATATGATTTGGGATATTTGTGGGATGTTCTATATGCTCCATATCATGTCAAAGGTACATGGGAGTCGCGCCCCATGTGCACTTGATTACTTTCGGATTTTCGATTTGGATATATGATTTGGATATGAGCTCGTGGCATACCTACACCTTTATTTTTATTTCATTTTCTTTATGACTCCTTAAATTCATTCCCTTGTTCATATATTATTGATATTCGCAGCTTCTCTTTACCTTACAGCTTTATTTGTTATATCCGTTCACTGGGCGCTTTGCTCAGCCATTTTATTTTCCATGCGGCAGGTATTAAGCGGGAGCTGGGCATTGAGAGTTTAGGTTAGAAGACTTACCTTAGAGTCACCCTTGTGTCTTAATAAGTTTTGAAGACTCTTTATCATTTTTGCAGTTTACATTTTAGACCGTTATGTTTTGGGATTTTACACTTTTGTAAAGTTATTATGATATTTTAATAAATTAAGGCTTCCGCTTGTTATATATGTTCTGATATGACACCATAACGTGACACTTTGTCTTTTTATCTGAGCGGGTGTTATATATACTCGGTAAATCAGGGTTCTTCCCAAGAGCTACTATATTTATAATTAAACTGAAGGTGTCAAACAATATCTAAAAGATTATAAAACTAAAAATAAATAAACAAACTGAAAGAAAGTAAAAGATAGGTCTAGATCCGAGGAAGAAAATGTACTAGCCTAATTTGTTCTTGCCATATGTCTCTTAAATATCAGCTACTGTTGATCAAAACTAGCCACGCATCTAGTTAATAGTGATAAAACCACAACTACCCTTATGACCTGGTTATTATAACCCTCCCACTAGGTTTCTGCATTTTTTAAGTATTTAGCTTGTTGAAGGCAGTAATCAAGAAATTACTAAACTAGAATAGTTGCCAACCTGTACTAACACTCTCTTTCCCAAGGTTCTCATGGTCGGTTTCTATATTCCTTGATACATGCCAAAGAGAATCTTCAACAAATTCAACACTATCAAACTACATAGATCACATAATAAGTAAAAATATATCCTAAACAATTATAATAAATACAAGAAACAATCATAACATCGATAAAATATGAAAAATAAGCTAACACCAAAGGTGCTTAGCCACTCATAGCATAAACATAGCCAGAAAGAGAATAATGATCGTGAACATTATGATATCCTTATAGATGTTGTATGAACAAATGATTAAAACAATTTAGACTAATATAAAAATTATCCCTTATATGGTGAATATAGGCCGAATATAGACCTTTGGAACCTTCCAATATCGATCCTAAACCTGTGTGAGTTGTTGTGTGTAAGATTTTTTCGAAACTGTGAGTTTGGGCCCTCTATTTATAGTATTCGACCCATTACGATGTAGACTGATATGTGTGTAAGCACATATACTATGTACTTATAAAACGGACATAAATATTTAAATATGTGCAAGTGTATTGTATATGTCGGTTTTGTCTTTTGTACGTGTGCAGGTGCGGATATCATAAAGATCACAAGAAAGAACCAAAAACCGGGCAAAAACGAACATAGGATTGGAAAAGTACAAAATCAAGAGTAGATGGCCTTTATCTTTATGGGTCAAGCTTACTAGTCTTATTGGGCCAAGATATTGTGCAAGTAGGCCGCCACAAACCTTAAATAACCTTAGAGGCAAGTTAACGAGTTATTTTTTTTGTTATATGAATGATGAGATCCGGAAGAAGCCCAATTTTTAGCCCAAGCACAAGTCAACAAAGTAATAAGGCCCGGTTAATAGGTATATAAACTTGAAAATAAGGCATGGGTTCATCTTTGGGGCACTA
Organism: Glebionis coronaria; assembly: GCA_025667525.1. Classification (NCBI taxonomy): domain Eukaryota; kingdom Viridiplantae; phylum Streptophyta; class Magnoliopsida; order Asterales; family Asteraceae; genus Glebionis; species Glebionis coronaria. The sequence goes on along the minus strand of CM046881.1, from coordinate 173,623,791 downwards.
TGCATGCTAAAGGGCCGAATAAGAACAAAATCAAGCAAAGCGGTGTATTCAAGGTGTTGGTGCACAATGGATACGGTATGGAAATCATTGGATTCTTTATCTGACACGTTGACAGATTATTGCATCACCAACTAGCCACGTTGTTGATCCCTTGCAATCTTACTAGAGGATCCATCATAGATGTTAATGCAATAATGTCTAAAAACGTTACTTGCATTTTTTGGTCTCGCTTGGTTTTGATTACAACAATATATAAAAACAAGCATTTACGAAAACTGAATTCTTGAGTTCAAGTATTTTTCATTTCATCCATTATCACTTATGGTATGAATAAACAAGTTCTCAACCTAACTAAGTGATCAAGGATTTATTTTTTCTTAAAACTTACTTTTATTTTTAAGTGACAAAAGTTTTTAATAAACTGTATTTTTAACAAAATGTTTTATTAAATTAGAAATTTGACATTTTGAAAATGGCTTATTCCATATGGTTTAGAAATATATCCTTTGAGGATAAAAACTTCACCAGATGTGACTAACCCACTAAAAGACAAAAAGGAGTGGAGTCTAGTCTCGGCGGTTCCTTAAATGGCTATGCGGTTCTTTAGTGATATTGAACCACATGTACTTTATTGAACCGCGCCCAGATAGATCCGTTGGAACCTTGTCTTATAGAGAGTGGACCATTTCCATATTTTCTTTTCACCTCGTCTGCACAAAAATTTCCAGGTTTAATCCACCTTCTTAAATCATTCAAATCCTTGGTTATTTGGTTGATTACTACTTGTTTAGAAGTGAATCTTTATCCTCCCTTCTCATCCTCTCAAGTGCAAAGAGAAGAACACTTTCATCCTTGAAGTGTTGTGTCTACCTCAAGATCCATTGAAGATCAAACTTTATTTTCAATCTTGTGTAGTTTTGAAGATCCAAATCGTTGTGTAAATTTAGAAGTTGTGTATGTATTGTGTTAATACTTAGGCCTTAAAGTATATTGGTGTACATTGGTCCTCGCTAAGATTAGGGCTCTACTTTTAGCTTAGATCCGGAAATTGGTTAAGTGACGTGTACGGTTTCTCCACCTTAAGGAGCTTGTTGATTAGTGAACTGTCGAGTAAGGAGTACTTGACGAGTGGAGTAGGAACAAGGAGTGAGCTTCGTTTCCGGACCACTATAAATCCTTGGTGTTTGGTTTGATCTTTCTTTTCCTTATCTCTTTACATTCATTATTCTTTACTTGCATATACTTGTGATTATTAGTTTATATCCGCTATTTATTGTTCATATTGTTCATAAGATTTCACATAATCACTCAAGTATAAGTTTTTGAAAAAGAATTTTTGAAAACCGATCTTTAATCAAGTTAATTTAAGAAACTATTCAACACCCTCCCCCTTCTAGTTTCTACAATTGGTATCAGAGTGTGGTTGCTCAAGCATTTTTAAAATATATTGTATTTTAAAACTTGAATCGATCTATGGATTCCAACAAGTACCTAGAAGGGCAATCTATGCAAAGACCACCTCTATTTGACATCGATAGTTTTATTTATTGGAAAATTGATTTGAGACTTATGTGAAATCAAAAATATTTATATCTTTTGCATGTTATTACCATTGGTGACTTTTTATCTTATCAATATAATGAAGCTTCTAAAAAGTAAGAATTAATTTCTTTTAAGAATTCTAATGATGACACTAAGAAGTAGTTTGTTAAAATAATAAGGCTAAAATGATTATTTACAATAAATTGCCTAAAAAGAATATGGAAGGATTTTTATGTGTAAAACCGCTAAAGATATTTGGAACACTCTTTTAGTAACCCACTAAGGTAATATCCAAGTCAAAGAAAGCAAAATCGATCTTCTTGTTCAACAATATGAACAATTTGTCATCTTAGAAGATGAAACTATTGATAGTGCATTTGCTACGTTTAATACTATTATTACTAGTCTAAAATCACTTGATGAAGGTTTTTCTAGCAAGAACAATTTTAGGAAGTTTCTTCGGCCGTTGCATCCAAAATTGAGAGATAAAGTCACGGAGATTGAAGAATCAAAGGATCTCACTACACTATCACTTGATGAACTCATTGGTAACTTGAAAGTTCATGAAATGATAATCTTGAAGGACTCGGAAATGGTGAAAAGCAAGAGTGAAAGAAAGTCTCTAGCATTAAAGGCTAAGAAATTGCAAAGTGACCACGAAAGCTCCTCCTCGGAAAGTAATGATGAGGAATATGCTATGGCGGTTAGAGACTTCAAGAAGTTCTTCAAAAGGCGAGGTCAATACGTGAGACAACCAAGCAACGACAAGAAAGCCTTCTCCAAGAACCAATTTGTCAAGAATGACAAAGGTGATAGGAAATGGTTTAGATGCGGTGATCCAAACCATTTCATCGGTGAATGTTCTAAACCATCTCGCGACAAGATCACACGACGTTTATGGGTGGATCGTGGAGCGATAGTGGTAAAGAATGTGAGGACAATGCTAAAGATAAAAAGTGTCTCATGGCTCATTCTTCTAAAGAGGTACATTCTGAAAACCGAATACTATAGAAATGATAGTTCTTCTCTAGATGATTTAGATTAGAAGGTTGATATTTGACTTTGCAACCTAGTATAAAACATTGTAGTCCCAAGTCTTTTCGAATTGACTAATGGTTAAGAGTGCGACTCAATTGTCTTTTGGTGAACGAGAGAATGGTTTGGTTGATTTATCTAATTTTAAACTATTAGCAAGTAATTTAAGTGTCGTTGAGTAAAGTAGAAGCTTTGACAAAACTAAACTAAAAGTTAATTTAGGAAAATACTTAAAACTTAAAACTTTGTGAAACTTTAAAACTTAAAAACTTAGTCAATCGAAATAAAGCAAATCATGTCCATCGGAATACACCAAAATAACAACCATCGGAATACATAAACAATTCATCGGAATAATTCATGTTAACAACCATCGGAATAATCAAGGTCAATTCTATCGCAATGTGCATCTATCGGAAAGCTTACTATCGCAATGATTCAGATCGGAATGTTGTAAACCTACTATCGCAATGTGCACCTATCGCAATGTCGCTGTCGAGAAATGGGCATCACTTCGTCTTAGCAAAGACCTTGATCCCGTCGGAATGTGTGATCGCAATGCGCGATCGCAATCCAGATCGGAATAAGGGGGAATGACCAACCCGATCGCAAAGTAGAATCCTTAAGGATTATTGCGATCAAAATGATGAAACCGTCGGAATGTGCAAAAACCCCAATATTGCGATGGAAGCACTCTTAATCCGAAATTCGTGGCAAGTTCGAAACTCAATAAGCAAGCATAATAAGCTATCCTACCCGATCCTAAAACAATTCAAAAAGATTAAATTTGATAACTTTTCAAAACATAAAATCGAACACTTTATGAAGGAAATCTCATCGTAACAAAAACCTTTTAGAAATCCGAAAACCAATAAGCTAGAACTTGTAATAAGTCAATAAGCATTAAGATCTTACAACTCATACGTGTAGGAGCTTATATAAGCACAAAGGAAATGAACCTTCTAAACATACAACCTCAAATTTAATCTCGGATCATTAAGGATTCGGATCAAAAAAAGTAAGGTTTCGGATCAAAAATTCAAATAAGCCAAGAAATGTAAAATGAGATTAAGGAACACAAAGCTTAAACTTTTGATTAAAATGAACTCAAATACAAAGATTAATGAAAGCTTGAAAGAAAGGAAAAATGAAAAGTTAAGTGAGAGAAAGTTTAGAACTTTCTCTCTCTAAAAACTAGAAAGAGAAACTTAAAAATTAAAACTAGCTAACCCCTTCCTAATGTGATTAGGAGGGTATTTATAGGGAAGTGGGAAGTGCATGTGTGGTGCTTCCTTCTTTCTTTTCTTCTCGACTCGATTTAATTCATGTGTCTTTCTCGATGTTGTCTCGGGATTTGAACTTGTCTTCTAATTTTCTTCTTCTATTAGACTTTAGTTCTTTGACTTCATTAAACTTCCGTCTTTTCCCGTTTTCTTCGATAAAAGCCCGTGAAAGCCCGTATTTTCTTCATTTTTCATATTTTGGTCCTAAAACACAATAAAAACACAAACCACACATAATTCTGACTTTTACGACATAAATCACACGTTTTAGTCTTGTTATTATTGGAAATAAGTTGTAAAAGGATAAGTGTTTTCACACTTATTAAATCCCCTACACTTGACCATTGCAATGCCCTCATGCAATGCATTAATTTTAAAGCACTGTTTACATTTTTCATCATAAATAATCCACCTTGGCCTTTATTAAATAAAAAGATAGAAGAAATTAAAAACTTACATTGGGTTTTGGCTGCCGTGAACGTTTATCATCTTCAAGTTTCACGTTCCCCATACCAAGCTTAAAAAACGAGATCATTGTTATTATAAGTTAGCAAACTAACACGAAATCATGTGGGCCAATTATTCACTTAGACTCCCTTATTCCTAGGTGTATCTCTTATATTTTATTTTTGTCTTGAATGATCACGAGGATGCATTGTTTGACTTATTTCGATAGTTATTTAGGCCGAAAATAAAGTGCACGATTTAATCAATAGTTAGCTAAAGGACCAAATCTTTTAAAACTGCTTCTCGGGACCTCATAAAGTTCATATCTTGGCATAACTCGCTTCGCGATTTGAGACCTTTCTCGGACCGATATTTGGCAGCGACTTCATACTTCAAATCTTGAGAGACGTTCATGAAATAATGGTCTTCTCTTTATAATAGGAATTTATTCACTTGAAGTTTTGAGAGATTCTTCATCTTTGGACCACGACTTCTTCATTTTTCTCCAATCTTTATTTTGGACTTTGATATACAACGATCCGCCTCCTTTTAGGACTTGGATTTATTTATCCTCATACCTTGTTAGGGTCTTTTTGGATAGACTTCTCCAATCTTTTGGGGAGTATTTGCTTTTCGTCGTGTGTCTCGATCCTTCATATTGATTTTCGATAAATGATTCTTCACATCAGTTTTGGATCTTTAGCAACAAAATGTAGCCCTCATGCCTTGTTAGGGCCTTTTCGGACTCGCCAATCTTCGCATCCCGCTTCAATAAGTTATGCCTTGGCTATGAACTCTAATCCGTACCGAGCAACTCTTAAACGATCTGGGGCTAGAAGCTAAGTAACCTTTTAAATCGTACAACCTTATTTATTGCAGATAAATTTATTAACAAGCGAAGGGAGAATAGGCTCATAATCAACTCACATAAACTCACGAAAGAATACCGAACTTATAATTGACTCTATCATCTCTCGTTCTCCATAGTTTAAAATCTCAAGGAATGAGACTCGTGGATGCTTGGCCTATTAAATCAAAATTTTGGGTTTTCGAGTCATCTATAGGATCTTGCAAATTCTTAGACTCTTTCAAGTTTAGAAATCACATTTTAAAGTTCCCTTGATAAACGACTCTCTAGGATCAATTATAGGAACTTGCGAAAAGTTCTTGTTCTTAACCCGTGAGAGTTAAGACTTTCGCGTTTTATAGCTCCCTATATAAAAGCCTAGCAAAACTTGACTTAAACACATTAAGGATACTAGCTAGAGTAAACTTAGATAAGTAAACTCGAGTTGAGTCAAAATGTTCACGACTAAGAAAAATTTAAAACCACTTTATTGAAAATTTATTCTAGCAAGGAAAGAAAATAAACATAATAAAGGAAAATGCAACTATACAACTAGGCCAAAATAGATTAAAAATTTTGAAAAATGTTGAAAAATCAAATTTTCCGGTTAAAATGAGGGCAGATTCATGGAAAAGACCACTTACTTCGATAGAAGTCCCCCTACACTTGAAATAAACATTGTCCTCAATGTTTAAGCATGTGGGAGTAAACTCCCCTACACTTAGTACATTGTACACTTTATTTAAATCTTGCTAAGGAAAGGACAACTAAAGTGAATTCAATGTGAACATAGAAAATATGAAATATTGAATCACAAGAGTTTAGGATAGAACCGGGAAGATGGGAACACGGTATCACGGTTCGTCAAAAGTCATCAAGGTGGATCTTTGAAGCTTTAATCCCTGCACAACACAAGAAACAAGACAACAAACACATACGGGACTCCCCCTACACTTATTATGAAAGCAGTAAAGGATAGATCACGGGTTGCCTCCCGAGAAGCGCTTGTTTTTTATCACCGAGTCACGAGCCTGACTCGACCCAAATTTAGTTCATGGGGAACGTGGTGAGGGATGGAATCATCTCGTGAGAGATGTCCTCACCAAAGTACAGCTTCAAACGCTGGCCATTCACCTTGAAATTGGGCCCATTCGGCTGAGAAAGCTCAATGGTCCCATATGGAAAGACTTTGGCGATGGTGAATGGACCAGACCAGCGGCTCTTCAACTTGCCAGAGAAGATCTTCAACCGAGAGTTAAAAAGTAAGACTTGATCACCAACGTGGAACTCTCGGTTCTTGATTTTTACGTCATGAATGATCTTCGTCTTCTCCTTGTAGATCAGCGAGTTCTCATAAGCTTCATTCCTCAGTTCGTTGAGCTCGTTGAGTTGAATCTTGCGATGATCGCCGACTTTGTTGATGTCGAAGTTAGCCCACTTTAAGGCCCAGTGCGCCTTATGTTCCAGCTCGATGGGAAGGTGGCATGTTTTCCCGTACACAAGACGATAAGGCGTATAGCCGATCGGGGTCTTATAAGCAGTACGGAAAGCCCACATAGCATCATCTAACTTATCGGCCCACGCGGCGCGATGCTCTCCCACAGTACGCTCCAAAATTCGCTTCAATCCTCGGTTGGATATCTCGGCTTGCCCATTGGTTTGAGGATGATAGGCGGTGGAAAGACGGTGATTGACACCATACTTAGCCATGACTCTTGCAAATTGATCGTTGCAAAAATGAGTCCCGCGGTCACTGATAATAGCACGAGGAACGCCGAATCGAGCGAAAAGCTGCTTCAAAAAGTTCACAACCACCCTCGCATCGTTCGTAGGGAGAGCCTTAGCTTCAACCCATTTAGAAACGTAGTCAACTGCGACGAGGATGTACTTGTTCCCTTTGGATGATGGAAATGGCCCCATAAAGTCGATGCCCCATACGTCAAAGATTTCATATTCCTGTATGAAATTTTGAGGCATCTCATCCTTATGTGTGATCTTGCCTTGGCGTTGGCAAGCATCACAATGCTTAACCATTTCGTGAGCGTCACGATAAATGGTGGGCCAGTAGAATCCAGAATCAAACACTTTTTTAGCGGTGTAGTTGGGACCAAAGTGACCACCGGTGGGTCCTTTGTGGCAAGCCTGGAGAATGTCAAAGGCTGCCGGTCCGTCAACACAACGACGAATAATCAAATCAGCACATTGTTTGAATAGATAAGGGTCATCCCAAAAGTAAGTCTTAACATCATTCAAGAACTTCTTCTTTTGTTGGGATGTTAACCCTTTGATGAGAATACCACCCGCTAAGTAGTTTGCAATGTCCGCAAACCACGGGGTGTCATCAAGATTGAGATTTATAGACATTAAGGTCTCAAGGAGGAAAGAGTCCTTGATCTCTTTGTTCGGATGATCCCCTTGGTATGGATCCTCAAGTCGACTCAGATGATCCGCGGCCAGGTTTTCAGCACCCTTCTTGTCACGAATTTCAATGTTGAATTCTTGAAGGAGTAAAACCCAGCGAAGAAGTCTTGGCTTAGAATCATGCTTAGTCATCAAGTACTTCAACGCGAAATGGTCCGTGTATACGATGGTGGGGGATAAAACAAGATAGGGGCGAAATTTTTCAAAAGCATAGACAACAGCTAAAAGCTCTTTTTCGGTTGTCGTATAATGCAATTGAGCCCCCGTCATTGTTTTGCTAGCATAGTGGATTGGTTGGAAGTGTTTGTTGATCCTTTGTCCCAAAACCGCACCAATAGCAAAGTCGCTAGCATCGCACATCAATTCAAAAGGCAGCTCCCAATTAGGGGTAACCAAGACCAGTGCCTTAGTTAGCTTATCCTTAAGAAGATTGAAGGCTTCGAGACACTCTTTAGAAAAGATAAAAGGAGTATCTTTTTCCAAGAGGTGGGTCATCGGGGGAGCGATTTTAGAGAAATCCTGAATGAATCGAAGATAAAAGCCCGCATGACCCAAAAATTTTCTCACACCCTTCACGGTTGAAGGTGGAGGTAATTTGGCTATGACATCTACTTTAGCACGGTCGACTTCAAGACCGGCTTTAGAGATTTTGTGTCCTAGCACAATGCCTTCTTTTACCATAAATTGGCATTTTTCCCAATTCAGAACAAGGCGAGTGTCTTCGCACCGCTTAAGCATACGTTCCAAATTGGCAAGGCAAGAAGAGAAGGAATCCCCAAAGACCGAGAAATCATCCATGAAGACTTCCATGGTTTGCTCAACCATGTCATGGAAGATAGCTAACATGCACCTTTGGAAAGTCCCGGGGGCATTGCATAAGCCAAAAGGCATCCGTTTGTAAGCAAATGTGCCATAGGGACAAGTGAATGTTGTCTTCTCTTGATCTTGGGGATCGATGGGTATTTGGAAATAACCCGAGAAACCATCAAGAAAGCAGTAATATTCATTACCCGCTAAACGTTCAAGCATTTGGTCCATAAAAGGTAGAGGGAAATGATTTCTCGTGGCATCATTGAGTTTGCGATAGTCTATACAAACTCTCCACCCAGTAACGAGACGGGTAGGAATCAACTCGTTGTTAGCATTGGGCACAACAGTGACTCCACCTTTCTTAGGCACACAATGGACTAGACTAACCCATGGTGAATCCGAAATAGGGTAAGTCATACCCGCATCAAGAAGTTTGATAACCTCTTTTTTGATAACTTCATGGATTTTAGGATTCACCCTTCGTTGGCTTTGAATTGTGGGCCTAAAGTCGTCCTCCATGAGAATTTTATGTGTGCAGAAGTGAGGATCAATTCCACGGATGTCGGAGATTTTCCAAGAGATAGCTCTTTTATGCTTTTTCAACACGGCGACAAGTCGGGCTTTTTCTTCTTCTTTTAGGTCCTTCGCGATGATGACCGGTAACTTCTCGTTGTCTTCCAGGAAAACGTACTCAAGATGAGGAGGTAGGTCCTTAAGCTCGAGAGTGGGAGGTTCCTCAATAGATGGTGAAACTAACGATGGATTATCATTAGTCACCTCTTTAGGAGAAGGAGAAGAAAACGGGTCCTCATTGAGAAGTCTCTCAATAGTACGAATGTCTTCATCCCAATCAGTGGAAGAATCATCATACTTAATATCGAGAGGACCCAAGCTAGCTTCGAAATCATCCAAGTCACTTTCTCCAAAAGGAGTCAATGCCGGAGCAATTGAGGCAACGGTCTCAACATTGGGTAGAGAAGAGAGAGTACTTTTGCAAGCATCATGAAAATGTTCTTCAAAAGCCTCATCAAGAACATCAATAGCATTAACACTCTCATATGAATAAGGTTGCTTAGAAATCTTACCCATGTTGAAGACAATTTTATTGTCACCAACTCTTATGATTATTTTGCCTGCGGCTACATCAATGAGAGTGCGACCGGTCCTCAGGAATGGACGTCCAACGATTAATGGAACACGAGGATCCATCTCGTAGTCAACGACAACAAAATCCGCCGGGAAGGTGAATTTGTCAACGCCAACAAAGACATCTTCGGCTATCCCCACTGGATAAGCAACCGTACGGTTGGCTAATTCAAAAGTCATTTTGGTGGGGACTAGCTCGGGGAGAGATAATTACTTCCAAACACTTAAAGGCATTAAGTTTATACTGGCACCTAGATCGGCTAGGGCCATGCAATTCTCTACTCCCGGGAAGTTGCAAGGAATCAAGAAGCGACCCGGATCACCAAGTTTGGTGGGCAATTTCCTTAAGAGAACGGCGGAGCAATTCTCATTAAGTTGGGTCTGAGCAATGTCAAGAAGCTTTTCCTTATCACTTAAAAGATCTTTAAACATCTTAGCGTATTTGGGCATGTGAGCGAGAGCCTCGGCAAAGGAGATGTTAAAATTCAATTGTTTAAACATTTTTAGAAAGTTTGAAACCTGAATATCATCCTTGCTCTTTTGCTTCTCTTTCCTCAACCTTGAAGGATAAGGTATATTGGACGAAGAAGAAGGCTTTAGGGGAATAGGATCACTCACAACCACGGGTGGTGGGGAAATGGGGATAGAAGGTGAAGAAGGTGGGGAAAGTTGCTCTTTTTCCATGTTCACAATCACGGGTGGAGGTGTAGGAAGCTTGGGTTCCGTATAACCTTTTCCACTACGAGTGGTGATTGCTTTCAGCTCCCCTCTTGGATTCGCAACGGTATTACTCGGAAGAGTACCCGAAGAAGAGGGTTGATTACCTTGGATGAGCGAACCAATCATATCACGAATGTTAAGCGCTTGAGTGCTGAAAGAATCTCTGAGGTCGGCACGGATCTCATTGCTCTGTTTTGCCATATCATTCCTTAGCTCAGCTCGAATATCGTTCCCTTGTTTCGTCATTTCGCCCTTCAAGTTGATGAATTGACTCTGAAGATTCGTCACCAGCTCCCGATTAGTCTTCATGAATGTCTCGACGTCTGGACTCACTGCCATCGGTTGATTGAGAGGTGGAGCTTGGTAAGCTTGAGAGTTTCCTTGAGTTGGGTATGGGTTTCTTTGGGATTGATATTGATTATTAGCACGAGGTTGGGATTGGTTGTTTCGGTTATAGCTTTGTTGTTGGTTTTGGTTTGCAGGAGGGAAACCGGGAGGAGCAAGATAATTGTTGGAACGATAACTGAGCAAGCTACGGTCTCCTTGAGGGCGAGCTTGATAGCCTCCCGTGGGATAAGTACCGTAAGCTGCGTTAACGTTTTCAGAAAAGTTGCCTTGGGTAGAAGGACAATCATTATAAGAATGAGGACCACCACATGTGTCACAAGAAATAGCAACGGCTTTAGCTTGTTGAAAGTGGTTGGTGGCTATGGTCATGAAATTCTTGTTCATTTTAGCGAGTTGTCGAGAAATTTCAGTCATCTCAGTATTGGAAGTAGTAGAAGAAACATTGACTCTCGAGTTAGATCTTGAGGATGCGGATGAATCCCAATTCTTGTGGTGAGTAGTCATGTTTTCAATCAACTCTCTACACTCCTCCGGTCTCCTTTTCATAAAAGTACCACCGGCGGCGGCATTGATCGTGTCACGATCACAAAAAGTGACACCATTGTAGAAGGTGTCAATGAGAGTGACGGGGAGCATGTTGTGATTTGGACAGCGGTCGATCAAATCATTGTATCGTTCCCAAGCATCGAAGAGCGATTCATCATTGTCTTGCATGAATCCACGGATTTGGTTACGAAGGCTAGTGACCATGGATGGGGGGAAGTAGCGCGACAAAAAGAATTGAGTCATGTCATTCCACGTATGAATAGAATTCTTAGGAAGACGGTCAAACCATTTTTTGGCATGGTGAGAAAGTGAGTGTGGAAAAAGTTGAAGGCGAAGGTCATCCATAGAAACACCGGGGCATTTCATGCTTTGGGTTATGGTAATGAATTTGTCGAGGTGTTTGTTGGCATCATCATCCGGAATTCCGCGAAATGGGTTCGTTTGCACTTGTTGGATCATGTGATGCTTCAACGAAAACTCCTGAGCCGTGACATGCATCGGCGCAATCGGGCCTCCGCGTCCGTTCATGGTGGGTTGACACAATTCCTCCATTGTTCGTAAATCAGGTATGAGGACATTGTTGTTGTTGTTGTTATTGTTGTTATTCAAATTGGGTTGAGGTGGGTTGTTATTGTTGTTATTAACACCAGCCATATCTAAATCTTCACGAGTCTCGGGCTCAGAATAGTTTGAAGATCTAGTACGCATACACCTGCAGAAGAAAAATATACGCAGAGAATATCTATATAATCTTTTTGGTGCAAAACCTTAGAAAAAGAATTGCTTTTTATGATTTTTTAATGTTTTTGTATTTTTGAAGAGTTTTATATTTTTTTAAGATTTTTGAAAATTTTTAAAGCAAGGAAAATAACGTTCAAAGAACGGATCCCAAAATTCAATGCGTCTCTCACTAAAAACCTTTAATCGTAACAAAAAGAGCCGGCAGCGGCGTCATTTGATACTTGACTTTGCAACCAAGTATAAAACATTGTAGTCCCAAGTCTTTTCGAATTGACTAATGGTTAAGAGTGCGACTCAATTGTCTTTTGGTGAACGAGAGAATGGTTTGGTTGATTTATCTAATTTTAAACTATTAGCAAGTAATTTAAGTGTCGTTGAGTAAAGTAGAAGCTTTGACAAAACTAAACTAAAAGTTAATTTAGGAAAATACTTAAAACTTAAAACTTTGTGAAACTTTAAAACTTAAAAACTTAGTCAATCGAAATAAAGCAAATCATGTCCATCGGAATACACCAAAATAACAACCATCGGAATACATAAACAATTCATCGGAATAATTCATGTTAACAACCATCGGAATAATCAAGGTCAATTCTATCGCAATGTGCATCTATCGGAAAGCTTACTATCGCAATGATTCAGATCAGAATGTTGTAAACCTACTATCGCAATGTGCATCTATCGCAATGTCGCTGTCGAGAAATGGGCAGCACTTCGTCTTAGCAAAGACCTTGATCCCGTCGGAATGTGCGATCGCAATGCGCGATCGCAATCCAGATCGGAATAAGGGGGAATGACCAACCCGATCGCAAAGTAGAATCCTTAAGGATTATTGGGATCAGAATGACGAAACTGTCGGAATCTGCAAAAACCCCAATATTGTGATGGAAGCACTCTTAATCCGAAATTCGTGGCAAGTTCGAAACTCAATAAGCAAGCATAATAAGCTATCCTACCCGATCCTAAAACAATTCAAAAAGCTTAAATTTGATAACTTTTCAAAACATAAAATCGAACACTTTATGAAGGAAATCTCATCGTAACAAAAACCTTTTAGAAATCCGAAAACCAATAAGCTAGAACTTGTAATAAGCCAATAAGCATTAAGAGCTTACAACTTATACGTGTAGGAGCTTATATAAGCACAAAGGAAATGAACCTTCTAAACATACAACCTCAAATTTAATCTCGGATCATTAAGGATTCGGATCAAAGTAAGGTTTCAGATCAAAAATTCAAATAAGCCAAGAAATGTAGAATGAGATTAAGGAACGCAAAGCTTAAACTTTTGATTAAAATGAACTCAAATACAAATATTAATGAAATCTTGAAAGAAAGGAAAAATGAAAAGTTAAGTGAGAGAAAGTTTAGAACTTTCTCTCTCTAAAAACTAGAAAGAGAAACTTAAAAATTAAAACTAGCTAACCCCTTCCTAATGTGATTAGGAGGGTATTTATAGGGAAGTGGGAAGTGCATGTGTGGTGCTTCCTTCTTTCTTTTCTTCTCGACTCGATTTAATTCATGTGTCTTTCTCGATGTTGTCTCGGGATTTGAACTTGTCTTCTAATTTTCTTCTTCTATTAGACTTTAGTTCTTTGACTTCATTAAACTTCCGTCTTTTCCCGTTTTCTTCGATAAAAGCCCGTGAAAGCCCGTGTTTTCTTCCTTTTTCATATTTTGGTCCTAAAACACAATAAAAACACAAACCACGCATAATTCCGACTTTTACGACATAAATCACACGTTTCGGTCTTGTTATTATTGGAAATAAGTGGTAAAAGGATAAGTGTTTTCACACTTATTAAAGGTCAATATAATAACCTATGCAAACTAAGTCTTAAATTCATTGAAAAGAACAAATTGCTAAAATCAACTAGAACTAAGCTTGAAAATAAGATTAGTGAGCTAAGAGAAAAATTGACTAAGCTTGAGAAAAATAAAGAAGTTGATTTAGGTTGTCTAAGTTGTGAAAGTCTTGGATAAGAGAATGAAGATCTCAAGAGTACCTCCATTAAATTGTAAAAGTTCATGAAAGGTACTAGTGCTCTTGATGATATGTGAAGTTGACAATTTCATTCTAAGTAAAGACTTGGGTTGGGTTTTAACACTAAAGAAGCATCTACTAGTGAACCAAAACAAGTCACGTTTTCAGGAAAAACGCCTGTTGCACGCAATTCGCTAAAGTACGCGGCGGTTCCATATAATTATGGAACCGTAGGGCATGATAATGAACCGCGGACAGAGACCTTTGTAAATGAAAACTATCAACTCTCATTTTAGGTAAAGGGCCAAAACAGCTTGTTGTTAACAATGTTAAATTACCCATTCTTGATAAAAAGGAATTTGATAAATTCTACAAGCCTTTAATTAAACCTTTAATGGGAATGAGAAATTTATCAAGACGATCATCTACTCCTCCAACAGTGCGAAATGATTCAAGGCCTAGAAGTAGAACACCAACACCTAAAAAGAATGACCATTCTAAGTCACGACCTAGAAGTAAAAAACTAACACCTAGAAACAATAATAATTCTAGATCAAGTTCAAAGAATCCCAAGAAAAACAATGGACATCAAAATGCTTATATGAATTGGAATAATTTTCAACAACAATATTTTTCTCCGTGGGGTATGTGTCCTCCATTCATGCATCCCAACCAAATGCAAGGGATGTTTGGAACTAACAACTTCATACCCATGAGATATTGGGGACCAAATGTTTGATTTTGTGTGTTGTTACCTAGATATGGTTGGAATTAATTTGGAGCCCGACGAGTGGATTAAGGATAGTGGTTGTTCTAAGCACATGACGGGTAATCGAACTTTGTTCTCTACTTACAAAGCATATTATGGAGGAAACGTCACATTAGCTAGTAACTACGTGGTAACATCATTGGCAAAGGTACGGTTTCTCTTGACTCCGTGGCCATTGAAAATTTTGAGCACGTAGATGAAGGTTTATTAACATCATAACAATTATATAAAACCCTAAACGAGATCAAAGCACACATATAGCGGAAGCGATTTAACAAGATCATAATTAACACAATTATAATTAATCGAATTAGGGTTACATACCTTTACGCTAAATCAAATCCACAAGAAGAAGAACGAATCACCAGTTATGGTTTATAACGAACACCACCAAGATATAGTCTAAAGTAAGACTATATTACGATCTTGTACACACGTAATACAACGAGATAACCGTGATTCTAGCACGTGTAACGAGCTATAACGCTTGTAAGAAATCTACCCAACAACCCTAGAGAGGGGCTAGGACTAGATTTATACTTAAACCGAGCACCAAGAAAAAACCACACCAAACCCCTTTGTGGGTTATGTTTCGATCGGCCAAGATAGGGGAGAAAGAGAGATTGATAATTGTGTGGAATAATGAGGTAAGGGGTTGTATATATAGGCCTAATAAATCTTGTAGCCCAAGCAAATAAAAGGAAAGATTTTTTCCCTTCCCCTTTTGTGCCCTAACCGAAATTCGAACATCCCTTCATGGGGTGTTCCGGAATCTTCCGTCCTTCTTTCTTTTTAATCCTCTTTCTATATATTCTTTAACACTCGTTAATACTTAACTCTTAATTATTTAATGATCGTTAAAGTTATATAGTTATATATATATATATATATATATATATATATATATATATATATATATATATATATATATATATATAGCTCGATTTAATTTAATAAATATAATAAATATATTTCTTAAATAAATTAACTCTTTACGTATTGAGTGCAACTGTCTCTAGTACAACTCGAGTAAGGTCTCCTGGATAAAACTTTTAATGATTCATCATCATTATTATTATCCTTTTATTTCTAATACAACGTTAATAAGGATATGGATTTCAGTCATTTCTTTCATTAACCATTATTCTCGTTCACATATTCAACAAGATTACCAAAACAAATTTTGGTGTGGCCACACAAACATCTTACTAATCTCATGAGGGGCCCAGCTGTATTAAGCTCCTAAAAGAAATTGGAGGAAATAAATTCCATATTGACTACAAGCAAAACTTGTGGATTTTGCAACACTTCCGAAAATAATCCTAATAGCTACCAGTTACGTTTAGCGTTAGATTATTCCACAGAGATGCACTAGATTCATAAAAGTTTCCTGGTATCTCAAGTCTAAGGATAACTATTTATGATTTACTTGATAACAAAGATCCACAAAGTAAAATAATATAGTTGGGATAAGTCAAATATTCGATTCATCGAATATCATCCAAAATCGATCAATATACTTTCAAGTATACTCTATCGTTATTTTGATTTGTCTTAATTTGATAATATTCCCATATTATTAATCGGCAACGGACATTTAGCATATCATTTATTCATGGATTAAGTAAAACATGTAAAATAGGATACAAAATTAAATAATAAGAATAAATGAAACCCAATCTTTATTTTATTAAATAATAATGTCTTAACATCCTCTATCCAAATACTAATCACAGATTTATTGCATGAGTTCGCTAGCTAGTTGTAGCCCAATCGCCTTGGCATGCTTAACTACCTTTGGTTTTGGCAAATCCTTAGTTATAGGATCAGCTACCTTATCATATGTGTGAACTTTATTAATTTGATTTCACGAGCTTCAACTTGTTCTCGGACGTAGTGATGTCTATGTTTAAAGTGTCTGGCGCCTTTCATGACTCCAGAATCATTGGTAAATATTATTGCGGTAGAACTGTCACAATACATATCAATAGGTTCTTTAGTTGAAGTCATCACTCCAACATCTCCAATAAACTTCCTAATCCAAACAGCTTCCATTGCAACTTCTGAAGCAGCCATGTACTCAGATTGAGTAGCATGAATTGCAATTGTTGTCTGCTTCTTGCTCTTCCAGTCAACTGCTCCTCCATTGATAACAAAAACGTAACCTGTTTGAGACTTCGTATCGTCTTTATCACATTGCCAGGACGCATCACAGAAACGTGTCACATTCAGTTCTGTGTCTGGTTTCCCTCCAAATACCAAAACATATCTTTCGTACTCCTCAAATACTTTAGAATATGTTTAACAGCAGTCCAGTGGAGCTTCCCTGGATTCTATTGGTATCTACTGACCAAGTTCTGAGCAAACTCCACATCAGGCCTTGTGCATCTAACAACATACATAATAGATCCTACAGCCGAAGCATAAGGCACCTTATGCATGTATGCCTCCTCTTCAGGAGTAGATGCATCGATCTCATGACTTAGATTATGCTTAACTTTCATAGGTTGAAAACTTTTCTTAGAATTATGCATATTATACTTCTTTAATATCTTATCTATATAAGCATCTTGACTTACACCAATTAACCATCTTTTCCTATCCCGGTAGATCTTAATTCCCAGAATGTATGCAGCTTCTCCTAAATCCTTCATAGAAAAACATTTACCAAGAATACTTAACAGCTTTAAGTCTTGGAATGTTACTTCCCAGGATTAATATGTCATCAACATATAGGACTAGAAATACTAAATCACTCCCACTAGCTTTGTGATATACACATGGCTTATCACGATTTTGAATAAATCCAAACTTTTTGATTTCTTCATCAAATCGTTTATTCCATTGACGTGATGCTTGCTTCAAACCATAAATGGATCGTCAAAGTTTGCACATGTGTCCTGGATTCTTAGGATCAACATACCCTTCTGGTTGCTGCATATATATGTCTTCATCTAAGAGAGCGTTCAAGAAGGCAGTTTTAACATCCATTTTCCATATCTCATAGTCATAGTATGTTGTTATAGCTATGAGAATCCTAATAGCTCTTAAGTCTACTACAGGAGAAAATGTCTCCTCGTAGTCTACGCCAAAGGTTTGAGTAAAACCTTTAGCTACTAAACGAGCTTTATAGGATTGTAATTTTCCGTCCATGTCGGTTTTCTTCTTGTATATCCACTTATGTATCACTACTTTAGCATTTGGTGGTGGATCTACAAGAATCCAAACATCATTAACTTTCATGGATTTCATTTCCTCATCCATAACAACCATCCACTTATCCTTCTCAGGATCAAGTATGGCAGATTTATAATTAGCAGGTTCACCAAGATCCCCTATTTCATCATCATCCTCTATGTTAAGACATATATTGCTATTTGCGTTTTTAATCCTTTCGTATCTACGCAGAGGAACTAATTCTGGTGGAACCGTCAGACTTTCAGGTTCTACATGAATTACGTCGCTAGTATTTTCAGAAGGTAATGTATCTATATGACTCTCTTCAAGATCATAATTTCTCCCACTGAATTCTTGATTTACAAGATCACTTTCAATGAAGTCTCCATACCTAGCAACAATCACTTTGTTCTCAGGTGGATAATAAAAGTAGTAACCCATTGTTTACTTAGGGTATCCTACAAAGATATATTTCACAGATCGTTGTTGGATTTTGTCACCCGAGTCACGTTTCACATACGCCTCGCAACCTCAGACCTTTAAATAAGACAAATATGGATTCTTGCCACGCCATCGTTCATATGGTGTCTTATCGACCTTCTTTGTGGCAATATTTAAAATGTAAACAACAGACTCTAGAGCATAATCCCAAAAGGATAAAGGTAAAGTTGTAAGATTAAACATAGATCATACCATATCTAATAATGTATGATTTCTCCTTTCGGATACACCATTTTGTTTTGGAGTATAGGGAGAAGTAAGATGTTGAACAATTCTATTCTCACTTAGATAATCTATAAAATCTTGACTTATATATTCACCACCTCGATCAGAACGAAGAGCTTTAATCTTCTTTCCTAGTTGCAGTTCTACTTCTGCTTTAAACACTTTGAATATTTCAAATACCTCATGTTTATGCTTAAGTAAATAAACATAACCATAACGGTTATAATCATCCGTAAATGTTAAGAAGTAGCTAGTACCTTTCCTTGACACATGTCTAAGTGGTTCACACACATCAGTATGTATTAATCTAAGTAGATCAGTAGCTCTTTCAATATTGCTATTAAAAGGTTTCTTGGTCATCTTTCCAGAGATACAAGACTCACATTTATCAAATGATTCATCATTGATATTTTCCACAAGTCCTCCACGTTGAAGCTTTTGTATACGAGTCTTCCTAATATGGGAAAGTCTACAATGCCAAAGATAAGAAGAGTTCTTGTCAAACATTCTCTTCTTATTCATGCTAAAGACAAAATTATTATTATTATTGGATTCATTATCATGCATGTCTATTTCAAACACACCATTCACAGAAATTGCATTAAAATAGAAAATACCATCTTTCCAAACAGAAATTCCATTATTCTCAGTCGTGTGAACAAATCCATTATTAAACAAACAAGAAAAGGAAATAACACCCTTAATAATTGTAGGTGCATAATGGCAATCATTTAAAATCAGTACTAAACCCGAAGGTAAAACTAAATTAAATGTTTATATAGCTTCAACCGCTGCTTGTGCGCCATTGCCCACTTGCAGAAATTGTTCCCCATAGGATAGCTTCCTTTCCAGATTAAATCCCTGCAACGTATTACAAATGTTAATACCGCATCCCGTATCATATACCCAGGAATTTACTTTGTATGTTAAATTGAACAATTCAATCATAAATAAAGTACCTGAAGCTGCAGCGCTCTGCTCAGACTTCTTTATTTCTCGCAACTTTTCGAGGTAAAGAGGGCAATTCTCTTCTAGTGACCACTTGCCTTGCAATGGTGACAAGTCTCATCCTTCTGAGATTTATTCTTCTTGACAAAGTTCTGCTTAGGTTTCGAATAAGTCGCAACTTGCTTGCCCTTATCACCCTTGCCTTTGCCTTTCTTCTTATTCGCTTGTGGTTTTGTCTTACTCACTCTACCCTTTTGTATGGTTAGTACATGAGGCGTAGAAGTAAATGCCTTGTCATATTAACCCCTTTTCATAGTCAATGAGCATTACATGAAAATCATTAACTCTCTTCCCCGTGCAATGCTTATTATAGTTTCGAACAAAATCATTGAAGTCCTTGTTAAGGGGCCTATTGATCAAGTTGATAGCCATATTATGATCGAAGGGTTGTCCTAGTGCAATGAGCTGTTCCATATAACCCTTCATCTCCAAGTAATGGGCACTTACAGACTTTCCGGCTGCTTGCTTGCAGCTATGCAAAGCATCTACTAAGTCGTAGATCTCCACATCTTGCGGCTTTTCGAACATAGCCTTGAGCTCATCAAGCATTCTCTTTGGTTAAAATAACTCACACTTCTGTTGAAGTGGATGAGCCATTTTACCTAGCATTAAGCAAGCCACCTCATAGCGCTTCTTAACATTAGCAGCGTGTTCAAGCCTTTGCGCATCAGATGCTC
Source organism: Glebionis coronaria (assembly GCA_025667525.1). Classification (NCBI taxonomy): domain Eukaryota; kingdom Viridiplantae; phylum Streptophyta; class Magnoliopsida; order Asterales; family Asteraceae; genus Glebionis; species Glebionis coronaria. Next base: position 173,603,564 of record CM046881.1, on the reverse strand, counting down.
CTTCAGCAAGATCCTCCGGATAAGGAGTAGTCAAGATATCAATAGTACCCGCTACTCTCAAGACAATTCTTAGCGAGTGATACCAATCATTGAAGTTTGGGCCAATAAGTTGAGGATGATCAAAGAATGCTTTGAATGCAGAAATTATAGTGTTATAGTCGGGTTGAGCCATTTCTACAGAAATAAGTTTAAATATTAGTATTTTCAATAACAAAATACTTTTAAGAAAATAAAATTACCCAGGTATAAAAACCATATTATTTTCTTTGAATCCTAGAACTATATTGGCATAGATCTATTACATCAGTTGATCTGTTAGTAATGAATGTACTAAATGTAGCGACTTGTCGAACAATTCAACTGACAAAGAATTTTCAATTTCTAGATATTTAAGGGATTTACATTGCCAAAAAACATTTTGCATTGTAAATATGTTTCATCCCTTCTAAATGCCTTAAGTTTCCAGATCTCACTGAGCAACTTAATTAAGTCGTCTAATCTGAATAACGTAAAACCATCATACAAATTCTCATTCTATGAAAGTTTTCTCTCCATTACAACATCACCCAGAAATCTCATTTGATGACGTAGTAATTTCAAGTGTTCGTCAATTAGATAGCATTCGGCTTAAATTTTAAGGGTATAAATTTTGATGTCAAAATCAATGTATGGAGAAGCATGCATACAACTCCATAGCATAAGTTTAATAAAACATTTAGTAAACTTTTTCACGAGAATAAATTTCTACATAAATTATGTTGAGGTATTGGTTAAACCAATTAAAGAATTTACCACAACTATTCAGAACGTACTTTTTCTAGAACTCGGCTAAAGCACAAAGCAATACCCTTATTCATTGTGTTTTGGATGTGAATTTGCGGCAAATCAACCTTAAGGTATAATTCAATTAATAATCGTAGGTAATTTAAATTTGGCGCACGGGCGAGCTGGGAATTTAGTCAGCGACTAATGGCATAACACCTCTTTCCTTAACCGGGTACATGACTAGCGATGCGTTATACCCACTTTATAGTTTGTCAAAAAGAGTAGGCCGTTTGTAAAACCCGCATGCTTTTACCATGAATGGTACCCTTAAGATCGTACGTACTAGATTAAAACTTTCCTATTATAGCATGATTACGATTACGTGTTAGGATTTTACGTATTACGTACGTGTTAGAACACGATAAGTATTTACTACGCACGAGCACGCAATAATTATTTGAAAATAATTAATCACGAACATGCGATCATGAAAACATGAACGTAATTAAATCACGAACTATTATTAGTTACGTATATATATTTATTACGAGCGTAAATAAATATATTAGGTCACGGTAATTATTTAACGAGAACACATTAAACGCGAACACAAATAATCACGAACGAATAATTAAACAGCGAGCCACGGAAAACAGTACGGGTACCCCATGTGGGGCCCCTACCCGCGGCTACAAGGGAAAGATGGGCCAAGCCCATCTCAGTTTTTACTAAGGAGGGTAAAAGGAAAAACCACTACTCATTTTCACTTTTACAGAAGATTTTACAAAAACATAAAAGTTCTTCCTCCACCTCTTCTTTTCTTTTGGCCGCCACCTTCAAACACACCAAAGGAGGTGTTTATTGATCTTTGATCTTGGATTTGTTGCTAGTGTTCGTGTTTGTTCATCCTTGTTTAGATCCACGCATTCGGTAATTCTTTTAAACCCTTTTCTTTTGATTTAATCTTAAATAATTAAGAACATGATATGTTTTTTTTTGAAAACCTAATTAAATCATAGATCTAACATGAAATTGGTTTTAGAATAAATCAAAAGGGATGTTTTAGGGGTGTTTGTTCTTGGCCGCCGCCTAAACCAAACCCGAGGGGGTCTCGGTTTGGCTATTCGACCACCACCGAGACCATATGGTCCCGGTTGGTTGGCGTGGGTCCCACGGCAGCAACAAGACAAGGGTAACCCCGAAGTGGTTCGGGGTATGGTGTCGATTTCATGTCCGGTTCATGGTTCTTATTCAAGATCCGGTTCACGGTGTATGTTAAGATTATTTTTTTTATAATCTTATGTTAAAATTAAATTAATGAACATGACATGATTAATTTAATAACATGACTTAGGTTATATTAATTATTAAAATCATGAAATTATTAACCTAAGTATTGTTATATTTTTAGACTTATAATTAATTAATTATTTAAAAACCATGGTTATAATTAATTAATTAACATGACTTAGGTTATATTATTAATAAATAATAATACATGTTTTAACCTAAGTATTAAACTTTATTTAATTAAAAACATGATATACTTTAATTAAATATTTTAACCTATAGTTTATTTTAATTACATGAAATAATTAATAAACTATACATTATATCATATGACTTAGAAAATAATCATAAAAACACTTAGGCTTATATACTTAGCTTATTTAACCAGCTTATTTCTAATTATGGAAACTTCTATTTTTAGAAACTTATTTAAATAAGGCGTCTAATCTATTTATGGAAACGTTCTATTTTTAGAAACTTATTTATTTCAGGCAGCTAATCTATTTATGGAAACTTATTTAAATAAGGCAGCTAATCTATTTATGGAAACTTTCTATTTTTAGAAACTTATCTATTTTAAGCAGTAATTCTATTTTTGGAAACTTTCTATTTTTGGAAACTTTCTATTTTTGAAAACTTTCTATTTTTGGAAACTTTCTATTTTTGGAAACTTTCTATTTTTGGTAACTTTCTGTTTTTGGAAACATTCTATTTTTGAAAACTTTCTATTTTAAGAAACCTGTTATTTTTGGAAAGTTACTTATTATTACACAGTAAGTATAATAATACATGAAATACCAAAAATAATTAATCAGAGTAAACAGAATATAAGATAAACACAGTTTAAGGCTATAAACAGTGAAACATGATAAGAACATATAAAATAAGCTAAGACATGACATAAAATCAGTTACGTATTAGTAAGCAGATACTTATTCATGAATGTATTTATGTAGCATTAGTGATGCGGAAGTAGGATTCCTCTCAGTTCATCTTCTTCGTTCACTGGACATAAGGTACGGATTCTCGTCCTTTCAGTATGGACATTCTTTCCCTATTAGGATTCCCCGTATGCAGCCAAATGTTTTCTCGTAGTATAAGTTATGTGTTGAATTGTTTATGTTTAATTTAGAACACCTATAGCCATATACATGCATGACCAGTTTCACCTAGTTATGGAGGTACCATAACCATAACATTAGAGGCACTGATGTTATGACTTCACCACGGCGGAGTGATTGCTCGTGGCGTCCCTTCAGCTTTTGGCCATTTATATTATATTTATCATGTGGGGCGTATGGGTGCATCCTAGTTACATATTTTCAGTCAGGATTTCATGGTGAATGTGGTGTGTGCCTTGCATCCTTCACAAGGAGCTGATCCCTCCTACCCAAAAACCAGTATATTAAATTAGAGGCAGCCCCTCTAATTTGCATGATGAGGTCACCCCTCCAAGTATTCATGCACGATGGATTTTCATGACCTATATTGGCTAATGGTAAAATATGATAAACAGTTTTTACAAGATAAACATAAAGCTTTTCAAACTATAAAACCAATTTTATCAAGACTTAACCAGATTACTCGGGACTTAGTTTCTTCTGTTATTATATGTTATATGCTTATCCTATTCATGCTTTATTATATATCCGCGCATTGAGCGTTTTGCTCAGCCGTTTTCCTTTTCTATGTTCCAAAAACGGCAGGTACTCAGGGACGCTCGTAGACTTTAAGAGTATGTGCATATGGACTGGAAGCTTTCTAGCCTTTCTTTACTTTATGCATTACTTTTCTTTTGATACATTGCTATGGACATTGTTTAGTCCTTTCCTTTACTATACCTATGTTTGTGTGTGATGAGCTTTAAATTTGGACTACCGATGTTTGATTCCGGTATTTTCCTTTTATGGTCATGTAATGTTTAGACATTTTTCCTTGTATGCTTTGATGACACGCCATAATTACATGTGACATTTCCATTATCAAAATAGGGTGTTACAATTATGGTATTAGAGCCAAGGCTTCGACCTGTAGGCTCTCAAATATGACCTGTGATTAGTGGGTAGTCACTACGGTCTTCCTAGAACTGATAGTTGTTTTCATGCATTCATCATTTTTAAGCATACATATATATGTCATTGTCGCAGATTTATGACTAAGTAATGGTTGGTACAGGACTGGCCCTATTTAGTCGCATGTGTTTTATCGAAACTTTTAAATTTAGGACCGACCCATAGGCGTCCCCTCTCCATGTCTTTTGTTTTGGGTGAACTGACCATAAGCGTTCACTCTCGAGCATACAAAAGTTTTCATAAAACTGCATCATGCATTCATACACAAAAATTTTCTTGTATACAATTTTTCTCTTGAAATTTTGGTATAAATTTTTTTCATGTATAGATATTTTATGTTTTGATTTGTTTAATCATATGTTTTATGTTATACTGTCAGATGGTTCTCACACGCGAACAGGAACAGCTCAATGCTGCAATTCAAGCTGCTATGTAAGCTTTGCTTCCTCAACTGAGGAACGACATCAGGGCTGAAGTTCAAGCTGCCAACAACCAGCAGCATAATCAGGCACCACCTCCTCCTCCTCCTCCAGTGACATTAGTAGTATGGCTGGAGAGATTCAATAAGCTCCGTCCTCGAGCTTTTGAGAAGACAGATAGCCCCAGTGATGCTGAAAGCTGGTTGGCTCATATCGAGAAGATTTTCAATGCTATGGGTTGTGACCCCGCATACAAGGCGAGGTTGGCATGCTATCGGTTCGAAGGCGATGTGCTAAATTGGTGGTTAGCGTTGATGCAATCTAAGGGTGGTGACGAGTGGGTTGCTGGTTTGACTTGGGCTCAGTTCAAGGACAGGCTGATGGAGCATTTCTTTCCCAAGGTTGAGCAGGACAAGCTCAAGAGAGAGTACCATGGGATCCGACAGAGAGCTGGGGAGAATAGCAACGAGTTTATGCAGCGCTTTCTTTGCTTAGCTGGTTTCCTTGGTGCGGTTGCATGTAGAATATTGATAACCTATGAATCTATGAAGGGGTTTGTTGATTTCTAGAGAGAGAAAGTTAGAGAGAGAAAGTGAGAGAAACTATGTGTTATTTTATTTAAATGGAAACTAGTAAATGACAACAACCAACCCCTTTCCATGGTGGAAAGGGGTATTTATAGTTACAAGCAAACATGGGCTTGGGCCGGTCCATGACAAACCCATGGACCGGTTCTTACTTAAGTTAATAAGCAACTAACAACTATTTGTTAACTACGAGCTATTACAACATAAATAATATTGTGGAGTGATCGAAACTTCTAATATACGTAAAAACGTATTTCTAACAATCTCCCCCTAAGGGAGGTCACTCCACGTTTACAAAGTTCTAAACCTAGCATACTATACTAAGTCTTCGTTCTTTAGCTCGTAGTCTTTTCTTCTTTTCTTTCTTTTGTTGTGAATATGTTGGTTTGATCTTTTTGGCTTTGGCTTGAGAGCATTGTTCTTTGGCCTTTCACGTGCGATCTTTGCCTTTCTTGTGAACTTTGCCTCCTCGTGACTTCATGTTCCACACACTTACGTATTTTTGTTGAATTCTCGAAAGCTTCAGAGTTTGGTACAGCGGAAGACTTCATCTTGTACTTTCTTGAATTTTTGCTGAACTTTGTTGCAAAAGACGTAAGCATGTGGGAACGACTTTTACAGGTACACCGCAACACCACCGTCTTTACTGGTACACAGCAACGCCACCGTCTTCAACAGGTACACAGCAACGCCACCGTCTTTAACAGGTACACAGCAACGACACGAATAAAATGGCTTTGAACATTTTATTCTAATTCGGTAGCATTTTACCTCCGGTCGGTGAAGACCGTTGGACGATATTAGATATCGTACCCGTGACGGATAGTTTCAATTAAGTAACTTCCTGACAGGATTTTGCGGGTAAACCCGTTCTCTTTATTCGACCGTCCAAAGCTGACTGCGAACATAAAGAGTGAATCACTTGGATAAATTATCCTTGTGATTAGAAGCCGTCAATTCATGAAACCTGGAACAAGTGAATTTCAAATAAGATTTTCACCATCGTTGCTTTCCAGTTGTCACGAGCTTAATTCATAAAGAATCTTGCACGTCACCTACCAAGTGCTGTTTGATGTTGACACTAGAAGGATTTCCACTCGTCACTGTGGTCAATAAAGAGTCACTCTGAGTGTTCTGGCAAGATCATATGATAATGCGAAGAGGCCTGGAACGAGTTTAAGTTCAATTAAGAATTAAACCACTGTTACCTTCCAGTTTTTCACAAGATTGGTTCTAAAAGAACCGCACGTGTAACCTACCATGAGCTTGTTTGATGTTGGCTCAAGCAGGATTTCCATCTTCATTGTAATACTTACGTATTACTCGGATGTTCTGGCAATATTACAGGAATATTGCGTAGGACTCATGAAAATCTCTTACTTTTCACAGTGTGTGAGAAAGCAAAGAATAAATGAAAAGTGTCCTAATGAGACTTTTGATGATCTCTTGGCTCTAGACTCGATTGTGCGTTTTGATTTAGTGAGCGATGGCTGGAGAGGAGTGCCACCTTTTCAATACCAGTTTATTCAGAGTGAATAAACCAATAGACAACGTGTTGATCTCCGTGTGATTAAAACAAATACCTTTTGAGAGATATTTGAGTTAGCTGGGAAGGGTTGTGCATTGCATCACTGGGTCCATGATGTCTTTCTTCAATACCGAGAATCATTAGCAAAAATGACCTCAATAGCATATGTATTGACCCGGTTTCTGCCTAAAGTTGTAAGGAGGGCTTCTTTCTTTACACCCTTTATCTTTACATTTCTTTTTCATTCTTCAACCCCTTCAATGCTTACCAATACGTCATCACTAGCACCTTGTTGTGATTGTTCCAGTGCTAGCTTAAGTACTTGGTCGGCATTCAGCTACGTTCACATTCTTTCTCCATCTTTCCTAGGACTTCTAATTCTATCTAGGGAATTGTCCTTGGGAAGATTCCATCGGCTTTGATGAATCATTGGACTAAACCTATTCCTACCACCCTTTTGTCACCACATCCGTCGTGAATTAAGCGTGTTTTGGGAAGGAATTGCCACCATGAAAAATCATTGAAAATCACCTAAGGTACTTGTGATATTAAAATCAAAAGTTTTGTACCTTAGGTGTTTTGTTCATCAAAAACGCTCCCCCTTAACACGTGCTTAACACATATTAAGTTGGATTATCGTTAAGTCTTTTTCATCTTTTAGCCAAGTATCACTTACGTCTCCTTAATCCCATTTTCTCCCCTTATCCAAAATGTTAACCATTAATATTTGGGATATTGAATGGATTAACCGGTCTTTGGGTAAAAATAAAATCGATGTTTGGCCATAGAACAAGTTATTGCTCCCCCTTAATTTAATAAGGGATAGTTGTAGTTCTTTAGTATGATATATTTTGAAAGATTTAGAATCTCGTGAGAAATTCTTGAAAAATTATCATACCTTAACACTACATCAAGCCATTAAAGCACATTATTCACAAATATACATATTCACAATTGAAAGCCAATATAAAGTGGACCTGAAATGTACGACCCATTAGATGGATCGTTGCAGTAGCTTGTGGTGCACTAGATATGGTCTTCCACCCACGAATCTTTCCAAGCTCCTCATCAATCTACGTTCACGGAGCTTTTGATCGATCTTCTTGATCACATACTTCGCCATCTGCCGGTAACCCGGATGCCAATCCTCCGTCATCTCTGGCAAAGTCCCACCCGAGTTCAGATGCTCCAACTTTCCTCTGACTTGTAGAAGAGTTCCATCACTGTACTTGTGGAGCTCACCCACCCTCATAAACTTCATCAAACCTCGACTGTTCAAGTAGAAAATGCCGTAATTCGGGACAGAAATGCCGGTATAGGGACATCTTTCTACATGTTGAGGTAGCACTTGATTCACAGGACGGGTTAAGTTGAGCTTCCTTTGATAGCTTTTGACTCCCAACTGAAGATCTTCAACTCGTGACTTGATGACAACGCTTCGTGTGAACATACGAAGTGCTGTATTCAAAGCAATCAGGTCTTCACGAGGAATATGTGTGAGTTGATCTCGGGTCATCAGAAGCAGCATATCTTCGATATCCTCAAGGCGAATGATGGAAAAATCTCCCTGCTGGATTTTGTATTCCCTGTCATCCTCCCTTTTCAAACGAATCTCCGTCACATGATAATAGCCATTCTTGGCTTCAGTTTTCAACCCTAAGATGCTGGAGATGCGGATATCGGATCTAACGATACTTCCAGAATTGACTAGACAGCAACCCCTGTACGCCCTTCGGACTCGTTCGTCCCAATGAGATGCACCTATGACAGCATACATATCATAATTACGATTTATCTTAGGGACCCAGAGTTGGTTTACCTTTTTCTCGATAAAGGGTATTGTCCCCCAGTTGGCAGCTTTCAGCAAGGTCAGGGAGGTTGCGTACTTTGATGATCCCTTCAGTAGATACACAAGATCATTGGTGACGAAGAAGTCAAGAGCAATCTGATTATCTTGAGAAGGATCCATTGGAGGTGGAGCTCTTTCGGATTCATGAAGTCCTGGCCGTTGAACGGTATTCAGAGCCTTCAGGATCTCATCGGCATAGTACTCGAACTCCATTCGGGTTAATCGGGTTTTGGCACGCAGTCTCTTATCTTTCAGCGCTTTCTTCACCAAGGATGGAGTAACCGAAGTCTTATACTCATGAGCAAAAAATGCACATAAGTCAATCGGACTTCGGATACGGAGATACAACACATCTTTGTCAGCGTCTGTGATCGGATCATATTGTGCTGCTGCCGTGATCCAAGCATGTGGTGGTGCAGTCTCGTCTATCTCCAACGTGTCTGCCCAGTCTCGTGTGCTTGGTTCAGGAACTGTAGATTGTTGTGCTTGTTGTAGAGGAGTAGAAGTGCGAATATCTGCTGGTTCTGATTCAGGCATTTCAGCAGTGTCGTGAACTGGTGAGTGTTGTGCAGCTTCGGGTTCCGTTACTGATTCTGCAATCACAGGAGCAATAACAACAGAACTAATGGGGTTAGTGGTAATAGGTAAAGATACAGCAATAGAGGTACCGGGAACCGATGACGCTGTAGTGGCATTCACATCGTGGCGCCACTTAGTTCGTCTTGATTCTGATGATGTTGATTTATCCTTCTGTGCTGCATCTTTCTTGGACTTGGTTCCAGTCTTAGCAGTTTTCTTGGAGCTGGTAACCTTGTCTCCCTCTTTAGGCTGTTCACCCCCATCATCATTATCCTGATTGTCATCCCCGTTACTACCCCTAGCACTTTCCTCATTCCCATCACCACCATCATCGCCATCATCATCATCCTCATCATCGTCATCATCATCCTCATCCTTATCCTCATCATCACCATCATCGTCATCCTTTTCCTCTTCTCCTCCTTCTTCTTCCTCTTCCTCTTCACCAGTATCCTCTTCCTGCTCACTTTCTTCCCTTTCCTCTTCAGGTAGAATGTGATAAGGTACCACACTTCCAAACGTTTTGAATAACCTATCATCCTCCATGATAGCATCATTCAGGGATTTGTATAGAGCCCGTTGAATCCTAGACTTATCAAACGATCCAAGTTCCACCATACGAGCCTTAAGGATCTTCTTCAATTCAAAATCCGTCAAGTCATAAGCAATCTTGTATGCGGCTTCTGAAGGATTGGATGACTTGATCAACAAGTTATCAGCTGCTAGCGTCTTGAACTCATCACGCAGTTTAGGCATAATGGATTCAACAGATTCTTGCACTCTTTCTTCAACAGATGCTTCAAGTGCTTCTTTTTGCTCTTTGTATTTATCCCTCATCGCTTGAAGTCTGGTGATACGTGCAGCATGCTTATCAGCCTCAGCCTGCTTAACCCGAGCTAGTTCTTCTGCATGTGCTTTTCGAGTTACCTCCATATCTGCAGCGAACCTAGCAATCATCTCCTCTTGGGCTCTCCTAAATGCTTCTTCACTTTGAGCTCATCGTTGTAACTCTTGGCGAAGTTCATCCATTTCGCGTTTGTGATTATCCACATGTTTATCCAACATTTCGGCCATCACCAAAGCCGCCATGGTAGATGTTGCAGAGCTGCTCTGGGTTGATTGGAGAGGCTCGGTTGTTACTGCGGTACTAAGGATGGGAATTGTCGGTGGTGGAAGAAATGGTGTTGAAGCCGGTCTGGTTGGTAAGGGTTGTATGGGTGGAGGTTGAGTTGCTAAGGGTTGAGTTGTCACCATGATCGTAGGAGCAACAGACTCCTTTTCCACACTTGCTGAAATAGGGATTGATGGCTCCTTCGAAGTGGAATAATGTTCAGGTGACCCAAACTCATCAACATCATCTGGTTCCACGTACTCATCCTCAACATCTATCCTTGCACCTGAACCACTACCGCCAGTATCTTTCCTACTCCTTTGAATAGCAATCTTCATCATTTGTTTCTCAGTTTTATCAAGAGTAGGATCAACAATGTTTTCTTCGTCACGTAGACGCATCTCATCAGCCTTACCCTTTCCCTTCTTACCCTCAGTCTTCTTCTTCTTGGTTTCGGGTTCAGGTAACGCAGCTGGTTGTTTGCGTTTACCCTTACTCTTGACCGTTGTAGATGAGTCTTCTCCGGTCTGAAGGTTTGCTTTCAGCTTCTTGATTTCTATCTGCAGTAGCTTGTAATCAGCAGAACCTTTGATTTTCTCAGACAGAAGGTAATCAGGAATAGGACCCGGAATCACACCAATAGACGGTCCTTCATGCCTCAAATCCACAGTATCATCAGCTTCTTCAGTGTGATAGCGACTTGTTGCACGCCTATCAATAGTAGCATCATTCTTCATAAAATAATTAATGATAAGCTTGATAAACCGAGGATAAGGAAAGAAGTTTGTCTTCAGCTTCTTGTTATAGAAGAGTTGAAAGGTGAATTCTTCCCATATCAACAATGCATAATCTGCATTTGCAGCTTTGTACATGCCATAGAAGAGGTTTATTATAGGACTGCGCAAAGCATCATGGCCACTTATTTTTGGTGTAAGACATTTACTGAGAATACCCAACAATGCTCTCCAAGGTTGTCCTACTTTAGCAGTGGTAAATTCAGACGCAACTCGTATTTCCGGACATCCAAGAGCGTCAAATAACTCCACGAGTTCATCTTTAGTAGGATCCCTCGAGAATGACATGCCTTTGGGTGTATCCCGTATACCAAGAATCTTACGGAAATCTGAAACTGTGAGTGTCTGCTGCTTGTTGTCGATGGTGAAGGTGATCTTGTTTGAAGTGATTTCCTTGGTAGCCCAAAATTCATACATATACTCATAAGGCACCGAGGCACTACTCCTAAGGGCGTTCTTGAAATGAGAGTTATCGAGGATGGCTATGGCGACCTTAAAACCATGGTGAGTGGATTTTGAGACTTGCTTCAGCCGATAGTTGTTGGGTATAAACTTAAGGGTTCGTGCTTTAGCAATATCGGCTTCTCTAGATTCTTGGATTGCTTGTACTGTTGGATTAGTCATTGTATCTGCTTAAGATAAGACATGAAAGGTTGATGCACAAAAACATATAGATATATATCATTCTTACTTCTAAGCCTAACACATTTCATAACATAATACAACAAGTACATATAACATGCAAACAATAATAATCAAACAACTCTTCATCCGGAACTTTTCCTCATTCGGAACTTCTTCATCCGGAACATTCCTTCATTCGGAACTTCCTTCATCCGGAAGTTCTTCATCCGGAACTTCCTTCATCCGGAAGTTATTCATTCGGAACTTCCTTCATCCGGAAGTTCTTCATTCGGAACTTCCTTCATCCGGAAGTTCTTTCATTCGGAACTTCCTTCATCCGGAAGTTCTTCATTCGGAACTTCCTTCATTCGGAACATTCCTTCATTCGGAACTTCCTTCATCCGGAAGTTCTTCATTCGGAACTTCCTTCATTCGGAACTTCCTTCATCCGGAAGTTCTTCATTCGGAACTTCCTTCATTCGGAAGTTCTTCATTCGGAACTTCCTTCATTCGGAAGTTCTTCATTCGGAACTTCTTCATTCGGAAGTTCTTCATTCGGAACTTCCTTCATTCGGAAGTTCTTCATTCGGAACTTCCTTCATTCGGAAGTCCTTCATTCGGAACTTCCTCATTCGGAAGTTTTTCAGAAAAAAATCCTTCATTCGGAAGTTCTTATCCTTGTTCATCCGGAACATAGAAACTCAGTCTAAGAAGATTAATTCTAAACGCGTTTGTGAATTTCTAAGGCAATGTAAAGCATTTAAACATCATATCATACTAATCCGCACAAAACCCACCACAAATCCCTTAAATAATTAACCCTAATTAAGGAATAAACCCTAAATCTGATAATGTTAATTATTCGAATCAATTAAAGAGATATAGATGATGGATTAGACGAATTTATAAGTTAAATATTGATGATAATTACCTTAGTTTAACGAATGAACAGGAACGGATGGATTAAACGAGTTGTTTTTGAGTTTGTGTGTGTTTATCCAACAATGGCGGCAAAGATAGAAATAAACAGTGAAAAGAAAGTGAGGCGGGGTGGTGTAGTTTTGACTTAGGTCAATTGTTTGACTAGTTCCAATAAATATCACCTTTAGTCCCTCCAATTTCACTCCTTATCCTTTTTGTTTCTAACTTTTTTAATTCACTTAATCCTTGTTTAACTTACACACAACTTAGCAAACACAATCTATTAGCATATCTCCAATATCTAAAAGCAATGCCTATCACTTAGAACGAACACAAGTCGTATTCTAAAGCAAAACCACTCAATTACCATGTAGCCCTTAATTTTCACAATCACTTTTGAAAATCAATTTAATGACGAAGATGATTTTACTATTTTCTCCCCCTTAAACGATGACCCGTTTTCTATTTAAAGAGATGTAGTCATTGTTTAATGAGTCAAATAGTGATGAAAGCATTTCCAATTTATATCTTGAAAAATTTTGATTCGTGGTGTCAATAAGATTTCTCTTATTTTAACAAATTAATGCACTGAGACGTACATAAATTCGTGTTAGACCAAGTTATAAAGTAAACTTGATCCCTTTGCATGATTTGGCTTGTAAATCACGCCCGAGAAAATTAATTCCCGTTCTGAGCCAACGTTTTCCAAGGAAATACGTGACTTTAATATGAAAACCGGGTTGCAGTCAGAAATAACTACAAGCCATAATGGGCATGTTTTAAAAATGTACAACTTTTATACGGACTCTATTTATGGCACCGTGTCAATATTGATTGACATTTCTAAGGCCGTAAATATTACCGTACTAAAAGACATGCCCGTTTTAAAACGAAAAATATTTTTGGTTTTTCTTGATTTTATAATTTTTATGGTTTTTCTAGGTTTTATATTTTTTATGATTTTTGTTTGTTTTATATTTTTGTATTTTTCTTTTGTGGTTTATATATTTACGATAATATACATGATCACGAACAAAGGATACTCTGAATAGTTTACCACGACTATTCAGCTGATTCTTCTGCCAACTCTTTGAGAGTCGCTGGAGTGAATGATTTCATACCAAGCTTGTCGATCAAAAACTCGATTCGTCCTCGATCTAAGGCTTTGGTGAACATACCTGCCAGCTGGTACTCAGTAGTGACAAAATACAGCTCGATCACTCTGTTCTCCACCTGCTCCTTAATGAAATGGTAGCGAATGTCTATGTGCTTGGCCCGGGAGTGTTGAACATAGTTGCAGCAAAGGACAATGGCGCTCTTGTTGTCACAATACATCGGGATTTTGTTGAATCCCAAACCGTAGTCAGTTAATTGTGATCTCATCCAAAGGACTTGAGCACAACAACCGGACATGGCGATGTATTCAGCCTCCGTGCTTGATATTGCAGCGCTTTTCTGCCTTTTTGAAGACCAACTGATCAATCTATCTCCAAGGAGTTGCACAGATCCAGAAGTGCTACGCCTCGTGTCTTGACATCCAGCATGATCGGCATCTGCGTATGATATTAAAGCAATGGAGGAGTCTTTCGGATACCATAGACCACGATGAAGTGTTCCTTTTAGATACCGAAAGATCCTTTTCACAACATGTAGGTGCTTTTCGGTAGGCCGAGCCTGATACCGGGCACACATGCATACAACAAATTGCAAATCAGGCCTGCTAGCAGTCAGATATAGAAGGGTGCCGATCATTCTACGGTAAAGTTTTGGATCGACAATAGTCCCATTCCTATCTTCATCTAACTTGGATTTCTCCATCATTGGATTGTCCACGGGGTCATAATTTTCAAAGTTATATTTCTTAATAGATTCTAGAGCATATTTGGATTGATTAATAAAGATGCCTCTGGGATTCTGAGAAATCTGTAATCCTAAGAAAAATGAAATTTTTCCCATCATCGACATCTGAAAGCGTGTGGACATTATCTTCTCAAAGCGATTTGACAATTCTATGTTAGTGGCAGCAAATATTATATCATCAACATAAATTTGTACCAGAATCATGTCGTTGCCTTCCTTGAGAGTGAATAATGTGGGGTCCACCTTGCCTTTGGAGAAGCCTTCCGAAATGAGATATGTTGACAGGAGATCATACCACGCGCGTGGAGCTTGTTTCAACCCGTAGAGAGCCTTCTTAAGCTTGTACACATGATTAGGAAACTCCGTACTGACGAACCCATCCGGCTGACTAACATAGACTTCTTCCCTTAGTTCACCGTTCAAAAATGCCGTCTTCACATCCATTTGATAGACGATCATGTTCATATGAGCAGCATACGCAAGGAATAGTCTAATAGCCTCCAATCTAGCCACAGGAGCAAAAGATTCTTCAAAGTCTATACCCAAGGCTTGTTTATATCCTCTAGCGACCAATCTAGCCTTATTCTTCAATACCGCACCCATCTCATCAAGTTTAACCTTATAAACCCATAACAAAGTAAGGATGTTGACCTTGTCAGGGAGAGGAACCAATTCCCATACTTCAAGTCGTTGGAATTCATTTAGTTCCTCCTGCATAGCTTCAATCCAAGAAGATTGGGTCATAGCCTGCTGCCAATTTTTAGGTTCAACTTCAGAGAGAAATGCATCAAAGTAGCAATAAAGTGCACTCTCTTGTAATTGATGGCGTGTAGAGACGGGTCGATCTAGATCTCCAATAACATTCCTAATTGGGTGATCTTTTGTCCATTTAGTGCTATGGTTTTCAATCCTAGGTGGTCTGGAGTGAACAATAGAAGGAGCTTCTTCTGAGGTAGACGCGGCTGAAGGGTTTTCAGGGATCGCTACACCAAAGAAAGGAAGCTCTTGCAAGTGAGCATATTCCAAGTCGTGATCAATAAAATCCTCTTCCACATCATTAGGCACAAGTAGGGGTGATGATTCAGGTGTAGTTTGAGAATCACTTGGTGAAGGTGCATCCGGTTCAATGTGAATGGTAGATGCATTAGATAAAGGTTCATTAGCTTGAGCAACCACTTCAGGTATTGGAGTAATTACTACAGGCGCTGGAACTTCATCAGTCGGGGGATCGAAGAATTCATCAAACAACGGTTGAAACAGTTTATCCCACTCGGGCCTTGATGGTGGTAAAAATGATGTAGAAGTAGGATTATTGGGAACTAATCCGGAACTGATAGCACCGGTTCCCATCTCATGAAGCGCGGGTTCAGAGCTGTGTTGCTCAGAAGCCATCGCTGTCAGCTCATCGAAATCTGCGTCCATAGTTTCTACAATCTTGCCAAGACGACGGTTATAGATTCGGTATGCTCTTTTGGACGGTGAGTAACCAATGAAAATACCTATATCGGCTTTTGGTTGAAGCTTACCCAAGTTCTCACTATTGATGTTTGGATAACACAGAGCACCAAACACATGAAAAAATGAAACATCGGGTTTGCGGTCATGTAGAAGCTCATAAGGTGTTTTTCCATGGCGTTTCCGAATGATAGAACGGTTTTGGGTGAAACATGCAGTAGAAATAGCCTCTGCCCACAAGAATAATGGAGCGTTCACATAAATAAGCATGGTCCTAGCAGCTTCCATAAGTGTACGATTCCGTCTTTCAACGACACCGTTTTGTTGTGGAGTGCGTGCAGCGGATGTTTCATGTGATATACCAACTCCTTCATAATAATCACGAAGAGTCTGGTTGACGAACTCTGTACCATTGTCTGTACGAATACGGCGGACAGTGGTATTCAAACGTACCTAAATGAATTTCAGAAAAGTGATGATAGCCTTCGGTGCTTCATCCTTTGTACGTAGAAATCTAACCCATGTAAACCTGTAGAAATCATCCACAATTACCAGAATGAATTTCTTACCGCTCACACTTTCAGTTCTCATCGGCCCACAAAGATCCATATGCAAAAGATGAAGTTTTTCTTGATTGGTGTCTTCAGCTTTGGGCTTGTAAGATTTCTTGGTACTTTTCCCCCTTGAACACGCGGAACATAAGTGGTCCTTGTGAAATTTAAGCTTTGGAAGACCACGAACTAAATCGTTTTTAGCCAGATGATTAATAGCATCAAAGTTAAGATGAGATAATCTGCGATGCCATAACCATGACTTGGTCTTAGATGCTTTAGAGAGAAGACATACTGGAGAGGCGGCCATCATGTCTTGTAAGGACAAGGTATAGACATTTGCACCACGAGATCCCTTCAACAAATCTTTTCCTTCCAAGTTGCGGATGAAACAAGTGTGTTGTCGAAAAGCAACCTCAAGGTTGGAATCACAAAACTGTCCTACTGAGAATAAGTTATGACCAAGACCTTCTACATAGTATACCCTTGAAATCGTCACGTTTCCAATCTGATATTCACCATACCCCATAATCTTTGCTATATGATCATTCCCGAATTTAACCGTACCAAGAAACTTGCTGACGAAATTTCGGAGCATCGAGCGATTTCTGGTCATATGTTTTGAACAACCGGAGTCCAAATACCACAGGATGATTTGGACCACCTGAAAATATCACCACACGAAGACAATGTAGAGGTATCGGAATCTGAGTGTTCCTTGTTATTAGCAGGTACAGATTTAATAATCTTAGATTTGCTAACTCTAGGTTTCTTAGATTTCCTAGCCTTCTTTTTCTTACTAGGTGGTGTAGATTCTAGTTGGCTTAAATCCTGAGGTATTTCTTCACTGATAGGCACTATAGTGGGGGCTGACCTAATTAAAGGGCACTGTTTCCATACTTGAGTGCGAGTGTTCCTAACTAAAGGACGCTCAGACCTAACCTCAATGGATGCATTCCTAGTTAAAGGGCACATTTTTCCATCTAATGTAAAGGTCCTACCAGTGGGACGCCATTGCCAGCCAACTTGGGCACGAGTTCTACCCGTTGGCTTCCATTCAAGACCATTCTTAATAGCATTCATTTCATTAACGTGATCAATCAGACACAAATCATGACGTTGGGAAAACATACATTCATTACAATTCCAACAATTCAAATCAGAATTCACGAATGGTTTAGGCTGCTGCACAGGCGCAGAGCTTTTAGTCTTAACATGATTCTTTTTATTTAAAACTGAACTAGCATTCCTATTGTGAACTTCTACTTTCTTCTTTGTGGCACTACTAGTGAAGGGCTTGATCTTAGCTTTCTTGAGTGGCGATCCTTTAGCCTTAGTAGTCTCTTTTAATCCTGTAGAAGGCAAAGTGGGAACATTAGCAACAGATTTTAAAGGTGTCTTACTTGATTGTGCCAATGACGGTTTCGCTCCTGGAGTCTTATTAAATGGAGTGACAGCAATGGGCCTATTATTAAGTAGTGCAGAACCTGGTGTACCTATGTATTGCAAATATGCTAGGCAATATTAAACTCGCTTAACATATTCATGAGCCGAATAATAGTCGCTACTTGAGGGATCTAAGGCATAAAGATCGTCTAAAATATCCCTAAGAAGATCGACATGCTGAATGGAATTCCTCATGTAATCATTGTAGGTAACCGGGTTTCTCTTATGAAGCGGATTCTTATAAAGCACTACTGACTTGGTTGTTGGAGCACTAGTGGACGGTGCAGAGTCGGTAGCTAAGTTATCAACAACTTCTTGTCGGGTGAGAAGAAGTGTCTCCTTTAACTCAGCCAAAACCATATTTTTGTCTATGAGCAGGATGTTCAAATCAGAGATTTCCTCGCACTTCTGGTTCAGTTGTTCAACAAAAGATTGTTGCTGTGCCGCATTAAAAGCGAAGCGTTCTTCTAGTGAACCATAAAGAGCGGATAATCCCTGTCTTGTCCGATCTGTCTCCCCTAGAACAGACGAAAGTCTAATTTCTAAGACTTGGTTTTTAGACTCTGCAGCCTCTAGTTCCAATTTTAATGTTTCCTTTGATGATACCTCTCTCTTCAATCTCATGATTTCTTCCTCTAATGTCATAACAATTGCAATCATCTTGTCACTAGTCTCAACACCGTTTTCACAACCATTTGATATCAAAAGATCCTCATTTTGAGTTTGTTGTTTTAATTCTAAAGATATACAATGTTGTTCGAGTTGATTAAAGCGTTTTGAAAGTAAATTGTAAGAATCTTGTAGCTTTAAAAACTCAGCGTTAGATTCGTGACAAGAATGATTATCTACCTCATTTACAGTATCAGCAACATTTACAGAAAGATCACAAACATCATCATATATATGCACATCATCACAATTAATCATAGCGGATGTAAGCTCATTCGAATAATTAACATTTACAGTAGTAAGCACATCACACGAGATTACTGCAGACAAGAATCGGTCATATTCGGTTAAAATCTTTTCTTTTTCAATTAGTTGTAGTTCGTAAGCGGTGTCCATTTCATAAAACACTTTTTGAACTTCACCAATTTCAAACACAAGATTTTCCTTAAGAGATGCAAAAGTTCCTTTTAGACTTTCGACAAACGGATTGATCTCATTTTTAAACACCTCGTTCATATGTTCAAAAGCCCATTCTCCGGCATTTAAGCCATTTGAAGTCGTACAATCCAAAATGACCTTGTCAAAATTAGTAAAGTATTGATTAATCTCTTGCAAGTTTAACCATACAGTACTAACAGGTGGAAGATCCTTTGGAATTTCCTTAGGACCTTCCATATTGACAAGTGTAGGAAATGTACTAGGGTTTTCTTCATCTAATATGTAGGTCGGTGCTGTTATGAGATCTTTGTCCATATGGAAGCGAATTCTAAAATCCGTTTTTGCAAGCTCCTTATTCAATTTAAAATAATCACACTCGGGATATTTTGCAGAATTGTATGACCGATCCTCATCAACTAGATCCTTACTTGTTCGATCATCGGGAAAAACAATCGGGTCTAAAGCCAATCCTAATTGAGTTGCATTATAAAGTCTAGGACTATGTCTTAAAGCTTGTTTTGCATACCGTGGATTAGGGGGAAGGCCTTTTAGACGTGATAAGTTAAACTCTCTAAACGAAGCATCAAATAAATGAACTAGTTGAGAAGCAGCGTATTGTCTTAACAGCAAGTAATCTAGACTTCTAATCTTGTTAGTAGCATTAATCTCCATTTCATTCTTCTTAGACTCGAGTGATTCAAAATCTGTTTGAAGTTTTTGAAAATTAGTGACCACTAACTCTTTTTCTTGAAGTTCATTAGACAGATTTGCTCTTAAGTTTTCTATTTCTTGCAAGTGACCCATTTGTTTGTTTCTAAAGTGATCATATTCGGGATTAGTTAGAACACTAGACGAAGGCACTAGTTCCAAGGTTTGAACTTTCTCATTGCTTAAGGCAAGCTCATCAGACAAATTCTTATTCTTAGCTAAGGTTTCTAAGAGTGCAGCATTCATTTGGCTAAGTAATGTAGCAGGAACCATGACCAAATCTTGTTGAGCAGGAGTAGGCGTATGCGAAATGGGTCCCGGTTGTGATTCACTCAAAGTCTGGGGACTCACATTGATATTGCTATCATTGTTTGTCTCCTCGTTTGAAAGACTCATCACCGAAGATTCATTCGAATCAGCACTCTCTTGCACAACTTGATGTGGTTGAATACTAGCATCAGTGGTATTATCGGTGGTATTAATAAGTACCTCAGATCTCTTTTCTGGCCCTAAGCTGGAGATAGTTGCCATGAGAGCAGCCTTTGCAGATTGAAAGTCATCACAGTCTGAGTCATACGCATCGAGATCATCTGCTTGGTATGCTGCATTCTGTGTGGTGACCATGTCTTGTTCAGCAATCCCTGGATCAGCAAGAAATGCAAGCTCCTCTTCATCAAGTTCCCTTCCTTGTGCTTGAGCATTCACCAGATAGATCTTTTCTGCAAACCATTGTCCATCCCTTCTCCTCTTGGGTTTCTTACAATCCCTGGACATATGACCCTCTTCCTTGCAGTTGTAGCATGTAATCATTCTCAACTTGCCTGTATTAGCCCGTGGAGGATTGTTGACCATTGGAGCAGGAGCAGGATTGACCGTGCGAGCATTGGTTGATGTGGAAGGTCTCCCCTGATATGGTTGAATTGGCTGAACCATTACCCTGCCATTCTCAATTGTAGCTTGTTGGCGAGAATTGGATGAATTCCTCAACTGATTGTTGGTAGGAGCTGATCCCCTAAATCCTCGTTTGCTTAAAGTCCTTGTGAGATAGGCAGACATAGTGGTTAACACTTCAACTGGATCAGCACCTTGTTTAAATACAGGAACGGGGACTTCCTCATCATCACAGTACATTGCTTGATCTTGAGCTGCATAATCACTAGAAGGAATACTCATTTGATCAGGGTAGCTTGTTGGATATGCTGCATTCTCTTGATAAGATGAATATGAAGATTGAGCATAAGGTGCAGTACTTTCAGGGTGATGTTGTATAGCATATTGTGAAGAAGGTGCACTGAACCGATATTGTAGCTGATGTGAGGTGGGTGGTTGTGGTAAAATCGAGTATTGGGGAAAGGCTGGTGTCATGTAAGGTGATGGATGATAGGCTTGATGTCCCAAAATATAAGGAGTGTTGTTGTGAGACAAGCTTGGTTGATTCGCCATCAAAGCTAATGAATCAGGGTACATACCTCGTGGAGAACGGTGCATGATCACATGTTTTTCATGCTGCTGAAGAAAAGCATATAGTTGAT
The DNA here is from genome assembly GCA_025667525.1 of Glebionis coronaria. Lineage (NCBI taxonomy): Eukaryota > Viridiplantae > Streptophyta > Magnoliopsida > Asterales > Asteraceae > Glebionis > Glebionis coronaria. The sequence continues at coordinate 173,582,366 of CM046881.1, read as the reverse complement.
CCAAATTGCACTTATGCAAATCCCTGGTTAACTTAACATCGGTAATGTACTCACCCCATTCAGCTTGAGGTAGAGTATTCAAGAATTTGGTGTTAACCTGGAATGGTGCAATCACCAGATTGTATACATTCAGATCATTCATAAGTGTGGTGAATCTGAAGTAATAATCATGAAGCGTTTCCCCTGGGTTGTAAGTGAATCTGTCAAACAGGTCATACAACTGACATTCCCTTTCCTATTTTGTGAGAGACGTGCCTTGTAGCAACACCTTAAGACGTTCCCATAAATCCTTTGCCACCGTATACTGACTCACCATCCTATAGATGTCATGGGGAAGAGCTTGGAGAATTGTTTGAAGAGCTTTCTCGTCTGCATCGGCAACAAGTTGTTGGGCTGGTGTAAGTTCTTCAAATTCTCTTGGTCGAGACACATTGTTAGCCACAATGGTACCATAGTCAAGTGGACCATTCAATATTGACTTAACCATAAGCCTCCCATAAACCGGGTTTCCCTTAAGATAAGACATCATCCGGCCTTGCCAAGCTTCAAAAACTTCTTTGATGAGCATTGGCGGGCGATTATCCGTTCCCGTAATCACCGAAATATCCGTAAGTGATGTCATCTGAGGCATTACTGAATTCGGATTCATTTTGTTAACTTCAAAGAGACAAAGATTATCGGTTGATCGAGCAGTGAAGTAAAGCTTGTGAATTGTGTTGAGTTTTTGTTGTACGAAACCAAGATTAAATCCTCTAAAAAATCGTCGAAAAAACAAGCAAAATAACCCTTGATTCGGAACTTTTTGTTGATTCGGAAGTTTGATTCGGAAGATTTAGCTTGGAATTACCTTGATTCGGAACTTTTGGCTTGATCCGGAACTTCTTGGTTCGGAACTTCTTGATCCGGAACTTCTTGACCCTGAACTTCTTGACCCGGAACTTCTTGATCCGGAACTTCTTGATCCGGAACTTCTTGATCCGGAACTTCTTGATCCGGAACTTCTTGATCCGGAACTTCTTGATCCGGAACTTCTTGATCCGGAACTTCTTGATCCGGAACTTCTTGATCCGGAACTTCTTGATCCGGAACTTGTTGGTTCGGAACTTTTGCTGAATAATCAGAAACTTGTTCCGATGAACAGTCGAACACTAAAAATGAAGATTAAGCCCAAATTTTGACCAAATAACCCAAAAAGTTTTGTGATTTCAACAATAGTAAGTAAAAACTAATACTTATCCACTAATCCCAATCACAAAAACACCAAAAACACCAAGAATCAAGATGGTTTTTCTTAAAGAACACTAATACAATCAAAAACTAAAAAACCACACAAATCACTACCTTAAATCACCCCATAGCTCTTGATACCAAATGTAGAATATTGATAACCTATGAATCTATGAAGGGGTTTGTTGATTTCTAGAGAGAGAAAGTTAGAGAGAGAAAGTGAGAGAAACTATGTGTTATTTTATTTAAATGGAAACTAGTAAATGACAACAACCAACCCCTTTCCATGGTGGAAAGGGGTATTTATAGTTCCAAGCAAACATGGGATTGGGCCGGTCCATGACAAGCCCATGGACCGGTTCTTACTTAAGTTAATAAGCAACTAACAACTATTTGTTAACTACGAGCTATTACAACATAAATAATATTGTGGAGTGACCGAAACTTCTAATATACGTAAAAACGTATTTCTAACATTGCAGGTACTCCTGAAGAGCAGGCACACCACTTTAGGTGGGCTCTTCGCACATCGGTCGCGAACAATCTGGTGTGTGCTACGTTCAACACTGTAGAACAAGTGGCCGATGCAGCACGTAAGCTGGAGATGCTGCAGGAGAGAGATGAGTTCGGGGAAGCTGAGAGACCCGACAAGAGGTAAAAATTCGTATTCAAGCGGTGATCAATCTGTATACATTCCATATATGTCAACTATTCATCTCTTTAAATGTATCTTCCAGGCAGAAAACCGGGGACCGGTCTCAGCCGGCTACTTAGCAACAACCTCATCAGCCCAAGGGAAACGGTCAGACTAACGACCGTTCTGCTACGGATAGGCGTGGTGGTAATGATAATTACCGCAACAACGCTGGACACTCCAACAGCAGCAGGTCCTAATACTTACGCATTTCATTATGATTTCATGTTATAACTCATATTCTGACACTTTAGCAAAACGTCTACCAGGAACCATGGAAACGGTAGGGACCAGAACCAGAGAGGTTCACAGCCTAGCCGTCAAGCTATCACTGGTATTCAATCTTACGATTTTCCGCATTGTCCTTTGTACCCTATTATCATGTCTTATGTAAAATGTTTTATCAGGTTCCCAGCCAGCCAGAGCACCTGCTGGAGGATTTACTCATCCTCTTTGCTCTACTTGCCACCGTAGGCACCCAGGGCCATGTCGTCGTAACACTGACGCATGCTTCAAGTGTGGTCTTCCTGGCCATATCATGAAGGATTGCCGTAAGGGCGAGATGGAGGGTACATCGGGACATGCTGATTCCAAGCCGCCTCCTACTACCGGGCGTGTCTACACGACATCTTGAGACCAGGCCAACAAGTCTACAGGTACCATCACTGGAATCTTGTATATGTATGGTCAAGTTGCATGTGTTCTTTTCGATACGGATGCTACTCACTCGGTTATTTCTACTGCTTATGCTAAGAACATTAGGATGCTCCCCATGCCACTAGAAAATAGGCTTACTATTTCCACGCCTTTGAGGGACTCTGTATTAATCACCCATGTATACAAGAGTCTTCCCTTAGAATTTGACGATAAGGTTCGACCTGTTGACGCACTTCCGCTGGACATGAATGACTTCGACATGATTTTGGGCATGGATTGGCTATCCAAGCATCATGCTACCATAGACTACCATTCATATCAAGTTATCTTCGGTGATGTTAATGCACCAGAGTACATTCATAACGGGTTCATACCCGTACGGTCTGTACAAGTCATATCTACCCTGCAAGCGCGTGCACTACTATCACATGGCTGCGAGGGTTATCTAGCTACGGTTCACGACATGGATGCTGAATCCCCATCAATTCAGGATCAACTTATAGTGTCAGAATTCCAAGATGTTTTTCCAGCAGAACTTCCGGGCATACCACCTGCACGAGAAGTGGAATTCAGTATCGAGCTTATTCCAGAAGCTGAACCAATCTCCAAGGCTCCTTATCGCATGGCTCCCATAGAGCTGAAGGAGCTGAAGGATCAACTGCAAGAACTTTTTGAACGAGGTTTCATTCGACCGAGCGCATCTCCATGGGGCGCACCGGTCTTGTTCGTTAAGAAGAAGGACGGCAGTATGCGTCTATGCATAGACTATCGCGAGCTCAACAAGATTACTATCCGGAATAGATATCCACTGCCACGTATTGACGATCTGTTTGACCAACTCCAAGGGGCCAAACACTTCTCCAAGATTTATCTTAGATCAGGCTATCACCAACTACGGGTCAAGGATCAGGACATTGCTAAGACTGCCTTTCGTACCCGCTATGGCCACTAAGAGTTTGTAGTTATGCCATTTGGCCTGACAAATGCTCCAGCAGTGTTCATGGATTTGATGAACAGAACCTTCCATGAATTTCTGGAGAAGTTCGTCATTGTCTTCATCGATGACATCCTGATTTTCTCAAAGTCCAAGGAGGAACACGAAGACCATCTTCGTAAAGTACTACAGATTCTTCGCCAAAAGCAGTTGTATGATAAATTCTCCAAGTGTGAGTTTTGGTTAGACAAGGTGGCATTCTTAGGTCACATTGTATCAGCAGAAGGAATCACTATGGATCCAGCGAAGGTTGAGGCCATTACTAAGTGGCCAAGGCCGACATCAGCGATGGAAGTCCGCAGTTTCTTAGGCTTAGCTGGCTATTACCGTAGGTTCGTGGAGAACTTTTCCCGCTTAGCACTACCATTGACCAAACTGATGCGGAAAGGGGAGAAATCCGTCTGGACTGAAGAACGAGAGAAGAGCTTTGAAGACCTGAAGCAGAAGCTAGTATCTGCACCTATTCTTACTCTCCCATCTGGTACGGGTGGATTTCAAATCTACAACGATGCATCGGGGAAGGGACTTGGTTGTGTTCTCATGCAACATGGGAAAGTGATCGCGTACGCTTCACGGAAGCTTAAGCCTTACGAAGAGAATTACCCCACGCACGACCTAGAACTTGCTGCAGTCGTGTTTGCATTGAAGATATGGAGGCACTACTTATATGGAGAATCATGTGACATTTTCACGGACCACAAGAGCTTGAAGTATATCTTCACTCAGCGTGAATTGAACATGAGGCAGAGGAGATGGTTAGAGCTGTTGAAGGATTATGACATTAATCTACAGTATCATCCCGGAAAGGCAAATGTAGTAGCAGATGCTCTTAGGAGGAAGTCCGGAATGATCAACGGCATTAAAATCGAAGAGGAAATCATAAGAGACTTGGAGCGACTTGACATCGAAATCATGGTACGTGGACAACACGGTTACTGGGCTAATCTTAGAGTAGAACCCGAGTTACTCTCTAAGATCAAGGAAGCTCAGAAGGATGACGGAGAAATCTGGGCGATAATACAGAATTTGGAGAAACAGACAGAATTCAGATTAGATGCAGATGGTATCGTATGGCAGTGTACGAGACTTTGTGTTCCTGATAACCAAGAACTTCGGGAAGCCTTGTTAGCTGAAGCTCATAGCTCCCCATTCTCTATACATCCTGGTTCGACTAAGATGTACCACGACATCAAGCAGTACTTTTGGTGGAGTGGTATGAAACAGGATGTGGCCACTTACGTCTCCAAATGTCTTACCTGCCAGCAGGTTAAGATTGAGCATCAGCGATCTGGCGGTCTCCTTCAACCGTTTGATATTCCAGAGTGGAAGTGGGACAAAATCACCATGGATTTTGTTACTGGTCTTCCACCTACCAAGAGGAAGCACGATGCAATTTGGGTTGTCGTGGATCGACTTACCAAATCAGCTCATTTCTTACTGATCCGCAAGGAAGATCCGGTAAGTAAACTCGCTGATACAGACAGAAGAGAGATCATGAGACTCCATGGTGCACCATCCAGCATCGTCTCAGACAGAGATCCTCGATTCACTTCGCGCTTTTGGAAGAGTCTGCAGAAAGCTTGGGGTACACAACTTAAGCTTAGCACGGCTTTTCACCCTCAAACGGACGGACAGTCAGAACGAACCATTCAGACATTGGAAGATATATTGAGGTCATGTGCGTTGGAATGGACGGGTGATTGGGACGATTACATCTGTTTGGTGGAATTTGCATACAACAACAGTTGGCACGCGAGTATCAAGTGTGCTCCTTTCGAGATGTTGTATGGCAGAAAGTGTCGCGCCCCAATTTGCTGGGATCAGGTTGGCGAGCGAACACTTGAAGGACCAGAAATCATAGAGATGACCAATGAAAAGATCGCAGTAGCTAAGTAGAAAATTCAGGAAGCACGGTCACGTCAGAAGAGTTACGCCGATAAGCATCGTAGGGACATACATTTTAACGTAGGAGATCACGTCTTCCTTAAGGTTTCGCCGGCACGTGGTGTTAGACGCTTCGGGATTAAAGGGAAGCTCAGTCCTCGTTTCATCGGACCGTTTGATATCATTGAACGAATCGGTGAAGTATCTTACCGATTGGTGTTACCTCTGCAGCTTTCGCATGTGCACAATGTGTTTCGTGTGTCCTTACTCAGAGGGTACCAGTATCATCCCCTTTACATGGTTTAGTATCCACTGGAACAGATACGTGAAGATCTCACTTTCATAGAAGAACCCGAACGAGTTCTTGACAGACAAGATCGAGTCATGAGAAGGAAGACGATTCCATTCGTCAAAATCCTATGGAGGGATCATACCGAGCGGGAAGCCACTTGGGAAACAGAGGAGTCTATCCGGGCTTCTTACCCTCATTTCATATTTTGAATTCGGGTATGTTCTTCTTTTCCAGTTTACTTTATCTATAATTCGGGGACGAATTATTCTTTTTAGGAGGGAAGAGTTGTAAAACCCGCATGCTTTTACCATGAATAGTACCCTTAAGATCGTACGTACTAGATTAAAATTTTCCTATTATAGCATGATTACGATTACGTGTTAGGATTTTACGTATTACGTACGTGTTAGAACACGATAAGTATTTACTACACACGAGCACGCAATAATTATTTGACAATAATTAATCACGAACATGCGATCATGAAAACATGAACGTAATTAAATCACGAACTATTATTAGTTACGTATATATATTTATTACGAGCATAAATAAATATATTAGGTCACGGTAATTATTTAACGAAAACACATTAAACGCGAACACAAATAATCACGAACGAATAATTAAACAACGAGACACGGAAAACGGTACGGGTACCCTATGTGGGGCCCCTACCCGCGGCTACAAGGGAAAGATGGGCGAAGCCCATCTCAATTCTTACTAAGGAGGGTAAAAGGAAAAACCACTACTCATTTTCACTTTACAGAAGATTTTACAACAACCTAAAAGTTCTTCCTCCTCCTCTTCTTTTCTTTTGGCCGCCACCTTCAAACACACCAAAGGAGGTGTTTATTGATCTTTGATCTTGGATTTGTTGCTAGTGTTCGTGTTTGTTCATCCTTGTTTAGAACCACGCATTCGGTAATTCTTTTAAACCCTTTTCTTTTTATTTAATCTTTTAAATAATTAAGAACATGATATGTTTTTTTTGAAAAACCTAATTAAATCATAGATCTAACATGAAATTGGTTTTGGAATAAATCAAAAGGGATGTTTTAGGGGTGTTTGTTCTTGGCCGCCGCCTAAACCGAACCCAAGGGGGTCTCGGTTTGGCTATTCGACCACCACCGAGACCATATGGTTCCGGTTGGTTGGTGTGGGTCCCACGGTAGCAACAAGACAAAGGTAACCCCGAAGTGGTTCGGGGTATGGTGTCGATTTCATGTCCGGTTCATGGTTCTTAATCAAGATCCGGTTCACGGTGTATGTTAAGATTATTTTTTTTATAATCTTATGTTAAAATTAAATTAATGAACATGACATGATTAATTTAATAACATGACTTAGGTTATATTAATTATTAAAATCATGAAATTATTAACCTAAGTATTGTTATATTTTTAGACTTATAATTAATTAATTATTTAAAAACCATGGTTATAATTAATTAATTAACATGACTTAGGTTATATTATTAATAAATAATAATACATGTTTTAACCTAAGTATTTAACTTTATTTAATTAAAAACATGATATACTTTAATTAAATATTTTAACCTATAGTTTATTTTAATTACATGAAATAATTAATAAACTATACATTATATCATATGACTTAGAAAATAATCATGAAAACACTTAGGCTTATATACTTAGCTTATTTAACCAGCTTATTTCTAATTATGGAAACTTCTATTTTTAGAAACTTATTTAAATAAGGCGACTATTCTATTTATGGAAACGTTCTATTTTTAGAAACTTATTTATTTCAAGCAGCTAATCTATTTATGGAAACTTATTTAAAAAAGGCAGCTAATCTATTTATGGAAACTTTCTATTTTTAAAAACTTATCTATTTTAAGCAGTAATTCTATTTTTGGAAACTTTCTATTTTTTTGGAAACTTTCTATTTTTTGAAACTTTCTATTTTTGGAAACTTTCTATTTTTAGAAACTTTCTATTTTTGGTAACTTTCTATTTTAGGAAACTTTCTATTTTGGAAACTTGCTATTTTAGTAAACCTGTTATTTTTGGAAAGTTACTTATTATTACACAGTAAGTATAATAATACATGAAATACCTGAAATACTTAATCAGAGTAAACATAATATAAGATAAACACAGTTTAAGGCTTTAAACAGTGAAACATGATAAGAACATATAAAATAAGTTAAGACATGACATAAAATCAGTTACGTATTAGTAAGCAGATACTTATTCATGAATGTATTTATGTAGCATTAGTGATACGGAAGTAGGATTCCTCTCAGTTCATCATCTTCGTTCACTGGACATAAGGTACAGATTCTCGTCCTTTCAGTATGGATATTCTTTCCTTATTAGGATTCCCCGTATGCAGCCAAATATTTTCCCGTAGTATAAGTTATGTGTTGAATTGCTTATGTTTAATTTAGAATACCTATAGCCATATACATGCATGACTAGTTTCACCTAGTTATGGAGGTACCATAACCATAACATTAGAGGCACTGATGTTATGACTTCACCACGGCGGAGTGATTGCTCGTGGCGTCCCTTAAGCTTTTTGCCATTTATATTATATTTTATCATGTGGGGCGTATGGGTGCATCCTAGTTACATGTTTTCAGTCAGGATTTCATGGTGAATGTGGTGTGTGCCTTGCATCCTTCACAAGGAGCTGATCCCTCCTACCCAAAAACCAGTATATTAAATTAGAGGCAGCCCCTCTAATTTACATGATGAGGTCACCCCTCCAAGTATTCATGCACGGTGGATTTTCATGACCTATATTGGCTAATGGTAAAATATGATAAACAGTTTTTACAAGATAAACATAAAGCTTTTCAAACTATAAAACCAGTTTTATCAAGACTTAACCAGATTACTCGGGACTTAGTTTCTTCTGTTGTTATATGTTATATGCTTATCATATTCATGCTTTATTGTACATCCGTGCACTGAGCATTTTGCTCAGCCGTTTTCCTTTTCTATGTTCCAAAAACGGCAGGTACTCAGGGACGCTCGTAGACTTTAAGAGTACGTGCATATGGACTGGAAGCTTTCTAGCCTTTCTTTACTTTATGCATTACTTTTCTTTTGATACATTGCTATGGACATTGTTTAGTCCTTTCCTTTACTATACCTATGTTTGTGTGTGATGAGCTTTACTTTTGGACTACCGATGTTTGATTCCGGTATTTTCCTTTTATGGTCATGTAATGTTTAGACATTTTTCCTTGTATGCTTTGATGACACGCCATAATTACATGTGATATTTCCATTATCAAAATGGGGTGTTACACCATTAGATTATTATTGCAATTCACCAATCAACGTAATCTTATGTAATTTAGATCTTTAACAAATCTTTATTTTAATATGATTTAGTCCATATTATTTTTTTCTAAAAAAACCCTTGTTTACAACAATTCAACAATTTTTAATATAAACAAGTTAAAAAACTAAATCATAAACACATAATAACAATTTATATGTGCAATAAATAAATCAAATAGCCACATGCATACGATTTATTCAATAATCATCAAATCTAAGTTTTTATATTCATATAAAAGTCTTCCTTAATTCAAGATTTATTGAATCAAATAATTACGTAGCACATAAAATCATATAAACATATAATTTTACGATCCATGAAAACATGCACGTTATCATGGATTCTCCCACAAATCTTAACAATTAAATCTCTACGGATCGTAGCCATACATGACATAACAATTAATAATGTAGTTTAATCTAAAATTATCCCACATGTAATTTAGGGTTTCAAAACAATTTTTTTTATAAAAATTCGGCCAAGACCCTAATTTTTAAAATCAAAACCCTAATTTTAAGTAAACCTAAAAAACATTTAGTTTTAACTCAAAACAACTATTAGTTAAAAAACGTTAGATTTTCGATAATTATAACATGTTAAGACGGCGCTCTGATACCACTGAAGGTTTATTAACATCATAACAATTATATAAAACCCTAAACGAGATCAAAGCACACATATAGGGGAAGCGATTTAACAAGATAATAATTCACAATTATAATTAATAGAATTAGGGTTACATACCTTTATGCTAAAGTAAATCCACAAGAAGAAGAACGAATCACCAATTGGGCTTAATAACGAACAGCACCAAGATATAGTCTAAAGTAAGACTATATTACGATCTTGTACACACGTAATACAACGAGCTAACTGTGATTCTAGAACGTGTAAACCGAGCTATAACGCTTGTAAGAAATCTACCCAACAACCCTGGAGAGGGGCTAGGACTAGATTTATACTTAAACCGAGCACCAAGAAAAAACCACACCAAACCCCTTTGTGGGTTATGTTGCGATCGACCAAGAGAGGGGAGAAAGACAGATTGATAATTGTGTGGAATAATGAGGGTAAGGGGTTGTATATATACTCCTAATAAATCTTGTATCCCAAACAAATAAAAGGAAAGATTTTCCCCTTCCCCTTTTGTGCCCTAACCGACATTCGAACATCCCTTCATAGGGTGTTCCGGAATCTTCCGTCCTTCTTTCTTTCTAATCCTCTTTCTATATATTCTTTAACACTCGTTAATACTTAACTCTTAATTATTTAATGATCGTTAGAGTTATATATATATATATATATATATATATATATATATATATATATATATATATATATATATATATATATATATAGAGAGAGAGAGAGAGAGAGAGATGGGATCATTAGAAAACAACATCTCAAAAAAAACCTAGAAAACATGATTCCCCACCCTTTTTTTCTTTCTGCCCAAACTACAAGGGCTATTTTGAAAATGTTACAAACTTTGGGGTAGAAGTTATATTTTTCATTCTTTTTTTATTCTTAAGCTCAAGGGCTTTTATGTAACTTACTTTATTTTCTAGGGACTATTATTGTATTCTTTTATATTTTTTATGTTGACAGAGTGTTTTTGTATTTTTGTTCTTCGTATTTCATGTTTGCCTGTTACCGTTTTTTGTTACCGTTTTCTTTTTGTTACCGTTTTTTTTGTTACCGCTTATGTATTTCATGGTTTTGGTTTTGATGAATGGAGTTGATTTTTTCTTCATTTTTTTGTTTGTTTGAATTTTTTGTATTGGCAGGAATTTTCTAACCAACTGGATCATACAAATGGATCCAACTAGTTTGGAACTATACGAATACCAGGCCATTAACAAGCCTATTCTCTTCTACAAAAATATCATAAACTATTAATTTATAGAAACATAACTGCTTGGTTCGACTTCAAGCCAGAACAAAAGCTTATCAACATATGACAAAAGATTGAACTGCACTTTATATCCTTGAGTGAATCCAATAATCCAAACATATTTCCAGCGTCTTTACCCACTTCCCGCGTCTCTTCGACTTCAAGTGCAACTAAATTTTCCTGTAATCGACACTTTGACCAAACAACATTCCCTACACACTCGTTTTCATTGATGCACGACAACACAATAGCACAAAGACTTTGTATTTTCTTCATTATATCACGAACAATATTTGATTCACGGATCCTATTAAACAGGTTATTGACTCCTGCGAGAACTAACTCATAAGCATCTTTGGTTTCTTCTACCAAATCTGAGAAAAAAAAACTAAATGATGATTGTTAAGGGCATATATAAAAATGATTAAAATTGATGATTTCAGTTACAATTCAATGCTTGAAACCCATCACATAATCGTTTGTATGAAACCTGTAGTATTTCAAACAAGATAGACCAACCGATATAACACAATCTCATCAGTCATCATACAAGTTTCCACACGAGAGAAACTGAGAAATCAGATAATATAATACAACGAATCAAAATTATCCTACAATTTTCTTTTATTGAGAGTAGGGGTAGTCGACATTCATCAATTTGAGTAGATGGAATGAACCAATGTGTAGTAATTAATATATATGAAAAGAGACAAATGGCCACACCTAAAAAGATGCAGACATCTAAACCTACATCTAAACCTTCATCTAAACCTACATCTAACACTATCCTTGACGTTGGAACAATTTGAAAAGAACCCGAGATAGTAGCCGGAATTCAGCAATTTGAGCAGATGGAATGTATCAATTTGTATTATTATATGAAAAGAGACAAACGGCTATACCTCAAGATGTTAAACGAAAAGGATGTCCACATCTAAACCTACATCTAACACTATCTTGGTTTTACTATAGACAATCCATTGTTATTGTGCCCGACCAGTTTGCAACAAACATACTCTAACATCAAAAGCGACTTACACAGATATACAATTAAACGCCTAAACTTATGGTTCCTGTATGGAGCAACCAACTTACCAAATAGCGCCTATCAACAAAATATTAGACCTAACCAGAGCCAACCAGAGTGCACCAATAAGTTAGCATGTTAAGGTACTTAAACTAGGTTAGTGCCAAATCTAAGTTGCACTTGGCGTAGTTAAACTAGATTTATGCTTAGGCCAAAGACAAATATATGCTCAAACCACAGACCAAATCAAACTACGTTTTATGCTAACGTAACAAGACATATTGGAATCTCACTCACAACCAAAACAAAATAGAAAAACTTATTGAAACTGTTATTGTAAATATCATCTTAAAACTGTAATGCCAACGTTCATCCTTAGAGTATGGGAATAACAACAGTAAGGAGAGTACACATACATGAAAAACACAATAAATACAAACTAAACGAGACTAATGTAGAAGCCATAGAAAAATATTGACTAACATAGAACTCTATAGTAGACCATATTAAAAACAACCGTTAATCAAGCACCACCTAAGTCAACCTACAAACAGATGCCCTAATATTACTAATTGATGCCCTAAATAATTGTAATTGATGCCGTAAACGATAATAAACAGATGCTCTCACACTTAAATTTTTATATCATCTATCCATGCTTTTCACAACATAAATTGAAACATTTTCATATAATTGAGTTATAACAATTATATTTATTCAAGAGGTGGTTCTAGGTACTAACCTCTAAAAGAGAGAAACGTCGCCAATAGTGCCACCTACGATTGCAGCTGCAACTAACGCATTCAACTTGCATTATTCTGCTCCCATTTATATTGGGTCATATCCCTTCATAATGAACTCTATTTTCAGACTCACTGATTGAACTACAAAGAAGATAACTTTATACTCTCTAACGAGCACTTTCACTGTTTAGGCTTCTAAATTCTTGGCTTTGTTGCATAAACCAACATTTTTTCAACATGCCAAACCCCTGCAAAGTAATAAGCTGCAAAGTAGTAAGCAAACAAATTACGGTTACATACTTAAGACACAGTCCGCACATTTAGTAAAAAACAGGTCCAACTGCCTTGTTTAATGCCAACAACATTCCAATATTAATTCAGGCATTAAGGATAAAATCTAAGCAAATATTATCAAACATTGTTCGCTAATTTAGTAACAAACGTATGAGTTTAACAAACAAATACATAAATCTTAACACACATATACATTATCATGTTAACACATAGATGCATTATCGTGTTTAACACACATATGCATTATCGTGCTAACATACAGATGCATTGTCGTCTAATACACAGATGCATTAATATGTCCACACAGATGCACTAATATGTCCACACAGATGCACTAATATTCTCCCATACTTCTGTACTGTTTACCCGAATCCAACATGTATATATAGACTCAAAGCACCCACACACTAACTAGTGCATATCTATTATCAGATTCTTCTTCTATTTTGGAGTCCATGGTGGTTAATCGAGCACTGACTTCACTGCAACACGGTACAAGCAAAGCCAATGTTGCAGGTGTAACTTCTTTGTATCTGTTTTAAAGCTTAGATTCTAAATATCCTTTGAATTTAACTGGAAAAGGTACCTCATTGTCCTTTAATGCTTCGAGATACAGATCCAGACTTCGGGATGTGCAATATATTTCCACTTTAACCATGTCTTACCCATTTTTTTAATGGTTTCGCCTAACCATGATTATTGACCTTACATTTATCTTATAGGCACTATGTATGTAATGGGGCTGTTTGGATGTGCTTTTTGTAAGTGATTATTTGATATCAAATAATAAAAGAGAAAATTCAGTCGTAACGAATATACCTTAGACAACAATGTTTAGATCTGCTTCAGTTGTTTGAGGCTATAAAATTAGCCTATTGTAATACCACTCTAAACAGAAGCAGCCCTGCTTCAAACTTTGCTTTTAAGGTTAAATAGACCACCTGCAAAAAGATAACTCGAGATTAGTCCATTTGACCACCAAAGTCCAAACATTGGAAGTTAAATTCTAACTTGCAACGTAAAGTCCAAGAACATTAGTCTCCCCTTGAAGACCACCTCGAACCCGTCTACACATGAAGTGAGCAGCATGAACAACTCAAACATGTCCACACATGTAGTGAGCAGCGAGAACAACTAGTATTGGGTCGTAACTTATATCAAGCCATACTTAAGGAACTTAACAATTAGATTTGGAATATAATAAAGAATTTTGTATCTTGACTTTAGTGGTAACAGAGACAAGAAAATGACCAGCTTAAATGGAGGTTCTGGTTTGCCTCGACATATATTTGATAAGGTCCATGCCGCATTCCTCAGCCTGGAAAGCTTAACATGCTCGTTTAGCCGAGCCAGCAAATGAATCTAGGCACCCTAGCCAAGGACGAGATCATGGCCTCTAGGTGAATATCTATCAACATTTCCTAATGCACAAAAACTATAACAACAAAAGATAAAGAAAAAAAGTAGCCAGACGTGAGAACTTGAGTCAGAGGCATTTGGAGTCAAAACTGATTCATACTATAAAAATTAGCAAGTAAGTTCACATATTACCTACACTCGCACATCATCACTCGTGGAAGCAAGAAGCTTGACAAAGCTCTGATCTTATGCGTCAGATACATCTATTTCTTGAACTGAGACTGCTCAATGTATTTGGTAACGACGTCACACTCTAGCTGAGTCGTGTAGTTTTTGATTGTTTCAGTAATTTAAACCCGGATTTCCTGTGGAAAGGTAACGGCGCCCTCTATGTTTGTCTGCACATGCAGCTAAATCTCACTGATGTTCTGCTTACTGCTTAGATCAATAACACGATTTAGAAGCTTTGTCCCTGCAACAATATCAAAATTATATATTAAAAGTCGTAAGAGTTTATATTGATGATATAATCTAGATTCTCTATATAAATATTTTTGGAGTTTCAAAGATCTGATGTGGCGTTTCAAAGATCTGATGTGCACTTTGATAAAAAAAACATTTTTATTAAAATAATAATAGCTCTTGCGTTGATGAAATAGGTACTGATCCTAGTTCCAACTGACTTAAGACGTCAGCTTTATGTAATGTGACAAAAAATTCAGTAAATTAATTGCAATTGTAGATTGGTTGCAATTATCACGTAAAAATGGTGACATATTCATTTTATATAAAGATCCTAAACTACATCCCCCACTATCAACAAACAAAATGAGCAAACTTCCCACAAAAATCCAGTACTTTATTGGTGGGTATACAAGTAAAATCACTAGGCTAAAAATCTTTATAAGATTAAACATGGAAATGTTCCTCAGTTTACAGAGCAGGATAGGGGGTATTTTTCAGGAAAATCAAATGCTAGGGAAGTTTAAGTACCTCAGTGCGAAGATCATCTACAGAGGCAGTTGAGATGTTGGCACCAGATCTGAGCCATTGATTATTGTAGTAATGAAGTGGATACCAGACTCTGCCAATTCCCATGTCATACAAGCAGCTGCAGAATGTGAAATTTCTAGATTATATGTATGGAGAACCTTGGTCTGAGGTACTTGCAGTAAAAAACATAATCAGGCATGCTAATAGAGCTATCTTTACGTATAAAATAACATGCTCTCTGTCTGACTATAAAAAATAACATATTTAGTTGTGTTGACATAGAACTTTTGCTCATAACCACTCATTAAATCGGTTTTGGGAAGAGAATAAATTTATCGCACATAAACGAATTCTGAGTTTTCTAGGATCAATAATAAAGAAATGTGACTTGGGTTGAAATGGTTGTCTGAAGGGGGGCTTTGCACGTACTTCTATCGCTAAGAGCATAAGACTTAAGTCCCATCTTTCCAAACCGCACATACAAAAATGCAAACATTTAGCTTGCCAAATAGAATCCAAACTGTACCCCTACCGAGGATTCCACATGCAAAATAGTCACTGATTCTGCATCGCCCCATTCTTCCATAAACAGAAACTTAAAAGAGCTACAAAAAAGACTTATATTGGCGAACAAAGCTTGTGTGTCTGACATCATATCATCCCTTGAACATATTGAGGCAAAAACTGAATTTCAAATTCCTGGCATATGTCCACTGACATTTGTATTCCTATAAACTTTCTTTTCTTTCAAGCACAACGAAACCTTCAGCTCGACTAATTTATGTAACATCTTGATAGACTATGTTATTCTTACACGGAATAATTCAAACTATTTGTATCATCGATACAAGCTAGATAATGGAAAACCATACTATTATCCCTTATTCAATCAACGTCGTCTAGCTAAACCCATGAACCGATTCCCTAATAAAATAATAAAACCGATTCCCTAATAAAATATAAAACCGATTCCCTAATAAAATAATAAAACCAATTCTTTAATAAAATAATAAAATCGATTCCCTAATAAAATAATAAAACAGATTCCCTAATAAAATAATAAAACCGATTCCCTAATAAAATAATAAAACCGATTCCCTAATAAAATATAAAACCGATTTCCTAATATAATATAAAACCGATTCCCTAATATAACTTTCATATGTACGCATAAAACACATAAATTGATGCCTTGGTACATTATTTTGAATATTTAAAAGCATAAAATACAAACATGTCGTATCAAACAAACAAATGATATTCGTTCATGTGACCTTTACTATGATTCATATTTGTGCTAACATACCAGACAACACACTAACGAAGTATTAAAATGTATGTGTTTAATGAACATACAATTCGATTCCCATATTCAAGTACATAACATATGCGTTAATCAATCAAGTGAAATGATATAATACACGCTTAAAACATTATTTCTTTATCATTATATCTTATGTCCTTTTGGATACGATTCCCCAATATGTTTGTGAAATGATGCCCAACTTCAAACATAGTTAAAAGGCTTACAACATATGCCTTAAACAAACAAACAAACTGATCATACAGTTAAAAGGCTTACTGTTACTTTCTACTCAAAATGTTTGTTTATATGGGATAGAACCATCATTAGAGTATTGTTGTATATCAGTTATTTTATCGAGTATAAATGAATACTGATTTTCTTTTTCTATGGAATAATCAATAAACTTAGAATATATGGAATTTCAAGGATTTTGTCATATTGGTTACTGAATCTAATAGTGTTCATACTTAATAGTTTTCATTATAACCTGATGCCTTAACACATTTTTAAACAGATTCCCTAAATAATATTAATCTGATTCCCTAACATATTTTTGAAATGATGTCCTAACACAACTTTAAGATAAATAAACAAACAAAATCTGACTTAATTACGAACATATGCCTTAATGTTATAAAATATCATTATATTCCACAATTACCTAAAATAATTTATAATTTACACAATGATGCTATAAAAACAATATAAAATAGAAAATCAATATAAAATAGAAAATCAACAACAATTGATACTTACTGTTCTTCAGGTTCTCATGCCCGATTTAAAAATTCTTCGCCTTTGTTAATCGACTAACTTAAGTTGCTGAGATTACAATTTATACAAAATTATAAAGTAGGTCACTTACAATTCGTAAAGATCTTTTTCGTCGTTTTTTTATAATCGTAATGAACAATTAGTGAATTCACACGTATTTGATCTCATTTAGATCAAATTTCGATCGGATTTGTTATGAATTAATGGTTTGATTTTGATCGAAAATAGATATGGGGGTTGATCTGATTAGAACGGGTAGGTGGGTGTTTGTTAGAAGAGTATTGGCGAGGAAGGTGGTGGCGGCAATTGAGATTGATAGGTGTGAAAACACCCATCCTTTTACCACTTAATTATAATGAAAACAAGACCATAACGTGTATTTTATGTCGTAAATGTCGGAATTATGTGTGGTTTGTGTTTTTGTTGTGATTTAGGACCAAAAGATGAAAAAGGAAGAAAACACGGGCTTTCACGGGCTTTTATAGAAGAAAAAGACAAAAGACGAAGTCAAAAGATCAAGTGTGCAAAAGATCAGAAGTCAATGGGCCTATTTTGAAGATTTATTGAAGAAAAGGACCAAAGATGGAAGATTTACAAGTCGAAGAACCCAAGTCTAATAAATGAAGAAAATATAAGACGAGTTCAAGATTTTATCGACAAATCCCGAGCCAAAAGTCGAGACATTAAAGACGAGACGGAAGAAAAGAAAGAAAGGGGGAAGCCACCAACCACTCCCCTCTCCTATATATACCACCCTCATTTGTTAGGAAAGGGTTGGTTAGTTTTTAGGAGTAGATTAGGATAGATTAGGAGTAGTTTCTCTCACTAAATTTATTGCTTTCTCTCTCTAGATTAATGTTTAGAACTTAAATCTTTAAAGTTGTTATTGTTGAGTCTTTGCTTTTTAATCAAGCTTTTAATTAATCTTCTTCTACCTTTCTTGCTTAATCTTTACTTTTGATTATGGTATGTTCTTGAGTTTTTATGGTTTTGAATCAAGTGGGTTTTGATTGATTTGGCTTTATTTGTTAGTTTTGTTGTTTTGTTTTGATTGATTATTGTTAGTTGATGTTTTTTGTTTATTTTGGTTTAATCTTTAGGTTGATTTTGGTTAGATTTGATTAGATTCGTACCTAGTTCTTATTCACCTGTTCTTCGCACTGTTTCTTTGCCCAGATTCCGAATCAAGCTAATTATTCCGAATCAATGTTTTCTCCTAATTATTCCGAATCAAGTCTTTTATTCCGCATGAGTAGTTATTCCGAACGAACTAGATTATTCTGGATCAATAGATTATTCCGCATCAAGCTTTATATTCCGAATGAGCTACTTTTCCGAAAGAACGTTTTATTCCGAATAAACACTTATTCCGCATGAAGCCTTTTTCCGAATCAGCATATTTATTCCGAATGAATGTTTATTCCGGATGAACGAGTTATTCCGAATGAGGACATTATTCCGGATGAATATTTATTCCGGATGAGCGTGTTATTCCGGATGAAGGATTTATTCCGGATGAGTTGTTTTCTTAGTTTTGTAATTTTTATATTTTCTATTTTATAGAAAAGTGACAGTTTTCTTGTGATTGTTTT
The DNA here is from genome assembly GCA_025667525.1 of Glebionis coronaria. Lineage (NCBI taxonomy): Eukaryota > Viridiplantae > Streptophyta > Magnoliopsida > Asterales > Asteraceae > Glebionis > Glebionis coronaria. The sequence continues at coordinate 173,563,312 of CM046881.1, read as the reverse complement.
TAGCTTATTTTTATTACTTCGCGCATTTTACATTTCAGTCTTTATTTAATTTTGTCTTTTAGTTTTATTTTTATTTATTGTTTCGCTTTTAGTTACGTTTAAATATTTGCATTGCTCCTTTATTATTTGTCTTTGGTTTATTTTTATTTCGCTTCGCATTTACCTTTTCAAGTAGAATAGATAACTCAACTTCACCTTTCGTTACCAATAACAACTGAGCCGCACTTAAACCTTAATCAGTTCGAGAATATACCGAGAAATGAACTTTTCTACTAGTAAAAATCCAATTTTAAATGGCGCCGCTGCCGGCTCTTTTCGTAAAGATTAACGTTTTTTTGTGAGAGACGCGTTGGATTTTGGGATCCGTTCACTCGTGAACGTTATTATTCGTGTCAAAAATTTTCAAAAATCCCAAAAACATTTGAAAAATCATAAAAATCATCTCTTTTTCAAAGTTTTGCACCAAAAATATTCTTCTTGCTTATCTATTTTTCTTCATGGATTCGTCTTGCGTACGGTGTGAGAGACCATGGCATGGTTTTCAAACATGTCAATGGTGTACTTGTGAGCGGTGTGGTTCTGATATCGACGATACACAATTTGGATTTTGTCCATTTTGCCATTCAACAAATTCGTACTTCTCCTCTTACAATACTTTCTCACCCTCTCCCGTCTATGACAATCCTTATCCTCAAAATGCACCGGGTTTTTCTCCATAGCCGTGGTGCTATATTTGTGGGGGCCCTCACGATGCTTCTTCTTGTCAACCGATGAACATCTTTGAGAAAATTTCGTGCTATCATCCCAGTGTGTATAACTTTGAGCCCCCACATCACACCCTCAATCATCAATCCTCTCAGCAAATTAGTCTTGACCAACAACTCACTACTTTGAATGATGTTCTAGAAAGTTTAGCTCAACTCTGAGCTGACTTGCATCAGGAAAGGAAACCTTTGCTTGATGGTGAACAAATCTTGAAATCCACCAACACCTTTTTGAGCCAATTTGGTCGTTTTCCCTTCTTTTCTACACCAAAATGTTTAATTACAGCATGGGATAGAATCGGTTCAATTGAACAAACTCAGGGAGATGAACAACAACAGTTGCTTCATGAGCTTCTTAAAGATGTGGAGGTTATCAAGGAGGAGTTAGCCGACTATATCACTCCTAACTGGAATGGTCCCGTCTATTATGATGATGATGACGACGATGATGTCTACGCTCTCAACCAAGCTTCTGAAGTTGCCACTCCTACTCTCGATATTCCTAATGCTTCTAAGGATGGTGATTCTTTGAGTGAGATTAGTGATTTTGGTCTCGATAAATTTTTTGATGATGAGGTTTGTGACATACCGACTACTATGGAGTTTGAGGACGACGTTGCTCTTACAGAAGAGGTCGATCCTACTGATAACGATTTTTCTCCACGCTATGAGAATTTCACTTTTGAAATTTCTCAATCTCCACCGGGAGATGCGGGCGTTGACAATTTATTCTCTCTGACTTACGAGAAGTTCACTGATGAACTTGCTCTTGTAGATGAGGTAGAAGATGTGATTCTTCGCGACAGATTACGAAAAGTACATCTTCTTATTGCTCAAATTGAAGCTTTGACTTCTCCTCCTCTTTCCGAGTCTTTACCTCCATCTATTACTCCCGTTGAGGATAATGACCCATTGCTGGAAGAAATCGACATTCACTCACTACCTCCGGGTATTGATGATGATGACACGAAGGGGGATATCCTTTTTGATACTTTGCTTCTTGATGTCATTGTCCCAAGTCCCCATCCCGAGCACCTTTCATCCACTCCTTTAGCCACTATTACGGAGGATGAGTGCTTTGACCCGGGAGGTGACATTGATTATTATATGATTGATAACCTTACGGCTTTGCCGCTTTCTGAGCATCAAATATCTTTGGGGATGACAATTTGATTCCTTTACCCACCCCACCTCCCGTGGCTCACGACTTCACATACTTTTCGTATGTTGAAAGGACTTTTCTCCCATTTAAGACTTATCCTCCCACCTCCCCTTTGTTGATGTCCTCCGGGAACGAGGACAAGGTCTTTGATCCTGGTATTACATTCGAGGCTTCCCCATGGACCATTTAATGCGGGGACGAGTCAGGCTCGTGACTCGGTTAACATAAACAAGCGCTCTTCGGGAGGCAACCCGATTATCTATCTTTATTTGTTTTCATCATAAGTGTAGGGGGAGCCGCGTTGGTGTTTCATGTTTTCTTTCTTATCATGTGCAGGGATTAGAGCTTCAGAGACACATTCTTGATGACTTTTGACGACCCGTGATTCCGTGTTCCCGTCTTCTCAGTTCTATCCTAAACTCTTCTGATTCTCTATTTTATATCCTTCAATATTAAAATAGGAATCACTTTAGTTGTCTCTTCCTTAGCAAAATTTAAACAACATGCACAATGTCCTAAGTGTAGGGGAGTTCACTCCCACATGCTTAAATAATGAGGACAATGTTTATATTAAGTGTAGGGGGACTTCTATCGAATTTAAGTGGGCTTTTCCTTGTATTTGTCCTCATTTTAACCGAAAAATTGATTTTTCAACATTTTTCAAAACTTTTAATCTATTTTGGCCTATTAGTATTTACCTTTGTTATAGTTATTTTATTTCGTTGCTAGAATAAATTTTAATAAAGTGGTTTTAATTTTCAAAAAGTAATGAATCTTTTGACTCAACCCGAGTTTACTTATCTAAGTCTACTCTAGTTAGTATCCTTAACGTGTTTAAATCAAGTTTTGCTAGGCTTTTATATAGGGAGCTTTAAAACGTGAAAGTCTTAACTCTTACGGGTTAAGAACCAGAACTTTTCGCAAGTTCCTATAATTGATCCTAGAAATTCGTTTATCAAGGGAACTTTAAAATGCGAATCCGAAACTTGAAAAAGTCTAAGAATTTGCAAGATCCTATAGATGACTTGAAAACCCAAAACTTTGATTTAATTGGCTAAGCATCCACGAGTCTCATTCCTTGAGATTTTAAACTGTGGAGAACGAGAGATGATAGAGTCAATTATAAGTTTGGTATTCTTTCATGAATTTATGTGAGTTAATTATGAGCTTCTTCTCCCATCGCTTACTAATAAATTTAACTGCAATAAGTAAGGTCGTACGATTTGAAAAGTTACTTAGCTTCTAGCACAAGATCGTTTAAAAGTTGCTCGGTATTAATTAGAGTTCATAGCCAAGGCATAACTTATTGAAGCGGGATGCGAAGATTGGCGAGTCTGAAAAGGCCCTAACAAGGCATGATGGCTACATTTTGTTGCTAAAGATCCAAAAGTGATGTGAAGAATCATTTATCAAAGATCAATATGAAGGATCAAGACACACGACGAAAAGCAAACACTCCCCTAAAGATCATGGATAAATCTATCCGAAAAGACCCTAGCAAGTTATGAGGATAAATAGATCCAAGTCCTAAAAGGAGGCAGATCGTTGTATATCAAAGTCCAAAGTAATGATTGGAGTAAAATGAAGAAGTCGTGGTCCAAATATGAAGAATCTCTCAAAACTTCAAGTGAAGAAATTCCTATTATGAAGAGAAGTCCATAATTTTAAGAACGTCTCTCAAAGATTTGAAGTATGAAGTCGCTGCCAAATATCGGTCCGAGAAAGGTCTCAAATCGTGAAACGAGTTATGCCAAGATATGCACTTTGAAAGGTCCCGAGAAGCAGTTTTAAAAGATTTTGTCCTTTAGCTAACTATTGATTAAATCGTTCCACTTTATTTTTATCCTTAATAACTATCGAAATAAGTCAACAATGCATCCTCGTGATCATTCAAGACAATAATAAAATATAAGAGATACACCTAAGAATAAGGGAGTCTGAGTAAATAATTGGCCCACATGAGTTCATGTTAGTTTGCTAACTTATAATAACAATGATCTCGTTTTTAAGTTTGGTATGGGGAACGTGAAACTTGAGGATGATAATCATTCATGACATTCCAAAACCCAAAGGTAAGTCTTTGATTTCTTTACTTGTTTTGTTATTTTCTATCTTTTTAATAAAGGCCAATGTGGATTGATTGTGATGAAAAGTGTAATCTTGCTTTGTAATTAATGCATTGCATGAGGACATTGCAATGGTTAAGTGTAGGGGATTTGATAGGTGTGAAAACACCCATCCTTTTACCACTTAATTATAATGAAAACAAGACCATAACGTGTATTTTATGTCGTAAATGTTGGAATTATGCGTGGTTTGTGTTTTAGTTGTGATTTAGGACCAAAAGATGAAACAGGAAGAAAACACGGGCTTTCACGGGCTTTTATCAAAGAAAAAGACAAAAGACGAAGTCAAAAGATCAAGTGTGCAAAAGATCAGAAGTCAATGGGCCTATTTTGAAGATTTATTGAAGAAAAGGACCAAAGATGGAAGATTTACAAGTCGAAGAACCCAAGTCTAATAAATGAAGAAATTATAAGACGAGTTCAAGATTTTATCGACAAATCCCGAGCCAAAAGTCGAGACTTTAAAGACGAGACGGAAGAAAAGAAAGAAAGGAGGAAGCCACCAACCACTCCCCTCTCCTATATATACCACCCTCATTTGTTAGGAAAGGGTTGGTTAGTTTTTAGGAGTAGATTAGGATAGATTAGGAGTAGTTTCTCTCACTAGACTTATTGCTTTCTCTCTCTAGATTAATATTTAGAACTTAAATCTTTAAAGTTGTTATTGATGAATCTTTGATTTTTAATCAAGCTTTTAATTAATCTTCTTCTACCTTTCTTGCTTAATCTTTACTTTTGATTATGGTATGTTCTTGAGTTTTTATGATTTTGAATCAAGTGGGTTTTGATTGATTTGGCTTTATTTGTTAGTTTTGTTGATTTGTTTTGATTGATTATTGTTAGTTGATGTTTATTGGTTATTTTGGTTTAATCTTTAGGTTGATTTTGGTTAGATTTGATTAGATTCGTACCTAGTTCTTATTCCCCTGTTCTTCGCACTGTTTCTTTGCCCAGATTCCGAATCAAGCTAATTATTCCAAATCAACGTTTTCTCCTAATTATTCCGAATCAAGTCTTTTATTCCGCATGAGTAGTTCCGGATCAGTAGATTATTCCGCATCAAGCTTTATATTCTGAATGAGCTACTTTTCCGAATGAACGTTTTATTCCGAATAAACACTTATTTCGCATGAAGCCTTTTTATGCGACATGTAGTTTTATTATTTTTAAAAAAAATTGTAAATTTTTTTAAATTTTTTAATTTTTATAAAACTAAAAAAAACTTTATATTTTTAAAAACTAATTTTTTTATAAAAAACTTATAATCTGTTAAAAAATATTTTTTATAAATATATTTTTTATAAAAACTAAATAATTATTATAAAGAAATATTTAATATTTCATAAAAACTATTTTTATATAAACATTTATCTTTATAAAAAATATTTAATTTTTTATTCATTTTTATCTGAAATATTATATTTTCTTCTTTTTTAGCTTCTTTAGAATCAGACTGCAAAAGTTCAAGCATATGAAAGGATATGAAACAACCTAAGAAAAGAAGGACATGACGCCAATAAAGTTATATAGATGTCAGTTATATTCAACTTTTGGGTAAATAATTTAAATATTGATGTGAAACTTTCTTTATAGATACTTACTCTAATGCGCTTATCCACCTGCAACTTCAATTCGAGGTCAGGTCTTCAACTTCTTTTTCCAATTTAGATTTGGCTTGTTGTAGAGCACCAGTTTCCTTTGCAGCCAGATCAGAAAGAATTTACAAAAAGTGCAACTCAAATGTAGCAATTAGACTTCAGATATGATACATGAGAGCCAAACAAAGACCTCATACATCAACCTATAGCCTCATTGACCTGATAATGCTATCTGACAAAGTGAGGGTATTTGGAATAACTATGGAAAACTACTCATCTACTTGTTTGATTTGATAAAAAAACATATGTAGTGTTTAGGTGTATTTGGGATTGCTTAATTTAAAACCTATATGTTCACCAAACTTCTTACTGAATTTTGGGGGTGTTTGTTATTACACTTTAAAATAAGAAGATCGTATTTCCCATCTAAATACTTCAAAGTCAAATATGCTTAATAATATGTTGTATCCTGATTTCCAGTAGCAGTTTATCTAAGCAATCCCAAACACCTTGGATACCATGTTGCTACTCAATTGCGTTCAACGTTCAAGAACATACACAGTACACCATACTGGCATATTCATTAGGGATCTGAGAAAATCAACTGTGTACTTAACGACAAAAACAAAATTACTTGGAAAAGGAAGAGACATTGAATGAAATGGGAGTAAAAAAGTCATGGTTTGTTAAAAGGAGTTGAGGGCATACGTCCTCTTTTCTGAAGAGACATTGCCATGTATTTTGTTATGACAAAAGTGGCGATTTGTGTCAATACCTGAAGAATACGATAGGGGTGGCAACTTCAGTAACAACTTTTTCTTTTTCCACTAACTGAAGTTAGATGGCCTGCGACGAAGGTACCCTACAAGTTGTTTTTTTTTTTACTTCAAAAATTAAACTTATGATGCTACTGTGGTTTGTAGAAGTCCAGATATCGAATAATATGCTTATTGCCACTTGTAAGACGACCAAAGTTGTATTGCAAGCTATTTTAAGGAGATTCGGATAACCTGGCTGACTAATAATTCCAAGTCACCCATTTAGAACCTTACACATTCTAACCCTAACCAATTGGTTATGGTTTTGGATATATGAGTAACTTTAAAGATAGTGATAGCAGCTGGTGTTTCACCTTCCTTTGACCTTTTTTTTCTTCCTCCGCTAACATGGTACTCATCAATTTAAATTTAGGCTGACAAAATATAAACTTGTTTTCTTTAATCAGCACTGGGATGCCTTTGTTAACCAAGCATCCGTCTTTACTCCACTTATATGATTAGTCATCAAACTCACAGCAAAGTCTGTCAAAACACATCCCCGGGTTAAGCTTGTAGAAAAAAGCACTCAAATCTCACTATGTTAGCGCCTAAACCTATTTTGACGTGTTACCCAAACAGCCCGACCTTCCTATTTTGTCACCTCTAGTAGCTATTCTAGAAATAAAATTATGCTTCAAAACATGGAAATTGTGTCAAATACCTAGAGGGGCGAAACTGCACGTCCTCAACAGTATCCTCATGCCCATGGAATACACCTCTTGCTTGAATAACAGGGCTCTCAGCTGGCTTATCATCAGACCCAACACTCTTTGTTATTCCCGGTTGAGTTGACAAAGTAAATATATGATCATGGATACTAAAAAAACAACTGTTTTGTCCTTCCCTGCAAACAAACAGTAATAGGGAAACTTGGGTAGATACTCTCTACTTATATTAAGAGGGTCATCTAATTCGATTTTGCTGGTGGAGTCTACACAACAAATTTTGGCGGCTCACATTTACCTTATCAGATATTGCTACCACCGTTTAGTAGTTCCAGATCCATACATGGTAGGGTTCCCCTAACTCGGCCAGAAACCAGGGTTTTGCGCTTAATGTTAGACAGCCACTTAAAGAAAATATTTGCATACCCTCTCAACAATCTCATCAAGACCTAAATAGATCAGGTCCAAGTTTTCAAGTACCTCTATGTGTTCAGCATTAACCCTGCATCAAGAACTTGAAATGGTCATATAATTGACATTTTTTTACAGCTTTGACAATTAACAATAAAAGAACAGTTACTCAATAACCGAGGATGTGACAATCCGTCAATTTATGGTTGATATTTTATTCTCGAATATTATTTAAAAACATTATTTTAATTTTACAATATGAACTCACTTATTTTTGGGAAGAAATTTGGATTTACATCTTGGAGTAGCATCGACTACGTCTAAACCGGAGGATTCAACGTTACGTGCTTACGTTTATATACACCGTCTTTGGTGACAGTCCGACATTTCAGAAAATAAATTTATCCGTGAATATTATTTTGGAGTTTTAAATTTGTGTTGGTTCATAAACTCACAAATTTACGAGAAGAGATTAGAACTTACGATTTTATTTTAACGCCCTTTACGACTAAACCGGAAACCCTAGGATTACGTATTTTCGTTTTCGAACTCCGTTTTTGATGAGACAATTTTTATTGGATTCGTTTTTTGACATTGATTCATAATTTATAAAAACGTTTTTCATAAAACGACCCGAGGGCACGCAAATCGAGGAAACTATAATCGAGGAGTACCCGTAAATAAATGGGGATGAGACAAGTGGGACACTTGTCCCACCCCCACTCCAAAACCGGCCTAAAGAAGCTACATAAACCATGAGGTGTCACAACCTCATAAACAAGTACACACTTGTCCATTTTTGCTTACAAGTTAAGCACATCTTGAAACAAAACCACTAGTCAACTCCTTTTTCCACCATTTGCAACATGCAAACCATCCAACATTTCCTCTCTACTCTCTCTTTGATCCGTCCCTCATCCCACTCAAAACCCTCATTTGATCAAAAATCCACCACAAAATCATGTGTTATTTACACATATGTTGAAGCCACTTTGAAACCCTATTGATTGGTGGTGCTTATAACATCCAAGGAGGAGTTTTAATGGAGTAGTAGGGCTGATTTTCCATAAGTTAATCATGAATAATGGTGCTCTTGAAGATGGTGTTGGCTATGCACAAGTTTCTCCATCCAAATCCATGTCAAACTCATAACCTACATCAACTTGGTGGTATAAAGATTGTCCTCCTCATCTTCTTGTTATTTTGATTATGTAAACATGTATTTTCTTTTCTATTGTATATTTATATGATGATTATATGATTATAAAAATGTTATGTGGGGATTTGGTGTTGATAAACATGATTAAAAAGGTGAAAAACTATAAAGAACAAGGCTAAAATCTTGCTTAAAAGTGATGGCTGTATAAAACAGTAAAGAAACAGGTCATGGACTGATAAAATGATGAAGTAGAATCCATTTACAGTAAGCTATATGTCTTGTACACATGTGAGAGTTGGCCATGCAATGGAATCAAAATAATGAGTGAGATATGATCAAAACAAGTTTAAGATACAAATCTGAGTTCACTGTTTTGGACGATTTTTAGAAAATAATTAGAGGATGATTCAACAGTATCTATAGAAGAGTTAAATGAAGCACATATCATGTAGTTTATGTGATAAAAATTTGAGCTTCTATCTCCATATAGAACTCAAGATATGGCAGTTTTGGTGAAAGTGAAGATAAAAATCAGATTTTGGAAATTAAAGTATAATACTATTATATAAGCACTCAAAATTTAATAGTATAAAAATATAAGTTAAAACCCACTAACTTATGGATTCTATTTATATAAATATGTAAAAGATGAAATAAGTGGACATTTTATAAAAATGGTAACTTGTTATGTTTTATAAGTTATAAAACTATAAACACGATTTTTACGATTTTTTCGGCTAATACCGTAAAATTAATGTTTTTGTTAAATAAAACTTAGATGGTTGGACCCGTCTAATGTAAACTTTATAAAACTCATATACTGATATATAAACATAAATAACAAGTAAAAACCGATAAAACCCGAACTATAGGGAATACGGACATTAACGAGCTAAGTAAACATATTGGACTAATAATTGGACTAAATAAGTTAAACACTTATAAAAAGAACTTATTGGGCTTAACCCATTTAGGCCCAACTTTTAAAGTGTAGATACTGATAAAATAATTATAACATGGATTAAAACAAGTTAAAGAACTTACAATAAGTTTATTGGACTTAAAACACGTAAAAGGGTAAAACTAGTAAACTAGTATAAAAGTTATCGACATATAACACTAAAATGAGTAAACGAGAATATGTAAACCCACTTGATCATCATATATATATAATCATCATATGTATACATAATTGTTATTTTTATAAAGTCATTGGACATGAGTCTAAGACGAGTATTATTTGTCTAGGTTTTCGTGATTGAAGCACGTACCGTACGTCTGAATTGCCGATAACCCGCCTTCCCACATCAACGTGAATTCATAGCCTCGCACTCTTTTAAATGTTTTTATGAAATGTTTTATAAACCCGCGAGGGAGATAACATGTTAGTTTTTATAAAATAGGACACCATTTGTCCCGATTGTTTGTTTATTGATTTTGGACCCGAATGATTGAATGACCCGAATGTATAACCCGATAAATGATTAAAGGACCCGATAGATGAAATTAAAAGGATTATTAAAGTTAGGTTATGTCACTAAAAGTCCCATTAGCATGAATTGTTAACTACCGAGATTTGGTAGAAGCTTATGCATTTAATAGTACTATTTGGGGACGATCACCCCAGTTCGCGCCTTGACGGTTGATCCCCGTCGTGCCACGTTGATTGGTAAGCGAATTTATGTATGAGAAGATTTCCATAGCGTGACCTTTGTGACGACACGCTACTTTAGATGGGCAAAATTGGTATCGGTTTAGCTACCCGTTGTTGGTTTAGTAAGGTAACAATGTCATGCGGCTTATAATAATCCAAAACTAACGAAATACTACTAGACGCTCCGAATTACGAGGTATTGCCTGACTAGCAATACTGGGTCATACTATTGATATTATGTTTGTATTTTGGTTTTCATAACCATACTCATATAACGGTTTTTATTCTCATACAACGTCGTAAGACGTATTGTATGACGCTTTTACGACATTGGCTCGTATAATGATTTTTAAGGCTTTTTATAACCATATTCATATAACGGTTTTTATTTAATCTATACAACATTGCAAAACGTATTGTATGGTGTTTTTAAAGACAATGATTCGTATAATGATTTTAAGGCAAATGCCTATATTATGATTTTCGATAAAGATTTGTATAAAATGACTTTGGCTATTTTATGGCCTACTAAAATGATTTGTATAAGATGATTTTCAGTAATAATTTTATAATGGTATTATATTGATGGATTTTATTAAACTCTATGAATTCACTCGGCGTTATCGCTGACCTTTTCTTTTAACATGTTTTATCTCAGGTACTTGAAGGTAATTCTCGGGAAGACAACAAAAATTCATGGCCCGCACCTAAATACTTATTTCCATTCAAATGCTTTGTAAAACCTGTATTAAATATAATGACTTGGGAGCGATGTAACTTTAATGTTTATGAATGGAAATGATTTATTATTAAACGACGCGATTTTTATGCGTTGTCTATGATGTGAGTAATGTGCTATCCCGTAACACCAACGAGTCTTCCGCTGTATTGAGTTGTATTAATTTGGGGGTGTTACAGTTTGGTATCAGAGCTCTCGTTATAGAGAATGAAAGATTTTTAAAACCAAGGTTTTGAATAAAACATTTCAAAATCTTTTAACTATACACATTTTTCTAAAAATGTCTAAAAATCTTTTGACTATAACGGTGCCGAAGAATTCCCGAGTTACCGACAAGGCCAAGACTGAGAAGTGTTATTTTAATATATATATAACTTGGATTATATATATATATATGATGTAATTTTATTACATGATTGTTTGATGATTATTTTGATATTTATACGAGGTATTTCTACGACGTAGATTGTCACAATATACCCTAAATCCCCTAGTAAATTAATCGAAGCTATTCTCGTAGGAATTCTAGCTATCCTAGATCTAAACCAAGTTGTGGATATTTATGATCCCAACAAATGGTTGATATTCGTAGAAATGTAGATATTAGTTAATTGTGATATTGAAAAAGAATTGACGAGATTAAAACTGATATCGATGTCATGACGATCTTTCCTTATAGAGTGGAGTTTGACAAAACATTACCACCTAGAAAGATGTCATCTAATTCGTTGTCATCCAATTCTTAAATTGAAATCGAAAGGGTGAATGTTGCACTTGAGGCTGTTATTGGAACCATTACCCAAAAGCCTCATGCCACTAATACCTTTCTGAGAAGTCTAGTTGAATGATCAAGTCATTTTATATTAATGACTCATTTGATAATTGTTGTTGTAAGAGATATAGGATTGGAAATTAAGTGTTGATCATATCGAGCTTTTATTGCCCTTTTAAGGTGTAAGAATAAGGATGAAAATATTGGAATATGAGGTAGGATATTGAATTGAGTATAAAATTGGTTGAAACTTGAATAAAGTAAAATTTAACCCGTATGAAATATGAGATTGATAAGAGGAAGTCGTTAAGTCCTGTGATTGAATTATAAGGTTTTAATTGATTGTTAGTTTGTGTTAAGGGCTGTTCCTAGGCCATTGTCCACTAACGAGGATGCCTAGTGTCCAAGAAATAAATTGAAGAAATCTTCTTCTGAATTGAGACCGATGGATCTTCCGGGACATGTGGAACACCTAATGACTCTTGTAGATTAGTATTCATTGTGGTATCTTTTAAAAATCCCTAACTTAACTGAGATATCAGTTGGTAGGATGAGTTCTGAGAATTGTATGACATAGTGACACGTAATGTGTTTCGGTACAATTTTGACTTGTTTGTGATTAATGAAAAAGACTACCTTTGATTGCTAAATCCTACATGTATCGATGTTATCTATCTCTTATTGCTTCATCCTAATGTTCGCATTAGTGATGCAACCATTGAACAAGTACTCATCTTGATTTGAGTTACGTTGTGAATTATTCTTCGTGAGTGCCATCGAGGTCATGAACCTCATGATTATTTGGCTAAGCTCATTTCCTATCATATTATAGTTAGTTCTTGGTGAACAACTCTTCATCACTCTTTTGCAGATCACACATTGTTTTTATAAAGTTAAAACGGTATCCTTTGAGAAAATTTAATTTCCATCACAATAAGCATTATTCAAAGTGAGATTTATAAGTGATTGTTATCAAAATGAAGTTGTTTATAAAACACCTTAGAAAACTTAATTGTTTTCATAAGAAAGAAAATCTTTGTAAATTTATCTTTGATTCTTATTTAAGAATTAAGCATGAAAATGTTTTTACTACAAACATGGATGATAAAATTTTGATGAACTGAGTATTGCATCGTTAATCTTGAAATTGTATATAGTTGCGCGCCTACATACAATTTGGAATGGACCATGCAAGGCTGATTAGTAGTCACCATAAAACTGATTAATAAACACTATATTTTCCTTGAAGATTGTGAAAGAATAAATTTTACGAGATCTGCAAGAAGTGAAAAATAGGGACATAGTGTTAGGGACACCTACATATGTACCTGTAGCATCTATCCTTCTGAGTCGAATTTACTCATCTGTGGAAATTGTCTTATTTGACACTTGGCAATTCTTTCTTGTCCAATTCTCCCATAGTGAGATTCTTAGGAAAAGTATCTGATTACCGAGTGTTGATACCCGACAGGATGTATTGACGTTCTTATCATTTCTTATGATTTGATTTCATTTGAATGACCTGGGTAACGATCCGAGGAGCTTTCGAATGCGTACTCAAATTATGAAAAACATGGGATATATATTCATATTCGTTAAATGTTTTCGTCTGTATCTGATTTGAAATTAGCTCGCGTAGATTATGCGTTGACCTTAATCTTAGGATGATAGTTGTGTCTCCTGATATCCTTGAACTTGTGAAGAATTATGAGTTATTATTAGTCTTTTGAGAAGTTCACATCTTATCGACGACAATGAAACTGAAAAGTTGATAGTGCCAATAGAATGGATTGATTGATTATGACATGACGACATTGTCTTAATTGATGGGAACTCGAGTAGAATTCCCCGAGAAGATAAGATGTTGATTATCAAAAGTGATCTAAATAATTCTTGATGGGTGACCATGTCCTGCATTTAGACTTGAAATTATACCGTGAGTGGTTGTGAATTAGTTATAAATATTATAATCTAGAAAGAATCTATTATGAATTTATTGAAAAGATAATTCTGTTATCTGAACTTTAGGAGGTATTTATTGATGAATTACCTAGACTTTCGCCATTAAGGCAAGTTGAAATTGGTATTGATTATATTTCCGGTGCTGCACATATGGCATGTGCACTGTACATCAGCACCATCTAATTTATAGGAATTACCGTACAACTGAGAGAGTTGTCGGAGAAAGATTTTATTATACCAAGCCTGTCATCCTGAAGAGCTATGGTGTTATCATTCCTTATATTTATAGATTACTGTGAACTGAGTAAATTGACAATCGAAAACGATATCCATAACTCGAAATGGAAGATTTGTTCGATCATTTACAAGGTTCTAACGTATGTTTTAAAGATTTGATCCACGGCATGGTTATCATCAACTTCGCATCTGCGGAAAAGATTATGTATTCCAATCACTACATCCAGAACTTGTAATGAACATTATGAGTTTCACGTGATGTCGTTTGGATTGGCTAATACACATGTAGTATTCATAAATTTGGTGAATCACGTGTGTAGGCTGTAATTTGATAAATTCATGCTCGTGATCATTAAGGACTATATGTTTGATTATAAGAATAAGAATGAGTTAATAATTATTTATAGACTGCCCTGAATTGGCCGAACAGTGAAAACCTGAACCTTGAATAATTGATATGTGATTAAAGACTTAAACCCTTACATTATTTGACTATGTGATTAATAGATAATGGAATATAAATTGACTCTTCAAAATTTAGAAGTCATTTAGAACTTTGAGTTATACTAAAAATGAAGTGCAAATATATTTTGACAAATGTTTTAACAAAGGATTTTAAGGGATTATTCCCTTATACACAAACCATTTAACTAAACTTCTGTTTAGGGGTAAATGTTTGTGTATACTTCTAGACAACCTAAGAAGAATTTAGGAGACTATATAACTTATTACTTGAAATTGAAACGAAAATTTTGCTTTTCAACTAAGAAAACTTTGACCAAAGTATAAACAAAGGTTTTTCGAACATTTACGGATCTTATTAAATATTTTCGATAAATCAACAAAAATCTTGTTAATTAAATTCAAATTATTTTTGAACATTTTATATAATTGGTCGAACTAGGAAATTTAAAATTTTACGTTTACGTATCATAAAAATTTAGATATCTAACCTTTAATTACTTGTAATACTTATTGACGCTTAAAACGTCGGATTAAGAAAAACTGATAAAAATGATAGGTGAGACGAAACTAAAAAGAGAAAATGTGAAGAAATGATTTTTGAATAAATACGGACATGATAACAATTTCATCAGGAAGGTGAACGTAATTACTTACGCATAATATAGAAAGAATATCTGAGTGAATTATGGACATGATAATTATATCATCATGAGAGGTGAATATAGATACCGACGCATTATGTATAAAATATAAAGAACCAATTAGGACATGTTCCTTAATAATGAAGGTGCAAAATAAATTGCCGAACGATATAAAAATAAACGATGTTTGTAAAAAGGATAATATAAATAATAAAAAGTGGTTCGCGGTTGAAGTGAACCATTAGAATTGAGAAGTCGATAGCATTAAATATTTTAAAGGCCACTTGTGGTTACCTAAATATGGAGATTGTGAGATATAGTTATGTTGGAATTTGTAAGTATAAGTATAAATATTCTATTTATGTCATTTCTGACTAAAAGTATCTTTGTTTGAAGAAGTTTTACTGATAAGCAATTATGAAGGAAGACATCGCCTCATACATTAGTAAACGTCTAAGCTATTGCAAAGGTCATCATCTGAGTTTGATTCGATTTGGGTCATCGTCGACAGACTGACCAAATCTGCTAATATCATTCCCGTTAATGATAAATGCAAAAGAGTTATGTAAACATAATGTGCATGTATCGAACATCTACATCAAGATCCTCGCTTCGCATCGAATTTCTAGAGATTTGCTCAGAAATCATTGAGAACGAACCTTGATGAGAGTACTATGTACCACCCCAAATCGAAGGGACGAGGCAAAGTAACGATACAAAGTAATATAAGTACTGTTTTATGTTTGAATGATTGACCTTTGGTAATAGACCGTATAATCACTTTCCTTTGGAAAGATTATCATTGATAATTATCGTATTAGGATTGAGATCGAATCTTGTTAGGATCTAAATATTAGAGCATCTGTAAGCAAGAGTTGAGATGGAGACATCCGACATACACCCACTGTGAGTTGGACCTGTCTTTTAGGTTTAAGGTTTCCTATGATGGCGAACCTAACCTTACAAAATACCCGACCCGCGAGATCTGAAATGATTGTTGAAATTAGGATTTGATTATTGACTGCCGATAGCGGGCAGAAGGTTATGTGAATATGAAATGTAGATCTTGAAGTGCCAAATGGGTAGCGAAGTTATGCCACAATTTTTAACCTTGGAAAAAAATGAATTCATGATCTGACAAATCATGGGATATAAGTCCCCGTTGTATGGGACCATTGAGATGATGTAAAAGTTAGGATTGAAAGGCATATAAGCTGGATCTACCCTAGGACTTCAAGAACCGCGTGAATTATGTTTCGTAAATCGCACTTGATGGAATATCTATCAAGTGAAAATCTGATTGTTCCTAGTAAAGCTTAGATCGGCGAAAAGTTGCATTCATCAGAAACCCGTGAACATCATGGATAGAGAAAGTAAGTCAACATTTAGCCTGATCTTATTCCCGTAGTTTTGTTGGATGAAACTCGCGTATTGTAATGAAGTGCACTTGTGAGAAAAGACCGAGTGTGGAGGAAATACCCACATGGCTTTAACTCAATAAGAAGCGAGTAGTAAGATGATCTTTGAGGACAAAGATCCTGTTTAGGGGTAAATGCTGTGACAATCCGTCAATTTATGGTTGATATTTTATTCTCGAATATTATTTAAAAACATTATTTTAATGTTACAATATGAACTCACTTATTTTTGGGAAGAAATTTGGATTTACATCTTGGAGTAGCATCGACTACGTCTAAACCGGAGGATTCAACGTTACGTGCTTACGTTTACATACACCGTCTTTGGTGACAGTCCGACATTTCAGAAAATAAATTTATCCGTGAATATTATTTTGGAGTTTTAAATTTGTGTTGGTTCATAAACTCACAAATTTACGAGAAGAGATTAGAACTTACGATTTTATTTTAACGCCCTTTACGACTAAACCGGAAACCCTAGGATTACGTATTTTCGTTTTCGAACTCCGTTTTTGATGAGACAATTTTTATTGGATTCGTTTTGTGACATTGATTCATAATTTATAAAAACGTTTTTCGTAAAACGACCGAGGGCACGCAAATCAAGGAAACTAGAATCGAGGAGTACCCGTAAATAAATGGGGATGAGACAAGTGGGACACTTGTCCCACCCCCACTCCAAAACCGGCCTAAAGAAGCTACATAAACCATGAGGTGTCACAACCTCATAAACAAGTACACACTTGTCCATTTTTGCTTACAAGTTAAGCACATCTTGAAACAAAACCACTAGCCAACTCCTTTTTCCACCATTTGCAACATGCAAACCATCCAACATTTCCTCTCTACTCTCTCTTTGAGCCGTCCCTCATCCCACTCAAAACCCTCATTTGATCAAAAATCCACCACAAAATCATGTGTTATTTACACATATGTTGAAGCCACTTTGAAACCCTATTGATTGGTGGTGCTTATAACATCCAAGGAGGAGTTTTCATGGAGTAGTAGGGCTGATTTTCCATAAGGTATTCATGAAGAATGGTGCTCTTGAAGATGGTGTTGGCTATGCACAAGTTTCTCCATCCAAATCCATGTCAAACTCATAACCTACATCAACTTGGTGGTATAAAGATTGTCCTTCTCATCTTCTTGTTATTTTGATTATGTAAACATGTATTTTCTTTTCTATTGTATATGTATATGATGATTATATGATGATAAAAATGTTATGTGGGGATTTGGTGTTGATAAACATGATTAAAAAGGTGAAAAACTATAAAGAACAAGGCTAAAATCTTGCTTAAAAGTGATGGCTGTATAAAACAGTAAAGAAACAGGTCATGGACTGATAAAATGATGAAGTAGAATCCATTTACAGTAAGCTATATTTCTTGTACACATGTGAGAGTTGGCCATGCAATGGAATCAAAATAATGAGTGAGATATGATCAAAACAAGTTTAAGATACAAATCTGAGTTCACTGTTTTGGACGATTTTTAGAAAATACTTAGAGGATGATTCAACAGTAGATATAGACTAGTTAAATGAAGCACATACCATGTAGTTTATGTGATAAAAAGTTGAGCTTGTATCTCCATATAGAACTCAAGATATGGCAGTTTTGGTGAAAGTGAAGATAAAAATCAGATTTTGGAAATTAAAGTATAATACTATTATATAAGCACTCAAAATTTAATAGTATAAAATATAAGTTAAAACCCACTAACTTATGGATTCTATTTATATAAATATGTAAAAGATGAAATAAGTGGACATTTTATAAAAATGGTAACTTGTTATGTTTTATAAGTTATAAAACTATAAACACGATTTTTACGACTTTTTCGGCTAATACCGTAAAATTAACGTTTTTGTTAAATAAAACTTAGATGGTTGGACCCGTCTAATGTGAACTTTATAAAACTCATATACTGATATATAAACATAAATAACAAAGTAAAAACCGATAAAACCCGAACTATAGGGAATACGGACATTAACGAGCTAAGTAAACATATTGGACTAATAATTGGACTAAATAAGTTAAACACTTATAAAAAGAACTTATTGGGCTTAACCCATTTAGGCCCAACTTGTAAAGTGTAGATACTGATAAAATAAGTATAACATGGATTAAAACAAGTTAAAGAACTTACAATAAGTTTATTGGACTTGAAACACGTAAAAGGGTAAAACTAGTAAACTAGTATAAAAGTTATCGACATATAACACTAAAATGAGTAAACGAGAATATGTAAACCCACTTGATCATCATATATATATAATCATCATATGTATACATAATTGTTATTTTTATAAAGTCATTGGACATGAGTCTAAGACGAGTATTATTTGTCTAGGTTTCCGTGATTGAAGCACGTACCGTACGTCTGAATTGCCGATAACCCGCCTTCCCACATCAACGTGAGTTCATAGCCTCGCACTCTTTTAAATGTTTTTATGAAATGTTTTATAAACCCGCGAGGGAGATAACATGTTAGTTTTTATAAAATAGGACACCATTTGTCCCGATTGTTTGTTTATTGATTTTGGACCCGAATGATTGAATGACCCGAATGTATGACCCGATAAATGATTAAAGGACCCGATAAATGAAATTAAAAGGATTATTAAAGTTAGGTTATGTCACTAAAAGTCCCATTAGCATGAATTGTTAACTACCGGGATTTGGTAGACGCTTATGCATTTAATAGTACTATTTGGGGACGATCACCCCAGTTCGCGCCTTGACGGTTGATCCCCGTCGTGCCACATTGATTGGTAAGCGAATTTATGTATGAGAAGATTTCCATAGCGTGACCTTTGTGACGACACGCTACTTTAGATGGGCAAAATTGGTATCGGGTTAGCTACCCGTTGTTGGTTTAGTAAGGTAACAATGTCATGCGGCTTATAATAATCCAAAATTAACGAAATACTACTAGACGCTCCGAATTACGAGGTGTTGCCTGACTAGCAATATTGGGTCATACTATTGATATTATGTTTGTATTTTGGTTTTCATAACCATACTCATATAACGGTTTTTATTCTCATACAACGTCGTAAGACGTATTGTATGACGCTTTTACGACATTGGCTCGTATAATGATTTTTAAGGCTTTTTATAACCATATTCATATAACGGTTTTTATTTAATCTATACAATGTTGCAAAACGTATTGTATGGTGTTTTTAACGACAATGATTCGTATAATGATTTTAAGGCAAATGCCTATATTATGATTTTCGATAAAGATTTGTATAAAATGACTTTGGCTATTTTATGGCCTACTAAAATGATTTGTATAAGATGATTTTCAGTAATAATTTTATACTGATATTATATTGATGGATTTTATTAAACTCTATGAATTCACTCGGCGTTATCGCTGACCTTTTCTTTTAACATGTTTTATCTTAGGTACTTGAAGGTAATTCTCGGGAAGACAACAAAAATTCATGGCCCACACCTAAATACTTATTTCCATTCAAATGGTTTGTAAAACCTATATTAAATATAATGACTTGGGACCGATGTAACTTTAATGTTTATGAATGGAAATGATTTATTATTAAACGACGCGATTTTTATGCGTTGTCTATGATGTGAGTAATGTGCTATCCCGTAACACCAACGAGTCTTCCGTTGTATTGAGTTGATAAATTTGGGGGTGTTACAGAGGAGACGGGTAACGACGCCATAAAAGCACTGAAGGTCTGTTGCTATCTCCGCTACAAATACATTATCATCATCTCCAACGGTTACAAGAAGTGTAAATCTTGTATAAATCCATACAACACAATGTTATTCTCAAAAATTGCTATCTCCGCTGTAAATACATACATCAACAAACAGATATCCCATCATGTTTTTTACCTAAAAAAAGATATTTTATCATATTGGTAGACGTTACAAAATATTAATGGAAATTAGAAATGCCAACCTTTAATTAGAGCATTTGTCTTCTGAGTTCCTTCTTTTTTCACATATTGTATTTAAGGACAATGTAGGCCTACTTACGGTAACAGTTGGACCGATGGTTAAATCGCTAAGCTTCCTCCTTGCAGCAATATCTTGCTTCAGACCTACGTATATACAACAAAGTGAAAAGTTAATTTCCCAAAATACACATCCAAACGCTCTCTTAGACAGTTTAATACTTTTTGGAGGATCAACTTTAGGTAAGCTTACTATTGAATTAAACAATAGCATTTTTTTACACTAATAAATGAAGATTATATTCTTAGTCCTTCGAGTGCTTTCGGGATTATTAAGATCAGATGTTACATCACAGCCTGCTATAGACTATAGTGCTATTTCACTTTTACTACTTACGAGTTAGAAAACTTCACCTACCCTTTTTGCTACTCATTCCGCATATACTTTGTTTCTTTTTGCCGCCAAACACATATCCTTCTTACGGTTGCAAGTTTGTTTACCTATGAATTTTTATTGTAATATCCTTCCTTCAGCTTGAATGCTTAACGCATAATCCACCTCCGTTTGACAAACAAAACATTTCTGAAAATGATTATCGAGCTCGATCAAAGGCCAGATACCAATAACAAAGATAGAGACATAGAAACAGACCAGCGTATTACCATCTTGATTAACTTATTCACCATTATATTGTAGCATATCGCTTATCTAAAACTCACAAAGAAGGAATAGCTCTGACTATGTTCTGTTATCTATGTCTTCACGGCCATCATAAGTAAAGTTTTTTTCTTTTACACTTTCTTGATTTTGAAACGACAACGATTCAGACCTTCACCGCCATATTCTTTCAAAAAAATCTATGTCAAGTCAGGAGGTTCAATAAGTTATTCACATAAAATGCTTTTGCTTTGTATTAAGGGATTTAAAATGGAAACAATGGATTAAACAAAACCGGTAAGTACGTTCTGTCTTGTTTTCCTTGGTTGTCGTCCAAAAAACGAAATAAGGTAAATGTATATAAGCAGCCCAGATAGACAAAGAAAGCAGTTAATCGAATGCCTTGATTAAAAGATTTGAAGTGTCGAAATTTTTTTATTAGATTTGAAGTGCTCAATTGCTTATACTAATTCACGACCTTTTCTTGATGTGACACCAGCTCAAAAGTCAACTTCTTCTTTCCTCAATTACCGAAAAACATGTGAAAGATATTCAATGACTCGACTCCGATGGGTGACAAAATGAAATAGAACGACACTAATATCAAATTAAGTGGGATCATCGAATCAAAATACCTATATAAATTCTGTAACATAATTTTCTGATCATGCAGATATCCAAATTTGTACCCTAACATAGATAATTCTGTCCAAACACTCAATAATATGCATCTGGTTTAGATAAGGGGTATCTGAGATTGCTTATTTTAAATATCCTTTTGCATTAGAAAAATGCAGGTACCAGCTACCAAACTCAGACTTTTATGGGCTTAATAAGGGGGTGCTTGGGATTGCTCACTGAAAAGAGCTTATTTGCTCAGAAAATAGCAGCTACCAGTTGTATTTGAGGTAAAGTAATACTTCAAAAATTGCTAATTTAATGTGGTGGTATTGGAATATTATCAATTTTGTGTGGAATTATTAATGTATGTTCCCCTTTCCACAAAATCAAGGTCTGGCAGTTGAAGAGAAAATTAACTCACATGATAGAAGTTGTATTCAACTCATTCTTATAAAGAGTAAACCTACAGCCTAATGGCTTAATAAGAGCTGTAAACATTCTTAGAGACACTCCATACAGAACTCAATCGTACTTTTCTTTGAGCAGATGATTTCCAGTTATTCACAATGTGCCAAATATTATAAATACATATCTCTATCCAAGACTACAGCTTTATGCTAGACTGGTTCACTATACAGGCATCCCAGGTGTAATCTGAGTATCTTGAAATTCTGGATGGTTTCTCAAAGCTTTTGGTCATACAAGAGATGAGTTGCGGTGTGGAGGTAAGAATCTTAATAACTGAGAGTTTTAATTATATTGGTAGAAGTCTCTAGTATTTATAGTAAACATATATTATGATATATGCTTCATATGTAACAGGAAGCAGGATTCATCACAAATTTTGAGATAAAAGGTATTGAATGAGGTACCTTGTTCACGAGTGACATTAGTTTCTCCGGACTTGAAGGGACACCATATTGAAGAAAGCCTTGCAATTTCACTGAAAAACAAATTATGAGTAAACATTATCGTCTCTCAATCAAGATGTAAAAAGTTCTTAACCATATTATCAAAGTGCAATTGAGTGGAATTTCTGTTGTGAAGTCAAAAAGAGTAAATCCAACTTTTGTAACCCATTCATATACGCCCTACATGTAAAATGATATCTTCACAACATAGAACTCATTGGGAACACGAATAGAATACTTTACCAAGTTATTAAATCTGAGTAATAATATTTCAGATTTATAAATCAGTAATAAAAAGAAACTTGTGTAATTCTGAAATTCTAATTTGCAGTGACAAGGGGTTAGGATCCCCAAAATGTCACGGGTCACATCAAAACATTAAGTTGATCAATCTGAAAAGATGAATTTCTCGTCTTAGCAACCTGTTCATTTTCAGCAACAGTCCCTTAAGTTACTGCCCAAGTTATACAATTGATTGTGTATATTCATTGTTTGCCAACTACTACGTATAAAGAGAGACTCGCATATTTTCTTTACTCAGCTAAAAAGCTTTGCAGGTAGAATTCTCTTTAACATTATCTCCGTCCCTTAAGTTACTGCCCAAGCTATATTTATCTGCACGAAGAATACATTCCAGGTTATGCATCTATAAATATCAAAATAGAGAATCCAAATCACATGACATACGTAGCTTCTAGCGAATTTTTAAAACTACACAAACAACTTATATCAACTCATCAAACTCCATTATCTAGCGTCCATTCCAATTAAAGTCATTCAATCCTAAAACTTATAAATGTATGATAAAAAAAAGGATTAAAAAAGAGCATGTACATCAATACGAACCCTGATCTCATGAAATGCATCAAATATATTATGCCTTGGGGTTTTTGAATACCTGTTAGTTCATCCAGGATAGAGATACTAAGAACAAACTCGTTACTCCTGCTATGTTAGAGAAGCGGAAATACAAATCAAACTTTTGCACTCGCCACCTCAAGAACCGACCCACATCAGCACTTGCTCTATGAACGCAACATAATAGAATCATCAAAACTATGTGTATCTACACTTAAGTATAGATACACATGATTATTCAATAAAAATAACGGATAACGTAATCATCTAACTGTAAACTATGTTAATAACAGAAACTTTGAACTATCCAAGATACATGTGTAGTTGACAATTAACAAAGGACAACCTTCTTTACAAATTTTCAGATTAAATACAGGGAAATGACAAAGGGTCATGAAGTTGCAATGTAGAACTGTGTGATAAAGCAATCCAATGTATGACAACTTAAAGTAGATCTCTAAACCTGCATCGAATTATTGAATGTAAATAATAGCTTTGTGAATATCGGAGAGAAACTTAAATGAATATCTCTTGCTTTCTGACCTTGTAAATCAAGATGTCTGCTTTGTACTGTGAATTCTTATTCTTTTCATGCTTAACAACTTAACTGACTCCCGTCCCCTCATTTACGTGAAATACCGAATCGCAATGCCTTCACCCAGATCAGAAGTACCCCCGCGCATCAATACCTTCCTTCAGATGGAATCCAAAGCTTCCTTATAATCTTGCAGATTCAAAAGTAACCGATTCCGCTTTCCTAACTTTGACTATTCAGATTATATATCTGTTTCTAGACAAACCATAGACAACTATAAACATATACGAAAGGGCTATTCTATAATGTAGTATATACAAACCTTACCGCTGCAAATATTACATGGTTATAGAACCTTATAGCTCAATTACAAAGATTTGTGCTGAGCCAAAACCATGTAAATTATAAAATCCAGATTTCTCACATTTAGATGGGTAGTTGTAGCATTTCTTCTCCAGTATATGATATTTTCATGAATTACTTTCCCATTAAAGTCTCAATAAAAGTACACCTAAAAAACCATGTTTTTATTACAAAAGGAAGCATAATCTTATAAAACCAACTTAAGTGGAAATTGAATTTTTCAGTAAACAATTTCAAGAAAAACCTCGGTATTTGACTAGACGGTTTATTGAGATGATTCCTCATTGACTAAGGAAGCAACTGTCATTTGATGTTCAGCAAAAGTGACTTATTTGGTGCACCTACCATGAAGTTCTGAAATCAAAATCTTTATAAATTGTAAAGAATCATCCGTCGCCGCCGTCGCCTCATTATTGTCGCTGTCGTCGTTCATTAAGCAACAACACCGTTCATCGCTGCCGCCGTCGTTTTCCGATGATTAGCTTCTAGCAGATCAATGGGTGTGCGATTCTTATTTGGTTTTTAGTATAGTGAAACCGGTGTGATCTCTAACCAATACACCCTTATCAAAACACAAGGGGAGTACCGGCAACATAAAAAAGAAGGAACAAAATGTATACCTTTTTTTGTAATGGAGGTTGGGGTGCTGTTGTCACAGGTATTTAGTTGGCCGTTACCAGATGTGTATGATTAGCCACCCCTATTACTAATAACAGGTCCTTATTGCATCAGAAGTTTGTAGTTGACTTGGAGAAATTTGCAGTCGTTGGTCAGAGGCAATGTTTCCATTTTTATCATGTACTGTTATCTTTTGCAACACAAATTCATAAGTTAATGCGCTTTCACTGATGATCTGGAAAGATATGCAATTAACCAAAAGTTAATGTAACTTTTGAGCATACATCAAATAGCATATTATATGAAGCTTAGTAAGTTTATCTCGATAATATACAAAGATCCAACTGTTTGTGATCTGATAGTGGTGGTGATTTGATAGTGGTGGTGGTGATTTGATTTAGAGTGTTTACTGGGGCACTGGATTCGTAAAGACCCAGTCTTTGTTTTGTTTGGAAAAGAATGCATAAACCACTTTTAGAAGTTCAAATCTAAAATACCAAAAACCGAAACAGTGATCATTCTTAAATCACGTATTCTTAAATCACGTACCGTAAACGACGTCGATGATGATTAATGAGCATCAGTTCAAAAGGTCCACGAAGAGTGTACAGTACAAAGTATGTATACACACAAACGAAAAAATAAGTATACAGAAAATGAAAAAAAAGAAGATACATAAGGGCCAAACCAACAGACTATAGAAACAGACCCATTACCTTCTTAAATGAAAGGAGCGTGGTTAACTTTTCTGCCAAATCACTTACGACTGAGTAGATGACTGCCTAATTTTCTCATGGGTCCATGGATTTGCTGAATGAATCAAAGTCTTATCTTACATAAAGACATTATTTTTACAGCAAAAGACTAATAGAAAACTATGTACCAACTACACCCAAGTAGCTAGCCCTAAATATGTATATGGAAACAGTTGACCAAGTGAAGTATTAGATTTAAGAGAGGATTAATAGTGACTTATCAAGCGAGCACAAGTAACCTACAGCTTGTTGTCTGTTAACCCAGAAAGTGTGTTCATCCGTCTCAATATTCAGAGACCCCCCTGTAGGTTTTCTAATCAGATCAATATCCAAAACTCAGCAAGATCAACTTCTTGAAAAGCGAATAAATTCACAATATCATATAAATTAGAGTGACTGGGTGATATGATAAACATATAACCTTTCAAAAAAACAAAAAAGATGATACCGGAAAAAAAAACCCTACAAAAAACAAAGAACATTACGGTGGATGCTGATTCACAGATTTAGGGTTTTTTTTTAAAATGATACGTGTGGTTAATAAAGAGTCTGGATATTGATGAATATAAAAAAAGGATACGTGATTAACAAAAGTATAGATTGGGATAAATATATATACTAAGAAGTATATCTTCATATTTTCAAAAAAAATAAAAAGATACTACGTATCATGGTTATTAAACAATTATCATTAATTTTTTAAAAAAATAATTTAAAACTTACCATACTCAATTAAAAACCGGATAATAAATATAGGGGTTTACCATCATTAAACAAAAACAATCCAATGGCTCAATTGGAAAACACCAAAACAAATAACCAAGAGGTCATGAGTTCAAATCATGCGTCCCCCTGTTTAGCAAAACACTTTTTAATAGTTTTCGGAAAATCAAAAAATTAAATCAAAACCAAAATTAATGAATTGGACCGGTCCAAACCTACAAAACGTGATTTTCAAAAAGCAAATTTCAAAACTGCGTTTCCAAAACGCGATTTTCAGAGAACTGCGATTTCAAACGGAAAATTAGTGGAATTTGGAGATTTTCTAGGGAATACTCAAATACTATTGGCTAAAAGATGTGACTGGGATATGACATGGATTAAAACTGTGGTTTCAAATCATAATTATACCTATATATAATATAGATATATATATATGTATATATATATATATTTAATTTAATAAATATAATAAATATATTTATTAAATAAATTAACTCTTTACGTATCGAGTGCATCCCGTAATCTCGAGTTCGATCCTATCACACGACTATTAAATATAAGTCCATAAACTTTCAGTAGACAACTTAGGTTTTAATTTAATAAGTATAGGTCAAATTTGTGACAATAATTGTAAGGTTATCTTTTCCGAACATGATAGCGAAATCGTAAAAGATGGAAAGATCATTGGAAAAGGTGTTAGAAAGCATGGGCTTTATGTCATGAAGGTGAATAGGAAGTCTAAAGACAACTTATGCTAGCGACTTTAGATGATAGTTCTACTCTTTGGAATGGGACATTAGGTCACGCTAATCTTTAGTCTCTAAGGAGTTGGTAAGACATCTCCCCAAGATTTAGTTTGATAGTCACTTTTGTGATGCTTACAAAGTTGGGAAGCAAGTTCACTTAAGTCACAAGGCCAAGAATTCGGTGGAGCTCCTTCATATGGAACTCTTTGGACCTTTCGCCATACGGATTTATGGATGTAACCTTTATACCCTAGTTATAGTTGATGAATATTCTAGATTCACTTGGACTAGATTTTTGGCTAATAAGAATGAAGCTTTCTATCATTTCGAAATCATTAGTCGGAAGATCAAAAATCAATAAGGATTTCCAATTCTCTATTAGGACGGACCATGGTAGGGAATTTGATAATGAAGTGCAATTTGGTGCCTTTTGTGAAGCTGATGGTATTATTTATAACTTCTCGGCTCCTCGCACTCCAAAATCAAATGGGGCAGTTGAAAGGAAGAATGGGACTATCCAAGAGATGAGTATGACCATGCTAAACGAACAATCCTTTCCTTAAATGTTTTAGTGCAATATCGTTGACACATCGACCTATATTCTCAACCGAATTCTTATTCGACCTTTTCTAGGTAAGACCTCCTATGAGATCCTTAAAGGTAAGAAACCCTCATTAGAATACATTAGGGTGTTTGGAAGCAAGTGCTTCATTCTCAACACCAAAGATTACCTTACTAAGTTCGACCCAAAATCGTACGAATGTATCTTTTTAGGTTATTCCTAAACTAGTAAAGCCTACATAGTCCTAAATAGAACCTCGGGTGTAATCAAAGAATCACTCAACGTGACATTCGATGAAGCTCCACCTTTATATAAGACACCACCTTTGGTAGATGATGACTTATATGAAATATACATAGTTAAGGCCAAAGAGGTTAAAAACTAGGAGTCGAAGACCTTAATGTTGAAAAGGGAGTAAACATTAAGGAGTCTAAGGATCATGCTCTCCGAAACGTCATAGGCGACCTTAATCAAAGGACCCTTAGATCTCAAGTCCAAGATCAAAGTAACTTCTTTTGTTTCCTCTCCTTGATTGAACCAAAGAATGTTAAAGAAGCTTTGAGGGTAGAGAGTTGGGTCATCGTCATGCAAGAAGAATTGAATCAATTCATTGCTAATAAAGTTTGGGAACTTGTTCCTCTACCTAGAAGTACTACCATAATAGGAACCAAATGGGTGTATAGGAATAATTTAGATGAGAATGGTGTTTTGTCTCGTAACAAGGCTAGACTAGTAGCTCAAAGCTATAATCAACAAGAAAGGATTGATTATGACGAGGCATATGCACCGGTTGCTAGATTAGAATCCATTAGAATTCTTTTAGCTTATGCTTGTACCTTAGACTTTAAGTGTCAACGAATGGATGTAAAGAGTGTATTTATTAATTGTTTGAGCAATGAGGAGGTATATGTGGCTCAACCTCCCGGCTTCATTGATTTTGAGAAACTGGATCATGTTTACACGCTTAAGAAAGCTCTTTATGGTCTTAAACAAGAACCCAAAGCTTGGTATGATAGACTTAAAGCGTTTCTTGTAAAACATGAGTATACCATGGGAATGGTAGACAATACGCTCTTTACAAAGAAGAAAGGTTCTCACCTCATAATAGTACAAATATATGTTGATGACATTATATTTGGTTTAACTTGTCAAAGTATGTGCGATAACTTTGCCAAAATCATGCATGATGAGTTTGAAATGAGCATGATGTGTGAACTTAACTTCTTTTTAGGACTCCAAATTAAACAAATGGACGGTGGTATTTTCTTTAATCAATCTAAGTACGTTAAAGAAATGATAAAGAAATTTGGATTAGAAGACTATAAACCTATGAAGACCCCCATGGCCTCGGATACTAAACTCACCATAGATGATGATAGTGAGTCGTTAGACAACACCAAATATAGAACTATGACTGGTAGTTTGTTCTACCTAACGGCAAGTCGACCGGATATCATGTTTAGTGTTTGCCTTTGTGCACGTTTCCAAGAGGCTCACAAAACCTCTCATCTTGAAGCGGTTAAGCGTATCTTCCGATACATTAAAGGCACTATACATTTAGGATTATGGTATCCTAAATAGACCGAAGTAGAAACCATAGTATACATGGACTCGGATCATGCGGGAGACTATGTAGACCGGAAAAGCACTAGCGGAGTTTTTACCTTCATGGGTTGTTGTTTAACTTCTTGGTTCTCTAAGAAACAAACCGATCTAGCCATATCCACCACGGAAGCCGAGTATGTGAGTGCCGGTAAAGATTTTCAACAAGCTCTATAGATGAAGCAATCGCTTGTGGATTACGGGATTACATTCAATGATGTTCCCATCATGTGTGATAATAAGGGTGTAATAGACCTTAGTAAGAATCCTGTGCAACATTCACAAACTAAGCACATAGAGATTCGCCACCATTTCCTTAGGGATAATGTTCAAAAGAGGAACATTTCGATTGAGAAGATACCCTCGATAGAAAACTTAGCCGACATCTTCACTAAGCCACTTAAGAGGGAACCTTTTAATTATTTGCGTCTAGGTCTAGGTTTAATGGAACATATACCTCAATTACGCATTCTCTTTAATCGAGTCTTTTCTCTTTTGAGTATTTTCTATCTTTGAGTCATTGAGTCTCTTAAACTCTTTCTGAACATTTATCTTCTCTTTTTTGAATATCTCAAAGTTCTTTGTAGAATGGTCTTGAAATGTTTTTGCATTGTTAATCTAATCTGTAGGTCTACCGTTTCTTAGGATTAAGCAATGTATGATTTATCTAATGAAAAGATGGAAAAGGAAGAACTAGAGAGAGAAAGGTAGAAAGAGAAAGGAGAGAATGAGAGAATAAGAAGGTTTATTAAATGAGAAGTGAAAACACAAAATGACCAACCCCTCCTAACATGCTAGGAGGGGGTATATATAGCCCACCCTACATGTGGGCTATATAGACTATATGTTTACATAATGGATCACGAGCCCAATACTTGAATATATCATTCGAGTGACCGATCCTTTCTAAATACGTAAAAACGTATTTCCAACAATCTCCCCCAAAGGGAGGTCACTCCAAGTTACAATGTCCTAAATAGTCTATAGCTCGTGATCTATGCTAACAATGATGTGACCGAGACTTTCCTTGGAAAAACGTATTTCCAGCAATCTCCCCCTAAGGGAGGTCACACCATTTTACAAAATCTTAAACCTAGCATACTATGCTTGAGTCTTCGATCTTGTTCTTGTGAGTATACTGATGTGATCTTTGGCTTTAGTCTTGAGCATGTTTCCTTGCCTTGACCTTGTACATTCATCACTTGTGAAATTTGCCTCCTCGTGACTTCATGTTCCACATACTTATTCTTTTATAAATTCTTGAAAGCTTCAGAGTTTGATACAGCGAAAGACTTGACTTTTAGACTTTCTTGAATTTGTTGAAGTATTAAGTGCATACAGTATAAGCATGTGTTGATGACTTCTTCTGGATTTTACACCGCAATGCCACCTTCTTGTTACGCTGCATAAGACAGTTAGCAACAAAACATATACACGGATGAAATGGCCTTGAACATTTCATTCTAATTTGGTAGCATTTTACCTCCGGTCGATGAAGACCGTTGGACGATATTAAATATCGTACTTGTGGCAGGTAGTTTCAATTAAGAACCTCCTTGACAAGATTTCGCGGGTAAACCCGTTCTCTTTACTCGACCGTCCAAAGCTGACTGCGAACATAAAGAATGAATCATTTGGATAGTATATCCGCATGATTTGAAGCCGTCAATTCATGTTCCTGGAACAAGTGAAATTCAATTAAGAACGGCACCATCGTTGCTTTCCAGTTGTCACGAGCTTGATTCGTATAGAATCTTTCAAGTTACCTACCAAGTGCTGTTTGAGGTTAACACTAGAAGGATTTCCACTCATCACTGTGAACACTATAGAGTGTCACTCTGAGTGTTCTGGCAAGATCACTAAGATATTGCGTAGAGGCCTGGAACGTGTTTAAGATCAATTAAGAATTAAACCACTGTTGCTTTCCAGTTATCACAAGCTTGATTCAT
This sequence comes from Glebionis coronaria, assembly GCA_025667525.1. Lineage (NCBI taxonomy): Eukaryota > Viridiplantae > Streptophyta > Magnoliopsida > Asterales > Asteraceae > Glebionis > Glebionis coronaria. The sequence continues at coordinate 173,531,877 of CM046881.1, read as the reverse complement.
AAAGAATCTCACAAGTCACCTACCATGAGCTTTTGAATGTTCGCTCAAGAAGGATTTCCATCTTCATCGTAAATACTTTCGTATTACTCGGATGTTCAGGCAAGATCATGAAGATTTTGCGTAGGACTCTTAAGATCTTTCTTACTTTTCACAATGTGTGAAGAAGCAAGGAATTATGAAAGTGTGTCCTAATGAGATATTTGATGATCTCAAATGGCTCTAGACTCGATCATGCATTTTGGATTTTAGTGATCGGAGGCTGGAGAGGAGTGCAACCATTTCAATACCAATTTATTCGGAGTGAATAAATCAATAGATAATGCGTTGTCTCCGTGTGATTAAAACACATATCTTTTGAGAGATATCTGAGTTAGCTGGGATGGGTTGTGCAATGCATCACTGGATCCATGATGTCTAATCTTCAATATCAAGCATCATTAAAAATGATCTCAATAGCATATGTGTCGACCCGGTTTCTGCCTAAGTTGTAAGGAGGGCTTCTTTCTTTTCACCCTTTATCTTTACAATTCTTTTTCATTCTTCAACCCCTTCAATTCTTACCAATATGTCATAACTAGCACCTTGTTGTGATTGTTCCAGTGCTAACTTAAGTACCTGGTCGGCATTCAGCTACGTTCACAATCTTTCTCCTTCTTTCCTAAGGACTACTATTTCTAGCTATGGAGTGTCCTTGGGAAGATTCCTCCGGTTTTAGAAGAATCATTGGACTTAACCTATCCTACCATCCTTATGTCACCACAATCGTCACCGTCGTGAATAGAGATGTTGTGGTAAGTATATGTCACCATGAAATCCATTTTGATAGCCAAATCCATTTTGATCCCCCCTAACATATGCCACGTTATTCGAAAACATTTCGCACATGTCGGGATGAGCCAACACATTAAGTCAAACCATTAAATTGATTGATCTCATTATTAAATCACATTTTCTTCCCCATATTAAAAAAATTAACCCAATCGATGTTTTTAATATCAATTGATGTAATAACATTTTAAGAAAATTTGGGAAGAAAAATGAGAATCCAATTATCTCCATGATTTTCACAAGCTCCCCCTCAAATTAATGAGGGTGTACTTGAAACATAAATTAAATACCCTTTAAACACAAGTGTAAGGTAGTTATCACGTGCAAAGATCATATATGATAACGTATTCACAAGATTAGCGATTTATGAGGTTGGACCTAAATGATGGAGAACATCATATGAAAGAAGCACATGGTCTTGTTCAGGAATGTTGGTCGCCTCATCACGTCTGAAGTTATCTCTTGACTTCATGTGTACAATTGATATCGTTGTCTTGACACCAACAAGTGAACTTGGCACTTTCGGCGTCAAAGATTCTGAATGCTGGACAATTGCTCCCCCTTAATTTTTGACCCGTGTTCTATTGAAAGAGCTGTAGTCGCCGTTTGAGTAGTCACATCGTCGAGTATATAGATATCAATTGTAAATTGCTACGGTTGGTGGAGATGATAACTTCATAAAAATAAGATTTCTCTTGTTTTAACAAATAAATGCACTGACACGTACATAAATTTGTGTTAGATTGTGTTGTTACGTAAACACATTCCCTTACATGGTTATAAAGTAAACCATGCCCGAGAAAATTAATTCCCGTTGTTGAGTCAAAGCTTTCCGGTGAAATGCTTGACTTTAATATGAAAAGCGGGTTACTATCAGAAATAATAGCAAGCCATTTTGAGCATGTTTTAAAACATTTGAACTTCTGCTCGAACTTTATTTACAACCCCGTGTCATTATTGAATGACATTTTTAGTATCGTAAATATTATCGATTCCAGAAGACATGCTCTTTTTATCAAAACATTTTTGAACACACAATTTTGAAAGATTTAAAAAAACCTTTTGAGAAATTCTCGAAAAATTATGTTTAGAGTTTTGAAAACCAATTACTTGAGCTTAAGATGTTGAATATCTTACAAAACGAGCTCAAGTCCGAGAAGTTGTAAACTTCCCGTTGTTAAGGATAAGTTTATCATCGGCGATAAACTTTCCTTTTAACTGAAGAACGAGTCCTAAGTTGACATTTACTTAGAAGTCGTTTTCATGAGCTTGAAAAACTTTTGAATATTTTAACGTAAAGCTCATGACCGAGAAAGGTGAATTTCTCGTTATGAAGAAAAGTTCTCTTATTTAAAAGATACGCTTTCCTTTATGAGCTTAAAACTTGGAATTTTTTAATACAAGCTCATGACCGAGAAAAATGAATTTCCTGTTACGAGGATAACTTATCTTTAAAGATAAGCTTTCCTAAATATGAAGTCTGAGTTACAGTCTGATATTTAACTGTAAGTCATTGTGCATGAGCTAAAAAAACTTCGAATGTTTTTAATATTAGCTCATGCCCGAGAAAAATTAATTTCTCGTTGTAAGGATAAGTTTATCATTGGCGATAAACTTTCCTTTTTTTGAAGTCCGGGGTATAATCTAAAATGTGATTATACGCCATATATACGAGCTTAAAACTTTTGAATAGTTTTAATGGAAGCTCGCGTCCGAGAAAATTTAATTTCTCGTTAATGAGGATAAGTTTATCATCGGCGATAAACTTTCCTTTCTTTGAAGATCGGGTCATCGTCTGAAATTTAACAATGAACCATTTACACGAGCTTAAAAACTTTGAATAGTTTAAATGTAAGCTCGTGTCCGAGAAAATTTAATTTCTCGTTAATGAGGATAAGTTATCGTTGCGTAGATAAACTTCCCTTTCTATGAAGTCCGGGTCATCGTCTGTAATTTAACGAGGAGCCATATACACGAGCTTAAAACCTTTGAATAGTTTTAAATTTGGCTCGTGTCCGAGGAAATTTAATTTCTCGTTTTGAGGGTAAGTTATCATTGACGAGATAAACTTCCCTTTCTTTGAAGTCCGGGTCATAGACTGTTATTTGACTATGAGCCATAGTGCATGAGCTTAAAAACTTCGAATGTTTTTAATTTTAGCTCATGCCCGAGAAAACTTAATTTCTCGTTGTGAGGATAAGTCATCATCGGGATGAACTTTCCTGTCTTTTGAGATCGAGTTACAGACTGTAATGTGACTGTAAATCCTTTTACACACGATTTTTAACTGTGAATCCCCTGAGACACTTGTTTCTTTGATATCAGCTTCTTCAGTAACCAAACTCTAAGAGTGTCCTTAGTTAAACGATATGTAAAGATCGGACCGTTGTGTTCTTGTTGAACGTGGACTTTGGTACCTGCAATCTCATTAGGAGTTTGTATGTTTTTATGTGGGTTAGCGATGTCTGTCTTAGAACCATGCGGGGATTCACAGTTTTCTTTTCTTGTGCTAGAGGTAGCCTGAGGAGATGATTCACTTGTCTTAGTTGGCAAACGTTTCCTTTTATAGAAAACCTTAAGTTCAGGCTTAAGTGATGTATCATCCTTTGCAATTTACTCCCTAGTAGTCTCAGTAGAATCGAAGACTATCCTAGTTAAAGGGCACTCGTTTCCTACAAGAGTGAAAGTTCTACCAGTGGGGCGCCAAACTTTACCAATGGGTTTGATTTTAGCTATCCACTGGGATTTAAGTCTAGCACGGGAGTTCACCTCATTAAGTATTTTCTTGATACAAGAATCATGGTTGGCTTTAAAGACACATTTCCTACATGTTTTACATGTAGCATATTTAATGTCCGAGTAAGATCTAGAATTCCTAGATGATTGATTGATGCTCCTAGGATGTGACATGCTACGGTTAGCAGTGTTGGGTAAACTAGAAGGCATCTGACTAGGTTTGAAATTCCTATCTCTTACCTGTGTCTTTTGCTTAGCTTCCCTTAGACCAAATGTATGGCGAACGTCATTTGAACTAGTTCAAGACGTGTTCTTTGGAATATGTGTAGGGAAACTAGAGGCAATCATGTGATTAGGTCTTGTAAAAGCTGTTATAGTCACATTGGGCCTAGATGGTGGAGTGACTGTTCTAGAAAGATGAACCATATCAACTTGGGAGGCAAACCGCGGTCTCGAGGATTGTGATTGCTCAGATCTAAATGCAGTCGGTTGTCGAATGAACTGATGTATAGGCGGTTTCCCCAAGATTGATGGTTTTTCAAGCTTAGTGTCCATACTAGTTCCTTTAGTTTTCCTTAATTCATTTCTCAAAGAAGCTATAGCAAAAACCTTTTCCTGAACTTGAGCTTTTAAAGTCTCATTCTCTTTGAGCAATCTATCTTAGGATGCCAACTTATATTCTAGCATTTGAATTTGTTTCAAAAGATTATCCTTTTCAGCTTTAGAATCTAAAACTTTTTGATCCAATTTTCTTTCAAGAACAACGTTTGACTTTTCAAGCTTTTCAAAATATGTTTCAAATTTGTCCGTTTTCTTGGAAAATTCTAATTTGGCATCCTCAAGATCTTTTGATTGTTGAGCTATAATCGTTTCCAGCTCTCTAATCTTGGAATTAGAAGCAGACAAAGAAGCAGTTATAAGAAAATTATCATGATGTTTAGCATTTTGAACACTTTCTCCCCCATTATGATTCACATCGGATGAATCAGAAGTGGTATTTCTATCACTATTTTCCATCCCATGTTTGTCATAATTAGGTTCAGAATTCTCAATATGCGGCATTTCATCAGCATATACATCATAAACAACATTACATTGTACCATGTTCGCAGGCTCTTCGTCATAAACGGTTAAGGTGTCATCAAAAGAGATCTCGTGAACATTCCCTGACGTGCCACTGGTATCATGTTGTCCTCCTGATTCCGTGCTCTTGCCATCGTTAGGCGCCAAATTGTCAACCGTATGACCATTCTCCTCTTGCATCTACATCATAGATTCTTGCACTCCATTATCATACGCTTTCTGAAGTCTGGATCTTTCATAAATCGAAGACGAAACCGATGTCATAAATTTCAACAGTGTATCACGGAAGTCTTTAACCTCATTATGTATGTATTGAAGAAATGACCTGCATATCCCTGAATTGTCAGACTTGATGATATTGAATTGGAGGAAAGGCGTAAGTTGTGTCACAAGAGCCTTATAAGCAAGTGCCGATGCAGAGGGATTAAAGTCTTCTTTTTGAAGTTGATCAGCAAGTTGGTGCAAGTTGAGGAATAGTGAATCGATGAATGTATAATGTGACAATCCGTCAATTTACGATTGATATTTTATTCTCGAATATTATTTAAAAACATTATTTTAATGTTACAATATGAACTCACATATTTTTGGGAAGAAATTTGGATTTATGTCTTGGAGTAGCATCGACTATGTCTAAACCGGAGGATTCAACGTTACGTGCTTACGTTTACATACACCGTCTTTGGTGACAGTCCGACATTTCAGAAAATAAATTTCTCCGTAAATATTATTTTGGAGTTTTAAATTTGTGTTGATTCATAAACTCACAAATTTACGAGAAAAGATTAGGACTTACAATTTTATTTTAACGTCCTTTACGACTAAACCGGAAACCTTAGGATTACGTATTTACGTTTTCGAACTCTGTTTTTGATGAGACAATTTTTATTGGATTCGTTTTGTGACGTCAATTCATAATTCATAAAAACGTTTTTCGTAAAACGACCCGAGGGCACGCAAATCGAGGAAACTAGAATCGAGGAGTACCCGTAAATAAATGGGATGAGACAAGTGGGACACTTGTCCCACCCCACTCCCAAAACCGGCCTAAGTTAACTAGCAACACCATAAGGTGTCATTTATTTAGCCTAAGCTACAAACACTTGTCCATTTTTAGCTTCACTTTGAAGCTACTTCACCTCAAAACAACAAGCTAACACATACCATCCATTTCTTACATGCAAACCACTTCTCTCTCTCTCTAATCTCATTTTGGCCGTCCCACACTCCTCACAAAACACCCCAATTTGATCTTGATTCTACCATAAAATCTTATGTTATTTACACATATATTGAAGCCCTTTTGAAGCCCTATTGATTGGTGCAAGTTATAACATCCATGGAGGAGTTTCCTTGGTGTCTTGAGGCTGATTTTCCCCAAGGTGTTTATGAAGAATGATGTTCTTGAAGATGGTGTTGGCTATGCACAAGTTTCTCCATCCAAAACCATGTTCAAATCATAACCTACATCAACTTGGTGGTATAAAGATTGTCCTCCTCAACTTCTTGTTATTTTGATTATGTAAACATGTATTTTATTTCCTATTGTATATGTTTATGATGATTATATGATGATAAAAATGTTATGTGGGGATTTGTTGTTGATAATCATGGATAAAAAGATGAAAAACTATAAGTAAAAATGGGTAAATCTTGTTTAAATGAAAGGCTGTATAAAAACAGTAAAGAACCATATTGGAAACTGATAAAATGATGAAGTGGAATGGATTTACAGTAAGCTATAGGTCTTGTACACATGTGAGAGTTGGCCATGCAATGGAATCATTGTAATGAGTGAGATATGATCAAAACAAGTTTAGGGTATAAATCTGAGGTTACTGTTTTGGACGATTTTTAGAAAATACTTAAAAAATGATTCAACAGTAGCTATAGAAGAGTTAAATGTAGCACATATCATGTAGTTTATGTGATAAAAATTTGAGCTTCAATCTCCATGTAGAACTCAAGATATGACAGTTTTGGTGAAAGTGAAGATAAAAATCAGATTTTTGGAAATTAAAGAATAATACTATTATATAAGCACTCAAATTTTAATAGTATGAATTATAATTAAAACCCACTAACTCATGAATTTTATTTATAAAAATATGTACAATGATAAATAAGTGTACATTTTATAAAAATGGTAACTTGTTATGTTTTATAAGATATAAAACTATAAACATGATTTTACGACTTTTTCGGCTATCGCCGTAAAATTAACGTTTTTGTTAAATAAAACTTAGATGGTTGGACCCGTCTAATGAAAACTTTATAAAACTTATATACTGATATATAGACATGTATAACAAGTAAAAACCGATAAAAACCCGAACTATAGGACAAACGGACATTAACGAGCTAAGTAAACACATTGGGCTAATAATTGGACTAAATAAGATAAACACCCATAAAAAGAACTTATTGGGCTTAACCCATTTGGGCCCAACTTGAAAGTGTATGTACTGATAATATAAGTACAAAATGGATTAAAATAAGTTAAATAACTTATAATAGGCTTGCTGAACCTAAAACACGTAAATAGTTAAAACGGGAAAACTAGTATAAAAGTTATCAACACATAACTCTAAAATGAGTAAACGAGAATATGTAAACCCACTTGATCATCATATATAATAATCATCATATGTATACATAATTGTTATTTTTATAAAGTCATTGGACATGAGTCTAAGACAAGTATTATTTGTCTAGGTTTCCGTGATTGAAGCACGTACCGTACGTCCGAATTGTCGATAACCCGCCTTCCCACATCAACGTGAGTTCATAGCCTCGCACTCTTTTAAATGTTTTATAAATGTTTTATAAACCCGCGAGGGAGATAACATGTTAGTTTTTATTAAGTAGGACACCATTTGTCCCGATTGTTTGTTTATTGATTTTGGACCCGAATGATTGAATGACCCGATTGTATGACCCGATAAATGATTAAAGGACCCGATAGATGGAATTAAATGGATTATTAAAGTTAGGTTATGTCACTAAAAGTCCCATTAGCATGAATTGTGAACTACCGGGAGTTGGTAGACACTTATGCATTTAATAGTACTATTTGCGGACGATCACCCCAGTTCGCGCCTTGACGGTTGATCCCCGTCGTGCCACATTGATTGGTAAGCGAATTTATGTATGAGAAGATTTCCATAGCGTGACCTTTGTGACGACACGCTACTTTAGATGGGCAAAATTGGTATCGGGTTAGCTACCCGTTGTTGGTTTAGTAAGGTAACAATGTCATGCGGCTTATAATAATCCAAACTAACGAAATACTATTAGACGCTTCGAATTACGATGTATTGCCTGACTAGCAATACAGGGTCATACTATTGATATTATGTACGTGTTTTGGTTTTCATAACCATATTCATATAACGGTTTTTGGTTTCATACAACGTCATAAGACGTATTGTATGATGTTTTTACGACATTGGCTCGTATAATAATTTTTAAGGCAAATGCCTATATCATGATTTTCGATAAGGATTTATATAAAATGACTTTGGCTATTTTATGGCCTACTACAAAGATTTGTATAAAATGATTTTGGCTATTTTACGGCCTATTACAATGAATTGTACGAATTGATTTTTGGTACTAATTTTATACCAAAGTTATATTGATGGAATTTATTAAACTCTGTGAATTCACTCGGCGTTATCGCTGACCTTTTCTTTTAACATGTTTTATCTCAGGTACTTGAAGGTAATTCTCGGGAAGACAACAAGAATTCATGGCCCGCACTTAAACAATATTTTTCCATTCAAACACTTGTAAAACTTTGTATGAAATATAATGACTTAGGACCGATGTAACTTTGATAACTATGAATGGAAATGATTTATAAATAAACGACGCGATTTTTATGCGTTGTCTATGATGTGAGTAATGTGCTATCCCGTAACACCAACTAGTCTTCCGCTGTACTGTGTTGTATAAATTTGGGGGTGTTACAGTTTGGTATCAGAGCTCTCGTTATAGAGAACGAAAGATTTTTAAAACCAAGGTTTTGAATAAAACATTTCAAAATCTTTTTACTAAAAAGATTTTTCTAAAAATGTCTAAAAATCTTTTGACTATAACGGTGCCGAAGAATTCCCGAGTTACCGACAAGGCCAAGACTGAGAAGTGTTATTTTAATATATATATATATAACTTGGATTATATATATATATATATGATGTAATTTTATTACATGATTGTTTGATGATTATTTTGATTTTTATACGAGGTATTTATACGACGTAGATTGTCACAAGAAACCCTAAATCTCCTAGTAAATTAATCGAAGCTATCCTCGTAGGAATTCTAGCTATCCTAGATCTAGACCAAGTTGTGGATATTTATGATCCTGACAAATGGTTGATATTCGTAGAAATGTAGATATTAGTTGATGGTGATATTGAAAAAGAATTGGCGAAATTAAATTTGATATCGATGTTATGACGATCTTTTCTTATAGAGTGGAGTTTGACAAAACGTTATCACCTAGAAAGATGTCATCTGATTCGTTGTCATCCAATTCTGAAATTGAAATCGAAAGGGTGAATGTTGCACTTGAGGCTATTATTGGAACCATTACCCAAAAGCCTCATGCCACTAATACCTTTCCGAGATGTCTAGTTGAATGATCAAGTCATTTTATATTAATGACTCATTTGATAATTGTTGTTGTAGGAGATATAGGATTGGAAATTAAGTTTTGATTCATATTGAGATTGTATTGCCTTTACAAGGCCGAAGAATAAGGATGTAAGTATCGGAGAATGAAGTAGGATATCGAATTGAGTATAAAAGTGGTTGAAATTTGAATAAAGTAAAAATTTAACCCGTATGGAATATGAGATTGTTAAGAGGAAGTCGTTAAGTTCTGTGATTAGATTATAAGGTTTTAATTGATTGTTGATTCGTGTTAAGGGTTGTTCCAGGGTCATTGTCCACTAATGAGGATGCCCAGTGTCCAAGAAATAAATTGAAGAAATCTTCTTCTGAATTGAGACCGATGGATCTTCTGGGACATGTGGAACACCTAAATGACTCTTGTAGATTAGTATTCATTGTGGTATCTTTTAAAAATAATCCCGAACCTAACCGAGACATCAGTTGGTAGGATGAGTTTCTGAGAATTGTATGACATAGTGACACGTAATGTGTTACGGTACAATTTTGACTTGTTTGTGGTTAATGAAAAAGACTACCTTTGATTGCTAAATTCTACGTGTATCGATGTTATCTATCCTTTATTGCTTCATTCTAATGCTCGCATTAGTGATGCAACCATTGAACAAGTACTCATCTTGATTTGAGTTACGTTGTGAATTATTCTTTCTCAGTGCCATCAAGGTCATGAACCTCATGATTAGTTGGCTAAGCTCATTTCCTATTGTATTGTAGTTAGTTCTTGGTGAACAACTTTTCATCACTCTTTTGCAGATCACACATTGTTTTTATAAAGTTAAAATGGTATCCTTTGAGAAAATTGAATTTTCATCACTAAAAGGATTACTCAAAGTAAGATTTATAAGTGATTGTTATCGAAATGAAGTTGTTTATAAAACATCTTGGAAAACCTAATTGTTTTCATAACAAAGAAAATGTTTGTAAATTTATTTTTGATTCTTATTTGAGAATTAAGCATGAAAATGATTTTACTATAAACATGGATGATAAAATTTTGACGAACTGAGTATTGCATCGTTGATCTTGAAATTGTATATAGTTGCGCGCCTACATACAATTTGGAATGGACTATGCAAGACTGATTAGTAGTCACCATAAAACTAATGAATAAACACTACTTTTTCCTTGAAGATTGTGAAAGATTAAAATTTATGAGATCTGCAAGAAGTGAAAAATAGGGACATAGTGTCAGGGACACCTACATATGTGCCTATAGCATCTATTCTTCTGAGTCGAATTTACTCATCTGTGAAAATTGTCTTATTTGACAATTGACAATTCTTTCTTGTCCAATTCTCCCGTAGTGAGATTCTTAGGAAAAGTATCTGATTACTGAGTGTTGATACCCGACTGGATGTATTGACGTTCTTATCATTTCTTATGATTTGATTTCATTTGAATGACCTGGGTAACGATCCGAGGAGCTTTCGAATGCGTACTCAAATTATGAAAACATGTGATATATTCATATTCGTTAAATGTTTTCGTCCATATCTGATTTGAAGTTCTCTCGCGTAAATTGTGCGTTGACCTTACTCTTTTAAGGTTAGTTATGTCTCCATATATCCTTGAATTTGTGAAGGATTATGAGTTATTATTAGTCTTTTGAGAAGTTCACATCTTATCGACGGCAATGAAACTGGAAAGTTGATAGTGCCAGTAGAATGGATTGATTGATTATGACATGACGATATTGTATTAATTGATGGGAACTCGAATAGAATTCCCCTAAATGATAAGATGTTGATTATCAAAAGTGATCTAAATAATTCTTGACGGATGCCCGTATCCTGCATTTAGACTTGAGATTATACCGTGAATGGTTGTGAACTAGTTATAGATATTGTAATCTAGAAGAACCTGATATGAATGTATTAAAAGTTGTTTCCGTTATCTAAAACTTTAGGAGATATTTATTGGTAAATTACCTAGACTTTCGCCATTAAGGCAAGTTGAAATTGGTATTGATTATATTTCCGGTGCTGCACTTGTGGCTTGTGCACTGTACGTCAGCACCATCTAAATTAAAGGAATTATCGTACAACTGAGAAAGTTGTCGGAGAAAGATTTTATTATACCAAGCCTGTCATCCTGAAGAGCTATGGTGTTATCTTTCCTTATATTTATAGATTACTGTGACTGAGTAAATTGACAATCGAAAACGATATCCATAACTCGAAATGGAAGATTTGTTCGATCATTTACAAGGTTTTTGATCCTCAGCATGGTTATCATCAACCTCGCATCTGCGAAAAGGATTATCTATTCCAATCACTACATCCGGTACTTGTAATGAACATTACGAGTTTCACGTGGTGACGTTTGGATTGACTAATACACATGTAGTATTCATAAATTTGGTGAATCACGTGTGTAGGATGTAATTTGATAAATTCATGCTTGAGATCATTAAGGACCATTTGTTTGTATATAAGAACAATAATGAGATAATAATTGGTTATAGACTGCCCTAAATTGGCTAAACAATGAAAACCTGTATCTTAAATATTTAACATATGATTAAAGACTTAATCCTTTACATGATTTAACCGTGTGATTAATAGATAATGGAATATAAATTGACTCTTTAAAATTTAGAAGTCATTTAGAACTTTGAGTTATACTAAAAAGAAAGTGCAAATATATTTTGACAAATGTTTTAACAAAGGATTTTAAAGGGATTATTCCCTTATACACAAACCATTTAACTAAACTTCTGTTTAGGGGTAAATGTTTGTGTATACCTTAAAACAACCTAAGAAGAATTGAGGAAACTACATAAACCATGACTTAAAACTTGAAACGACAATTTTTGCTTTTCAACAAGAAAATTTTGACCACAGTATAACCAAAGATTTTTCGAACATTTACGAATCTTATTAAATATTTTCGATAAATCAACAAAAATCTTGTTAATTAAATTCAAATTTATTTTGAACATTTTATATAATTGGTCGAACTAAGAAATTTAAAATTTTTACGTTTACGTTTCATAAAAATTTAATAATTATTGTTAAATTTACATATAATAATTATCGACGCTTAAAACGCTGGATTGAGAAAAACTGATAAAAATGATAGATAAGACGAAACTGAAACTTAGAAAATATGAAGAAAGGTGAACGTAATTACTGACGCATAATATAGAAAGAATATCTGAGTGAATTGTGGACATGATAATTATATCATCATGAGAAGTGAATATAGATACTGACGTATTATATAAAAAGGATAAAGAACCAATTAGGATGTGTTCCTTAATAATGAAGGTGCAAAAATAAATTGCCAAACGATATAAAAATAAACAATGTTTGTAAGAAGGGATAATATAGATTATAAAAAAGGTTCGCGGCTAATGTGAACCATTAAAAATTGAGAAGCCGATAACGTTAAATATTTTAAAGACCACTTATAATTGTCTGAATGTGGAAGATTGTGAGATATAGTTATGTTGGAATTTGTAAGTATAAGTATTCTATTTATATCATTTATGACTAGAAGTATCTTTGTCTGAAGAAGTTGTACTAATGGCAAATTATGAAGGCAGACATCGCCTCATACATTAGTAAACGTTTAGCTATTGCAAAGGTCATCATCTGAATTTGATTCGATTTGGGTCATCGTCGACAGACTGACCAAATCTGCTAATATCATTCCCGTTAATGATAAATGCAAAAGAGTTATGTAAACATGGTGTGCCGTATCGATCATATCTATCAAGCTCCTTGATTCGCATCAAATTTCTTGAGATTTGCTCAGAAGTCATTGTGAACTAATCTTGATGAGAATACTATGTACCACCCCAAATCGAAGGGACGAGGTAAAGTAACGATACAAAATACTATAAGTGTTGTTTTATGTTTTAATGATTGACCTTTGGTAATGGACCGTATAATCGTTTTTCCTTTGGAAGGATTATCATTGATAATCATCGTATTAGGATTGAGATCGAATCTTGTTAGGGTCTATATTAGAGCATCTATAAGCAGGAGTTGAGACATCCGACATACACCCATTGTGAGTTGAACATGTCTCTTAGGTTTAAGGTTTCCTATGATGGCGAACCTAACCTTACAAAATACCTGACCCGCAAGATCTGAAATGATTGTTGAAATTAGGATCTGATTATTGACTGCCGGTAGTGGGCAAGAGGTTATGTGAATATGAAATGTAGATCTTGAAGTGCCAAATGGGTAGCGAAGTTATGCCACAAATTTTAACCTTGGAAAAATGAATTCATGATCTAACAAATCATGGGATATAAGTCCCCGTTGTATGGGACCATTGAGATGATATAAAAGATTGGTTTGAAAGGCATATAAGCTAGATCTACCCTAGGACTTCAAAGACTGCGTGAAATATGTTTCGTATATCGAACTTGATGGAATATCTATCAAGTGAGAATCTGATTAATCTTAGTAGAGCTTAGATCGGCGAAAAGTTACATTCATCAGAAACCCGTGAACATCATGGATAGAGAAAGTAAGTCAACATTTAGCCTGATCTTATTCCCGTAGTTATGTTTGATGAAACTCGCGTATTGTAATGAATTGCACTTGTGAGAAAAGACCGAATGTGGAGGAAATACCCACATGGCTTTAACTCTATAAGAAGCGAGTAGTAAGGTAAGATGATCTTTGAGGACAAAGATCCTGTTTAGGGGTAAATGCTGTGACAATCCGTCAATTTACGATTGATATTTTATTCTCGAATATTATTTAAAAACATTATTTTAATGTTACAATATGAACTCACATATTTTTGGGAAGAAATTTGGATTTATGTCTTGGAGTAGCATCGACTACGTCTAAACCGGAGGATTCAACGTTACGTGCTTACGTTTACATACACTGTCTTTGGTGACAGTCCGACATTTCAGAAAATAAATTTCTCCGTGAATATTATTTTGGAGTTTTAAATTTGTGTTGGTTCATAAACTCACAAATTTACGAGAAAAGATTAGGACTTACAATTTTATTTTAACGTCCTTTACGACTAAACCGGAAACCTTAGGATTACGTATTTACGTTTTCGAACTCTGTTTTTGATGAGACAATTTTTATTGGATTCGTTTTGTGACGTCAATTCATAATTCATAAAAACGTTTTTCGTAAAACGACCCGAGGGCACGCAAATCGAGGAAACTAGAATCGAGTAGTACCCGTAAATAAATGGGATGAGACAAGTGGGACACTTGTCCCACCCCACTCCCAAAACCGGCCTAAGTTAACTAGCAACACCATAAGGTGTCATTTATTTAGCCTAAGCTACAAACACTTGTCCATTTTTAGCTTCACTTTGAAGCTACTTCACCTCAAAACAACAAGCTAACACATACCATCCATTTCTTACATGCAAACCACTTCTCTCTCTCTCTAATCTCATTTTGGCCGTCCCACACTCCTCACAAAACACCCCAATTTGATCTTGATTCTACCATAAAATCTTATGTTATTTACACATATATTGAAGCCCTTTTGAAGCCCTATTGATTGGTGCAAGTTATAACATCCATGGAGGAGTTTCCTTGGTGTCTTGAGGCTGATTTTCCCCAAGGTGTTTATGAAGAATGATGTTCTTGAAGATGGTGTTGGCTATGCACAAGTTTCTCCATCCAAAACCATGTCCAAATCATAACCTACATCAACTTGGTGGTATAAAGATTGTCCTCCTCAGCTTCTTGTTATTTTGATTATGTAAACATGTATCTTATTTCCTATTGTATATGTTTATGATGATTATATGATGATAAAAATGTTATGTGGGGATTTGTTGTTGATAATCATGGATAAAAAGATGAAAAACTATAAGTAAAAATGGGTAAATCTTGTTTAAATGAAAGGCTGTATAAAAACAGTAAAGAACCATATGGTAAACTGATAAAATGATGCAGTGGAATGGATTTACAGTAAGATATGGGTCTTGTACACATGTGAGAGTTGGCCATGCAATGGAATCATTGTAATGAGTGAGATATGATCAAAACAAGTTTAGGGTATAAATCTGAGGTTACTGTTTTGGACGATTTTTAGAAAATACTTCAAGGATGATTCAACAGTAGCTATAGTAGAGTTAAATGTATCACATATCATTTAGTTTATGTGATAAAAATTTGAGCTTCAATCTCCATGTAGAACTCAAGATATGGCAGTTTTTGTGAAAGTGAAGATAAAAATCAGATTTTTGGAAATTAAAGAATAATACTATTATATAAGCACTCAAATTTTAATAGTATAAATTATAATTAAAACCCACTAACTCATGAATTTTATTTATAAAAATATGTACAATGATAAATAAGTGGACATTTTATAAAAATGGTAACTTGTTATGTTTTATAAGATATAAAACTATAAACATGATTTTACGACTTTTTTGGCTATCGCCGTAAAATTAACGTTTTTGTTAAATAAAACTTAGATGGTTGGAACCGTCTAATGAAAACTTTATAAAACTTATATACTGATATATAGACATGTATAACAAGTAAAAACCGATAAAAACCCGAACTATAGGACAAACGGACATTAACGAGCTAAGTAAACACATTGGGCTAATAATTGGACTAAATAAGATAAACACCCATAAAAAGAACTTATTGGGCTTAACCCATTTGGGCCCAACTTGAAAGTGTATGTACTGATAATATAAGTACAAAATGGATTAAAATAAGTTAAATAACTTATAATAGGCTTGCTGAACCTAAAACACGTAAATAGTTAAAACGGGAAAACTAGTATAAAAGTTATCAACACATAACTCTAAAATGAGTAAACGAGAATATGTAAACCCACTTGATCATCATATATAAATAATCATCATATGTATACATAATTGTTATTTTTATAAAGTCATTGGAGATGAGTCTAAGACAAGTATTATTTGTCTAGGTTTCCGTGATTGAAGCACGTACCGTACGTCCGAATTGCCGATAACCCGCCTTCCCACATCAACGTGAGTTCATAGCCTCGCACTCTTTTAAATGTTTCATAAATGTTTTATAAACCCGCGTGGGAGATAACATGTTAGTTTTATTAAGTAGGACACCATTTGTCCCGATTGTTTGTTTATTGATTTTGGACCCGGATGATTGAATGACCCGATTGTATGACCCGATAAATGATTAAAGGACCCGATAGATGGAATTAAATGGATTATTAAAGTTAGGTTATGTCACTAAAAGTCCCATTAGCATGAATTGTGAACTACCGGGAGTTGGTAGACGCTTATGCATTTAATAGTACTATTTGGGGACGATCACCCCAGTTCGCGCCTTGACGGTTGATCCCCGTCGTGCCACATTGATTGGTAAGCGAATTTATGTATGAGAAGATTTCCATAGCGTGACCTTTGTGACGACACGCTACTTTAGATGGGCAAATTGGTATCGGGTTAGCTACCCGTTGTTGGTTTAGTAAGGTAACAATGTCATGCGGCTTATAATAATCCAAACTAACGAAATACTATTAGACGCTTCGAATTACGATGTATTGCCTGACTAGCAATACAGGGTCATACTATTGATATTATGTACGTGTTTTGGTTTTCATAACCATATTCATATAACGGTTTTTGGTTTCATACAACGTCATAAGACGTATTGTATGATGTTTTTACGACATTGGCTCGTATAATAATTTTTAAGGCAAATGCCTATATCATGATTTTCGATAAGGATTTATATAAAATGACTTTGGCTATTTTATGGCCTACTACAAAGATTTGTATAAAATGATTTTGGCTATTTTACGGCCTATTACAATGAATTGTACGAATTGATTTTTGGTACTAATTTTATACCAAAGTTATATTGATGGAATTTATTAAACTCTATGAATTCACTCGGCGTTATCGCTGACCTTTTCTTTTAACATGTTTATCTCAGGTACTTGAAGGTAATTCTCGGGAAGACAACAAGAATTCATGGCCCGCACTTAAACAATATTTTTCCATTCAAACACTTGTAAAACTTTGTATGAAATATAATGACTTGGGACCGATGTAACTTTGATAACTATGAATGGAAATGATTTATAAATAAACGACGCGATTTTTATGCGTTGTCTATGATGTGAGTAATGTGCTATCCCGTAACACCAACTAGTCTTTCGATGTACTGTGTTGTATAAATTTGGGGGTGTTACATATAATGATTTTGACCAAAGAGTGTCACAAATTCGCTTCCTCCTTGAACCCATGCAATGGTCATAAGATGTGACTGAAGTAGTCGACATGAAATTATACCACTTTCTCTAGTTGTGACTTGCATGTGATGCAAGTCTCCCTTTTGAAATTTCGAATTCAACGAATCCATTGAGAGTTCAATGACAAATTCTTGTGATTGAAGTTGAATTCGGAATTTTACAATTCGTGAGGAAATCGTGAAGTCGAATGTACGAGATTTTTACACATCAACTAATTAATAAACCGTAAACTTCATCACAATCCTCGTTTGATGATATAAATTTCTTTTCACAGCTCAATGATTTCTTGATGATAATACAAACCCGATATAAATAAAATAAACAACTTGATATCCTTTCGACCCAAAAACTTAAGTACTTTGACTCGACCCGATTGAACTTAGACAAAAACTTACGTGTATAACTTACTCGAGAATAATTTTCGTCCAAATACAAACTTGGTGAATAATTTTGTTAAGCTAGACGTGGCCTATATTCTCATCGGCTATGATGGAAACTCATCTTATGAAAAAGCACCACCAAACAACGAGCACCTCCAAACAAGACACACACTAAAACAATCCTTTGTTTCTAACGAGTCAATCGGTGAAAAATTATTAGCTTAGAAGGAAATGGGTGATATGGGTTTCATGCGACCAATGAGACCCAGTTAACTTACAAAGCTATGTAACTAGTGTGATTATAATAGTTTAAATCGCAATCCTTAGGAAATTTTCTATAAATTAGAATGGCCCAAGCCAGGTGGGTTTAGGTTCTAATAAGGGATACTAATAAACAGAACAAAAAGAAACGTGGCATCCAAAGAATCTTGGGGTATCACCGTCTCAATAAAACGTGTAGCTGATTTGAACAAAAACGTGGCCAAATAAGAAAACAGTACCCCGGTCTAACTTCAGATATAAACTCCTTTCCTAAATATTAGGTTAACATATAAACCTAATCTAACTCTTTGTTTAGTCCGCCCCCATTATATCCTCTCTGCACATCCTCTCAAACGACTAGACACAATCATCATCTTAACAATCCCATCTCCTCCATCAACATCATCTAATCTCATATAACTCACCAATAATCAATCTCATTTTACACACCACACGAACAAAGAACATACGTTCTTTTTGCTTTCATGATACACAAACCATCCTTACCTTTCATCATTGAAGATCATATTTCACAACACAAATTTCAAAACACCCTTTTCATTGACTTTACATGAACGTCATCTAGATCTCCTCGTGAGATCTCGAGTAAGGTTGTTATAAATTCTAGTGTTGTTGTTATCAGTGATGATTGATTCGGTTTGGTTGGATCTTCTAGATCTTAAATAGGTCTCGGGTAAGGTTGTATGGTGAGTTTGATAGCAGTGTTTATAATTATCTTTCAATCGAAAAAATGAACTGATGATAACAAGTTTGTTATACATCTTTCATGATATTTCGTATATCAAACAGAAGGTTAAAACCTTCGATAGATCAATGATGATGTACTGTTTTGAGTTAGATCTTGAAAGATCTTGACATGCAGGTCAAAACAAAAATTGAATCTGAGATCTTAATATTATGATTGTTTGAGTCTGAGATGGTTTAAGTGTCGATGGAAGTAGATAGAGTCGGGGCTGAGTAGATTGATGATAGATGTGTTTGTGGGAGATACGAGAGGGTGTCGAGTTGAATAAGTGAGTTTGGGTTTTGGTGTCTTTGGTGACTCGAAAATGGTTGAGAGTCTTTAGAGAATGGGTTACGTTTTGAGATGAGTCAAAAGGGTCGAGTCTGTTGTCGAGTCTAGATCGATTCCATCGCAATGACTCCATGTCTTCCATCGCAATACAACATACAAATGAAACCATCGCAATAAACACTTGAACCCATCACAATAAATACTATGTCTTTCATCGCAATGTGTCAAAATATTTTTCCATCGGAATGTAGCGAAAAAAATTTCGGCAGAATTTCGTCTCAATGTTCCTTAAACCCGTCGCAATCCACGATCGCAAAGTACGGTCGGAATCCACGTCGGAATAAGGGTATCAGAATAAGTGATCGCAAAGTAGAACCCTATGGTTATTGCGATCGGAATGAACAAATATCGGAATAATGCAACAGTCTATCGGAATATGACAAAAAAGAGGAATGCATCGGAATAACCATCTGAATGTGAAAACCTTTTCCGATACAAAACTTGGATACCTGATAAAACTGATGAACTAGATACAGTGCTACTTGCTAGGAGACAATATGGAGACCGTTGCTAGAGACAAAATATAGATGAGAAAAGTGGAACAAAAGTTTAACATTCCTGATAATTTAAAAAATAAATTTGAGAACTTTAAGAACAAAATTTTGACAATACTGATAACTTCAAAAAAATTGATAACTTTAAGGAAAAAAAAATTTAAAATATAAAAACCATTTTGTCTTTAATAGCTAATCCCAAAAGAAAAAAATAGACGAGAGAAAAAAAAAACTTTGTAAAAAAGAAAGAAAATTTTACCACCAAATCAATAGATAAAAACGCTCAAATCCAAAGAATCAACCAAGGCTCTTGATACCAATTGTAGGTCTACCGTTTCTTAGGATTAAGCAATGTATGATTTATCTAATGAAAAGATGGAAAAGGAAGAACTAGAGAGAGAAAGGTAGAGAGAGAAAGGAGAGAATGAGAGAATAAGAAGGTTGATTAAATGAGAAGTGAAAACACAAAATGACCAACCCCTCCTAACATGCTAGGAGGGGGTATATATAGTCCACCCTACATGTGGGCTATATGGACTATATGTTTACATAATGGATCACGAGCCCAATACTTGAATATATCATTGGAGTGACCGATCCTTTATAAATACGTAAAAACGTATTTCCAACATAATCTAAAAAACGTTTTTCATGGTTTCTTTCTATTGATATCGAGCATACATAATTCATATGTATGGGTCACTCATTTATAGCGAGAACAAAATTGAACTATGGAGGATCAATGTGTCATGACTATGTGTCTAGATAATCACACCTCTAACATCGATTTTACTTTAAAATCTATGTATTTTGGTCAAAATTTTGTTTGTTGAGTTCTTGTACGTTTCTTAGTCTTTTTTGCTATTAAGCATGACTTTAAGATAAGTTAGACTAGAATATTAGGATTTTCTTAATTGGAAAATTCTCCTTGTCCCTCAAAACACACCCTCTATGGGCGGTTCTCTAAAGGTCTAGTGGCTCAATAAATTTAGTGAACCGCATATACATATATTGAACCTCGGGCAAAAGCTTACCTATTCGAGTTTTCTAAAACTCCAAAATTGCTCCAACACTTTTTAGAATCTTTGTTTAAACCTTTTACCTGTCCCAAAATATCTTGTGCTTTCTCTACTTAACCCTAAGAATTTTTCATCCATTTCTCAAATCGAAATGTCTTATTCACCAAATGAAAGCCTTGATTCTCCTCCATTTTCCCCAATTCCTTTCAATCCAAATTCACCCAAGAACACGTTCAATCAAATTTCTTCTCTTTTTAAGAAAATTGATTTTGGAAACTCTTCTTTTCTACCACCTCCCTTTTGTGTTTTTCCTTCATCACATGATAATGTCATGCATCATGGAACATGTTGTCAATATCAACATCTCTCCATGTCTCATATCTATGATGAGTCTAATTACATCAAGAGTCTCCTAGTCAAACCTCCTCTCCATTATGACTTCCAGACCATTGCCAAGCCTCCACCACTACATTTTACTACTACTTTGACTTCTAACTAATCATGTGGGTTGCTTATTAATAAGACATCTAATATAAGCAAATCTTAGAACACTAGTGTAACTACGATTAGATTCATGCTTAAGTTTTAGGCTTGTGTTTCATACATCTTTGTATGACTTATTTTTCCTTGTATCTTTTCATGTTCTTGGATTAACATGATTTCTTATGGATCTTGGATATCTTTCTCTTCTCTTATTATTTCTTTTATTGTGTGATCTTTGCTATATTATGTTGGGTGTTTCTTTTCTTCTTCTAACCCTTCTATGTAGCTTGTCTCCATAGCTCGATTTCTTGGTGCCCCAATTAAGGGGGAGTAAGCACCAACGGGGAGCATTAGCAAAGTTCGTTTCTTCTTTTCTTCAAAGACTTTTGCTACCCTTTTGCTTCGACAAAGAGGTGAAATGAAATAAACTCGTCTTCGAAAATCTTGTGTTCATACTTGATTGAGTTTATGTATTGCCAGGATAAAAAAAAGGGGGAGATTGTTAATGCAATGATGTCTAAAAACGTTACTTGCATTTTTTGTTCTCGCTTGGTTTTGATGACGACAATATATAAAAAAAAACATTTACAAAAATAATGAAAATCGAATTCTTAAGTTCAATTATATTTTTATTTCACCTATTATCACTTAAGGTATGAATAAACAAGTTCTCAAGCTAACTAAGTGATCAAGGATTTAGTTTTTCTTAAAACTCACTTTTATTTTTAAGTGACAAAAGTTTTTAATAAACTTTATTTTTAAGAAAATGTTTTATTAGATTAGAAATTAGAAATTTGAAAATGACATATTTCATATGGTTTAGGAATATCCTTTAAGGATAAAAACTTCACCATATGTGACTAACCCACTAAAAGATAAAAAGGAGCGGAGTCTAGTCTCGGCGATTCCTTAAATGGCTATGCGGTTCTTTCGTGATATTGAACCGCATGTCCTTTATTGAACCGCGCCCAGATTGATCCGTTGGAACCTTGTCTTATAAATAGTTGACCATTTCTAGATTTTCTTTTCACTTCTTTTGCACACAAATTTCCAGATTCAATCCACTTTCTTAAATCACTCAAATCCTTGGTTATTTGGTTGATTACTACTTGTTTAGAAGTGAATCTTTCTCCTCCCTTCTCATCCTCTTAAGTGCAAAGAGAGGAACACTTTCATCCTTGAAGTGTTGTGTCTACCTCAAGATCCATTGAAGATCAAACTTTCTTTTCATTCTTGTGTAGTTGTGAAGATCCAAATTGTTGTGTTAATTTGGAAGTTGTGTATGTATTTTGGTTAATACTTAGGCCTTAAAGTATATTGGTGTGGATTGGTTCTAGCTAAGATTAGGGCTTGAATTTTAGCTTAGAGTCAGAAATTGGTTAAGCGACGTGTACGGTTTCTCCATCTTAAAGAGCTTGTTGATTAGTGAACTCTCAAGTAAGGAGTACTCAAGAAATGGAGTAGGAACGAGGAGTGAGCTTCGTTGTCGAACCACTATAAATCCTTGGTGTTTGGTTTGATCTTTCTTTTCCTTATCTCTTTACATTAATTATTCCTTAGTTGCATATACTTGTGATTATTAGTTTAGATCCACTATCTATTGTTCATATTGTGCCTAAAAAGATTTCACATAATCACTCAAGTCTATGTTTTTAAAAAAAGATTTTTGAAAATCGATCTTAATCAAGTTAATTTAAAAAACTATTCAACCTCCCCTTCTAGTTTCTACAGTAGAGTTCATCCAAGGATGTATAGAAGGATTCGAATTTAATTAGTTATTATCTAAAGGCTGTCAATCAAGCTACCACGTCATAAGCTCATCCAAATTCAGCTATAAATACCAAGAGAGATTACCAAGCTTAAAACACCTATTTATAGCTTTTCGTAGTGTAGTGTTTATGTTAAAATTAAATTTTATTTATGTAATCTTTTCATTTCAGGCAATGTAATTCTATTTTTATTAAATAAAAGTTTAGTTTATTTCAATTCTTCTCATTCTATTTGCTTATTTAAGCATTTTTATTCCAAACGTTTTAGTGAATTAAGTCATAAGCTGTTTATAAGCTTATTCATTTTCTACATATACATTGTACAATGAAGTTGTTCTATAGCTTGAGTGTGCAATTAACACTTGAAAATCTCAAAATCACAAATATGGTAAAGTTAAGCCGATATAGAGGATAAGCAAGATGGATGTGCTTATATGGCTTAACTTACTAGCTATGAGCTAGAGTTGTATACTAGAGCTCTATGGAGCATAATCTTAAGTTAAGTTGAAGCTTAAGGTGTTGTTTTTGTTCTTTTAAGTCTTATGATCTGCTAGTGTATTTAGTGGTGTTTCATTATTTCTTATTTGCTTATCTAGCTATTTATTATTCTTATTTCAGCTTGTTCTGAGTTGTTACTATATAGATCTTGGTGGTTCTTAAGTTTTCATTTAACTATGGCATAATAGAGGGGCATAATCATTGTGGATTTATTTAAACTAATGATTATGGGATATTATATCTTGATTGATCTTAATTGATGTTATGTTAATTTGTTTGTGCATATGGAACAAGGTTTGTGGTTGAGTTAGTGTAAAAATGTTTTTATAACTTTTGAAGGAGTGTTTAGGATTATAGATTTCATAAGGCGATGACTGTATTCTAGCTTTTAAATTCTTGTAGTAAGTTGTTTTAAGCTTCAATTTAGTGTAATGAATGTTTTCCACAAGTCAGTTCAAGCTTTTGCTAAAGTTTTGGTCAAGTAGAATTGATTTGAGTAAAACAATTTGAATTAATTAGTTAAATATGTCATAGCAATGTTACCGCTATAGAAGTCACTCATAGTTCAAGTTGTTGGTTCTAATTAGTAGGATTTTAGATAATAGTTAGAGTGAAATAGTATACAAAGCTTGATCAATAATTTTAATCACTTATAGTTAAAACAACTTAATGAAGGTTTATATAGTTCATAACAATTATAAAAACCCTAATATCGATCAAAGAACACGCAACGGAAGCAAATTAACAAGATCTTTAATTAACACGATTATAAGTAATCAAGGATAGGGTTATATACCTTTATCCTAGCAAGATCTACAAGTTGACGGAACGGTCATCGGTAGAGATAGATCATGAACACCACCAGGATGTAATCTAAAGCAAGATTACACCACGATCTTGTACACACGTGATACGGCGAGTTAATCGTGAGTCTAGCACGAACAAACCGAGCTTCCAAGTATATGGAAGATCTACCCAACAACCCTAGAGTGGGGCTAGGACTAGATCTAGAATAGCTTAATAAAAATTAAAGAAGAACCCTAATAGGGTGTTTGTTTAGCCGGATTTTAGAGCAAGAGAAAGAGAGATATGAGGTGAAAATTATGAGGCTTTTGGTTTTTTTTATATACACCTTGGAAAACTTCTCTTCCAAGGTTAAACAAAATAAAGCCACAAAATCTTTTTCCCTTTTCTTTGTCTCCTCTTTAGGCCGGATATACATCACCTCCAAAAGAGGTTTCTGGAACTTTTCCGACTCCTTCTTTTAGCTTCTTTAACCTTCTATAACGGTCGTTTAATACTTAACTTTTAATTACTTAACGATGTTAGCTACGGTTTGATTTAATAAATATAATAAATATATTTAATAAATAAATTAACCCTTCACGTAATATGTGCAATCCCGTGATCTAGAGTTCGATCCTATCACACGACAACCGATTTTTAAGTCCATAAACTTTCAGCTCCCACTTGGACAAAATTCGAATATCGTGATCACATTGATTAGCGTCTAGTTACACTAACAATGTCACTAGTACAACTCGAGTAAGGCCTCCTGGACAAGAACCTTTTAATGATTATATCATTATTATTATCCTTTCATTTCAAATACATCGTTACTAAGGATATGGATCTTAGTCATTCCTTCATTAACTATTATGTTTCTCGTTTACGGATATAGCAAGATTACCAAAACAAATTTGGGTGTGGCCACACAAACATCTTACTATTACCCCGAGGGGCCCAGTTGTATTTATACTTCAAATAATAATTTGAAGGAAACGAATCCCATTTCGAATACAAGCAAAACACATGAACTTTGCAACACTTCTGAAAATAACCCTTATGACTACCAGTTACGTTTAGCATTAGGTTACCTTACAGAAATGCACTATATTCAATACAGTTTCCTGGCATCTCAGGTCTAAGGATAACTATTTATGATTTACTTAATGACAAAGATGCATAAAGTAAAATCATATAGTTGGGATAAGTCCAATATTTGATCCATCAAACATCATCCAAAATTGACCAATATACTTTCATGTATACTCTGTCACTATTTTGAATTGTCTTAGTTTAATAATACTCCCATATTATTAATCAACAACGGGCATTTAGAAACATCATAATGCTCACGGATTAAAACATGTAAAATAGGATACAAAATTAAATAACATAAAATAAACGAAATCCAATCTTTATTTCATCAATTCAATAATGTCTTACATCCTTTATCCAAATACTAATCAACAGATTTATTGCATGAATTCGCTAGCTAGTTGCAGCCCAATTGCCTTGGCATGCTTAACTACCTTTGGCCTAGATAAAGCCTTAGTAAAAGGATCAGCTACGTTATCATCTGTGTGAACTTTTAGTAATTTTATTTCTCGAGCTTCCACTTGTTCTCGAACGTAGTGATATCTACGTTTAAAGTGTCTGGCGCCTTTCATAACTCCAGGGTCATTGGCGAATATTATTGCAGCAGAATTGTCGCAATATATATCAATAGGTTCTTTAATTGAAGGCATCACTCCAAGATCTCCAATAAACTTCCTAATCCAAACAGCTTCTATTGCAGCTTCTGAAGCGGTCATGTACTCAGATTGAGTCGCATGCATAGCAATGGTTTTCTGCTTACTGCTCTTCCAGTCAACTGCTCCTCCATTAATGACAAACACGTAACCCGTTTGAGACTTCGTATCGTCTTTATCACATTGCCAGGACGCATCACAGAATCCTGTTACATTCAATTCTGTGTCTGGTTTACCCCTGAATACCAAAAACATATCTTTCGTACTTCTTAAATACTTTAGAATATGCTTAACAGCAGTCCAGTGGAACTTTCCTGGATTCTGTTGGTATCTACTGACCAAGTTCTGAGCAAACGCCACATCAGGCCTTGTGCATCTTACAGCATACATAATAGATCCTACAGCCGAAGCATAAGGCACCTTCTTTATGTAAGCCACCTCTTCAGGTGTTGATGCATCTTTCTCATGACTTAACTCATGCTTAACCTCCATCGGTAAACCTTTCTTAGAGTTATGCATGTTATACTTCTTCAATATTTTATCAATATAAGCATCTTGGCTAAGACCAATTAACCGTCTACTCCTATCTCGATAGATTTTAATTCCCAGAATATACGCAGCATCTCCCAAATCCTTCATAGAAAAACATTTACCAAGATAATCCTTAACTTCCATAAGTCTTGGAATGTTACTTCCCTTGATTAATATGTCATCGACATATAGAATTAGGAACACTACATTACTCCCACTAGCTTTGCGGTATACACATGGCTCATCACGATTTTGAATAAATCCGAACTTTTTGATTTCTTCATCAAATCGCTTATTCCATTGACGTGATGCTTGTTTCAAACCATAAATAGATCTTTGAAGTTTACACACGTGCTTTGGATATTTAGGATCAACATATCCTTCCGGTTGTTGCATATAGATGTCTTCATCTAAGCGACCGTTCAAGAAGGCAGTTTTAACATCCATTTGTCATATCGCATAGTCATAGTATGCTGCTATTATGAGAATCCTAATAGCTCGTAAGTCTGCTACAGGAGAAAATGTCTCCTCGTAGTCTACGCCAAAAGTTTGAGTAAAACCTTTAGCCACTAAACGCGCTTTATAGGATTGTACATCACCATCCATGTCAGTTTTCTTCTTATAGATCCACCTATTTTTCACTACTTTAGCATTTTTAGGTGCGTCTACAAGAATCCAAACATCATTGATTTCCATGGATTTCATTTTCTCATTCAGCGCAACTATCCATTTTGACTTTTCTGGATCAGACATTGCGGACCGATAGTTAGCAGGTTCACCAAGATCCCCTACTTCCTCCTCATCATCCTCTATGTAAAGACATAGTTTGTCCGGCGCATGTATGGTCCTTTGAGACCTACGTGGAGGAATTAATTCCGGTGGAACACTCAGACTTTCTGGCTCTTTAGGAATTTCTTCGCTAGTATTTTCAGAAGGCAATGTATCTTCTTGAATTTCTTCAAGATCATAATTTCTCCCACTGAATTCTTGATTTACAAGATCGTTTTCAAGGAAGTCTCCATACCGAGCCACAACTATTTTGTTCTCAGCCGGATAATAAAAGTAGTAACCCATAGTTTCCTTAGGGTAACCTACAAAGATACATTTTACTGAGCGTTGTTGGAGTTTATCTCTAGAGTCACGTTTCACATACGCCTCACAACCCCAGATTTTCAAATAAGACAAGTATGGCTTCTTGCCATGCCATAGTTCATATGGTGTCTTATCAACCTTCTTTATGGGAACCATATTTAGAATACGAACAGCAGATTTAAGAGCATAATCCCAAAAGAATAATGGTATAGTTGTAAGAGTAAACATAGATCGTACCATATCCAATAATGTACGATTTCTCCTTTCAGATACACCATTTTGTTGTGGAGTATACGGAGAAGTAAGTTTCTGAACAATTCCATTCTCACTTAAATAATCCTTAAACTCTTGACTTAAATATTCACCACCACGATCAGAACGAAGAGCTTTAATCTTCTTTCCTAGTTGTAACTCTACTTCGGCATTAAACGTTTTGAATGTTTCAAATACCTCATGTTTATGCTTAAGTAAATAAACATAACCATAACGGCTATAATCATCCGTAAACGTCAAGAAGTAGCTAGCACCTTTCCTTGACACATGTCTAAGTGGTCCACACACATCAGTATGTATTAAACCATGTAGTTCAGTAGCCCTTTCAATATTGCTATTAAAAGGTTTCTTGGTCATCTTTCCAGAGATACAAGATTCACATTTATCAAATGATTCATCATTGATACTTTCCAAAAGACCATCACGTTGAAGCTTTTGTATGCGAGTCTTCCCAATATGGGCAAGCCTACAATGCTAAAGATAAGAAGAGTTCTTGTCTAACTTACTCTTCTTATTCATGGTAAAAACAGAATTATTTTTCCTCTTGGAATTTTTATCATGCATGTTAATTTCAAAAACACCATGCACAGAAATTGCATCAAAATAAAATAAACCATCTTTGAAAACATTTATTCTATTATCAATCGTGTGAGTAAATCCAAGATCCAACATACAAGAAAAGACAATGACACCCTTAACAATTGTAGGTGCATAATGACAATTATTCAAAAACAGTACTAAACCCGAAGGTAAAACTAATTTAAATATTCCTATAGCTTCAACCGCTGCTTGTGCGCTATTTCCCACTTGCAGAAATTGTTCCCCATAGGTAAGCCTCCTTTTCAACTCAAATCCCTGCAGGGTATTACAAATATTAATACCACATCCCGTATCATATACCCATGAGTTTGATTTGTATGAAAGATTAAATAACTCTATCATAAAAAAGTTACTAGAAGATGGTGCTGCAGCAGCTTGCTCAGACTTCTTCTTATGTTCTGCCATTTCATGGAGATAGAGAGAGCAATTCCTCTTCCAGTGTCCAGTCATCTTGCAGTAGTGACAAGTCTCATCTTTCAGAGATTTCTTAGCAAAGTTCTGCTTTGGTTTTGATGTAGTCGCAACTTGCTTGCTCTTATCAACCTTGCCTTTGCCTTTCTGCTTCTTATTCACTTGCGGTTTTGGTTTCGACACTCTACCCTTTTGTACATGAAGTACTTGAGGAGTAGCAGTGGATGCCTTATCTTTCAAACCCTTTTCAAAGTCAATGAGCATTGCATGCAAATCATTAACTGTCTTCCCCGTGCAATGCATATTATAGTTACGAACGAAATTATTGAAGTCCTTATTAAGGGACCTATTGATCAAGTTAATAGCCATATTATGATCAAAGGGTTGTCCTAGTGCTATGATTTGTTCCATATAACCCCTCATCTTCATATAATGAGCACTTACGGACTTTCCAGGAGCTTGCTTGCAACTATGTAGAGCATCAACTAGATCATAGATCTCTACAGCTTGCGGCGTTTCATACACTGCCTTGAGTTCATCAAGCATTTGCTGAGGTGAAGCTAGCTCATACTTCCTTTGAAGTGATGGAGCCATTCTTCCTAACATTACAACAGCCACCTCATGGTGCTTCTTAACGTTAGCAGCGTGTTGAAGCCTTTCCGCATCAGTTGCTCCTTCAGCAAGATCCTCCGGAAAAGGAGTTTCCAAGATATTGATAGTACCCGCTGCTCTCAGAACAATTCTTAGTGAGCGGTACCAGTCATTGAAATTAGGGCCAGTAAGTTTAGGCCGTTCAAAAAAAGCTTTGAACGCCGAGCTTATTGTCAGATTGTTTTCGGGTTGAGCAATTTCTACATAAATAAGTTCAAACATTAGTATTTTTGATAATAAAATTCAAGAAAATAAAATTACCCCGGTA
Organism: Glebionis coronaria; assembly: GCA_025667525.1. Taxonomy (NCBI): domain Eukaryota; kingdom Viridiplantae; phylum Streptophyta; class Magnoliopsida; order Asterales; family Asteraceae; genus Glebionis; species Glebionis coronaria. Next base: position 173,501,968 of record CM046881.1, on the reverse strand, counting down.
ATAAAACCATAGTATTTTCCTTGAAAAAACTAGAATCCATATTGACATAGATTTATCACATCAGTTGATCTACTAGTGACAAATGTATTCAACACAGTAACTTGTCGAACAATAATTGACAAACAAATTTGCAATTTCTAGATATGTTAGGGATTTACATTGCCAAAATCATTTGCATTGTAAACATGTTTTATCCCTATTTTATGCCTTAAGTTTCCAGTTCTCACTGAGTAACTCAATTAAGTCGACTAATCTAAAGAACTTAAAACCTTCATGTGCAATCTTATTCAGTCATGAAGTTTTCTCTCCATTACAACATCGTCCGATATCTTATATGACGACAATTGTAACTTCAAGTGTTCGTCAATTAGAGGGCATATGACTTAAATTTTAGGGTATAGATTTTGGTGTCAAAATCATGTATGGAGAAGCATGCATACATCTCCATAACATAAGTTTAATAAAACGTTTAGTAAACTTTTTGGTGAGACTAAAAGTTCATCATATATTTGCAAGTTCAGGTATTGGTTAAACCAATTAAAGATTTTACACACAACTAAATTCACACCGTACTTTTTCTATAACGAAGCTAAAGCACAAAGCAATAACCTTATTCATTGTGTTTCGAATGTGAATTAATGTAGTTAAAATCAACCTTAAAGAATTATACCAATAACAACCGTAGGTAATTCCAATTTTGACGCACAGGCGAGCCGGGAATTTGGTCAGCGCTGAAGCATAACACCTCCTTCCTTAACCGGTTACTTGACCAGCGGTGCGTTATACCTACTTTATAGTTTGTCAAAATTGAGTAGGCCGTTAAGTTTCTATTGCAATTCTAATCAACACAAATCATATGTAATTTAGATCTAAAAACAATTCATTAATTTTGATAGGATTTAGTCCATATTATTTTTCTTAAAAAAACTACCCTTGTTTACAACATACAATAAAACGCATGAAAACAAGTAGTACAAAAAAAACTAAATCAAATTGCCACATGCATAACAATTTATTCAAAGAACATAAAATCTAGGGTTTTTATGAACATAAAAAGTCTTCCCTAATTTTAAAATTTTGAATCAAATAAAGCAAATAGCAATCAAAATTATATGATCCGTAAAAAAACATGCATGTTTATTACGGATCTCCCACATTCTCTTAACAATTAAAAAACTACGGATCGTAACCATGCATGACATAACAATTAATTCATGCAAACTATCTAAAGTTTAATTACCATGTAATTTTAGGGTTTAAAAAAAATTTATAAAAATTCGGCAGATCCGAATTTAAAAAACAAAAAAAAACAAAAAAACCTAATTTTTGTATAAAACCTAAAAACCAACATGTAATTATTAACACCAATCAATATTAGTTAAAAAACTTTAGATCTTGATAATTAAAATCATGTTAAAACGGCTCTCGATGCCACTGAAGGTTTATATAGTTCATAACAATTATAAAAACCCTAATATGGATCAAAGAACACGCAGCGGAAGCAAATTAACAAGATCTTTAATTAACACGATTATAAGTAATCAAGGCTAGGGTTACATACCTTTATCCTAGCAAGATCTACAAGTTGACGGAACGGTCACCGGTAGAGATAGATCACGAACACCACCAGGATGTAATCTAAAGCAAGATTACACCACGATCTTGTACACACGTGATACGGCGAGTTAATCGTGAGTCTAGCACGAACAAACTGAGCTTCCAAGTCTATGGAAGATCTACCCAACAACCCTAGAGAGGGGCTAGGACTAGATCTAGAATAGCTTAATAAAAATTAAAGAAGAACCCTAATAGGGTGTTTGTTTGGCCGGATTTTAGAGCAACAGAAAGAGAGATATGAGGTGAAAATTATGAGGCTTTTGGTTTTTTTATATACACCTTGGAAAACTTCTCTTCCAAGGTTAAAAAAAATAAAGCCACAAAATCTTTTCCCCTTTTCTCTGTCTCCTCTTTAGGCCGGATATACATCCCCTCCAAAAGAGGTTTACAGAACTTTTCCGACTCCTTCTTTTAGCTTCTTTAACCTTCTATAACGGTCGTTTAATACTTAACTTTTCATTACTTAAGGATCGTTAGCTACGGTTTGATTTAATAAATATAATAAATATATTTAATAAATAAATTAACCCTTCACGTAATATGTGCAATCCCGTGATCTCGAGTTCGATCCTATCACACGACAATCGATTTTTAAGTCCCTAAACTATGCTAGAAACAATAAACTTAACTAATCAACACACGTAATTACTTTTCAAACGTAATACTTATTATTGTTAATAAAGAATCACAAGTGTTATGGATAACACCGTTTGATGACAATGTGTTGTGCACACTTTGAACAAACTAAAACCTAACTTATGAACACAGTCGCAGCTGTTTGGTTCTATAAGTTCTAAGCATTAATGTGTGAATTCTATCAAAGTGTTGAACTTTAATGCTAGGCTACATAACCTATTTATAGTGGTACGAGGTTGACTCTAAGTACATGTTGATGGTGAATACACTAGACAGACACTTGTCAGACCTCTATCACAAGATGCTCTTGTATTCTTGGTAGTCTGCCATAATGATTTAGGGAAACAGAGCTGACATAGTTTCCCTTTTCTTCATAGTCTCGTACACACTAAGGTATGTCCAAAGTGTGCTCAGTGTTAACAGGGTATTGCCACCCCTGTTAACCCTCAACCCCTCAGAGTCCCTGATACATCTTGGTTGTTATCCATCACAGCCAATGAGTATGTCTTCAAGTAATCTTCGACTTCCTTGACAATGTCTCTGACATGGACTCCTCTGAGGTTGCTCACAGAGACTTAGATCTCTGTGAGTCTTGCGATACTTGTCTGCCTTCTAGGCACAGGCAAGTTACTATCTAACAGCTTGATTTGTGTTTAAATCTATGATACAGAGAATCTACTAAACTTAGATTCCCAACAATCTCCCCCTATTTAAACATAAATACAGCTAGATCTATCTAAGTTAAGGTAAGTGAGATAACAGCTTCTTCTTACTCATAACAGATCTAAACAAACATACCTCATGATTTTATTAATACTTAAAGGAAATTACAAGTACAATACAAAAGTGAAATAAAACATGAAGGTAAAATTCAGCTATGAAATCCTTCAATAGTCATCATTTTTTGTTCTTTCTTCAACTTCAGCTAAGTCTGTCCTAGTATCCAATTCGGCCTGCAAAGCTTGTGCAAATACCTTTGAATACTCTGTGTTGATTTTAAGTGCCTTTTTGAGACAGATCAGCTAAATGGTTGATGCTAGTCCTAGCTCATCTTCCCTTTGGAATGCAGATTGACAAGCCCTATTCATGAAGGCCATACCTCTTTCAAGCTCAGTGTAAGTCTGACCATAAATAGGACTAATGATTCCATTTAGTAATACCAAATCCCGGTGCATTCCGTCCACTTGAACATCATCAGTGACAAAGGTTTCCTTAAGAAATTGAGTCACCCTTCTTCTTTTCTTTCCAGACTTAGGAGGTTCTTGTTCAAACAGTTGTGGTGGGGGATCTATCTTGAGCTTGGCTGCAGTTTCTTTAACCCAATTGAACTTAGCTTTGAGGGTCTTAAGAAGAGTGAAATTAGCCTGTCCAGTTCTTTTAGCAGCTAAAGCCTCAAGTTCAAACCATTCAGTCAAGCCAAGTTGCTTTAACCTAAAGTTGTCAAATACATTCATATTGGCGTGTTGGTTATCTCTCCACAAAATCATTTGTGGTGTGTTAGTAGACTTGTGAATGGTATACTTGAACTTGGTGATTTTCTCAGGTGCAAACCTGTTGTTGACGCAGGCATCATAATCAGCTTTTACCTTATTCAGTGCCTCTGTGCGTTTTACTTCCATCTCTTTCAACCTTTGCCTTTGTTTCTCCCTTTGAAGTGGAGTCATTTTTCTTAGAGTTTCCTCATTAAGCTCCTTGGCTTTCTTGATTTCATTCAGCCTTTTGAATTCAATAGTCTGTTTCTCAATTTCTTCAGGTGTTAGAGGATTCTCATTTAAAGCTGTGAAGGTTGTAAATTGGGATGGGTCGGTGGTTGATCCTCCTGTCTCTAGCATCACAGCCATTTTCTTTAGTTTGGCGTCTAAGTCTACCATAACTATTTCCTTTCCTTTCTTTAAGACAGAGGATACCACGTTTATGTTTTTCAGCTCTTCGGCTCTTTTGAGAAAGGTCGTCTAAGCTTGGGTTTGTATAGCTTTGGGTAGGGAGCTAACAGTGAACTTGAGTTTCTTGGCAGCTGGTTCACCATCATCCACAACCTCGCTGGTGTTAACCAGAGTCAGGGATTTTGATGAATAAGCTCCATCCTTTGTCTGTTTCTCCCCCTTAATTTCATCCTCATCATCAGGTATAATCACTGGTGTGATGACTTGGAGTGGGACATGTGAAGGGATAGTGGTGTCAGCAGAGTCTGAGCTTTATTTGGCAGATTCAAGGTTAAGTACCTTTTCCTTCTCCCCCTCACATTCAGCCTGTCTCTTCAGACGATTGGATGAACGTGCCTGAAAGTGCTTAGCAATCTGCTCAACAGAGGCAGCCATTTCTCTTTGCCTAGTTCGTGAAGCTCTGGCAATCTTCAGAAGTTGGTTGCAATTACCATTTGTGTTGCGATGAACACGATTAACGATGAAGTTGGTGTGACTAATTTGCCTGTCTCGTATAGCCTCAAATTCCCTATGCATAGTCAATTCATGAGCAGAGAAAAGTGCAGGGACCTCTGTGACGATGGCATCTTTGATACGTATGGACAAATGACTAAGTCCTTGAGACACTCCCTTTCTTGTACCATCCTTGATAGGTTAAGTGACTGCATCCTTAATCGCCTGTGTTATGATCCTTGGAAAGTTGACAGTGAAAGAGTGCATTTCAGATTTGATGATGTCTAGCTTTCTTGACAGGCGTTCCATATCTGATTGATGATGTTCAGGTTTAAGATCATGGATGTTCAGGCTTTGTTGTGCATAATCATCCTCCCTTGGCAATATATCAAAGTTGGTTTAGGTAGGATGATCAAACAATAAGAATTCAGCTGTCGGATCATATGCAGGTCTTTGGAAGACTGTAGTGGCAGAAGTAGCAGAGGTGGGACTTACTACAGCTTCCTTGGGAGGAGGAGTGGTATCAACAGCTTGTGTGGACACAACGATTTCCTTTGGAGGAGACAGAGATTACTGGTCGTCATCTTCTTCATCCTCCTCCTCCTCAATCATCCCCTCAGGGAGAATCTCATCATCAGGCATTGATTCAGGTTCAGAGAAGTCATCTACTAAGGAGAGCACATCCTCTTCAATATCAAGCATGGGCTCCTCCTCGTTTGGTTGATCCTGAATCATTGTATCAGCTTCTTTTTCTGGCTGCTCCAGAGATTCAATGTTTGGCTGTACAACATCATCCTTGGGATTCTTTTAAGAGTGAAAAGTATGAGGTTAATGGTCGCCATTCGCTGCCCCTAGGAAAGCTGAGTGTGATTATTCAGCCCCCCAAACGGTTAAAACCTTTGGGACTCTTTTGATTGTGAAACATATGTTGTTAGCGATCGCCATTCTTGCCCCTAGGAAGGCTGAGGGTGATTATTCAGCCCCCCAAAAGGTTAAGAAACCTTTGGGACTCTTTTAAGTGTGAAACATATGTAGGTAAAGATCGTCGGTTACGCTGCCCCTAGGAAAGCTGAGGGTGATGATTCAGCTCCCCCTGAAAGGATAAATCCTTTGGGATTCTTTTAAGTGTGAAAAAGATGTGGGGTAAGGTCGTCTTGTAACGTTGTCCCTAGGAGAGCTGAGGATGATTATTCAGCTCCCCTAAAAGTAAAACTTTTGGGATTATTTTTCTGAGGGAACCAACAGGCTGTGTGAGGTACAGCTATTCTAGGTCGAGACATATATGTATTCAGGTTGTTGTTTGCCTGAATACTGTCTAGAGGGTGCAGGGTCATCGAGGTGCTTTAGAAACATAAATGAATCACTCCCTAGTGCATAGACAGGGTGTACAAAAGTATTAAGGATTTCTAAGTGCATACAATGACTTCTATGGGTCGAGGATAACCCTAACTTCACCACTCTCACCTACAGACATTTGAGAGTGGCTGGTTGTGGACCTCTAAAAATGATAAGACTGATTACATGTGCGATATCAACAGAATTAGGCTGGTTCCCTGTTGTCTCAGCTGACAGCGAGATGCTAGACCCTTGTTGTTGGTCAACTGAAGTCTCTGATTCCAAAGGAGTCTCTAGAACAGAGGAGGATGTGAGGTTCACGTTCTTCTTTACCATGGCCTTTGCAACAGTTTTGGTATGGGAAGAAGATGGGTTTTTCTTCTTCTTTGGCTGTTGGCCAGTTGTTGCCTTGGACGTCGTGGTGTGCTGCCCAGAGGTCAAAGACGTAGACTTGCCAGACACATCAGAGGTATTCACCTTCTCAGAGGAAGGGAGCAAGGACTTCACAACAGAAGGTTTTTTATTGGCGATGTTCATCATGTGAGAAGTAGCAGGTACATCTTCAGGTCCAATCTCCTTGTAGATTGCTCCAGTAATGCGATAAGGCTTCAGGGATGTGAGAGTAGAGTTGTGGTAGCTGTCACCCAACAGGCTTTCGAAGAGAAGAGAAAGAAAGCAAACATAGCAGATGTTTTTCTCCCTGGCCTGATTTGGTCCCTTAAGCTTTTCTACTAGGTTGGAGAAAAGTATGCTTCCAACATCAATGTATGTGCCCCATATCAGCCCAAAAGCAATGGATTGGTGATTGAAAGACATTTGGTCTTGAGAACCCTGCATACCACCCAGGGACTTGACTATGTGAGTGAAGATGACACGCCACATTGGGGAAAAGTACTTTATCTTCAGGGGAGACTTGGAAAGAACTTCAACAGGAGTGAGAGCTAGGTTTACATCATGAGTGGGTGTTAACATCATAAGATTCAAGCTAACAAAAGGGTGATCCGGAGGTCGGGGAGGATAAAAGAAGTATTTAGACATTTTTAGAGAGAGAAAGATAAAGCTTGAAATGAGTTTGTGTATTTAGAGAGAGAAGTGAAATACACAATAAGAAGAATCCTCACCCCTCCATGGAAGTATGGAGGGGTATATATAGGCTAAACAAGAGGTCACTTTGACAACATGTCAATAGTAGTCCCTCCACGTTTTTCCTATCTGAATCAAATGTAATTCCGTAAATGGCGCTCACATTTTAGGGCTAACAATCTTCCCCCAATGTGGAGACATACGGAATTACATACAATGTTCCTAACAAGTAAAAATACAACAAAATAAAGTCTTCCAAGGCGCTTCCAATGCTGAGGATGTCTTTTAATTATTCTTGTCTTCATAACTTGTACCTCAGCTTGAATCCTCTTTGTCTTTGCTTGTTGTGGAACAATTGTAATATGCATGATTTGGATTAACTTCCCCCCAATTCATGCAGCATGTATTAAAAAACTTTCTTCATAGACTTCTTTGACGAAGTTTCTGAATCAACTTCCCCCCAAACCAATATCTGTATCTTAAGTAGATTCTGACACTTTGATGTAGTTTGAACAATCTTCTAGCTCATTGGTTTAAGTGCATAGCGGAAATTTGTAGAAGAACCACACCAGATAATATTGCTTCTATACTGTCTCATGTCGTCTGGTTTTTGGTGATAATCCGTTTGGGGTAACATGCAGGAAATCAGCAAAAATTCTTCTCACGCCTGCAAAATACTTCATAAAATCATATAAAGTAAGTAGATACCATTCCATGTAAACTACTTCCCCCTGGAAGTTGATCCGATTACTTCAAAGTACACGATCTTCCCCCATGATGATTTCCAACTCTCGGAAGCATCATTATCGTGGACGTCCATATACTCGAGAAGTCCTTAGTCTTAAGCAAATGTCTTGAAAAGTTTTGAAAGTCATTGATAAACTTTGAAAAATTTTGCTTAGACTATGAAGTACCATTGTCGTTGTGAGGCTCATGAATATCCCGTGAGAATTGATTGCTGATTCCATCTCTCTCTGTCTAACTTACCAACCTCGAATTCATTCGGCTATTTGTCGTGACCACATGTGAAGTAAATCTGATATTCCAAACTTGAGGCTGAAGTACAATTCCCCAAATTTGTTACTTAAGCTTGCACTTATGTCAATTGAAGAACGGTGCAGAAACAAGTCACTTATACCTCTTGAAGTTATCCACACGAGCAACTGCCTGTGACACCCAAAAATGATAGTAATCCATGCCGTCGACCATCCACCCCTTGACAGTGGAAACTAGATAATTCAAGTCTCAATCATATATTTTATCGCCTAAGCAAGTCATCAATCGATAGACTGGGTTTGAAGAAAAGGGTTAGGAAAATAGAAGGAAGGCTCGATGATGAAATAAGTAGACGCCTTCATGAAATCCCACTTCAACTTCAAATAAAGAATCCCAAATCCACTTCGTGATCACTTGTCTTTGTAGAATCAAACTACCACTATATTTTTGGGTCGAAGCCGTGTCAACCGCATGCTACACACAAAAACGCTCCTTAATTATCCCAAGACACGTTTAGACACCATATCACATAATTCATGATCGAAAACCTTCACTCAAACACCTTCACGTTTTTGGATGTACGTGCTACATTATTCGAGATGGTGAAAATCTGGACAAGATGAAAGAGAAAGGTGATGCATGCATTCTAGTGGGATATGCAACTCAGTCTAAGGGATATAGAGTGTACAATAAAAGAACAAAATTGATAGTCAAGACTATTCATATCAGATTTGATGAATTACAAGAGATGTCACTTGAACAAAGCAGTTTAAGTCCCGATCCACAACGACAAACGACTTCCATTCACAACCGCACGGAACTCAGAACTCAAGACCACAACAATGAACCGTCAAGTTCAAAGCTTGTTCCTGAACATGTTCCTAGAGCAGATATGACAGTGGACACGACACTTGAAGAGTTGGAAATGTTATATGGACCAATGTATGATGAATATTTCACGGGGGAGAAACAAGTTGTATCAAAGTCTTCCGCTGTCACTCATGATAAGAATGATGATACCGATCATCGTCAACAAAAGGATACAACTTCATCTACTTCAACACGGGTTGCTGCAGATTTACCTCCTTAGAATATCACATCAACAACCACTCCTACAACATCAACAACTACTGTCATTGCTCCAGAGAACACAAATCAAGCAGACGATGCATTATCTGACGAAGACGAATTTATCAACCCATTCGGTACACTGGTACATGAAACTGGAGAGTCTTCTACTCGCCATGTTGATCCGTCAAATATGCACACGTTCTACCAACGACATCCTTCAACACATCATTGGACCCGAGATCATCCTTTGGTTCAAGTAATTGGAAACCCTTCACAGCCCGTTCGTACAAGACGACAGCTTAACACCAATGGCGATGTTTGTATGTTCGCACTCGCCGTGAGTTCAACTGAACCGAAAAACATCAAAGAAGCCATGGCTGATCATGCTTGGATTGAATCGATGACGGATGAAATTCAACAATTTGAAAGACTTAAGGTCTGGGAACTTGTTGACAGACTAAACGATGTAATACCATTAAATCTACGATGGATCTGGAAAAACAAGATGGATGAAGAGAACACGATCATCAAGAATAAATCTAGGCTAGTGGCTAAAGGGTATGGTCAGAAAGAGGGTATTGATTTTGAAGAATCATTTGCACCAGTAGCTCGAATGGAAGCGGTCAGGATTTTCCTTGCTTATGTTGCACATAAGGGATTCATCTTGTATCAAATGGACGTAAAGACGGCGTTTCTTAACGGTCCTTTGAAGGAAGAAGTCTATGTTACACAACCGGAAGGATTTGTCAATCCTCATTATCCTGACAAGGTGTACCGTCTCCAGAAAGCACTTTATGGACTCAAGCAAGCTCCAAGGGCGTGGTACGACGAGCTCTCGAAATTTCTGGTCTCCAAAGTTTTCTCAAAAGGTTCCATTGATCTAAATTTGTTCACTTATAAATATGAGGATGACATTTTGCTTGTGCAGATCTATGTTGATGACATTATTTTCGGGTCTACAAACCCAAAACTTTCAAAATGGTTTGAAAAAGTCATGCACAACAAATTTGAAATGTCAATGATGGGCGAACTAAAATTCTTTCTAGGAATTCAAGTTCACCAATCCCCAAGTGGTATCTTTATTAACCAAGCTAAGTATTGTCAAGAGATAATCAAAAAGCATGGTATGACCTCATGTGACCCCGTTGGGACACCATTATCAACCACATCCCTAGATGCTTATTTGGAGGGAGATGCCATAGATCAAACAAAAATCGTTCCATGATCGGCTCCCTCATGTACTTAACAGCAAGCCGACCTGATATATCACATGCTACGTGTTATTGTGTACGATATCAAGCACGACCCACTGAAAAGCACCTCAAGGAGGTTAAACGGATCTTTCGGTACCTCAAGAATACCATTCATTTAGGACTCTGGTATCCGAGGGAAACCGATTTCTTTCTAACGGCCTATTCAAATTCTGATCATGCAGGGTGTCTTGATACACGTAAAAGTACTTCTGGTGGTGCACAATTTCTAGGTCAAGATAAGCTTGTGGGATGGTCTTCCAAGAAGCAGGGTTGCACGTCACTGTCATCAGCCGAAGCAGAGTATGTGTGTCTATCTGCGTGTTGTGCTCAAGTTCTATGGATGAGAACACAACTCACGGATTATGGCTTTCACTTTGATAAAGTACCTATGTACTATGACTCAAAGTCCGCCATAGCCATCTCCTGCAATCCGGTACAGCATTCCCGCACGAAGCACATTGATGTCAGATATCACTTCATTAAGGAACAAGTTGAAAGGGGTATCGTTGAACTATACTTTGTTGGAACTGATTACCAATTAGCTGACTTGTTTACAAAAGCTCTTTCGAAATAGAGGTTTGCGTATCTAGTTAGGAAAATTGGTATGAGATGTTCGACTCCATCAGAACTTGAGATTCTGGCAAAGAAGCCTGCTTGATTTATCTATCAAACATCTACTTGTAAATATCATTGAAAAAAGCAAAATATAAAACATATAAAACATATAAAAACAAAACACAAAATTAAAAATCTTTCAAAATCCAAAAATATTCTCCTCGACATGTCTTTCAGTATCGATAATATGGACGTGCCTAGAAATGTCGCTCAATAACGACACGGGTGTGTACATAAAGCTCGAATGAAAGTTGTAAATATTTTTCAAAACATGTCATTTCTTCTTTCAATAAAGGAAAATGTCTATTATGGACAATTTTTCCAACAACGGGTTAAGCAATCTATCTTGGGTTGAGCTTGTCACAAAACATTCAACGTTTTAAGCTCAACACAATGGCTTATAATCACTTTCAGATTGCTACCCGGTTCTATATTCACGGGGGAGTGTATGCTTTAGTACCCTTACCCTCAGCAAAAGAAGAGAAATCTTCTTACACTTGAGTGGATTCGTCAAGACATTCAACGTCTATGAACTCAAGTTTATGCTTTAGAAGAAACCTCTTCGCCAAAAAAATAGGATTTTTCAAAAAGCGTTGAACACAATTTTTTCAAGAATTTCTCAATGATTATTCAAAATCTTTCAAAAATTATGTGTTCAAAAACTCCCTTCCTCAAAAAGCGAAATGTGGATCATATCCTCACAATGACAATTAAATTGGATCAATTTTTGAGGGGGAGCATTTCAACTTCATGCAAAGATTGACACATCTTTCTCCCAAAGATTTTCAAGAATATTCTTTCAAAATATATTTTAATCAAATTTGGTATCTCTAATATAAAAGACTTTATATATTAGAGATAGGGGAGAAAATGTGATTAAAATGTGATCTTATACAAGACTCAAGAACTTTAACTCTTACCTACATGTGCAAATCACTTTCGATTATCGATGCCCATGTGAAGGGGGAGCATTTCTGAAACGACAAAACTATCAAGGTGTTAAATGTTTTTCAAACATCTTGTTAGACATTTGAAGTGGTTTTTATGGTTATGATCAAATACTCACAACATCTTTAATCCACGACGTTATTGGTGTCAAAAGGGTGGTTAGGTTTAAGTCCTATGATCCAACCAGAACCGGAGGGATCTTCCCAGGGACAATCCAATAGATTATTATATGTCCTTAGGAAAGATGGAGTAGAATGTGAACGTAGCTGAATGCCGACTAAGTACTGATGCTAGCACTAGAACAATCACAACAAGGTGCTAGTAATGATGTCTTGGTAAGCATTAAAGGGGTTGAAGAATGAAAAAGAAATGTAAGGATAAAGGGTGTAAACAAAGAAGCCCTCCATACAACTTAGGCAGAAACCAGGTCGACACATCATGAAGACAACTCATCATGGACCCAGTGATGTGAAGCACAACCCTTTCCTAGCTACCCAGGCTTCTCTCAAAATAAGTTTGTTTTATTGTCACGGAGAACAACATGACTTCTATTGACTTTCTCACTTCGAGATAGTTGATATTGAATAGGTGGCATCTGCTCCAACCTCCGACCACTAAAAGTGCACAAATCGAGTCTAGAGCCTAGAGATCAATCAAATCTCATTAGGACACACGGATGATGAACAAGAGAGTCCTACGCTATATCCTTGTGATATTGCTAGAAACTCAGAGTGATACTACTTAGTATTCACAATGATGAGTGGAAATCCTTCCAGTGTTAACATCAAACAGCACTGCGGTAGGTCATATGTAAGATTCTTTATGAATTGAACATGTGTAAAACTGAAAAGCAATAGTGGTTTGATTTTGAATTGACTCAAACTCGTTTCAGGTTTCTACGCAATATCTTTATGATCTTGCCAGAACATTCAGAGTGATATTCATTAATATTCACAGTGACGAATGGAAATCCTTCTAGCGTCAACATCAAACAGCGCTACGGTAGGTAACTTGTGAGATTCTTATGAATCAAGCTTGTGTCAACTGGAAAACAACAATGGTAAGATTCTTAATGAATCAAACTTGTTCCAGGAATTTGAATTGACGAATTTAATCAAGCGGATATTTATCCAATTGATTCAATCTTTATGTTCGTAGTCTTGCTTTGAGACGGCCGAGTAAAGAGAACGGCTAGTACAGCCGTGAAACCCTGTCAAGGAGATTCTTAACTGAATCTACCTATCACAGGTACGGTATTTAATATCGTATAACGGTCTTCATCGACTGGAGGTAAAACGCTACCAATTTAGGACGAATGTCAAAGCCATTCAGTCCGTGTCTATGTTTTGTCTCAAGAAGGTGGCGTCACGGTATACTCAGCAAAGTGAAAGATTCAAAACCACTACTCATGCCAAAATACATATTCAACAATCAATAGCGTGAGCATGAGGATGAAGACACAAGATTGCAAGATGGCAAAGACAAGTCAAGGATGATTTGAAGATCTCAAGATCAAAAGACAAAGTCGAAAGACAACGACAAAGGCTCAAAGATCACAGCATGAAGGAAAAAGACTACTATTACACGTTCAAGACTCATTTTTTTGGGAGATTAGTAATCTCTACAAATTTTCAAATGATAAAGGGTAATGACCTCTCATAAAGGGTAATGACCTCACATTGGGGGAGATTGTTAGCCTCAAAATATTGAGTCAAACAAGAATGCTCGGTCATATGTTTATTATGTATTAGAACGTTGTAATAGGTAGTAGGTTAGTCGTGTATTACGGGCTTAACTTTAAGCTAAGGTTCATTCATAAGTAACCAAAGCCCAAAAGGAAAGCCCGGCCCATTATCATATAGCCCATTATGCCACATGTAGGCAAGGCTATATAATAATGGGTCGGGCTTTCCTTTTGGGCTTTGGTTACTCATGAATGAACCTTAGCTTAAAGTTAAACCCGTAATACACGACTAACCTACTACCTATTACAACGTTCTAATACATAATAAACATATGACCGATCATTCTTGTTTGACTCAATATTTTGAGGCTAACAGTGGGTTTAAGTGTGGCAAGGGCGTCCTTTACAGCCTTTTTGTCTACAACCTTCAGGCATTCATCGCCATGTCTTAGCCCAGCCACATTTGCAAAGTCTTTGAGAGAGAAGGCGAAGGGGTGTTCGTTGCATGAGAGGCTAAAGGTGATGGTGTCGTCAATGACTTCAGCAGAATACCAGAATTCCCTAAGGTATTCTTGGTAGAAGACGGTTGGGGTTTCTGTGAGTGCTTCACTAACATCAAAAGTCTTCAAAAAGTTCACCAGATCTGTGTAGGATTCATTAGGAGCCTTGAGCCATCCAATCGAGTTGTTAGAAGCAAGGATGCTCTCATTGAGTTCGAAGGTGGCGTTTGAAGCCTTGGGAACTGGGTACGCCATGGATTCAAGGTTGAAGAGAAATGAAAATGGTGAAAGGGTTTAGAGAGAGAAAGCTTAGAGAGAGATGAGATTGTGAGAAATGAGAATAGTGGTAGGTAAGAAGAGACGTGAGATAATATTTATATTCAAAATTTTTGAAACAGTTATTCAAACGTATTTAATGCGTAGTGGGAAAAGACTGCACAAGTGGGTCCCTTTACCTTTCAAAACCTTTTGTCTCCTTGTTATTCGGAAAAGAAATAATTAAATATAGCGAATGTTTTTTATCATTTACTTGGAAAGTAACTACCTAGTTTCATGTGAAAAACATTTAATATTTGATCAGACATTTAATGAACACATTTATTATCAAGCCACAGGCTTTAAGATATTAAGCATCCCTAGCTCAGCAACTAGTTTGTTGAACGAAGGTTCAGCCAAAGGCTTTGTAAAAATGTCAGCTAGTTGCAGCTCAGTGGGAACAAAATGCAGCTCAATATCTCCCTTCATTATGTGATCCCTGATAAAATGATACCTGATATCAATGTGTTTAGTTCGAGAGTGAAGAACAGGGTTGTTGGAGATGGCAATGGTGTTGGTGTTGTCACAGAAGATTGGCACTTTATCATATAAGATCTCATAGTCAGCCAATTGACTTTTCATCCAGAGCACCTGAGCACAACAGCTGGCAGCAGTAACATATTCTACTTCAGCTGATGACATGGCCACAGAGTTTTGCTTCTTAGCACTCCATCCAACCAATTTTCCTCCTAGGATCTGACAGCTACCTGAGGTGCTTTTCTTGTCAATACAGCATCCAACATAGTCTGAATCTGAATAGGCCTTGAGATCAAAGCCTGATTCCTTTGGATACCATAAACCTAGTGAGGTTGTTCCTTTGAGATACCTGAAAATTTTCTTAACAGCCACTAGATGGGATTCTTTTGGGTTAGCTTGGTACCTTGCACAGAGACATGTGGAGAATTAGATATCAGGACGACTAGCTGTTAAATACATGAGTGACCCAATCATGCCTCTGTATAAAGTCTCATTAACAGAGACCCCTGACTCATCAGGATCCAAGTTGTTGGGTGGAAGCATGGGGCATTTCACTGATGCACAATCAGCTAAGTCATATTTTTTAAGTAAATCTTTAACATACTTTTCTTGACAAAATGAAATTTCCTTAGGACATTGTTTAATTTGAAAACCCAAAAAGTAAGTTAATTCACCCATCATACTCATCTCATATTTCTTGGTCATTAATTTAGCAAAACGTTTACTAAGATTAACATTAGTTGACCCAAAGATGATATCATCCACATAAATCTGCACAATGATGAAATCACTCTTATCCTTGAAGGCAAAGAGTGTTTTATCAATGGAACCCCTGACAAATTTATTTTCAGTTAAAAAATTAGAAATAGTTTCATACCATGCTCTTGGAGCTTGTTTCAGCCCATACATGGCTTTGTGTAGTCTGTACAAATGATTAGGAAACTCGTTGTTCTCGAATCCTTCAGGCTGTTCAACGTACACTTCCTCAGCCAAATCTCCATTGAGGAAGGCACTCTTAAAATCCATCTGATACACAGTGAAGTTCATATATGCAACATAAGCAAGGAAGATGTTGATGGATTCAAGTCTTACCACAGGAGCAAACGTTTCATCATAATCAGTCCCTTCAGTCTGTGTATACCCCTGTGCCACCAGCCTGGCCTTGTTTCTGATGATGTTTCCAATTTCATCCATCTTCTTTCTATAAATCCATCTAGTGCATGTGATGTTCTTACCAGGTGGAGCTGGCACTAGAGTCCATACCTTGTTCCTTTTGAACTGATTAATTTCTTCCTGCATAGCAGCTACCCACCCATCTTCCACAAGAGCCTCAACTACTCTTTTAGGTTCAATTTGAGAGAGAAATTCAACAAAGAGACATTCAATGGCTGAGGCTAATTTTGAGTCATGAATTTGCTGTCTAGTAATAACCCCTGCATTAGGTTCCCCAATGATGTTGACAAGAAGAATATGTTGATCTCTTGACCATTTAGTTTGAGGAGCTGGGGAATCATGGACAAGGACATCTGTGGGGGTAGCTGGCACAATTTGAGTTTCATCTTGCTGAATAGGAGGACTTTCTTCAAAGATGACCTCAGTGTCTGTGTCAACTTCAGCCATATCAAGAGGTACATATTCATTGTCAGCAGGAGAGTCTTCAGGGATTTGAAGAATTGGTGAGTCATCTTCAGTAGTTGAGGAAGAAGGACTATAAGAAGGATGTGGTTCTTCTTCATCAAGTTCCTGAGAAGAAGGAACTTCTATGTTGTGTGTTGACAGAGGGTCAAAAGCAGGAACATAAGGAGTGAGAGTGTTAAAGTGATGATGGTGATGACAGGGAGGTCTTGGTTCTGAGAATTCATCACTTGGGAAGGACACGTTTTCATTAAAATCAATTTCATCACCCTCTGTTCCTGTTCTCTGTATGACATCATCATCTTCATTGAATCTGACATGAAAGGTTTCTTCTACTTCTTGTCTTCTAGTATTGAATACTCTGAAGGCCTTGGCAGTGGGAGAGTATCCTAAGAAGAAACCATCATCAGCTTTTTCATCAAATTTTCCAAGTTTATCCCTATAGTTATAAATGAACATAGGGCATCCAAAAACATGGAAATATCTGACGTCTGGAGCTCTATTTCTGAAAACTTCATAGGAAGTTTTACCATGTCTCTTGAAAATTATTGACCTTTTTTGGGTGTAGCAAGCAGTGTGAACAGCTTCTCCCCAAAATTGCTTTGGTAAAGCTGCACCATTTAACATAGTTCTGGCTGCTTCAATCAAAGTCCTATTTCTTCTTTCAGCCACACCATTTTGTTCAGGGGTGCCAGCTGAAGAGAAGTTTTGTGATATTCTTTTTTCATCACAAAAAGATTCAAGTTGTTGATTCTTGAATTCAGTACCATTATCACTTCTTAGAGCTTTAACTCTAACATCATTCATATATTCAACCTGTCTGATGAAGAACATAATGGTATCAACAGCATCACTTTTCCTTCTGAGGAAGAAGACCAAAGTATACCTTGAAAACTCATCCACTATGACCAAGGTATATTTGTTGTGATTAGTGGTCTGAGGTTTGACAGGCCCAACAAATCCATATGAAGGAGATGTAAGCACTTGTCAATAGAAAATGATTGCCTAGTCTTAAAAGAAGACATGTGATGCTTTCCCTTGACACAAGCTGAACAAGTCTTGTATTTTGAAAACATCACTGAAGGTAGAACAGCAACCAGGTTTTGTGTGGCTATCTTGTTGATGTTCTTAAAGTTGAGATGAGACAGTCTTTTGTGCCACAGCCAATTGACACTTTCAGAGGCTTTTGCTAGAAAACAATTTGAGCTGTCTTCAGAGCAAGTAGCCATGTTGATGACATACACATCTCTCCTTCTTGGTGCAATAAGCACCACATCATTGTTCTTGTTGAATATGGTTCCCTGAGTCTTAGTAAACAAAACCTTGTAGTCAGCATCACACAATTGGCTGATGCTAATAAGATTGTGTTTAAGACCATTCACATATGCAACCCTTGTAAAAGTTATCCCATTGCAGTTCACTGAGCCGTATCCCTTTGTGTCGCCTGAAGAATTATCCCCAAACACCACTTTAGGACCTGGCTCCTTTGAGTATCTGTGCAGGTATTGTCGAATCCCTGTCATGTGTCTAGAACAGCCACTGTCTAGATACCCTACCGATTCCTTAAGATGTTTCTGCACAGATATATAGAGACGAGTTAGTTCCTATGGTGAACCCACTTTCCAGTGGGTTCCCTGAATTGCTAATTAGCAACTCTTGAGTTCCTGTAGAGCTTTTGACGATGGGAAGGACAGTTAGCTGTCTCATGGGTGAACCTTCCACAGATATCACATCCTGGAAAGTCATTACACTCATCTGAGTGATGGTCTGTGAATCCACAAAAATTACAGGGAGGATAAGGTCTATAGTTACCTATTTGTCTCCTAGAAGCCTATTGTCTCTCCCTAGAAGGTGTTTGAGCTCTCTTAACAGCCATTTGTCTATCATGATCTATGGTCATGTGATGAGAGTTTTTACAAATATTACATTAAGGTTTGACTATCCTTTCACCTTTAGGTTCACCTAAAATAGACTTAGGTTCATGGGAAGTAGAGCATTTAGTTGAAGGCTTAATATGTTGTTTTAAGAGTTCTACTTCTTTCATTAATGACAACAGGCGTTCTTCAGTTGAGGAATCAACTTTGTTCACAGATTTAGTGAGAGGCTTAAAGGCAACTTGCTTAACAGATTGTTTAGCAGGTATAGAAAATACTTTAGCTGGTAGTTTCTCAACATCTGTTTTGGGTTCAGCCTTAGCTCCTCTAGAGGAACTACTGGGTTCACCTCCTAAGAGTTTAGGTAAGGGTGGTAAATCAACCACATCTTCAGAGACAGGAACATCAGTCAAGAGGGGATCTGACATATGAATTGTCTCTGTAGATTTGAAAACAATCTCTTTGGGTTTGGTGAGAATTTTCAACTTATTTTTCTTGGCAGAGATATCCCTTTTAATATTAGCAGGTAGTTCATCATTAAGCAATTCATCTATAGTGAACCTACTGCACAGCCATTTTTCTATAACCTTATTTAATTCAGATACTTGATCATTTAAGGCACTATTCTTCAAGGTTAACCTATTAACTTTGTTTTGAAGAGATATCTTTTCTAACTTAACCTGATTGAGAGATTCACATTCAGTCCTAGCAGTTAACAGTTCATGTTTAACAGAGTGAAACTTATCAAGCAAGTTCTTTCTTTGTTCCTCAATAAAGTGTAAATCAACAATGGTGTAATCAAGACATGTTTGCGTTCATCACTTTCAGACATAGATAAAAGTCTGTGTACCTTTTTCATTGTGATGTCAACCCATTGTCCTGATCTTGCATCTCCTTTCCCAACAGCTGGTTCATCCTCAGCTATTGCCATGAAAGCCCTGACTCTAGTAGTATCTTCCTCATCTAAAGTCAGCGGCTCATCATTCCAATCATATGCTTCAGCTACCAACCCTTTCTCTATCTTTTTATCACCCCCTTTCTTCTTAGACAGAGCTTCAAGCTTCAAATTCATCTGTTCTAACTCAGCTTTAAGTGCCATATACTTGTTTTTGTAATCCTTCTTCTCATTGTCTGAGGAGTTGAATTGGTGAGATGAGTTGTTGTGTTGTGATTTGAACTTGTAAGGTTTGGTGGAAGATGATGGATAAGAAGGTGAGGATGTCTTTGTGGAAGGACAATCTTTTTGAAAGTATCCAAGTTTTCCACAGGAAAAGCAAGTTTCTTTTGATTTGTCGGTTTGTTTGCTAGCTGATCCTGCTCTCCCTGATCTTTTGTAGAATCTCATTTGATTAGCTAGCAAGGCTCTTTCATGAAATTCAGCATTAAGGTTTGTCAAGAACTCTTGGCTGTTGCGTGTGTCTTCTTCAACATTAGAGTCGCTGTCATGAGGGTGTGGGGTAGAAATCAAAGCTTTAGAAGTTGCTCCCTGAACTACAAATCTTTCAGTCTCTGATTTGTATATGGTATCAATCAGCCCTTCTTCATAATTATACTTTCCATAAAGCTGAGCTAAGGTGTCATTCTTGATTGAGTTATTGGCTCTCTGAGTCTGATTCATACTCAGCCATTTTCTTGGAAGGCTGTTGACAAATGTGGCATTAATTTCATCTTGACCAATGGTGACGTCATTCATAGGAAGGTCATTGAGAAGAATCTTCAGCCTTGTATATGTTTGTTGAACCTTTTCACCTTCAAGTGCCTTAAAAGCATTAAACTGGAGTCTAAGTGCCTGAATCTTGGTTTCTATGGTTTCAGAGGGTCCTTCATGACCAAGGATAAGGTATGTCCACATTTTTTTGGTTGTGGGACACAGAATTACAGACTTCATGATGTGTTTGGGAAGACAGGATATGATGATGCTCTTGAGACGTTTGTCTTGGTTTGCAAATTTCCTATCAGCTGGAGTCCACTGCTTGAGAGGTTTGGGAAGAGGATTCTCATCAGTAGAGGTGAGCGCCATGGGAACATAAGGTCCATTGTCTAGAATTTCTAGAAGAAATGGTTCAAGTCCGTCGAGATATACGAGGAATTGACTCTTCCAACTTGCAAAATCTTCTTCATCAAAGACTGGTACATTGGTGACATGAGATCCGCCTCTTGAGTCAAGAAGTTGAGGTAAATCATCTTCATTTGGAGGTGGAGGAGTGAGTCTTGGTGAAGTTGGTGGTGCATTGGTTTTGTTGTTCCCAGAAGACGGTGGTGCATTGGTTGTTTCCGGCATGGTGGATCTTGATTATAAAACTTAGAACGATGTTTCTGAAGGTTTTAATATCAAACACCGCTCTGATACCAATTGAAAGTCCCCAAACTATGCTAGAAACAATAAACTTAACTAATCAACACACGTAATAACTTTTCAAACGTAATACTGATTATTGTATAATAAAGAATTACAAGTGTTATGGATAACACCATTTGATGACAATGTGTTGTGCACACTTTGAACAAACTAAAACCTAACTTATGAACACAGTCGCAGCTGTTTGGTTCTATAAGTTCTAAGCATTAATGTGTGAATTCTATCAAAGTGTTTAACTTTAATGCTAGGCTACATAATCTATTTATAGTGGTACGAGGTTGACTCTAAGTACTTGTTGATGGTGACTACACTAGACAGACAGTTGTCAGACCTTTGTCACAAGATGCTCTTCTATTCTTGGTAGTCTGCCACAATGCTTTAGGGAAACAGAGCTGACATATTTTCCCTTTTCTTCATAGTCTCGTACACACTAAGGTATGTCCAAAGTGTGTTGAGTGTTAACAGGGTATTGCCACCCCTGTTAACCCTCAACCCCTCAGAGTCCCTGATACATCTTGGTTGTTATCCATCACAGCCGATGAGTATGTCTTCAAGTAATCTTCGACTTTCTTGACAATGTCTCTGACATAGACTCCTCTTAGGTTGCTCACAGAGACTTAGATATCTGTGAGTCTTGCGATACTTGCCTGCCTCCTAGGCGCAGGCAAGTTACTATCTAACAGCTTGATTTGTGTTTAAATCTATGATACAGGGAATCTACTAAACTTAGATTCCCAACATCAAGTACTTGAATATACATGCTTAAAATGTCAACATAAAGTTGGTGAGTTCATAAGTTTTGTTTTAAAGTGTTTAAAAAGTTAGAGTTTATATCGACCACAGCACCTTGCAATAAAAAATAAGAGTTTAAAAATCATAGTTTCCTGTTAAATAGACTTTCTTTGTTGATTACAGAGTTCATTGATAAAGACACAATTTATGGATAATAAATAGAATTTAGTGATACAGACAGAGTTCACTGATAAAAATAGAGTTTACTAGATAAAAATGGAGTTCACTGATAATAAATAGAGTTTACTGATAAAGGCAAAGGTCACTAATATAAATAGTTTATTGATAAAAACAGAGTTCACTGACAATAGATAGAGTTTGTTGACAAAGACGTAGTTCACTGATAATAAAAGATGTTCTTGACAACAATAACGATTCTTGATAATAAAAGAAATGCTTAATGAACCACAAGATTTTTCAACCACTAGTGACAATATAACAAATACAAAGTCACCTAAAAAATCATTTATTATTGTCTAAGCTCATGACACCGAAGCGTTAACACAACAAGTAATTTAATCATGTAATGTAGCGAGGCAGCTGTCTAACCCATGACACCCGTACTCTGACTCAAATGTAAGTGTACCTAATTTGACCACACAGTCACAATTAGGTAGGGATGTCAATCCCAATAGATCTATTCATAACATTCACAGTCACTTGACCGGTCATCCAATCAAGAAATTAACGGTTCATGATAGTGGCCAAAAGCAACTTGGGTTAAATAAGGACTTAGACCAATACATAAATGAGTAAGTGTACTTGTGTTCATACGTTAAATCATGCAATGAGAAAGTAGAGAAGGAATATGTAGTGAAACAATCAGAATTCACAAATGAACACGTAACAAGTAAGCCAGTTTGTAGATAGTTTATGACCAACCAAACAACCTTATAATTAGCTTATGGAAACCAAGCAAGTTTATAAATAGTTTATGAAAACTAGGCAAATTTATATATAATTTATAACAAAGCATGTATCTTCCCGAGAAAGTGATTATAAAATTCATAATTCAATTTAAAGTAACAAAGGTAGGGTATGAACTCACCTCAACATTATAGAGCGGTAGCAAATAGAGTAGCACATAAGACGAGGCATGGAAACGATTCACGAGCAATTATCCGCAACCTAATTAAATATTATACGTTTACTAACTATGCGAATAAATGTAGAAATGTGTATGCAAATACTTAAACTCATATCACCATCAACCAAAATCGTGCTTTCACTTTTGTAAACCATTTACGACATTTAAACAAGTTTTATCACAAATCCTAACGTTTTACAATTTTTGAAAAGTGTCCAATGGGTCTACTTTGAGAGCCTGTAACTTGTGCATACATTTGAGTTATGACCTAAATCAAGTTTCTTTGGATAGTCTATCTGGTATGCTAAAATAATGGTCTCTCTGAGCTAGTCGTGATTCGGATTCTAAACGGGTCAAAAGTGTCTTACAAAATCGTCATCTCAGCTCGTTTAACAATAGACGGGGTGAGGTTTCAGACACTTTGAAATCCTGTATCTAACAGCTCACCAATCCGTAGATAAAATGGCATACGGTTTTGAAAACTAGGCCAGGTGGTATTTAATATTGTCCTTGAGCAAAATTTCTCTATTTGTCCTCTAACAGGCTCGAAATCGAGCATAAACATGGCTCATCAGACCACCCCGTCCCCTAGACTTGGTTTATTTTCGCACAGTTCGACAATATTTAGTTTTAAGTTCTAGATTTTTATTTTAAGTTTCCCGATTCGTTACAAATCCGTTTCTAGCGATGCCACTTGGTAAATTTAGCTTGTTGGGTCGTGTACGTGTAGCACTCCAGTACCGACCAGAAATCACAGCCTAGGTTGGTCATTTAAGTCTCAAAATATGCACTTCTCATCTTTTTATATAAAATCATAAACTTATATATTTTGTTAAAAATAGCAAACGAAACCCGTTTGCTCTCATTTTTGTCACGTTACTATCCAAGCGTAGTATACATTTCTTTTATAAAAGTGATCAAAGCACTTCCACGAGTTCTAGTTTTAGGATATGTTACTATTCTAGGTGTATAATAAGTGACAATGTTTAGGTCTCAGGCCACGACTAGTTTTAGGTACAAGTTTTCTAGTTGTGTGCAAACAATCACAAGGTTGTGCAAAATAAGAGTTTAGGTTTTGACAGACGCAAGCTACATTGGTGATAGAGATATGTTTATATATTTGAAAGAATGAAAGAGATTTAAATGAGAGCTAAAGTAACTCACTTGATGGTGATGATTCCCGATGGAAACTAAACCCGAAAACTTAGTGAGAAGAAAGCCAAAAAAGAAAGAAACCATGTTTGAGAATGCAACCCCAAGCTTTCAAATGACAACAGCCCAACTCGAACACCCCAATATTTCTTGCTTTAGTTGTTGTGTTGAGTACTAGAGGAAGAAGGAATATGAATGGTGTGTTTCGTTTATGGGTATCTTCAAGCTAAAAGAACAACCCTTAATGAAATATCATTTATCTTTGCTAGCTGATGTCGTAGGCCAAAGAAGAGAAGGAGAAAATAGAGTGGACATCTCTCATTTGTTGAAGTGTCCAGGAATGAGGAGAAAGAGGGTTAGTTATTTATAGGCCACAATGTTTATGTAACTATTTATTTAATATGGTTTGGTTTTATAGTAATGTGATTAGTTTGATTTAGGGTATTTAAGAGGACCAATAGTACTATGGATTGAATAATTTTTCGTGGTTTTTGAGGTGTAGTAAGGGGAAAGTTTCCATGGTAGTTGACTATGTTTAAACATGAAGGATTATGGTATTATTCAAGGATTTCTTGTAATGGGTGTAAGACCAAATTATGATGCATGTGTTGGATGAAGAGAAAAGAGAACATGGGATATAGAGGGTGTAGGGGATTCGTTGGTTTATGAGCACAAGAAGGAAGAAAGACCCAATACATGATGTTGGACTAGTGTTAGCTACTAATTTGAAACCACAAACCATATACCACGTAATCTCATGGTATTAGCTGCATAAAATAAGTACCATGGCTGCCAAACCTGTTGTAGTCCAGGGAAGAGTTACAAGGTGCACATGGTTTCAAGGTTGACTTAAAGAATAGGTGTTAGGTTTAAGGTTTCTGAGTATAATAGTGGTTTTTAAATACACATTCGCGGTTTTCCTAAATCGTGATCCGTCTATTTATATACTACCTATACTATCAACTATCAATATGGAACCGGTTAACCCGGGCGGTTCAACCGGTTGAAACGATTAATCCGTGAACCGATCACTAGACCGGGTCAACTAAAACCAACATTGGACTAATCCTCAGATGAGTTTCTAAGGGATCATAGAGATTATTTGCAGGTAAAGCTAGGACAAAGTTTTGTAAATTCGAGATATAGTTAGAAACATCCGTAGAGAAAACATTTTATGTATCAGAATCAGACGAGACGATAATAGGATGGGAATAAGAAGATATAATTTTGAAAATGGTCTAATAGTAAATAACATAAGTTATATAATGGTAGTTAATGTAATATTTTGTACTTACTATTCTAGAGATGTAGCGGCACTGGCACTTGCACGGAGGACTTTCTTGAAAAATCAAAAAAGTAGTTATAGTTTATTTCGTGCTCCATAACTAGGCTCTAATACCAATCTGCAACACCCTAACTTTTGATATAAAGCAGTGGAAGCTAATTTAGGGTATTATTTCATGGAAACACAGTTACAATAATAGAAAACAACTTAAAAGAGTGGCTTAGAAAAATGGAGTTATCTTTCAATAAAATTTCAGATTTTTACAAGAAGGAGGTCCTGATGTAGTGTTTTTGTACCCTTTAGGAAAAGGATGACAAATAGTGGTAGTATTAAGTGTCGGTTTAGGTAAACCGAGCACTAATGACCCAAATGAAGTCCAAGTTCGTTTCCCAAGGAGGCACGTGTTTTGTGTAATGAATTGATTTTGATTGATGATTTTATTATTAACAAGAAAAGAAATTACAAATGAGAAAGGAAAGAAAAGACGGTTACGAAAACGAATTAAACTACGACGAAAAGGGCGAACACGTAAAACCGTAAATAGTACAAAAATTAAAATTTTAACCAAAAAATTTCTAAAAATTATCAAAAATCCACAATAATATTCTAAGAGTTTACAAAAAATCCAAACTTGCTAAAACCTTTCAATTAATTAGATAATGACTTTTTAATGCTAATTAAAGCCCTAAAAATCACAATTAATTATTAAAAAGCCCTAAACAAGATCTTATAGTTTGTAAACCTCAAAAATAACCTAATTAAGCTAAAAACTATTTTTAAAAATTTTAAAACCAAATTAAACTATTTTTAAACACTTAAAAACTATTAAAATCTATTAAAACTTAAATTAATTCTAGAAATTAAATGAAAAGTCTTAAAAATATTTGGAAAGTGACAAAATTCCTAATTATGTGTCCTTAACCTAGGAAAAATGAAAAAAAAGTTAAAAATTAAACTTTTTATTTTTAGTAATAAAATAATATTAAAAAAATCAAAAAAAAGATTATAAATAAATTCTAAAAAAATTATCAAAAATCTAGAATATTATAACTAAAATAAAAATGCAATCAAAAGTTCCTAAAACATATTTATTAATTTTATATTAAATTCCAAAGTTGGCAAAAAAACCTAAAATCAAATAAAATCAAAAATAAGACTTTTTGAAAACTTTTTGATATGTAAACCTCAAATTACTTAAATAAAACCTAAAAACTATTTTTTTGGATTTTTAAAATGCTTTTTACTATTTTTAAATTACTTTCCAAAAATTAAACTAAAAATAATCCTAATAAATAAATTAAAAGTGGAAAAAAAATAAACTTTTAAAACAGAAAAGTCCTAAAACTAAGTACAATCCTAGGAAAATTGAAATGGTGCAAATAAGCTTAATGGATAAGCTGAAAAAGCCAAAATAAGATACGACTTATATTAAATAAGCCCAAACAAACACACCTTATATATTTTTCAAATGCAACCCTAGCAGTCAAAGAACCTAGGGCGCAATGGTAACGTGTGTGTGTGGTGAGAGGAGTGGCGCAGGTTCGAGTCCTGGCCACGTCCTTTTTGGTTTTTTTTTTTAACTTTTTAAAACACAAATCTGTGACACTTTAATCTTAAAAACACAAACACAAATCCAACTAGGTCAAGATTAATGCAAGATGAAACCAAAACGTGCCCAGTTGAAAACTTTATGAACACAATGACCTTTTTACTTTCTTCACTTGTGAAAGTAAAGACTAGAGGAGCTTGTCTGTGTGATTGGTGGTGTTTTGATGGACAATCAGGCACCCTTATACTCTTTGGAGTATAAGGAGTCAAAACTCAAACACAAATCAAACAAGTTCTAAGCAAAATCAAGCACAAAAGTTCAAAATAAGTCACTGATATGACTTATGCAGTTCTAGGGGGCATTTTGCTGACTTTGATGCACAAAAAGTGAATTTTAAGCTCCCAAATCTTGCATACAATCTAACTAGATGACTAACAAGCAAATGCAAACCCTTCCTAAGCCTATAACCTAGCAGATTATCAATTTTTTATGGCAAAATTCACAAAATAAGCAGGAACAAGGCAGTTGACTGTTTAAGCTATGTTTACCAAAAATTTTAGCATACAAATAAACTTAAACCCTACCAATGATGAAAACAAAACTAACACATAACCTACACTACCCTATTGAGTGTATTAAACAGGTTTTAAACACAAAATTCTTTCAAAATTCTCACTTAAATAGCAGATCCAAACACCCCTTAAGTTTCAGATATGCAATTTTTTCAAACAAAATGAACTCAAATCCTAAACAAATTGAATCAAAATCAATCTAACATGCATACTAACACAAAATCAGCAGCTCAAACAAACATTTAACAACTTATATGCAGATCCACATAAATCACATAATGAACTGAAAAATGAAAATGAAAGTGATTTTTACCTCAAGGGACCTACATCCAGGTCCCTAGTGGTTGAAGAACCACCTCCTTATAGGCCCGGGCCTATGCTGATCACTTGAACAGCAACAATCTCCAAAACCTGTTAAGAAAAACAAGAGCAGACACAAAATTGCACAATATCCAATATTTCTGATTTTACCAAAACTTATAAACCTTGAAACCACTTGAACCTTGAAACTTAACACGTTTTTAAAACAAACACAAGATCAAAAATCCAAGACTCCAATCCACTTTCACTTCAAAAACCCTTGGATTTCAGAAACTTGCTAAACCTTTTTCAAAAACCTTTTTGAAAACTTAAAACACACAAAATGTTTCACAAATATGATGGAACTCAGTCTAGCTTCTCTATCACTTACCAACCTTTAAAAACAAATAAAAGGAATTATATTTTCTCAAAAATCACCAACTTTATAAATTTTGTAAAAAGGGATTACAATGAGAGAGCTAAAAACTGGAACAAGAGTAAAATGCTAAGCTAAGCTGCCTTTTATAGGCGTACAAAGAACATTCTAGTATGCTAAACCCTAATATATGAAATCTCCAAAAATCCCTTTGGTCTTTGTCTTCAAAATCAGTCAATATGGCATCTTGTGAAGGATGTTGATGTGTCAGTTGTTGTTTATGATCTTGGCCGTTTGAAGGTCCTTGGGGAGCAAGAAGTTGATCTTGGACGTTAATCTTGTCTCCTCTTGGGTTTGGGGGAAAAAGACGTGAGCAAGGGGGGGTCCTACAGTCACATGGGTTGAGTGGGAAAGTGATGTTGGTGGTGGGTTTTGCTTAGTTTAGGCTTAATCATCAATCTGGAAAACATGAAGCAAAAACCCTTTGTTTTTGGCTTAATTGTACCTGGGGGTTTATAGGGTTTATATGGGATTTAAGGGTGATTAGATCTGAATTGGGGGTAATTGTTTTTAAATTTAGTGTTAAGAGGTAAATTTAAAATACTTATTTAATAAGTTAAGTAGTGTGAGTGGAAAGTGGACGTGGAGGGTGAGATGAGGTGGGGGATTGTGATTGGTGGTGGAGGGTGACATGGCAGTTTAATAGGCTGGGGTGAGTTTGGGTGTCTTGGCAGTTTGGCCCCCCCCATGTTTCATACTCCTTTCACTTCACATTAAACAGCATCAACGCCCATTTATACTTGTATCAACTTTGGACAGCTTGTCAAAAATGGCACAAAATGTTCCAAAACTTTAATTAAGGACTTCAAATGTAGATTTGGCATTCTTCAAGGGCTGATCTTGTATAGTCTTCAAACTTTAGGGACCCTATTCATAATTTTGAATATTTGAGGGGTATAAAGTGTAAATCTTCAAAAGTTGAGGGACTAAACTTGACAATCTTCAATTCTTCATGGGCATTTTTGTAAAATCCAAACTTGGGCCCGGTTCATTGTGCGGCTTCGTTTCCCGTGTTCGTTTTTGATTGATCCTTGTGATCTTTTGCCATTTCCTCAATATCCGTACCTAAAAATACACAAGTAACAAACACGAGCATATATTTGGTATATTTAATGATATTTTATGCATATTAAGCCCGTTTTGAACGATGAGACCATGTATAAAAGCAGTCTCATCACTCCCCCATACTAAACCACTGCCGTGCCCTCACGCAATGCTAGAATAAAGTATCGTAGCACTTCCAAAATTCATTTTATGATGACTTTTATTGAAGACATAAACTTAAATAAACTACTACACGTGTTTTAGACATAATGTATTGTTTTCATCACGATAAAGTGACTTTTAGGATCATAGAACAAGAACACGTGAATGCTTCGTTAGAAATAATTTCGTCGTCCTCGATTTTCACCCCAATTCCATGCCAAGCGTGCAACGAGATCATTGTCATTATAAGTTAGTAATGCTAACACTACTCATATGCCCTAATCACGTACTTATTCTCCCATTATTTCTAATTGGTATCTCTTATATTTTATTATGTCTTAATGATCACGAGGATACATCATTGACTTATGCGATAATAGAGATTTAGGTCTAAAAATAGAGTCCTAACGGTGTAACTAAGACCATCAAATCAATAACCCCTCCTAATAGACAACGATGTTAAAAAATTAAGTTGACAAGAAGAATCGATAAACACGGTTTTATAACGGTTTTGAACATGAGACTTATTACCAAGACTTTTATACGCCCCCTAACGGAAGGGCCTTATTATCTTTGGTTTACCTCCATCTTTTATTCAACTTCGCCATGAAGCTTTTATTATGACTTCGGTCTTGCCTTGCCTTTTATTATCCGCCTCATCGGTGGTTTTATTAGCCAAAGACGTATATCCTCACGCTAAAGCGAATTTTGGATCTTTAAAGCTTCGAAGATTAAGGCTTGATTCACTTTCAATTTTTGCATAGATTTTAGGCCTTGTGGGGCTTCAAATTGTTTGCTAGATTTAGGTGATCACTTGAAATCTTATTATTGGGTGAAGCTTTTGATTATTCGGGTGCCAATACTTCAAAACCGTGACGCTGGCGATACCTTAATGTCTTCCCAATTTAATTACACGGAAGCTACTAGAAAAGACTAGAAACCCAACAATCCTAACTAAACCGCTAAGTCAATATTTATTAAGCAAAAAATATTTACAAGCGAAGGGAGAATAAGAAAATAACGAGAACACATGAGTTTTTGAAAGAATACGAGTACTCTACGTTTAGCATAGTAACTTATAATTAACTCTATCATTTCTCGTCCTCATTTAAGAGACTTAGCCTAATGTGTAGTTAAGGAATCAAAGCTAAGTGCTCAACACGCATGGTCGAGTCAAAAATTACTCTTATTCTCGCCATCGGAAAACCTACATTCGTGTCTTCAAACACTTATAAAACATGAGAAAAATTTTTAAAATTTGGCCATTTTTAGCCTTATTTTGCAACAAAACGATAAACAAAAAGATAAACTTTGGAAAGCGTGAAGGTTTGGCAAGGCAAGTATTTATTCACCCCCCCCCCCCCATACTAAAGTTAAACATTGTCCTCAATGTTTCGAGTCTAGGGGTGCAAACACCCCCATACTAGAGACGTAGTCAAATGCCTAATCTAGCATGAAAAGGGTGTAACCATTAAATTTAAAGCCGTTTATGAAGTGTGCTAAAAACCTAAGGTTAGAACATAAAAGGATATATCATTTGGATATTGAGAAATGTCTCCAAAGCAAACGATCGAGTGCTCCCATAATACGAACACGAGAGGCTCCAATCGTGAAGATCATGATCTAAAAACCACAATTCACAAACAACCACGAAACAAAGGTTGGAAGGGCACAAATCCCCTCACATTAAACTACATTAGAAAGCAATAATATGTACATGGATAAGCATGGGTCTCCCCCACGAGGCACCTTGTTTTTGATAACCGAGTCAAAAGCTCGACTCGAATCCCCATAAATGTGATCATTTAGGGATAATCATGGTATGGTCAATTTTTGGTGGGGCTTACATGATAAACAAGGCCCAAAAACAACCAGTATTAAGGACTAAGTCCTTTGATGGTGCAAAATACCGGGATCAAAGATGGCGTTCTCGTTTTCATTGGAAAAACAAACCAACGCCACTTCATCAATAGTCAACACAAACTCAAAGAGTTTCAAGAAAATAGGAGAGAAGAAATAGAAGGGTGGGACAATGGGTAAGTCTCTAAAAACACGAGCTACTTGAGGTAGACTCGCACCAATCAAATGAAAAGATTTTCCATTTATTGCATCGGTGGAAGACCGAGATTTCCCTATATAAGCAATTCCAGGATCAAATATCTCGTCCTCGGTGGAGAAAGGGGAGGAAACATAAGGGGATTCCCCCACACTAAGTCCACACAAAGCATCGTCAAAAGGAGAAGACGAGCTTGTAGTACTCAATAAACGCGGTGATGACGGAGTTAGAGTTGTAGAAAAATCTTTTAAATCCAAGTTAAAATCTTTTCCTTTTTCATCTTTTACACTCTCCTTGTGAAAACCCGATTTGATTATGTCAAAAATATTTGGTGTATCTAAAGCAATGTTAGTCACACTAAAAATTCTCACATTTTGAAATCTTTTTGGTTTAGGTGGTGGCAAGTTTTCAAATCTTTTGTCAACAAAGAAAACTCCCCCATCGGGATCAACGTATTCATCATCCGAAGAATCACTCGAGATTGGAATCGTAGGCTTAACACTCTTAACCTCCACCGGCGGAGGGGACGGAACTTCATTTTTCTCAACAACTAAAACTCTATTGGAAATCTTTTTGCAAATGCTTTTGATGGGATTGACATTGTACAAAGATGTGATAGAATACACATGAGAAAGAGTGGAGTTTTGGGTTGCATTAATGACGAGTTCTTCCTCATTGAAACAAAGAGTGATTTTTCTTGCATGCACATCGATAAGTGCTCTCGAGGTATCCAAGAAAGATCGACCTAAAATTAACGGAACTTTAGGATCGATAGGAATGTCAACAACAATAAAGTCTACAGGATAGTAGAACTTTCCAACTTTCACAAAGACGTCCTCGGCAACTCCACAAGCTAGAATCATAGAATGATCGGCCATTTCGATTGACATTCTTGAAGGAGTGAGATTGGGAAGATTGAGCGATTTAAAAATCTCAAGAGGCATCAAATTAATACTAGCACCAAGATCGGCCAAGGCGTAGCATTATTCCATGTCTTGGATAGCACATGGGATTAAAAACTTTCCAGGATCACCGACTTTTTGAGGTATGCGGCTTAGAAAAACCGAAGAACAACTAGACGACTTTTGCAATTTCTCTTTGTTATTCAACATACTTTTGAAGTTCGCGGCAAATCGAGGTATCATGACTAAGGCGTCGGCAAAACTTATATTGAAATGCAAGTCACGAAACATTTTCATAAAAAGTTCAAATTGATAATTATTTCGTTCTTGTGCCTTTTCCTTGTCTCGTCTTGAAGGGTAGGGTAAAGGTGGTGTGGGTTGGGGCATAGTAGGCATAGGCATCGGCCTTGGAATCTCGGGTTCCATGATTGGTATTGGTTCAACCGTAGGTGTGGTTTGAGCGGTACTTCGTGGGCTTGTAATTTGCTCCTTTTCAACCACAACCTCGGGTTCTTTCTCTTTTTCCTTCTCCATAGAAGTACTTGGACGAGAAATGGGTTCTTTGAAAGTTTTACCACTACGAGTAGTAATAACCTTCAACTCTCCTTTCGGTTTCACGATGGTATCACTAGGAAGACCACCCGAAGAAGAGGGCTTACACATGATAGCTTCAAACATTTTAGCCATACGGTCTTCAAACTTAGATTGCCTAGCATCCGCTTTTAACAACTCTTGCTTAATCTCATGTTGACCTTGCTCCATTTTTTGTTGATTTTGTTGGAGTCGTGTGACATTTCCTTCCATTTTATTAGCATGAGTTTTAAGTTCATTAGCAAGTTCGTTTTTAAGCTCGTTTTTCAACTCGGACCTTAAGCTAACCATTTCACGTTGCATATTGTCAAACTTAGCATCATTAGCCTTAGCATAATTCAAAAATTCTCCTTGAAGATTTTTGGTGTGATCATTTTGAAAACCTTGAGCATTGTTTTGAAAATCACGGTTTTGGTTTTGATTAGAAACTTGCCCATTTCCACTTTGATAATTACCCTTGTTGTAGTTCCTTTGATTTCCTTGGTAATTTCCACCTTGGTTGTTGTTTCGATAGTTATTAGCATTTTGATTTTGTGGAGCTTGATTTTGGCGGGAACCTTGACCGATTTGGTTATAAGTTCCCATGGCTACATAAGCATTCGAAGTGTTACCATCCGCGGTAATGCACTGGAAAAATCATGACCTCCACCACACGAAATACAACTCTTAGCAACCGCTTTAACCGAAGCGGAATTTGAAGCTTCTTGAGCTTTCCAATGAGACATAAGAGTCGAAAACCTATCGAAAAACCGATTCTCCTCATTTGCTTCATCTTGCAAGGCATTAATGGAACGAGATGATGACGAGCCCAAATTGGCAACACTCGGTGTGTTACGAGGGCTATAGACCTTAGACCTATTTTCTATGATTTTCAAAGCCTCATTGGTCATTTTTCACAAAAAATTACCACCCGCTGCGGCATTTAAGTAATCTCGTTCATGATCATTAAGCCCATTATAAAAAGTGTCAATTTGATGCAATTCGGAAAAATCATGGTGTGGGCATTCATGTAACATTTCTTTAAACCTTTCCCAAGCCATTGAAAAACTTTCATTAGGTCTTTGTGTAAAACGTGAGATCTCGTTTTTCAAATGTGTTGTCTTAGATGGTGGAAAAAATTGATTCACAAATTTAGACACGAGATCGGCCTATGTCAAAATCGAATTCGGTGGTTCTTTCTCAAGCCATATCTTGGCGGGTCCATCTAATGAGTAAGGAAACAACATCATCTTAATGGCATCGTGTGGTACGTCCTTAAACTTGCTTGTCGCGGTGAGACGATTAAATTGCCTAATGTGATAATGTGGGTTGTCTTTTTCGTGTCCGCGAAACTTGTTTGCTTGAAGTATAGACATTAAACCCGTCTTGATCTCAAAGTTCTCCGCAAGGATGGCGGGAATCACAATGGCTTCTCCAAAACCCTCGGTGGGTGCTTGAAGCAACTCCATCATAGTACGATTAGCCATGATAGCTTCTTGTTCTACAATAGGTTCCTCACTTGGAGACTCCTCACTAGAATGAGTTTTAGTAGGAGTTTTGTTCTTTCGTCTACGTGCACGTTTTGCTTGATTACGAGTGAGCATAAACGTCACGTACAACGTGGAGACGAGCAAAGAAGATTCTTTTTGGTATTTTTTATTTTTTTCAATTTTTTTGTGGTTTTTGATGGTATTAACTTTTTTGGAAATTGGTGAAATGTATTAAGTAGACAAAAATCTACAAATCTCCTCCTTAATCAAATCTCTTGATTAAAGAAGCCTCAAGGAATGAAAACGATCACGTGGAGTGAACGCCTTCGATGACTTTAGAACGATGGTGGAACACCAAATCGTTCAAGAGGGTTTAATCAATAGAAACCAAGAAAATATATATGATATGTAATAATACATTGGGCGGCAAAACCCTCGATTCACTCTCAAAATCAAATACGCACAAGCAAGCGGAGGAAACGAGGCGGCGCGAAGCACTTAAGAGCCTTTTTCCTTTAGGTCGTGAAATACAACCGCCTTATACCCACCTT
Organism: Glebionis coronaria; assembly: GCA_025667525.1. NCBI lineage: Eukaryota > Viridiplantae > Streptophyta > Magnoliopsida > Asterales > Asteraceae > Glebionis > Glebionis coronaria. The sequence continues at coordinate 173,467,247 of CM046881.1, read as the reverse complement.
ATAGTTTGTATTTTTCAAAATCGAGCTTCACGAAAGTATTTATCTATTTTTACCTTTTTCTTTGGTTTGAGATTCGAATACAATGATTGGGTAATGACCTCCCAAGTCAAGGTTGTGATTTCTCACGTATTTGGAGTACTTGTGAATTTATTGTTCTACGTATACAATATAGTAATAATATTCACACAAAAACCGAAAAACGACAATACGTATTAGTAGAGTGCTACTAATACAAATACTATTATAGCTAATATAAAAAAACAACAATGGTTCAATCAAAACACAACACGCCTCCCCGGCAGTGGCGCCAAAAATGATGTAGTGTTTTTACCCCTTTAGGAAAAGGAAGGTAAATTAGGGTAAGTATTAACAAGCGGTTTAGGAAAACCACAAGTTATGACCCAAAATAAGAGTGAGTTCGTTCTCGAGGAGGCACGTGCGTTGTGTGTTGAATTGATTTTGATTGATGATTTTATTATTAACAAGAAAAGAAATTAGAAATGAGAAAGGAAAGAAAAGACGGTTACGAAAACGAATTAAACTACGACGAAAAGGGCGAACACGTAAAACTGTAAATAGTACAAAAATTAAAATTTTAACCTAAAAATTTCTAAAAATTACTAAAAATCCACAATAATATTTTAAGAGTTTACAAAAAATCCAAACTTGCTAAAACCTTTTAATTAATTAGATAATGACTTTTTAATGCTAATTAAAGCCCTAAAAATCACAATTAATTATTAAAAAGCCCTAAACAAGATCTTATAGTTTATAAACCTCAAACATAACCTAATTAAGCTAAAAACTATTTTTAAAATTTTTAAAACCAAATTAAACTATTTTTAAACACTTAAAAACTATTAAAATCTATTAAAATTTAAATTAATTCTAGAAATTAAATGAAAAGTCTTAAAAATATTTGGAAAGTTACAAAATTCCTAATTATGTGTCCTTAACCTAGGAAAAATGAAAAAAAGTTAAAAATTAATTTTTTTATTTTTAGTAATAAAATAATATTAAAATAATCAAAAAAAATAAAAAGTTTATAAATAAATTCTAAAAAAATTACCAAAATCTAGAATATTATAACTAAAACAAAAATACAATCAAAAGTTCCTAAAACCTATTTATTAATTTTATATTAAATTCCAAAGTTGGCAAAAAAACCTAAAATCAAATAAAATAAAAAATAAGACTTTTTGAAAACTTTTTGATATGTAAACCTCAAATTACTTAAATAAAACCTAAAAACTATTTTTTGGATTTTTAAAATGCTTTTTACTATTTTTAAATTACTTTCCAAAAATTAAACTAAAAATAATCCTAATAAATAAATTAAAAGTGGAAAAAAATAAACTTTTAAAACAGAAAAGTCCTAAAACTAAGTACAATCCTAGGAAAATTGAAATGGTGCAAATAAGCTTAATGGATAAGCTGAAAAAGCCAAAATAAGCTACGGCTTATATTAAATAAGCCCAAACAAACACACCTTATATATTTTTCAAATGCAACCCTAGCAGTCAAAGACCCTAGGGCGCAATGGTAACGTGTGTGTGTGGTGAGAGGAGTGGCGCAGGTTCGAGTCCTGGCCACGTCCTTTTTGGTTTTTTTTTTTTTAACTTTTTAAAACACAAATCTGTGACACTTTAATCTTAAAAACACAAACACAAATCCAACTAGGTCAAGATTAATGCAAGATGAAACCAAAACGTGCCCAGTTGAAAACTTTATGAACACAATGACCTTTTTACTTTCTTCACTTGTGAAAGTAAAGACAAGAGGAGCTTATCTGTGTGATTGGTGGTGTTTTGATGGACAATCAGGCACCCTTATACTCTTTGGAGTATAAGGAGTCAAAACTCAAACACAAATCAAACAAGTTCTAAGCAAAATCAAGCACAAAAGTTCAAAATAAGTCACTGATATGACTTATGCAGTTCTAGGGGGCATTTTGCTGACTTAGATGCACAAAAAGTGAATTTTAAGCTCCCAAATCTTGCATACAATCCAACTAGATGACTAACAAGCAAATGCAAACCCTTCCTAAGCCTATAACCTAGCAGATTATCAATTTTTGATGGCAAAATTCACAAAATAAGCAGGAACAAGGCAGTTGACTGTTTAAGCTATGTTTACCAAATTTTTTAGCATACAAATAAACTTAAACCCTACCAATGATGAAAACAAAACTAACACATAACCTACACTACCCTATTGAGTGTATTAAACAGGTTTTAAACACAAAATTCTTTCAAAATTCTCACTTAAATAGCAGATCCAAACACCCCTTAAGTTTCAGATATGCAATTTTTTCAAACAAAATGAACTCAAATCCTAAACAAATTGAATCAAAATCAATCTAACATGCATACTAACACAAAATCAGCAGCTCAAACAAACATTTAACAACTTATATGCAGATCCACATAAATCACATAATGAACTGAAAAATGAAAATGAAAGTGATTTTTACCTCAAGGGACCTACATCCAGGTCCCTAGTGGTTGAAGAACCACCTCCTTATAGGCCCGGGCCTATGCTGATCACTTGAACAACAACAATCTCCAAAACCTGTTAAGAAAAACAAGAGCAGACACAAAATTGCACAATATCCAATATTTATGATTTTACCAAAACTTATAAACCTTGAAACCACTTGAACCTTGAAACTTAACACGTTTTTAAAACAAACACAAGATCAAAAATCCAAGACTCCAATCCACTTTCACTTCAAAAACCCTTGGATTTCAGAAACTTGCTAAACCTTTTTCAAAAACCTTTTTGAAAACTTAAAACACACAAAATGTTTCACAAATATGATGGAACTCAGTCTAGCTTCTCTATCACTTACCAACTTTTAAAAACAAATAAAAGGAATTATATTTTCTTAAAAATCACCAACTTTATAAATTTTGTAAAAAGGGATTACAATGAGAGAGCTAAAAACTGGAACAAGAGTAAAATGCTAAGCTAAGCTGCCTTTTATAGGCGTACAAAGAACATTCTAGTATGCTAAACCCTAATATATGAAATCTCCAAAAAGCCCTTTGGTCTTTGTCTTCAAAATCAGTCAATATGGCATCTTGTGAAGGATGTTGATGTGCCAGTTGTTGTTTATGATCTTGGCCGTTTGAAGGTCCTTGGGGAGGAAGAAGTTGATCTTGGACGTTAATCTTGTCTCCTCTTGGGTTAGGGGGAAAAAGACGTGAGCAAGGGGGGGTCCTACAGTCACATGGGTTGAGTGGGAAAGTGATGTTGGTGGTGGGTTTTGCTTAGTTTAGGCTTAATCATCAATCTGGAAAACATGAAGCAGAAACCCTTTGTTTTTGGCTTAATTGTACCTGGGGGTTTATAGGGTTTATATGGGATTTAAGGGTGATTAGATCTGAATTGGGGGTAATTGTTTTTAAATTTAGTGTTAAGAGGGAAATTTAAAATACTGATTTAATAAGTTAAGTAGTGTGAGTGGAAAGTAGACGTGGAGGGTGAGATGAGGTGGGGGATTGTGATTGGTGGTGGACGGTGACATGGCAGTTTAATAGGCTGGGGTGAGTTTGGGTGTCTTGGCAGTTTGGCCCCCCCATGTTTCATACTCCTTTCACTTCACATTAAACAACATCAACGCCCATTTATACTTGTATCAACTTTGGACAGCTTGTCAAAAATGGCACAAAATGTTCCAAAACTTTAATTAAGGACTTCAAATGTAGATTTGGCATTCTTCAAGGGCTGATCTTGTATAGTCTTCAAACTTTAGGGACCCTATTCATAATTTTGAATATTTGAGGGGTATAAAGTGTAAATCTTCAAAAGTTGAGGGACTAAACTTGACAATCTTCAATTCTTCAAGGGCATTTTTGTAAAATCCAAACTTGGGCCCGGTTCATTATGCGGCTTCGTTTCCCGTGTTCGTTTTTTATTGATCCTTGTGATCTTTTGCCATTTCCTCAATATCCGTACCTAAAAATACACAAGTAACAAACACGAGCATATATTTGGTATATTTAATGATATTTTATGCATATTAAGCCCGTTTTAGACGATGAGACCATGTATAAAAGCAGTCTCATCAGGTCCCAAAATCTATATTAACAGTTTGAACGATAATGATTTTTCAATTTCGTGCCACCCCATGCCATTCTGTGCCGCTCCATGCCATAAGTTGTTAATTACCTAAGATACAAACTTAAAAGTCAACACAAAGGTTGAGTGTAATCATAGGTTTTGTATTTAAAGTTTTGAAAAGAAGTTTCTAGCCAGTAGGTTACGTTGTTATATACCCATAATAGAAATCGGTATATTTGTACTAAGGTTATGAGATCAGATATTAACCTGATGATCACCTCAGTGACATAGGCAATACATAAAACTAACATGATAATCCACCGTAGTGAGTTTAGTGAGGAATCAAAGTACTTGTGAAAATAACATAACATAATAATTTACCATAGTGATATAAGTAACCTGATGACTTACCGTAGTGATATAAGTAATCTAAGTTTTCATAATGCTGATAACTCACTGTACTGATATAGCCTAAGTTTTCATAATAGCAACAACTCACCTCATAGAAATTTAGTAAGGTACAAGTAATGATAGCAAGTAACCATTAATATGATAATTCAGCGCTGTGATGTAACAGTTCAAGTATGTATATCACAATATATCAGAATAGATTTAGTTGAAAATCACTTGTATTCTAGTTTATAAAGAGAAAGTTTTAATAAAGCAGTTTTAGCATGTATCCCCATAGTGGGTTAACATGTCAAGTAGTAAAAATGAGGCTATGATCTCATCTTAAGTTCAGGGAATCTAGGTTACATCAAAAGTGACTCATTGGAAAATAAACGGCTCGGCCAGGCAACCTAAGTTTAATATATCAAGTCTTAGTCTTTTGTTCAAAATCTAAGTAACGTTTAATGTATGTTGTTTGAGGTTTATAAATGTATGGAGATATCATATCACTGTTCGGGCAATCATATTTCAAAGCTCGTTAAGTAAACGCTTGGGGAGTTAGGACACTTTAAAACGTAAATCAAGTAACTTGCCAATACATAATACCAAGATGAAAAACCCTTCATATGAAGCTTCCTAGTAACGTGCTATGTTTGTACTTTAGAAGTTTCTTCGAATGATAAATATAGTATATATACTTTACATAATTTGCATTTTATACTTTTAAAGTTGGCAGAATTTACCCTTATAGTTTCAAAACCAATTCCTTAATATATTTCTAAACCTTTAAGTTTGGAAAATGACAAAAAAACCCTTAGAGTTTATAAGATTAATATATTTATATTTCAACCCTAAAAGTTATAAGTTTAGGTTATTTACATTTTTGGCCCAAAAAGTATATAGGTATAGAATTTACACTTTTAACCCTTATAATATTAACCTTTAGGTTCCAATTTTACAAAATCAATCCTTATAGTTCTAACTTTAGGAAAATGATATTTTCAACCGTGAATGTTTATAAGTTTCAAAATTGATAGAAATTACCACTTAAGTTACATATATTTACAAAATAAGCTTAAACTTTTAGAAAATGATCTAACAACTTAGAAAAGAGTTTTGTAACTTATTTCTAATTATAATAACATTACTTTTCTAGAATTATAGCTCATAAAATGGATTATAGCTCATAATTTAATGTGAATTATAAAACTAAGGTTATAGAATATGTTTGGTTTAGGAAAACCAAATGAGACGTTTTTATGAACCAAGGCTTATTCACAATAATTATATAGGTTATTAAAAAGATTATCTAAGATACAAAGCTTCAAAGTGGAAAACTAGGGTTTTATAAACACATTTTCTTGATTAACACATCTAATACTTTAGGGATACTTTCTTGAGCTTATTTATGGTATTATTAACCCTCTTAGGAAACAATGGAATATGAATGCAGAAATGCGTATTGAGTTAAGAGAGTTGGGATGAAAATGAAGTATAAAGATTTATACCTTTATCTAGTGTAAGGAAAGCCTAGGAGTTATGATCTAGACTTTATATGTGTTAGATGGATATGTTAGTGACTAATGTATGCTACATATGATTCATGGAAGCTAGGAAGCAAAATATCTAAAGTAACTAGTGTAGAGAAGGCCACGGCAAGACGGAGGTACAAGGGAGGAAAAGTAGGTGATGGAACTACTTTTTTGGGTTTTTAAGGTGTTAGGATACTTTCTTGGGATTTAAGGTGTAGAATGATCAAGGTGATTACTTGTTAAGAACTTTAAAAACTAGACGGATTAGAGTTTCATTAGATTTAGGGTTCAAATCTTGTTTCTAGTGTTTATATCTGTTTTATGATATTTTAGGTTTATTTTCAGGTTTACACATTGTTCTTGAAGTGATTGTACTCTTAGTTTAGAGTGTTGTACAAAGTTATAATAAATTTGGATGGAAAATGCATACTTTGAATTCTATGCATTGTTTTGTTGTACAACGAGCTTTAGTAGTGTTGTACCATGATTTATGATGAAAATATATCTTAGATGTTATGCTAAGTTAGTTTGTATATTTGGTTTAAGAGGTAGTAACAATCTAGAATGAAAGTGGAGGGAAAAGGGTGATTTTAAGTACTATGCCTAAGTGACTTATACCTTAGCTTTAAAAGATTTGTAATATTGTTTTTAGAATGAAAAAATATTCAAAAGTGATGTATTATATCTTATACATATGCCTTGATAACTTGTACATAAGTGTTAGCTAGTGATCTTACATGAAATTAGGGTTTTCTAAGGTTTTAAGTATAATTGTCATAGTTGAGATGTCAAAATCAATACCACACTTGTAAAAGTAGATTTAGAACTTAGACTTGATATATATATATATATATATAAGATTTTTATATTACATAAACATGAGTTGAGTTGGTATTGGAGGTTGTGTGAGTTTGTTTACTTTGATATATAAGTTACGTTACATAGTTAGTATGAGAAAAGCAAAAAAATTCCCTTGAAAATAGTCTTTTTTATATCATAATATCTATTATATTGAGGAAAATATTGGGTTGTCATGCATACCAAAGAGTATGGCAACGAAGATAAAGGCTTAGATAGGGTAACATTTAGGCAAAGCAGTTCACATACGCCATGGTTGCAACCGACAGGTTACCCTGCCAAGATATGTGTAGTCTCATCATTAACCTAACACGGTCATATTCATCATATCCCTTGTAATTTACACAATAGTAACAAAGTGTTGACATTAGGAAAAAGGCTCAAACATGGTGACATTTAGGCAAAGCATGATAAGCACTCCATGGTTGCAACCGACAAGTTACCTGACTAGGATACATGCAATCTTAGCATTAACGTAACACATTCATATTCATCATAGCCCTTGTAATTTCCACAATAGTAACAAATTCTTGACATTAGGAAAAAGGCTCAGACGGGGTGACATTTAGCCGAAGCAGGATAGGCATGCCATGGCTACAACCGACAGGTTACCCCGCCAAGATACGTGTAGTCACATCGTGAACCGACCCATTAATATTCATCATAACCCATTAATTTCATAACATGTTAACAATTGCATCTCTAACAATAAAAGACTGATTAACAACACCACACACCACATAGGGCGGCAATGAAGATATCGGAGTAAGCATAACCAACATGGCACGGAAAAAATATACTTATGAATAATAAGAGTATATATCAAGAATACACAGGGCAATACATTTTCATAGTTAACAATTTTCCATATACAAACACATTTAAATATGCAGACAACGCAACAACTGCACATAAGCATTTGATGAACTAACAACACATAAACATTAACAAAGCAACATTTACCTACATTATACAAATCACATAATCAAAACAAAAACGCATACAGGTTATTCAAAAAGTAGATAACACATAAACACAAAAACATAAACTAATTAGACATTTAAAAAATTGCACAACAAAAAATGCACATAAAAAGCAGCGTAACACAAATAAACCAAAGAAAGAAACATATAATCATACAACTACAAAGGAAGTGCCGGAAAATTAAGGTTTAATTACCACCGTAATTACACATGTAATAAACTGCTCCACAACGCCACACATCAGAAATGGAGGCAACGAAAGGGCCGACAATTTAGGGTTTGAATTACCTGCGTAATTACACATGCAATCAGTCGACCGACATACCATAACCCGTCGATCAACAATGCCACACACCACCAACGACGACAATAAAGAGATCGATATCATCGGATTACCACAGCCAACCGATCAACAACACCACAGAGGGCGACAACAAAGAGATCGATACAACCAAAGCAAACAATATCCAGATTCAACTACAACAAAACTACAACAGATGTTATATATCTACCACCTAAAAAACATGAAGAGTGAAAAACAAGTATAACCCATGCCTGCGTCGAAAAGCGAGCGAAGTAAATAAAATGAACGCCTAAGACACATCGAGTATTTTATAAATTAATTTTGTGAGAGAAAACCTTAAAAAGCACGGGAACATTGTAAAGAGGCTTTTTTAACGTCAAGAGTAAAAAAAATATATCAATGAATGATATAAATGAAGATTTAAAGAAAAAACTTATGTATTGGTATTGACTAGCATGGTACCCGCGCAATGCAGCGACGGGTAATAAATGACTATTTTCTAACAATCGATTTAACGTTAAAATGTAAAAAAGTTAAATTAAAATAAATAAAATCACTAAAAATGAAAAAAACAAAAAAATTGTAAATATATCAAAATGGATGTTGAATTAAAGAGAACAAAATTTTTAAAAATATGGTGAAATTAGATTATGAAAAAAAATAAATGAGTTAAAAGATATTTCAATTTAAAAATAAAAATGGTTTTTTAAAAAGTTCTTATTTGTTATAAAAGAAATAGATGGTAAAGATTTTAAGTTAAGTTTGGATTAAAAATAATATAATGGTTAAGTTATTAATATGTTTATCTTAATTTTTAGTTTGGAATTAAGTTTGGAGTTAAGATGTGTATATGCCATGTCAAACACCCGTTAACTGGAACTAGCCTAAAATCATGATCTAAGACATGGCAAAAATTATAAAAAGAACCTCTCACAAACACACTCGTTAAAAATGTCGACTAAAACCCTACTATCATCAGCGTTCAAGAAATCAATCACCAAACCCAAAACCCCACAAAACCCAGATCAACAAACAGCTAATCTCATTTCCAAAACCTTAAAAGCATCTCAAACATTCGACCAATCCCAATCCTTAAACCCCAACATCATTAACCTCGTACTATCAAACACACAAATCCCACCTCAAACATGTCTCATTTTCTTTAACCACATCAAAAAATCCTTAAACATCATAGAACCCTACATTTCTCTGTCTTGTCGATTTTATAAAACTAAAGATTTTGACCCTGCTAAAAATGTATTAATTCAGTTAGCTAATAATAAACATATTGATCAGCCTGTTAAAAAGATTGCATCTTTTGTTGATAAGAATTATGGGTTTGATGTTAGTAAGGTTGTTGTTGTTAGGAAAATGTTTGATACTTTGTTTCGTGTTTACGCCCAAAATGAGAGGTTTACAGAGAGTTTAGAGGTTTTTGAGTATATGAAAAGTAATGGGTTTAGTAAGATTGATGAGAGGTCTTGTATGGTTTTTTTGTTGTCTGCGAAAAGATGCGGAAAGTATGAGTTGTTGTGGGAGTTTTTTAGGAGGATGGTTGATTCGGGCGTTGAGGTTACGGTTTATTCCATGACAATGGCGGTTTTGGCTTTGTGTAAAGGTGGTGAGGTGAGCAAAGGGAGGGAGCTGGTGAGTGAAATGAGTGAGAGAGGGGTTAAGGCGAATGTGAATACTTATAATACTTTGCTTGATGGTTATATTAAGAACTCGGAGTTTAGTGAAGTGGAAGGGGTACTTGATTCGATGAGGATGGATGGGGTTTGCTATAATGTGGCTACTTATACGCTTTTGATCGAGTTTTATTCGTTGTTGGGATGCGTTGAGGATGCAGAGAAGGTATTTGATGAAATGCTTGTGAAGGGGATAGTTGCTGATGTTTATGTGTATACTTCTATAATTAGTTGTAATTGTAAGGCGGGGAGGATGAGAAGGGCGTTTGAGTTGTTTGATCAGTTGACTGAGAGAGGTATTGTTCCAAATGTGCATACTTATGGGGTGTTGTTGAATGGCGTGTGTAAAGCAGGCGAGATGAAAGCTGCAGAAGTTTTGTTGGTTGAGATGCAGAGTAAAGGTCTTGATTTGAATGATGTTATAATTAATACATTGATGGATGGTTATTGTAAAACTGGAAATGTTGATGACGCGATTAAGTTGCAGAATATGATGGAAGAAAAAGGGTTTGTGCCTAGTGTTGTTTCGTACAATACCATTGCTAGTGGTTTGTGTAAAGCGAATAGGCAAGAGGAAGCTAAGACATTGTTGTTTACTATGGCGGATAGAGGTGTGGTTCCAAACATGCTAAGTTATACAACATTAATGGATATATTTTGTAAGCAAGGAGAGTTTATTGAAGCTAGACGGACGTTTAGGGAGATGGAGAGTAAAGGGGAGAAACCGAATGTTGTGACGTATAATGCTTTTATTGACGGGTATTGTAAGAAAGGGTTGATGAAGGAAGCTTATAGGGTGAGAACTGAAATGGAAGAGAAAGGTGTAACGCCAGATCTTTACACGCTCACTAGTTTAGTACATGGGGAGTGTATGGCGGGTAGAGTAGATGAAGCGAAGAAGTTGTTTGATGAGATGCCTCAAAGAGGCTTGGCTCGAAACGTGATAAGTTATACAGCTATGATTGCTGGTTTGTCAAAGGAAGGAAGATCAGAAGAAGCTTTTAGGCTGTATGATGAGATGAAAAGCGAGGGTATTTCGCCTGACGACACCATGTACTCTTCTCTTGTCGGGAGTCTGCATACTGTTAAGTGTTAATTACCAAAAGAAAATAACTATTAGATGGTCATAAGTTTGTTTACAGTTGTACCATAGATGCATTCAGTTAAAATATACATTAAATCCATTTTCCGTATGGATGATTTTGTCAATTCCCTGTAAAGCTGGTAGATGTTCATTAGTTAAAATTGTGGATACTGATCCACACGGTATGAACATAGATATATAAATAGATTCTACTCTGAAAAACCAAGATCCACTGTCATATAAAGATCAACGAAAAAAAACATTACTAAATCTGCTGCAAATAACTGAATGGAAAGTCTAAATTCAAAATGTAGTACCGTAAACAACATAATTCACTTGTTCTAAAAAACAACATAAGTCACATGCTCATCTTTTCAATCAATATACGCCTAGCCCTTGCTTTAAAACTTCCACCACTTTTTTTTCTTCTTGTTCTTCTCAATTTCTGATGGAGGCATATCTGTTAATATCAAAATTCAAAGTGCCATTAGGTCTGCTCTATTCTCAAGCTATATGGTTATTCCAATCCCATGTTGAAGTAAATTCGTTTCCAAAAGAAAAGTTCCAACATGCAGTAAATTTGATTCCAAAACAAAAGACTAGAATAATTGGTAATATACGCACCTGCTTTAGGATACATCGAGTTGTAGTGAACTTCAGCCCAATAACTCAAGAAAAAGACTGCAGAACATAAAGAATTTGTCTGTTACAAATCTTATCTTATCTACCGCTAATATATGCATCTGTATGCTTAGAAAGATACATCGAGAAGAAATAGAGCGTGAAACTCTATGCGGACACCATTGTAGACATATTCACTCGACGTACAGTTGGGTTATGCATACTTTTACTTGAAAAAATAGTATCTAACAAACTTTAAGAATTATTCATTCAAGGTTTATTACCTCTTCTAGATTTGAGGACCTTGGGGAGAATCTCAATGAAATTAGTATCTTTAAAAGAGGTTAGCACGAGGATCTTGACACCATACTGCACAATAACATAAAGGCATTATGCATTGAAAGGTCATGAGTCCAAATTTAGCTGTTGAACAGCGTGTATATTATAAGAAGCAAGAAGATAAATATACCGCGTCCGCAGCTGCCTGCAAGGTGACATGGTCTCCCCACTCTCCTTTCCTGAGAAAATATATATATTAGTTTCATTTGAACAGAATTTTAAAATGATACTAACAAAAAGGAAATAATAAGATTTGACTGACTTGGATATCTGTCTCAAGTAGTTCCTGTATGCCATTGGGACATATCCCTTGTACATTTTTGGGTTCAACTTAAGCTGATAGATGTATAGTACAACATATTAGTACAGGCCAATGAACACAAGGATACAAAATCTAACAAAAAAGGGACAAAAGATGTGTGTTATTGTGCTGTGTTGTTACCTGCGTAACGATTTTCTTCCTCACAGACTTATGATGCTCTGGTGTACGATGTAACTGATCTGATAAAGCACGAAACTGAAGAAAAAGTTTTGATAAGACGAGATTGTATTGTTCTCTTGTTTGGATTTAATGACTTTAATAGACCAATAGACCATATAAACCAACCAACATGAACAGACTAAAATTTCATATTCAAGCATTTTACATCGTGTAGCATAACTATATAGCATCATGAAGTTGTAATCAAGTTATAATGTTAACATGCTAAGTATGAGGTGACAGACAGAACTGACCTGACAGTTACCATCTCCTTCAACAGGTAACTCAACGAAGTTATAGGTATCCAACCTGCAAACACCACAAATTGACTATAACGCGACAACAAGGTCAAATACAGAAATTAATCTTCCAACAAATTTGATGTTTCTCAACTATATTCATATTTGATTATACGTAGACAAAATTCATGAACTTCAAAATAGCATCATGATTACTGAATTGCATTAGGTTACTAGTCATTCTAGTCGTCTGTGCAAAGACATTCTGCAGCCATGATACATACTTACAAATATTGAATTGAAAAAATTATAACTCTCGAGAATGTGCCAAAGAAAATTGAATGAAAGTTAAAAAGTACGTTGGAACGTTATCTGGTTAAAAAAAATGTTCACTCGAGTAGTCCAGTATATCTACCCATAGTAGATCACTGGAGCGTCCAATCCAAATTTTTTGTTGCTTCAAAAGAAATCGCAAACCAAGGAGTTAGAATTTTGTAAAAAATTCATTTGGAAACAATCCGACGACATACTTGCAATGGACAAGCATCCATCAATGTATAAACATAACAGGTATGACAAACCTTCTCTGTTAATTGAGTTTCTTAACATGTCGTTCTATATTCTTTTAGAAGAATTATAACTCAGTTTTCGGAGTGTGGTTCGTTACTACAACCCTACATCAGCATTTCTGTTGGAACTGGATTTTGACAAAATGATTTATCTGTCAAAGTCACGTCGAGTGGAAAACTTGTCGTTTTCCAAATATATACACTTTACGCTATTGATATTATACCTTTCTAGCAGCCTTTGATGATCAGTAGAAGCTTCTTCATGGGATGGTATATCTCCATTAACTTTAGGAACATGCTGCGACAAATAAACGCAATCTAATCATTGATTACTCATATATAGAACTTGCAAACACTACTATTTAACGAATATATCACGTGTACCTCGGCGCCTTACATGTAAATTTGGTAACACAATGTACATACTAACATACTATAACAATGGACACTAGGTTGAATACATTTCAAACAATTAACGCTGTTGGAAAAACTATTTATTCTGATATAAACAAGACATAAAATTATGCACTTACAGCAACTGGGGTAATCTTGCTAACTTTCCCATTAAGCTCATGCTTGTCTGTAATCTCTAAGTCCACATTCTTTTCCTCCTCACACAATTGGTTTTCAGGGATAGAGCTTGAATTTGATTTGCCTATTCCTTCATTACCTGCTAACGCATAAAAGAAAAGATCAACACCATTAGTGAATGAACTTATAGCGACCGAAACTAGTTAAATCAATTTTCTTAACTTCAAATTTCATTGCTTTTATGCTATTTGGTGCAGAAGCTCACCATAATTGGAGTTCAACGATGATGAGCCATTATACGAATCTTGATTAGTAGGGGATGTTTCGGATTGCCCCACTGGATAATCAGATGCCTGCACGTGCTCTTGCACTGCATGTGGTGATTGGTTACTATCAGCAATTGATAGTCCTGATATTCCATGTTCAAGAGAAACTAATAATCGGTTGTCAACATCAGGATACGGACTGCCTTGATAATAAGGACTTAATGGGCTATGCAGTTGTTGATCATAGTTGTCGGTATGGTAATGGTACCCGTAATCACCATAATAACCATAACTAAAAAATTCCTCAATATCCTGAAAACTAGGACCCCAGTTACCAACACACTTTGGTTCAAACATTGTGCCTTTTAACATAAAAATTTAGCCTAACATCACACTATGGTTAAGCAAAACAAAATTTTAATTAAGAAATGCTTGTGAATGTTTCCAAACTTAAATTTATAATTAGTTCAGAAATACTTCTGATGCAAGTATATATGATCAATCAATCCTAAAACCTACAGAAATACTCGCAGAAAGACTTGCTAGAGAAACTTAGATTAAAAAACAACAACAACAACAACAACAACAACAGCAACAGAAGACTTTTACACCATTTCTGATTGAAACCTAAAAGACAGACACATATGATAACTAAGGAATGTTTTTATGTATAGCATGAATGATTATGCATGTGTGTTTGTCATGTGTTACAAAAGGAGGAGAAAAATGTGACTAAAGCTAGGTGAGATGGGGTGGTATATATCTTATGAACATCTTATATAACCAAATACAACGTTGGTCGAAACTTGGTCTCGTTTGTTATACGTTGATAACCAACAATGCTAACCGGCCTCGATCACATGTCACGTCCCGCTCCAAAGACAGTAAGTATGTTGGTCTTTGCATGCCGCACTACAGCAAAGTTGTCTAGATTTCTTTTATCATCCTTTTTTTTTTTGAAAAGTCAAGAATGAGGAATAATGGTCAAATATCAGTCATTTAATTTTTCATTTTAAGTAAAAGAATTATATTAAACCTTCCTCTAAAAATTAGAAAATATAGAAATATATTGAATGGTACTGTGTAATTTACAATGATGAGATTTGAGGCCTTGTATTTTAGTAAGATTTTCAAGATAAAGACAAACGCTGATGAAATAAGGTAAAATGAATGTTTGGATAATAAAAAAAAATGATCATTTGCGTTTTGAAACTTTCAAAATAAAGTTTTGAAAAAGTAAATGAGAAACTACTTATTTCATTTTTAAAATGAAGAAAAACTAAAATTAATCTATTTAATCATTTTACTTATCAACTAAACAAATAATCTGATTTGTCAAACATTAAAAAAATTGATAATCTGATTATTATGATTCCAAACAACATAATCAAATTCAAACACTATTTCTTATAACCACGTTTTCTAATTATTAATTATCTGATATTCATTTTCAAAACGCATAATTTAATTTTAACCCATAGTTGTCATGTATAATTTGATTTTGTTGATTTTGGTTTATAAAACAAAATATCTTGTGTTAATTCACAATAATAAAAACCAGTACATTATACATTAATTTTCTTAGGATATGCACGTTGCATAGTAAAATTAATGGGAAGCCAAGGTCCCCCTTTGACCCTTTCTCTCGCAATCCATCTTATAGGCATTTTAAGCCGCGTCTAGTGTAAACGACACCAATTTGAGGTTAAATTAGTGTACCCATATATATTTTTGTGACAATATTAATAGACAACTAGATGTTTAAAATGAAATCTTTCACAAAAGCCATGAATGTTAGGCTACCCGCAGTGGTCACGATTTGTACTCGGTCAACCGGTTGTTTGACTCGGTCGTTTTGACGCGACGATCTAGTAAATCAGTCGTCGAGATAAAAGTAGGTCGCATATACAATCGAGTTGTGGAGCCAGGAAAAAGCCAAATTCTGACCGTTACATGCTTTATAAAAACATGAAAATTTAAACATTTTACTTATATAAATATCTCACCATTATTATTATGTAATATATTTTTAATAAGTTCTAATTATCTTAAAAAAAATTGATCATCTGATGTGAAAGAAAAAGTCATTTGTACGAGTCATTTGTAATGTTGATAGCCTCATGATTTCATCGTTTCTACATGAGGAAATGTTTTAACTGCCGGTGGACAAAAGCTAGCCATTTCACGTTGGCTTAAAATTAGAAAAATATGTATTGTATATATTTAAAGATAAATGCAATGTTTAATGTTTGCTTATTATCAAAAAAAAATGTTTGCTTATTATTAAAATAATTAAATACTAGTTACCATTAATAAATACATTAATGCAATCTAATGATTATTAGATACAGCTAAGACCAAAGTATAATACATATATTAGCATTTCTTTTAAGATTTTTCCATTAGAGGAATGAAACAAAAAGAATTGGCCCGAAACATGGTACACATGAGAATGCTTAACCCATTTATATGTCATCTGCAATGTTATCCATTTGTGAAGAATCTTTTTTCTTGTGTTAAGAAAATTTGTCACTACTCACTAGTATATCGTGACATTTTTCAAACACTTAAAAGCAAAGCAACGTTATATTAATCTTTGATAAAAATGGTGATAAATTTATTTATTTATTTTTTTAACAGCGAATTAATAGTTAATAGTTAGTGATTTAAGTTCATATGTAAACTTTTTTAAGGGATAAAAACATTCTTGGAATATCTTTCCAAAATTACATGTGATGCTCAGTTGGCTGACAATATTTATTATTACATTAATATTTTAAATATTATTTCATTCTTAAACTTTTTATTATTATTTTTATAATTTATTCATTTTTTTCGCAATAACAACATATTAAATCCATAAGTTTCATATTAAAGGTCGAACCAAAATCACGATTTCACAAGTAAAATTATCTGCATTTATACATGGTCGTTTAAACGAGAATTCGTCAAGGAAAAAGATTGAAAAGCTTAAAATTTATGCCTAATTTATGTGTCATTAGGTTATTGAATTTTAAAGATGTGGGTCTGGTTAATACAACCGATGAATTCTTGCCACATATGTTTAGGCAAAAAAGTAGGCATGAATTTTAGGCATGCTAATCACTTCTCTTCTCGCAATGAATACAAATTAACATTTTAAGTGTCCGTCATTGATCACAACTGTATAAATTCATAGATATAATTATTTGGTGTTATCATTATCTCTATATGCTAAGTAGAGGTGACATCCTTATAGAACATGATTTAGATGATGTTTGGAGTTGCATTTGCAAATAAATTATCTAATTATTTCATTTTCAAAATAAATATAAATTAAAATAAGTGTTTGGATAATGGATAATGAGTTCTAAATGTATTCAACTTGATATGTTTTGTATTGATCTTTTGTTTTCTATCAAATGTACTGATCTTGCTAATCCATTTTAAGTTGTGCATAACTTAAGATTAACAATATAATATGCTGAGTTGGCACCTTTGGCCCCGTTGACCTCGTTTTATTATTAAAAACCCTGTTATATTTCAACTAAACACGTTCGTGCATAGTATCTTTCTCACTTTCAAGGTTTATATCTTTCATACCTTAACTCTAAATCAACATTATTCCAAAAAAATCCCTAATTCACAAAACTCTTCTAAGATTAGAAAACTCACAACCGTTATTTTTCAATTGAATGCTTTTTAAGATATGTTTAGCTAATATCCATTTAATTTGATTGTGTATAATAAACTTAATTTAATTTAACCTAATTTAGATTAACCTTAATTATTATTTTATGAACTCTAGGGCACGTTTGATACGATGGAATCATAGAAAATAGAAATAAAGTAGAGAATGAAATTGCAGAGAAAGAGAAAGACTAAAAAAATGATTCCATTATTTAGTAAATGTATAGAATGCAATGATAAGAATGGCTGAAAAATGTTTTCTTATGTTTAGTGCAGACGAACAATGACAAAGTTAAATTATGTGGATTTTCTATTAGACCAAGTTTATCTCATCATCTGAGAAATATGTTAAACAGATCGATTATGCAAAACTTTTTTTATCAGGTTGACCACCAAATGAAAAGAATACCACGGATTTGTACAATCAAATTTATCACCAAAAGAAATAAAATAACATAAAGAACAAACATATGTTCTATCATAAAGATAATTTATTTATCAAATTGTGACTTTTTTAATAACAAATAAAATGAAACAATTATACTTGAGTTGAATAAACTAGGTAACAAAAATCAAGATATTCATGTATAAACAACATACACAAAGAAATTAACAAAACTATGATAGATCCTAGATCACAAATCGTGAAGGGTTTCAACTAGAAATGAAAGACCAACAAAAACGAATTTGTGAATAAAAGTACATATAGTAGATTAATTTGTTGGGATCCTATAATAATTAAGAGAGCCAATGAGACAAAATAGGATTTCAATGTTATATGATCATTAAGAACGATAGTTAGTTTCGAAAATAAGAATCATATGTTTATGGAATGTGAACCTAACGTGCAAATAGGATTTATACTTCTCAAATGCCTCTTTTTAATGTGGTGTCTATTTCTCTAGAGAATGAATAAGCAAAATGGATTGTGCATAAAATTTCATTCTTCTTATATCTTTGATTTTTTCGAAGAATGAAAATAGTTTAAAGTGAATGGATATATGATCCTTTGTTTCCATTTTTTTCATAAACAAACAAGTGATTCGATTCTTTTTCTCATTCTTATTTTTCTATTCCATCGTACCAAATACTCCCTATTTTCTTCATTTTCAGAATGGTGATTCCTGGACCATATGATATTAAGTTGGATGTGTGGAATGATGGCTATTTCCAAGTACAACCATTAAGGTATGGGAATGGTGTGTTGTCAAAGTTTTACATTGGTAGGCTTACATTGCAAGAACTGTACTCACTTGTCGGAATCAACAAATTGTTTAAATTTCTTGGCATGTACAATAGACTTCCTAGATGTGACTTAAATAATGGTTTAGTAAAAGTAGAAAATGATTGTGATTGTGAAGCAATGTATGATCTTGCAAAGTTTTCAGATGGTGTTGAAGTTTACATGGACCATAGTGACATTGACTTATCTAAATATTTAGTGGTTCCTGACCCTAGTACAACACCAACTTCTAAGAACAAAGCAACACCTAAAAAGAGGCTGAATTAGTTGATAGTGAAAGTGATACAAAGGATAATGGTATGCTTGAAGACACCGATAGTGATGATAGTGATTATTCTAACAAGTCATTTGATTATCTCAGTGATGGTAAAGAAGAAATAATTCAGCTAAGAACTAGGAAAACAAGTAGAACCAAGACTAAACCTACACCTATTCCAAATATGGTTGTTAATGCTGGTACTACTAGAAGTGGAGTTGAAAACAAAAGAGAAGTCTTGGTTGAGCATGAAGAGTTTATTGATGATTTGTTAAAAAAGATGAAGGATTTTGAGTTTGATGGAAATATTCAAGAACCTTTTGTTGGTGTTGAAACAACTCAAGACAAGTATCCTACAGATAATGAGAACATACATTGGAAGATGCAGGGCCCAAAGGTATTGAATGCTAGTCAATTGTTTTTTATAGTTAAATTGTGTTATATATGTTTATAGTATGAATGGTAATCATTTTTTTAACACGTTGGGTTAAAGTTTACAAGTGATGCTCAGTTGAAAGAAAGCCTAATTATGATCTAGCCAATGGTTTCTCTATCTGGTTTGAAAGGAGCTCACTGGATAAGGTAATTGCTGCTTGTGGTCATTAGTGGACTATAAGTAGATCACTAGACACTTTGATGATAAAATTAGGAAAAATCATGAGATTAAGCTTAATGATATTACTAAATTAGTCATGAATAAGTATAAGTGCTATGTTACTCCTAATCAGTGTAGGGCTGCTATGACATGGGCTCTAACAGATTATGAAAAAACTCGTGAAGAACATTATTCTTTACTGATCATATGCTTTATTAGATAGTAACACAGGGTCTATTGTTAAGTGATGTGGGAGCGTCCACAAGTGCACGTGCTGTAAGAGGGGCTGATATTCTAGGTATTACTTCATTAGAAACTCAGATAAGGGCATTTAACAATCTTGGTGGTGTTAATTTTGCAACAACAAGTGCGGGAAGGAATAAACCTAGAAGGGGTTTTCCAACTAGTTTTGTCGTAAAAAGCCTTTTGTACCAACTGAGTTCGAAGCAAAGCCATCCGACATACCAACTCAATCTAGTGTCAACAAAGGTTAAGGCTGATACTGATAAGGATACTATGTGCACTACCTTTTGTAGTCTGTTGTGCACCTATTATTGTATTAAACTACTTGGTAATTTTAGATTGCGCTGTTTTGTGTATTATTTTGGGCATTAAAACACTTGTAACTGCTAGGTGTAGCACTAGATAATGTTACTTAACATTATGGTAATGTAAGTTGTATCTTACTATATAATAGTCAATTTTTATGTGTTATGAAATGAAATTACCATTCTTGACTTTATGGAGTGTTGTAGATGAGATTGATAATAGCAAATTGTTTCATTTCTATAAACAGATTGACTTTATGGAGTCAAACATTCATTACATTATTTATAATCAACCAAATACATTCATTAAACTACCTACATTCATAACAATCACAAAATAAAGTACAAGCAAAATCCCAATAATATGGAAAATTATGTCATACAACTTCAACTATGACTTATTGGAAGTCAACTCTTCATTTAACCTTGTCTTCTCATTGTTACAAAAGCGATGTGTTCCTCCATCTGATTCACTTGGGATCATTTCTTGACCTTTGTATGCAAATCGAATAACAAGTCTCGGTAATAATCACTTGGTAAACATCATAAAAAAACTCATAGCAACCACATTTTTTATCCTTATCTTGTAATTAATACAAAATCAACAAACAGAACAGTTCAAAAATACTTCCCCATTATATACCTCAACAAAATTATAAACTGTTAATGCAATGATGTCTAAAATTGTTACTTGCATTTTTCGGTCTCACTTTGTTTTGATTACGACAATATATAAAAACAAGCATTTACCAAAACAACGAAAAACGAATTCTTAAGTTCAAGTATTTTTTCATTTCAACCATTATCACTTAAGGTATGAACAAATAAGTTTTCATCTTAATTAAGTGATCAAGGATTTAAGTATTCTTAAAACTCACATTTTACTAAATGTGACAAAGTTTTTTATTAAACTTTATTTTTAAGAAAATATTTTATTAAATTAAATATTTGAAAATTTGAAAAAGACATATTCCATTTGGTTTCAGAATATCCTTTAAGGATAACTATTCCACCAGATGTGACTACCCCACTAAAAGACAAAAAGGCGCGGAGTCTACGAACACGGTTCCTTAAATGCCTATACGGTCCCTTATCGATAAGGCACCGCGGGCACCAATAAAAAACCGCGCCCATATATGGCCGTTGAGATTTTGTCTTATAAATAGTGGACCATTCTCATAATTTCTCATCGCCTCTTTTGCACACAAATTTCCAGACTCAAACATACTTCTTAAATCACTCAAATCCTTGGTTCTTTGGTTTATTACTACTTGTTTATAAGTTAATCTTTCTCCTCCCACCTCTTCCTCTCCAAGTGCAAAGAAAAGAACACTTTCATCCTTGAAGTGTTGAGTCTACCTCAAGATCTATTGAAGATCAAGTTTTATTCATTCATTTTAGTTGTGTTGTTTAGATCCAAGTAGTTGTGTTATTTGGAAGTAGTGTTGTGAAGATCCAAATAGTTGTGTCTATATTAAAGTTGTGTATGTAGTAAGGTTAATACTTAGTCCTCAAAGTATATTGGTGTAGATTGGTCCTAGCTAAGATTAAGGCTCGACTTTTATCTTAGAGTCGGAAATTGGTTAAGCGACATTGTGTACGGTTTCTCCACCTTAAGGAGTTTGTAGATTAGTGAACTCTTGAGTAAGGAGTACTCGAGGAGTGGAGTAGGGACGAGGAGTGAGTTTCATTGCCGAACCACTATAAATCCTTGGTGTTTGGTTTGATCTTTCTTTTCCTTATCTTTTTACATTCATTTTTCTTTATTTGTATATACTTGTGATTATTAGTTTAGTTTCACTATCCCTTGTCCATATTGTGTATACGAAGATTTCACATAATTGCTCAAGCCTAAGTTTTTTGAAAAGGTTTTTTAAAAACCCACTTTAACAAGTAAATTTTAAGAAACTATTCAACCCCCCTTCTAGTTTCTACAATTAGTATAAGAGCGTGGTTGCTCAAGCTTTTTAAAATATATTGTATTTTAAAACTTGAATCGATCTATGGATTCCAACAAGTACCTAGAAGGGCAATCTATGCAAAGACCACGTCTTTTTGAACCGATAGTTTTATTTATTGGAAAAATAGATTTGAGACTTATGTGAAATCAAAAGATTTAGATCTTTGGCATGTTATTACCAACGGTGACTTTTTGCCTTATCAATATAATGAAGTTTCTAAAAAGAAAGAGTTAGTAACTTTTGAAAATTATAATGATGACACTAAAAAGAAACTTGCTAAAAATAATGAGACTAAAATGGTAATTTATAATGCTTTACCTAAGAAAGAGTATGAAAGTATTTTCATGTGTAAAACCGCTAAAGATATTTGGAATACTCTTTTAGTAACCCACCAAGGTAATAGTCAAGTCAAAGAAAGTAAAATCGATCTTCTTGTTCAATAATATGAACAATTTGTCATCTTAGAAGATAAAACTATTGATAGTGCATTTGCTAGATTTAATACTATTATTAGTACTCTAAGAGCTCTTGATGAAGGTTTTTCTAGCAAGACCAATGTTAGGAAGTTCCTTAGGGCGTTGCATCCAAAGTGGAGAGCTAAAGTCACGACAATTAAAGAATCAAATGATCTCACTACATTATCACTTGATGAACGTATTGGCAACTTAAAAGTTCATGAAATGATAATTTTGAAGGACACGGAAATGGTGAAAACCAAGAGTGAAAGAAAGTCTCTAGCACTCAAAGCCAAGAAGGTGCAAAGTGACCATGATAGCTCTTCCTCGGAAAGTGACGATGAGGAATATGCTATGGGTCAGTGATGACGTATAGTCCTTATCCGGGTCATGAACCCGGCCCACGGGTACTACCCGTATCCAGACCATCACGGATGGGTTGGATCAATGTCATTTGAGACTATGGGTTTCAGATGAACAGTGGCCGCATAGGTCATGTGCGGCCCACGGCCCGGCATGGCCGGGACGTGGTTGAACAGAGTCACAACTCAATTGAGACTATGATTTACCCTAAGTGAGAGGATATACACTAACCATAATGTCCTTATCCTTTACTTGGGGCTGAAGCTTTGGTAAAAGCCTACTAGGGTTTTACCACCTATATAAGGAACCCCTAAGGGTTCCACAAAGGGATCATATTCTTTACTCTCACATCTCACACATTATCAACCCTAAACGGATACTTACTCTCACGCTGGAGTCTAATCGTGGGATGCATTCCCACCGTAAGCTGAACAGCGTGTTTCTTTAGTGTATAGGATCTCAAACCAAAGTTCACTTGGTGCAAGAGCTGGAGCCCAGACACCCGAATTAAGCCTAATTCGGGTCAAGCTAGGATCATCCAAATTTTGTATCAACAAGTTGGCGCCTTCCGTGGGACCATACACTAAACTCAAACTCTACTGATGACGAAGGGAAGTCCTTATCAGGGAAACCTAAGGAACGTCAATGCGGGGAACTGAAAATCGGGGGGGGGGGGGGGGGAGACATCCCCGTAACCCCCACTCCACCTCTCACTGGACATGCCGGAGGGCCTAACAGCCGCAACACGGCACTCCAATCCTCCAGGGGTGCGGGGACGTCACTGAATTCCCCACCACCCATTCTGACCTTGGATAAACCTGAGACGGGGCCGACACCGCACGCCCCCAACAAGGTAAAGCAACGACCACCCGCTGGAGAGATGGACCACGAGCTCGCTTCACTCGATGATGAAGACATCGAGGGTGTGCTCACACAGAACATAGATAGGATCATCCCTGCCTTCACGGAAAGATTGAATCTGGGGAGGAATCTCCAATCCAGACTCAATTTTGGCAGTACCGCACGGGACACTCCTCTTCAAACGAGGAAAAGACGAAGAAGACATCGTATCGAGGTACAACCTCCAATGGAGGAACAACCACGAGCACGGAATGTCTTCGAGCGCATAGGGGATTGAATCATGCAAGAATTTCAAGGGGCGCACGGAGATTCGGATCATTCCGATGGATATGTGGGGCGTGCAACTTTGGAAACTCCACAAAACGATAATCGTCGCACTAGCGTGTTCAGGAGAATAGACTCAGGAGCAAAGAAAACCACCACCTCTTCTCGTAAGAGCGGCTAGTATAACCAATCAAGGGTGGGGCAGGACCGCCCTACCACGATCCCTCAGGATCCGACTCGGATGACCATCACCCAAGGCGTCGCTACACAAGGTATTCCTCCTCTAAACCATCAGACGAGGAGGGAGGACGCTATGGGCACTCCCATTATCATACGGATGATGAAGAAGATCTCTCCCTACCATGGTGTAGTGAAAGAGAGGATGCCTTCACAACCCGCAAACGGAACTACTCCGAGGACAAAAAGTGTCGCATGCCGACGTGTGTAAAAACCTACGATGGATCTGATGACCCAGACGACCATCTCAAAGTTTCATCGTATAAGAAAAAATTGAATGATGGCCGATGCCTATATGGTACCAGATGTTCAATTCAACCCTGATTGGTAATGCCCGCGACTGGTTTGAAAAACTCCCCTACCGAAGCATTAACAGCTTCGATGATCTACGCTCGGTGTTTAGAAGAAATTATACTCAGCGAAAAAAGTATAATAGAGACCCGGTCTCATTAGCAACGGTCAAACAAATGTCCGGGGAATCCACGGAGGACTTCCCAGAACGCTTCAAAGACGAATGCACGCGGATAAGGGCGTGCCTAGAACTCCTAAAAATCTCCAACTATATGCATGGCATAATAGACAAGGAACTAGTCTGACGCCTCAACGATACACGGCCCGAAAAGTTTGATGACCTCATGAAAAGGGTTAGAAATTTTTTGGAAGGGGAGACTGTCGTGTCCGCAGCTTACCCCACAAGGGGAAACCAAAGCTATCGGGTGAATGACCAGTCAAAAAGGCAGTCAGACAATCAAGGCAACAACAAGAGCTCGGATTACAAAAATAAGCAAAAGGAGGACGGTCAAACGACAAGTTCACCCATTTAAAGATGACATACCGAGACATCCTATTGACGGAAGGAGCCAACTTTCCAAGGCCTCCTCCCATGACAACTCTGGTCGATCGTCGTCAGGGGAATCGCTTTTGCTAATTCCATAATTACAAAGGCCATGGCACGGATGAGTGCATTCAACTCAAGAAGCATATTGAGTCACTGATCAAGTCAGGCAAGCTAAAATATCTAGTCAAGGACTGGAAGGATAACAAAAGGAATGACAAAAAAGACTCCCAAAAGGACAAGCCCACAACCGTATTTATGATTTAGTCGGGGCAACGTCGGACAAAGCAAAGAATTAGCCAAAAAAATTCGCGCGGCAAGGAAATCTCATTCCCTCCTATCACGGCAAGCAACATTGTGAACCTACCTCTCACAGTTGAGGTAAGCATTGGAAGTCAGAATATTCGTCGAATGTATGTTGACGGAGGCTCGTCCGTGGAAGTACTATACGAACATTGCTTCGTACAACTATGGTTGGAGATCAAAAACCAATTAATGTCGGCCATGTCGCCGCTTATAGGTTTTAGTGGAGAGTCCATCTGGCCAATAGGGCAGTTAAGATTGTTAATAACCATTGGAGATAAAGAACATTCAACTACAACATGGATGAACTTTATGGTTATACGCTCACACTCTCCATACAATGGTATTATCGGAAGGCCAGGAATCCTGGCCATACGAGCAGTCCCATCTACATCACACGACATGATAAAATTCCTGGTCGATGGAGGAATTGTCACTATCTGCAATTCAGCAGTGCCACCATCGAAATGTCACGCCATCACGGTGCCAATCCAATCACCTCCCAAAAAGGAAGGATTTCCGCCCGCACACTGGAAGGTGGCAATCCATCCTGATTACCCATAGCAAGAAGTGGCCATTGGAGGAACTCTCTCCGAAAAAGGAAGGAATGGCATGTGCTACCTCCTTAAGGCAAACCTCGATGTATTCGCTTGGGAGCCAAAGCATATGACGGGTGTACCATGCTCAGTTGCTGAACACAAGCTTCAAATTCGTCTGGGATAACCCCGTGAAGCAAAAGAAGCGCGGTCAATCGCCAGAGCGCAGCCAGGTTATCCTAGACGAGGTAAAGAAACTGGTGGATGCAGGAATCATGCGAGAAGTTTATTACCATGCGTGGCTCTCTAACCCGGTCATGGTTAAGAAATACGATAGAAGCTGGCGTATGTGCGTGGACTTCACGGACTTGAACAAGGCCTGGCCACAAGATTGTTATCTATTACCGGAAATCGACTGAAAGGTCGAATCCCTATATGGGTATCCTTTTAAGTGTTTTTTGGATGCATATAAGGGTTTCCATCAGATTCAGATGTTAGAGGAGGACGAGGAGAAGACAGCATTCCACACCAGTCAGGGCGTGTACTGTTACACAAAAATGCCGTTTGGAATCAAGAACGAGGGCGCAACGTACCAATGACTTGTAGACAAAGTGTTCAACTCACAAATTGGCCGTAACCTTGAAGTCTACGTTGACGAATTGGTTATTAAAAGCCACACAGAAGACGAGCTTCTCCGTGACGTCCAAGAGACATTTGATACCTTGAAAAAAATCAACATGAAGTTGAATCCCAAAAAATGCATATTTGGGGAAACTGAAGGAATGTTCTTGGAATACATGATAGATCCAAACGGCATCAAGCCGTGCCCTGAGAAAACTGAGGCCGTGATACAGTTACCATCTCCTCGGACACTGAAGGAGGTGCAATCACTTAACGAAAAGTTGGTCGGGCTTAACAGGTTCCTGTCGAAATCCGCAGAGAAGTCACTTCCTCTATTCAAAACACTCAAGAAGTGCTTAAAGAAAGGGGATTTTCACTGGACAAGATAAACGGAGGAGGCATTTGGATAGCTGAAGCAGCGCCTGGCGGCCCTTCCAATGCTTGTCGCCCCGCGACCCAAGGAGGAGCTAATCATGTACCTATCCGCTACGCACGGAACAATAAGTGTCGTCCTAATGACTGACCGGGACGTAGTTCAAACTCCAGTCTACTTTATAAGTAGAACATTGCAAGGACCGGAGTCGAGTTACTCCCTGATGGAGAAGTTAGTCTTATCATGGTTTATGCCGCGAAAAGATTGCGTCGTTACTTTTAGGCGCACCCAATAGTGGTCATCACGGACCAACCATAAAACAAATCATCTCAAGACTGGATGTAGCAGGAAGGCTACAGAAGTGGAGTGTCCTACTTAGGGAGCACAACATCTCATATAGACCACAGACAGCCATCAAGGGTCAGATCTTGGCGGACTTCATTATTGAGAAACCTGATGAAGATGTACCAATGTCCCCAAATGACGAAATCCCAAAAGAGCCATGGGTACTGTTCACTGATGGATCTTCATGTACGGATAGGTCGGGGGTAGGTCTCATACTCACAAATCCAGAGGGCATGGAGTTTACTTACACCTTGCGCTTTGAGTTTATGGCCATAAACACTGAGGCAGAATACGAAGCATTGATTGCAGGCTTGAAAATTGAGGCCAAGATGGGCGTGCGCAACCTTGAGGCCCATGTTGACTCGCGGCTTGTCGCGAACCACATCCTGGGGGAATATGAAGCTAAGGAGGACAACATGATCCAATATCTGGAAAAGGTCAAGTTACTCATCTCTGGCTTTGGAAAGTTTACAATCAAGCAAGTACCAAGAGGCGAGAATAAGAAGGCGATGCCCTTAGCAAGATTGCATCCACGAGCTTCGCCCATCTATCCAAACAAGTGTTGGTTGAGATACTTAAGAAAAATCCATTAAAGGAGAGGGGGTCCCAGCGATAGTCGATGAGAAGGAACCTACGTGGATGACCCCAATCATTAGCTATTTGACGGACGAGACTCTCCCCGAGGACGAGACAGAGGCGCATCGCATCCACAGGAATTCACAACAGTTTGAACTATGCAACAGTGACTTGTATAAACGCTCATTCTTACAGCCGTGGTTAAGATGTGTTGGCCCACGCCAAGCCAGTTATGTGATCAGCGAAATTCATGAAGGGTCGTGTGGCATGCACGCCGGCCCCAAATCAGTGGTGGCGAGAGCTTTATGCACAGGGTATTACTGGCCAACCATGCATCAAGATGCGCGCAACTTGATCCTCAAATGCAGTGATTGTCAGGTACACGGGCCAACATCGCGTCATCCAAAGCAAGAGCTAACACCTATCACGACCCCATGGCCATTTTACAAATGGGGGATCAACGAAAAGAGCTAACACCTATCCACAGCAAGAGCTAACACCTATCTAACTTTTGTATCAACAGTTAGAGACTTCAAGAAGTTCTTCAAAATGCGAGGTCAACATGTTAGACAACCAAGCAACGACAAGAAGGCATTTTCCAAAAACCGATTTGTCAAGAATGACAATGGTGATAGGAAAGGTTTTAGATGTGGTGATCCAAACTACTTCATCGGTGATTGTCCCAAGCCATCTCGCGACAAGAATCACACGGCCTTCTTTAGTGGTTCGTGGAGCGATAGCGGTGAAGAATATGACGATAATGCTAAAGACGAGAAGTGTCTCATGGCTCATTCTTCTAAAGAGATATGCTTGGGAATAGATTTGGAGCCCGACGAGTGGATTAAGGATAGTGGTTGTTCTAAACACATGACGGATAATCGAAGTTTGTTCTCTACTTACAAAGCATATCATGGAGGTAACGTCACTTTCGCTAGTAAGCTACGTGGTAACATCGTTGCTTGACTACATGACCATCGAAAATGTGGAACACGTAGATAATCTAGGGTTTAATCTTCCAAGTATAGGTCAAATTTGTGACAATAAGTGTAAGGTCATCTTTTCGGAAAATGATAGTGAAATCGTAAAAGATGGAAAGATCATTGGAAAAGTTGTTAGAAAGCATGGGCTTTATGTCATGAAGGTCAATAGGAAGTCAAAGGACAACTTATGTCTAGTGAATTTAGATGATAGTTCTACTCTTTGGCATAGGAGATTAGGTCACGCTAATATGTGTTTAATTCTATCTTTAGTCTCTAAGGAGTTGGTAAGACATCTCCCCAAGATTAAGTTTGATAGTCACTTTTGTGATGCTTGCGAAGTTGGGAAGTAAGTTAACTCAAGTCACAAGGCCAAGAATTTGGTATCGACCTCTCGGTGCCTAGAGCTCCTACATATGGATCTCTTTGGACCTTCCGTCATACGTATTTATGGAGGTAACCTTTATACCCTAGTTATAGTTGATGACTATTCTAGATTCACTTGGACTAGATTTTTGGCGTCTAAGAATGAATCTTTTGATCATTTAGAAACCATTAGTCGAAGGATCCAAAATCAACTAGGATGTTCAATTGTCTCTATTAGGACGGATCATGGTAGGGAATTTGATAACAAAGTGTAATTTGGTGCCTTTTGTGAAGCTCATGGTATTACCCATAACTTCTCGGCTCCTCGCACTCCACAATCAAATAGGGTAGTTGAAAGGAAGAATAGGACTATCCAAGAGATGAGTATGACAATGTTAAACGAGCAATCTTTGCCTCAAAAAATTTGGTACAATGCCGTGGACACATCAACCTATATTCTCAACCGAATTCGTATTCCATCTTTTCTAGGAATGACCCCTTATGAGATTCTTAAAGGTAAGAAGCCCTCATTAGAATACTTTAAGGGGTTTGGAAGCAAGTTCTTCATTCTCAACACCAAGGAATACCTTACAAAGTTTGAACCAAAGTCGTACGAAGGTATCTTTCTAGGTTATTCTCAAACTAGTAAAGCCTACATAGTCATCAATAGAACCTCGGGTGTAATTGAAGAATCACTCAACATGACATTTGATGAAAATCCTCCTTCATCTAAGACACCACTTTTGGTAGATGATGACTTAGATGAATTAGACATAGTTAAATCTAAAGAGGTTAGAAAATTAGGAGTTTAAGACCTTAATGTTGAAAAGGGAGTAAAAATTAGGGAGTCTAAGGATCATACTCTCGAAAACGTCATAGGCGACTTAAATCAAAGGACCCTTAGATCTCAAGTCCAAGATTAAAGTAACTTCTTTTGTTTTGTATCAATAATTTAACCAAAGAATGTTAAAGAATCTTTGATGGATGAGAGTTGGGTCATCGCCATGCAAGAAGAAGTAAATCAATTCATTGCTAATGACGTTTAGGAACTTGTTCCTCCACCTAGAAGTACTACCATTATAGGAACCAAGTGGGTATATAGAAATAAGTTAGATGAGAACGGTGTTGTGTCTCGTAACAAGGCTAGACTTGTAGCTCAAGGCTATAATCAACAAGAAAGGATTGATTATGATGAGACATATGCACCGATAGCAAGGTTAGAGTCTATTGGGATCCTTTTAGCTTACGCTTGTGCATTAGATTTTAAGCTTCAACAAATGGATGTAAAGAGTGCGTTTCTTAATGGCTTGATCAATGAGGAGGTATATGTGGCTCAACCTCTCGGCTTCATTGATTTTGAGAAACCGGATCATGTTTACAAGCTTAAGAAAGCTTTTTATGGTCTTAAACAAGAACCCCAAGCTTGGTATGATAGACTTAAAGAATTTCTTGTAAAACATGAGTATACGATGGGGATGATAGACATACACTATTTACAAAGAAGAAAGGTTCTCACCTCATAATCGTACAAATATATGTTGATGACATTATATTTGGTTCAACTTGTCAGAGCTTGTGTGATGAATTTGCCAAAATCATGCATGACGAGTTTAAAATGAGCATGATGGGAGAACTTAACTTCTTTTTAGGACTCCAAGTTAAACAAATGGACGATGGTATTTTATTTAATCAATCTAAGTACGTTAAAGAAATGCAAAAGAAATTTGGATTATAGGACTCTAGACCAATGAAGACCCCTATGGCCTCGGATACTAAACTCACCGTAGATGATGATTGTGAGTCGGTAGAAAACACCAAATATAAAGGTATGATTGGTAGTTTGTTGTACCTAACGGCAAGTCGACCGGATATCATGTTTAGTGTTTGCCTTTGTGCTCGCTTCCAAGAGGTTCCCAAAACCTCTCACCTTGAAGTGGTTAAGCGTATATTCCGATACATTAAAGGCACTATACATTTAGGATTTTGGTCTAAAGGGACCGGCGTAGAAACCATAATTTAACCAGACTCGTATCATGCGAGAGACTATGTGGACCAGAAAATCACTAGTGGAGTTTGTACCTTCATGGGTTGTTGTTTAACTTCTTGGTTCTTCCAGAAACAAACCGCTCTTGCCATATCCACAACGGAATCCGAGTATGTGAGTGCCGGTAAAGCTTGTCAACAAGCTCTATGGATGAAGCAAGCGCTTGTTGATTACGGGATTTCACTTAATGATGTCCCCATCATGTGTGACAATAAGGGTGCAATAGACCTTAGCAAGAATCCCGTGCAACATTCGCGAACTAAGCACATAGATATTCTCCACCATTTCCTTAGGGATAATGTTTAAAAGGGGAACATTTTGATTGACAAGGTGCCCTCGGTAGAAAACTTAGCCGACATCTTTACTAAGCCACTTAAGAAGGAACCTTTTAATTACTTGTGTCTAGGTTTAATGGAACATATTCCTTAATTGCGTATTTCATTAATCGAATCTTTTTCTATTTTAAGTCTTTTCATTCTTTGAGTCATTGAGTCTCTTAAAATCTTCATGAAAAATTCCTCTTCTCTTTTTTAAAATCCTCAAAGTTCTTTCGAAAATGGCCGAGAAATGTTTTTGCATTGTTAATTCAACCTAAAAACATTTTTCATAGCTTATTGCTATTAACAATGAGCATACATAATTCATATGTATGGGTTTCTCAAATATAGCAAGAACGATAATGAAATATGGAGGATCATTGTGTCATGACTATGAGTCTAGATTAACATACCTCCAATATCGATTTTATTTTAAATCCATGGTTTTTGGTCAAAATCTTGTTTGATGAATTATTGTGTGTTTTCTATGTCTTTTATTAATTTTTAGCATGTCTCTATGATTAGTTAGACTAGAAAATCAAGATTTTCGGAATTGGAAAATTCTCCTCATCCACAAAAAACAACCCTCTGTGGGCGGTTCCTTAAATATCCCGCAGATCCATATATATATGGAATCGCAGGTGGGGATAAGGAACCGCTGACAGAACCTCCAAATTTTGAGTTTTCTGTAACTCTAAATTTGCTCCGACACCTTTTGAAATCATTGGTACAAACCTTTAACTATCACAAAAGTGTCTTGTGCTTTCTCTATTTAACCCTAAACATTTTGCATCCTTTGTCATATCAAAATGTCTTATAATGAATGTTGGAAACTTACTTTATGTGACGACATTTAAGAATTCCCATTAGTTATCATAGTCACACACGCTTAGACTAGACTAGGTTCAAGGTATAGTTTAAGGTGCGTGTGTGACTATATATACCCCTCCTTAGCTTCCAAGGAGGGGTGTTGCTTGTGTCATTTTTTCACTTTTAATTCATTTTTCATTTCTTTCACACAACATCTCTTCTCTCTCTCTTTCAACAATGGCTACCACCACCATATTCCACCATATTAGACCACCGGATCATAGATAGCAAATCCACAATTGGCATTAGAGCCTCGGTTCCATCCTTGGATCGTGTTCGTGTATTCGATTTGGTGGTCTAATTTTTTCTTTGTGTCTCGTTCTATAATATTTTTGTCCAATCTGTCACAATTTTTTTTGTCACGTCTTCTTATTATGGTGTCCAAACAGTTTCATTGGTTTGTCTTTTGTCGATATCTTGGTCTGACAAATCTCCTTGGTCCGAGAGTCATTTCTGGTCAAAAGATTTGTATCTTTTTCTCTTCTTTCATGATTCATGGAAAGTCTTATTCTTATTCAGTTTTTTCTGGATTTGAATAGTATGATTTTTTATTTCTTGACATGAAGATGAAGATAAGTTGCTCAGAAAAATCCGGAAAGGACAAAAGTTGACAGATCCATTTTTTTGGAAAAACCATGAAAAAGGGTCAAAACCCTTTTCCGATGGGGATTCAGATGGGGATTCCAATTGGGATTCCGATGGGGACTCCACTTATGTTTATTCCGATGATTATTCGGATGGTCATTCAGATGATCATTCGGATAGCCATTCCGATGGGATGTTTCTTTGATTCCGATGGATACTTAATCATTCCGATGGAGACTTAAGAAAGACATTTCGATGGAGATTTAACAAGATTCCGATGGAGACTTATACATTACTTTGACTCAAAAACAAAAACATTCCGATGGACTGAGATTCAAAACCATTGCGTTGTAAGTCTTTGACTTTGCGATGGGTTTTTCTAAAACATTCCGATGGACTGTTTTTTTTTAAATCAGTGGACCAAAAATGTGACCAAAACCAAAACCAACTCTACCGAGTCAACTCGGTAATTACCGAGTTGACTCAGTTAACTCACTGAGTCTGACTCTACACATCCAACCTTATAACTCCACAACTCCGACTCGTTCTATTTAATCCCATCGTCTCCTATTTCCCTCTAGACATCTAGACTCGAAGCAAAACCAGAAAGTACAAACATCTTAGATTACGTCTCGGTTGTGTCTTACAAAGACATGACAAGACCTTGTTAGATCCATAATCTCGAAACTATTCTCATCACAGATTTGTGTGATGGTTAATACCATCCATTAATATACGAATCTTTAAGAACGAATCATAACAAACTTGTTAGATTCAATCTTTGATTCGTTTTAATTAAACAAATGAGACATGCAATCATGAAAACAACCTACCCGAGACCCTAATAGATCTTGAAGCCACGTCTTTCTTGGGTTCACTATGGTTCGAAAATATAAGAGCAGGCATAACCTGAGTTCGATTTTCAACACATCACATAAAATGTTTCAACTTTTATGGTCTTTGATGGATTTAAAAGGGTTTCATGATGTTTAAGATTCGGTAAGAGATGAAGAGTTGTTTCGTGATGTTTATCTGATTAGATGGAGGTTGGAGGTTTTTGAGGAGGATTAAACGAGGTGATGTGATTAGGATGGGGATTTATTAATTTGGGAACTGAGAAGATGATGAAGATTAATGGGGGACGGAGGATACGAAGTGGGAGTGTGAGAGAGAAAAGTAGGCGGATGTTTCTAGGAAAATGATTAGGGTTGAGTGAAATTAGGTAGTTGTGAGTGTTTTATTCCCAGTTGTTGGACCGGGTCATGAGAAGACTTTGATGGGCTGGGCTTAAGACTTGATGGACATACGAATTTTTAAAACAATGCAATGGGCTGCTCGGGCCTTATGTGTTATTTGGCCATTGTTGGAAAAATTTGTTATATCAAAAATTTTATTTATCATTTTATATGATAAATGTTCAATTTTTTGATTAACTATTTTTAAAAGTGACATATGTGACGAGAAATTATTTTGACGAGACCAAGAAAAAATGGACGATTTTTTAGTGGCTACAGATTTTGTTTGATCCGGTATTAATTACGTGACGTTGAAGACGAATTTTTTGAAGGCGTGTACTTATTTTATCTTTCATAGATAACTTGCTCGTGCTTAATCTTAGAATGACGACTTGGTTATCTAGTTTCCGGGTTCGGGGTTGTTGGTTGATGACTCGGATAACTATCACTTAAAGGGGTTACATTGTTTTACTCAGTGTCACGCGCTTAGTCGACGTGGATAATTTCAAGAGGTGTTGTGCTTATAGACTTCTTCAGTGATGCATTGAGTACTTAGAGATTTCTCCACCGTTCTTCATTCAACAATTGTGCAAGCTTAAGTCACAAGATCGAAGGATTTTTATTCAGTTTCACGTTTGATGTATATGGTCCATTCAATCAGTGGTCACTTCAAATTGCTTTCACGTGGGTTGGTAAAGGTGGCCATGGAGAGTTTATGAGAAGAGATTTTCGATCAACAGCTGATTCTCACATAATATATAATTCAGCTTATTTATTATTCTCACGAGATTTCAGGTTCATGTGCGTACGATTTATTGATGGTTCCGAATTTCGAAACCATCAAGGGGGAAGAAGAAGAGACATTGAACGCACAACGAGTACACGTGATGAACTTCATACCTTCTTTTGATTTGAAGACATTCCGGGATGACATTTGTCATAGCCGTAGAGAAAATCAGTGTTTTAACTCGTGGCGTTATCAATCTCTAAAACGGTACACTACTGATTCGAGGTTTAATTGTTTGATTGTTGCAATTAAACATCATCATTATCCTATATGCATTCCCGGGACTTAATTGACTCTGGTGCATCTCCGGAAGAAGATATGTGCATTTCTGGTACTTAATTGACTCTGGTGTTACGATGTCAACTTCATGAATGGGATAAAGTGTCCACTTCAGTATTTGAGCTTCATAATTGGGATTGATTTACTTTTTTCAACTACGTGGGGGAAGAAATGTCTTGATTCTTTCTGGTATGCATAACTTGAACTCTCAGGGGGAAGAAAAATTCAGAAGAATTATTCAAGCGTGAGAAGAGAAGTTGTTGATCTACTTGGTGTGCCCCAAACTTTCAATCCCTCTTAGCAACATATCATGTTATATGATGGGATTTGCTTGTTAGATTCCGTTGTGCGCTTAATCATTCTAAGCTTTATTGAAAGCTTTGAAGTTGCTTACGAGGATTGTCGGTTTAGGGGAAGCTATTTAAAAGCTTCTACATCAAGTTTATGTGGCATGAATTAGGGGGAAGCTAATTCAGAAGCTTCTCCTTAACCAGAAGTGTATGGGTTACTTAGCTCGTGCCGTTACAGTATTTCTTCTACAAGTTACTTTAAAGATGAGTCGTTTTGAAGACGAAGGCCTCAGAAGACATCATCAGCATTGGACGCTTCATGAAAGCTCTTGTTCTTAATCATTATGTACTTGTTAGGAAGAATGTTGTAAGGAATTCAACACGTCGTCCCATGGGGGAAGATTGTTGGAAACTCACTTTATGTGACGACATTTAAGAATTCCCATTAGTTATCATAGTCACACACGCTTAGACTAGACTAGGTTCAATATATAGTTTAAGGTGTGTGTGTGACTATATATACCCCTCCTTAGCTTCCAAGGAGGGGTGTTGCTTGTGTCATTTTTTCACTTTTAATTCATTTTTCATTTCTTTCACACAACCTCTCTTCTCTCTCTCTTTCAACAATGGATACCACCACCATATTCCATCATATTAGACCACCGGATCATAGATAGCAAATCCACAATGAAAGCCTTGATTCTACTCCATTTTCCCTAATCGCTTTCAATCCAAATTCACCCAAGAACACTCAAAATCATATTTCTTCTTCTTCTAAGAATATTGATTGTGGAACTCTTTCTCTTCCACCACTAGCCTTTTGTGTTCTTCCTTCCTCACATGATAATGTCATGCATCATGGAACATATTGTCATTGTTTTAAATATTAACATCTTGCTATGGCTCACATCTATGAGGAATTGAATTACATCAAGAGTCTCCTAGTCAAACCTCCTCTTCACTATGACTATGAGATTACTACCAAGCCGCCACCACTTGCTTCCGCCACCACTTTGTCTTTCATTTAAGCATATGGATTGCTTATCTCGAAGACATCTATTTCAAGCAAATCTTTAAGTTCTAGTTTAAATAGGATTAGATTTCTTCTTTTCTTTTGGCTTGTTTTCTTTTTCATACAACTTTGTATGATTTATTTTCTTGTATCTTTATTTCATGTTTCCTTTTAACATGACTTATCTTGGATCTTTATTATCTTCTCTTTTCTTTTCTTATTTTCTTTTTATGTGACCTATGTTATATCTTGTTGGGTGTTTCTTTTCTTCTAATAACCCTTCCATGTAGCTTGTCACCGTAGCTCGATTCCTTGGTGCCCCAAGCAAGGGGGAGTAAGCACCAAGGGGGAGCATTTGCAAAGTTTGATTCTTCTCTTCTACAAAGACTTTTGCATCCTTTTTGCTTCGACAAGGGGGATAAATGAAATAAACTCGTCTTCGAAAATCTTGTTTTTCATGTGACTGAGTTTATGTTTTGTCGAAATCAGAAAGGGGGAGATTGTTAATGCAATGATGCCTAAAAACGTTAGTTGCATTTTTCGGTCTCGCTTTGTTTCGATTACGACAATATATAAAAACAAGCATTTAGGAAAACAACGAAAAACAAATTCTTGAGTTCAAGTATTTTTTTCATTTCAACCATTATCACTTAAGGTATGAACAAACAAGTTTTCATCTTAATTAAATGATCAAAGACTTAAGTTTTCTTAAAACTCACCTTTTATTGCATGTGACAAAGTTTTTTATTAAACTTTATTTTTAAGAAAATGATTTATTAAATTAAATATTTGAAAATTTGAAAATAGCATATTCCATTTGGTTTCAGAATATCCCTTAGGGATAACTATTCCACCAGATGTGACTACCCCACTAAAAGACAAAAGGGCGCGGAGTCTAAGAACACGGTTTCTTAAATGCCTATGCGGTCCCTTATCGATAAGGCACCGCAGGCACCAATAAAGAACCGCGCCTAGATATGGTCGTTGGGCTTTTGTCTTATATATAGTGGACCATTCTCATAATTTCTCTTCACCTCTTTTGCACACAAATTTCTAGATTCAAACATACTTCTTAAATCACTTAAATCCTTAGTTATTTGGTTGATTACTACTTGTTTAGAAGTGAACTTTCTCCTCCCATCTCTTCCTCTCCAAGTGCAAAGAGAAGAACACTTTCATCCTTGAAGTGTTGAGTCTACCTCAAGATCTATTGAAGATCAAGTTTTATTCATTCATTTTAGTTGTGTTGTTTAGATCCAAGTAGTTGTGTTATTTGGAAGTTGTGTTGTGAAGATCCAAATAATTGTGTCTACTTGGAAGTTGTGTATGTAGTAAGGTTAATACTTACTCCTCAAAGTATATTGGTGTAGATTGGCCCTATCTAAGATTAGGGCTCGACTTTTAGCTTAGAGTCGGAAATTGGTTAAGCGACGTTGTGTACGGTTTATCCACCTTAAGGAGTTTGTTGATTAGTGAACTCTCGAGTAAGGAGTACTCGAGGAGTGGATTTGGGACGAGGAGTGAGCTTTGTTGCCGAACCACTATAAATCCTTGGTGTTTGGTTTGATCTTTCTTTTCCTTATCTCTTTACATTCATTATTCTTTATTTTCATATACTTGTGATTATTAGTTTAGTTGCACTATCGCTTGTCCATATTATGTATAAGAATATTTCACATAATTGCTCCTAAGTTTTTTGAAAAGGTTTTTTGAAAACTCACTTTTAACAAGTAAATTTTAAGAAACTATTCATGTAACACCCTACTTGGATAAGTGGACCGTTACGTGTATTTATGGCGTGTCATCAAAGCATAAGGTAAATGTCCTAAAACATTAACTGACCATAAAGGAAATACCGGAATCAAACATCGGCAATCCAAACATAAGCCCAAAACACGAAAAGTAAAATACTGAAGGAAAGGACTAAACAATGTCCAAATAAGCAGAATAATGTAAGAAGTGCATAAAGTAAGAAGTCCGGATAGCTTCCATTCAATGCACATGCTCTCAAAATCCTAAGAGCGTCCTGGTGTACCTGCCGTCAGAACATGAAAGAACTACGGCTGAGCATAATGCTCAGTGAACGGATATAAAGCATGATAAGGAATTTCTGAAATGAAACAGATGATAAAATACTGGAGTTGTAAGACTGATAAGTAAAGTTGCAGCGGAAATCTGTGTATAATCTGTAAAGTCTGATTAATAAATAATAAAGCTGAACTGATATCTGTTAAAATCTGAAAACATGCATTTACTATATATTAATTGCCAGAGCTTATATAGGTCATGTGCTATAACAATGGTGCATGAATAACTGGAGGGGTGACCTCGTCATGCTATAGAGGGGTGACCTCTAAATAACTGTAGAGGGGTGACCTCTAAATATTGTGCTGGGTGGAGGGATCAGCTCCAATGTGAAGGATGTAGAGCACACACCACATTCACCGTGATAACTTGTAAACTGATAAGCCTAGGATGCATCCATACGCCCCACTAAACATACTGATAAAATGGCTAAACTGAACATGAGTGGGACGATGCAGGATATCACTCTCCTGCATGTGAGTCACGACACCGGTGCCTCTAGTGCCATGGTTACGGTACCTCCGTAACTAGTACATAAACTGGTCATGCTTGTATATAATGCTCAGGCAATTTATTTAGTTATTAACATGATTACTGATAAGCTTAAACACATACTGGGGAAAACATTTGGCTGCAGTCTGGGAATCCTAATCATGCATAGGAAAGAAAATCCTTACTGAAAGGACGGAAAATCCGTACCTCTAGTCCAGTAACTGACTAATGG
This sequence comes from Glebionis coronaria, assembly GCA_025667525.1. Taxonomy (NCBI): domain Eukaryota; kingdom Viridiplantae; phylum Streptophyta; class Magnoliopsida; order Asterales; family Asteraceae; genus Glebionis; species Glebionis coronaria. Next base: position 173,427,685 of record CM046881.1, on the reverse strand, counting down.
AAGACTGAACGAATACTACTCGGCTTCATGGAAGCTACAATAATAATAGACGCGAATAAGTTATCTGGTCTTTATTTTAATTTACTGACCTTATCGGCTTCTCATTTATTTATTTTATTTCTGAAATTCTGTACGTATATTAACTGATAAATATGATCTTTCTTATAATTCTTTTTAACTTATTATCGTTCTATTATTTATTACGGTTCAAACGTATTCTGACGCTATATTAATACTATAATAATACTAAAATAAGTAACCTTCTAAAAATAGAAAGTTTCCTAAATTAGAAAGTTTCCAAAATAATTTTATTCGTATAATAAAATTATACCCTTTTAAAAATCACAAAGCTATTATAATTTAATTTATTTAAAATACAATTTAAAACATTTATAAAACAAGTAATAAAAAGGTATAATATAAAAATCTTCGTTTTATTTTTTTTTACTATAATAATTACGCCCCGAGCCTACCGAGATACCCCCTTCTCGGTCGCACTAAAAAATCCACAAACTATATTAAAATCTGTCTATATGAATTAGTGACAGAAAACTGAGTCACTAAAACTCTGACTAAAACAGTCCCAAATCTGTCAAGAAAAACTGCGACAGAAAATCGTCGCTAAACTGTCGCTATTCTCATTTTAAAAGTCCCTATTTTCTGTCAAAACTTTTACCACTGATCGTACCCCTTTATTCCCACCGATTTGATAAAGTTCCCACTGTTTAAACAAAACCAAACGCCCCCTCTTAATTTAAACAGCCCGTTTTGGGTTGTTCTTGGCTATGGTCACTGGACCAGCCCTACGCCGCCCCGGTGTGGGTCACGGCTGGGCAGAGAAGGGGTCTACCGAGACCTTATGGTCTCGGTTTCCTTAACCAACAATAAACCCGACTCTATGCCATATAGTTACCCCCTACGTAGGGTTTGATGATCACGTCAGGACCAAAAAGGACACCACCGAGAGCTTATGCTCTCGGTTTCCATGAATCAAAACAACCACACGACACCCCCTTAAATCAGTTCCTTTATTACTCCCTTTTAATTACTACTGTTCTGGATTTGCATATGATAATTCGTGATTTAAGAAAAAGGGAATAACATAATTACTGTTGTTTGATTAAGGAGGAGAACAATTACTCGTACCCGAATCAATGATAACAAAAAAATGAAAACCCGGTCCCCTGCTCCTGTCTGCTAGCTGGCGACACCCCTTCTCCAAAAACCCTAGATATCTTTTTTTTAATATGCTAATGAAAATGAAATATGTACTTTGATCCCTGTTGTGACTTCTAAAATTCGGACTGGGCCTTAAAGCCCATTTCCTTGTTTTTGATGTTAGCCTCCAGCCTATAAACAACATGCATACTTCCCTTTTTTTTAACTAACGTGTTCGTTTTAACATTCCCGCGTCTTTTAGATTTCTGAAACGTAGCTATCTTTTCTATATAATAATACGTTCGTAATAATTATTTCTTGAATAAATATATATATAGTTTATAATAGTCGAGACTGCCTATTTAATATTCCAAATTTTAAATTCGGGTTTTACAATTCTTCCCCTCTAAAACAAATAATTCGTCCCCGAATTAGGGATACGACTATACTGGGTTTTACAATTCTCCCCCTCTAAAAAAAAGAAAATTCGTCCTCGAATTAAAGGTAACTTAAGCTGATCGACGTACAAGCTGAAAGTATACATAAGCTGAAAGACGTATAAGCTGAAAGGATAACTTTGCCTTTAATAGGACATAATGCTGCTGAAGTTATAAACGTGATACGACTGAAATGAACATGGAACGTGACATGACTGAAGAGGACATGGAACGTAACGTGACTGAAATAACTTAACTGGATTATTAAAGGAAAACAGATGAGAGGTCCGGATGGAATCCTCCGTTCCGAGTGGCTTCCCGCTCGAAACGACTCTTTCAAGGTCTAAGCACAAAGAAAATCTTGGTCCTGATGACCTTGTCCTAACGAATGCTGGATAATTCCTGGTTCCATACTTAAGATGGATTTTCTGAATCTGATAGAATGAACAAACTATAGCATGTGAGTACATGAAACGGTACGTATAAATATCCTGAAAGATAACATTTATATATCTGAGCAAGCTGCTAAAATATGTAAGGTAAACTACGTGAACAATTGCGAACGTGCTACGTGAGCGATTGTAAACGTGGTTCACGATTATATGAGGAATGCTGGGCATGGAATATATTGTGCACGAGGATACATGAAATATATTGTGAACGTGATGCTAGGACATATCATGAACATATGCTGACTGAGGAAAGAATGCTAAACGATACAGTTTGAGACTGAAACGTCTGCCTGAGTATGGAAAAGTTACGCTAAACTTGAGTCTGATTTCTTAAGCTTTCTATAACCGTATTCGGTAATCTGTGAAACATGTATTGTGGAATGGAACATGAAGTTGAAAGTGAAGAATATTATGAACACAAATGTGAACTTAAATCACGAGATAGCATACAACATGAACTGAAAAAGCATCATACTGTGAATGAGACGTAAATGTGAAAGTGAAAATAAATGTGAACGTAAGGTGAACGTAAACATACACGTGATTGTGAACATGAATTCTGTCTGGTATGATGGTCGATGGAATACCTTAAATTTGAATAATTTACTGCTAAATTTTCTGCAGGTCCGCTACTGCGTAATCCCTTCGGACGAACGAAACCGTGCAGGCTGATGACATGGTGAACGATGACTTAGATAGTACCATACTTTTCTGAGTCAGTGGTAACTGATAACAAATTCATGGAATTTCGTCTCATTTCGGCTCAGAAATTTCTAAGGATTGTAGTAACTCACTAACATGACGGCGTTCTATCTCGAACCTACAGTATGTCAGGCATCTAGATATGAACATAGCTGCATCAACGTGTGATACTTCTTCTATCAAAATTTTGCCGGGAAATGTGGGACATTTTGGTGGAAATCTGATTGAATAGTCATGAAACAATATTTTTTAGTGAGAACAGTCAGCAATTTCTGCGGTAGTAGTCAATTGAGTTCTAGAAAATTTTGTACTTCGTTCATAGTCGTCGGTCGGGACCATCAGGTGATGGCCTTCACCTTCGCAGCATTGTTTGAAATTCTTTCTGCTAAGGTAGAATGGCTCAGAAATGCCACTTTGTTCAATTTGAATTCATATCTAGAAAGCTGTATATAAAAGTTTGGAATTCTGTACAACTGTGAGACGATGATTCTCGTGTTCTTCTCTAGAATTTAGCAGATCAGAATGTGATCAATGAATATACTGACGATTTTGTCTGCGAAGTCGTAAAAAAAATTTATTCATAAATTTCATACTATAGTTGGGGCATTAGGGAGCCCAGACGTATAAGTCAAAATTTGTAAAAAAATGTCAGTGGTCGATACATGATCTCACGAACTCCGTCTTCTTCCTGATAGACAGAAACGACACACTCCATGGTGGTACGCCAGGGCGAATAAAGCCTCATTCCGGTAATTCTTGCAGCAACTACTGCAACTCTTTTAACTTCGTTGCAGTCCAGAAACAAGGGGTTTTGAAAACAGGTTCTGTTCTTGAGACAAACTCGATATAGAATTTTGTTTCATGGTTAAAAGGAATTTCTGAAAAACTTTCTGAGATTATGTCTGGGAACTCTGGAGTAATCTGCTGGTCATGAGTTTAAGGAATTTCAGAAGTGAATTTATAACTGGTGGCTAGGCAGTCTTCGTAGCTATGGACTGCTAAGTCACGCGCTTGTAAGGCAGAAACAATTTGTACTGATTTTCTGACAGAAAGTATAATGAATATATTTGGGATTTAGTAAGACGGGTCTCGTCGTTAACTAAAAATAAGAATTTAATAAATATGGTGATACTGCTGATTCCTTTCTGGCTGAGAGGTAGGGGACTACCTGATATAGGATAAAGCTGACATAGGAATACGTGAAGTGAACATGGCGACTTTTCACTGAATGTGTTCATCTGTAACCTCACAGAGTGAATACTGCGTGTTTAACTTGAATCGTACTCTAGTGGTGGTGACTAAAATTTGCAAATGATCTGGTTCATGCGTGGCATAATAGAACGGGTATACCGCTTTCTGAAAGGTACCCTGAATTACTGAGGGTCTCGCTTGGAAACATACTGGAGTTAGGAGTTCTGACTCGAACTCTGAGAAGATATTCGTATGACGTGTATCATGACTGGTGTCCTAGTGTCTTCTGAAACGATACTTGAGAACTGTGTCTTGACTGTTGTCTAGACATGTATTTTAATGGATGAACCTGGACAAGGCGAATTTTTTTTTTGGTAATTGCTAGGATTGGCGGACCGGTTAGACTACTGACCTCTTGTATTTCAGGTCACGTCCATGCCGGAGTTTCGATGGTTACTGACTGATTAATTATAAGTACGATGGTTGTCACTACTGCTTTTTCTGTCACTTTATGACGGTCATTATCATGACCGTGATTCATGTAACTATTCTGCTGAGTGGCCGGCTGGGTTCCAGTTCCCACTCTTCTGAATGAACGGTTAGTTGAGTGAAGTGTGACATCTAGCTGAGAAAGTAAAGGCCTGGAATAGAATGGTAGTGTCAGATGGTAGAAGTTTATTCTCGTCAAAAATTTCAAATTTATAGTTTTTGTCCTTGTTCTTCAGAGTCTTCATAGTATAAAAAGCATCAGCATCTTGAGAAATCTCCAAAGTATCAACAGCATCAGCATTTGTGAGGTCTTCAAAGTGTTAGCGGCATCAGCATCTAGCAAAATCTTCAACTCACGAGCAGCATCAGGACCTGGTAGAATATCGACAAGTGGAAACGCCTGAGATGATTGAGGATCGATTAGTAATATCCATGGAGTAGGGTACCTGCAATACACCTGGACTACTATACATGAAGTACAAAATGAATACTGCACATGGAGCATATCTGAGACACTGTATGTGGAGTACTCATGAAATACTATACATGGAGTATAACTGAGACACTGGTGGAAATTTTATGGGATGACCGATACTGGTGTAGCTTGTCTGACATGATCAAAGAAATGAATTGACTTAAACGGTAGTAAACTAAACTGAAATGAGTAACATGATAGCTTGGTAATTTCTGTGTGGACTTAAAGCTGGTTGTATAGAGTTTCAAGAATATGATTAAACAAAATTTCAACAACGGTCAGCATGAAGACATGACCGAAGAAGATCAAACCTGATTATTATGATAACAAGATTTAACTGTAATCCCTTCTGTATCTTAGCATGAAAACATCATAATAAGTGTGAAAACACTTATCCTTTTACCACTTATTTCCAATAATAACAAGACCAAAACGTGTGATTTATGTCCTAAAAGTCAGAATTATGCGTGGTTTGTGTTTTTATTGTGTTTCAGGACCAAAATATGAAAAAGGAAGAAAACACGGGTTTTCACGGGCTTTTATTGAAGAAAACGGGAAAAGACGAAGTCAAAAGATCAAGAGTGCAAAAAGAACGGAAGTCCAAGGCCTATTCTGAAGAATTATCGAAGAAAAAGTCTAAAGACGGAAGTTTAACGAAGTCGAAGAACTTAAAGTCTAATAGAAGAAGAAAATCAAAAGACAAGTTCAAATCCCGAGACGACAAAGACAAAGAATTAAAGTCGAGTCGAGAAAACGTGGAGAAAGCAAGAAAGAAGATGCAACACATGCACTCCTTCCACCTTCCCTATAAATACCCTCCTAATAGTCATTAGGAGGGGAGTTAGTTAATTAGCTAGTTTTTATTTTTTCTTAGTTTTCTCTAGTTTTAGAGAGAGAAAGTCTTAAACTTTCTCTCACTAAATTTCATCTTTTTTCTTAATCTTTCAAGATTAAACATCTTTGTATTGCTTATTTTTATTAATCAAAGTTCTATTTTAAGCTTTTTATCCTTAATCTCATTCTACTTTTCTTTGATTTAAGATTGATTTTGGTGCGATTATCATTAGATCCGTGTTGTTCTTAATGATTTCGTGCTTAAAAAGTTAATCTTTTGATCATTTCATAAGTTTTCATTTGATTAAGCTTTAAGACTTTTGTGCTTATTGGCTTATTTTTATGATTAGCTTATTTACTTTATAAAAATCTTCCTTAAAATTTTTATGTTTTTATTGTTTGATCCAAAAAGTTGCTTATTTTCGAGTCGAATAAGTTGAGTTAAGTGCGTATTTGATTCGGTTAAGTATTTGGATTGTTAAGTTTCGGGTATTAGCTTATTAAAGTTAGCTTATTACCTAGCTTAACCGTATTCCACCATTTTCGGAAAGGGTATAAACCCCTTTCCGATTGACCCATTCCGAGCAGCCCTCTTTACCCCCTATTCCGATTGACCAATCGGAAAAGGGTTTTGGTAGTTCCGATTTTCATCCCTGATATTCCGATCACTTTAGATCGGAATAGGGTTAAGTATTCCGACCGAGAGTCGCAGCTGATATTCTGATAGGTGGTTCCCTTTGTTATTCCGATTGGTAGCCTTGCACTTCATTCCGATCGGGTCTTTTGTCCAACATTCCGATTACCCCCTTTTGCCATTATTCCGATTGACTGAATTCCTCCATATTCTGATTGTGTCTGGTTATGAGCATTCCGATTGGGAAAATTTTATATATTCCGATTGTTTATTTTTATCCCATATTCCGATCTGTCCCCGTCCCACATTCCGATCGGGACACTTGTTGGCTTATTCCGATTGTTGCATTTGTTTGATATTCCGACCTTACTTTCTTTTAGTACTTTTCAGCTTAGTACTTATTTTTAGAGAGTTTCCCAAGTGTTAGTTTTATTTAGTGTGCTAGTACTTTTCCATTGTTGCCTTTAAGTTTCCAATCGTTTATTTTTATTAGTCATTTTAATTATTAATCTTTATTCTTCCATTTTACTCAACGACACTTTAATTACTTGCTAAATAGTTTAAAATAGACAAACAAAACCAAACCATTCTCTTGATTCACCAAAAGACGATTGAGTCGCACTTAAGACCGGTTTTCAATTCGAAAAGATCGGTTTAATGAACTTTCATATTTGGTTGCAAAACCAAGTATTAAATGGCGCCGCTGCCGGCTCTTTTCGTTACGATAAACGGTTTCTAGTGAGAGACGCATTGAATTTTGGGATCCGTTCTTTGAACGTTATTTTCCTTGCTTTAAAAATTTAAAAAAATCCTAAAAAATATAAAACTCTTCAAAAATACAAAAAACATTGAAAAAATCATTAAAAGCAATTATTTTCAAAAGGTTTTGCACCAAAAAGATTATATAGATATTTTCTTTGTGTATATTTTTCTTCTGCAGGTGTATGCGTACTAGATCTTCGAACTATTCTGAGCCCGAGACTCGTGAAGATTTAGATATGGCTGGTGTTAATAACAACAATAATCACCCACCTCAACCCAATTTGAATAATAACAACAACAACAACAACAATGTCCACCTACCTGACTTACGAACCATAGAGGAATTGTGCCAACCCACCATGAACGGACGCGGAGGCCCGATTGCGCCGATGCACGTCACGGCCCAGGAGTTTTCATTGAAGCATCACATGATCCAGCAAATGCAAACGAACCCATTTCGTGGAATTCCAGATGATGATGCCAACAAACACCTCGAAAAATTCATTACCATGACCCAAAGCATGAAGTGCTCCGGTGTTTCTATGGATGACCTTCGCCTTCAACTCTTTCCCCACTCGCTTTCTCACCATGCCGAAAAATGGTTTGACCGTCTTCCTAAGAATTCTATTCATACGTGGAATGACATGACTCAACGCTTTTTATCGCGCTACTTTCCCCCATCCATGGTCACCAGCCTTCGTAACCAAATCAGTGGATTCATGCAAGAGAATGATGAATCACTTTTCGATGCTTGGGAACGGTACAATGATTTGATCGACCGCTGTCCTAATCACAATATGCTTCCCGTCACTCTCACTGACACCTTCTACAATGGTCTCACTTTTCGTGATCGTGACACGAGCAATGCCGCCGCCGGTGGTACTTTTATGAAAAGGAGACCGGAGGAGTGCCGAGAGTTGATCGAAAACATGACTACTCACCACAAGAATTGGGATTCGTCCGCATCCTCAAGATCTAACTCGAGAGTCAATGTTTCTACTACTACCTCCAATCCTAAAATGTCTGAAATTTCTCGACAACTCGCTGAAATGAACAAGAATTTCATGGCCATGGCCACAAACCACTTTCAACAAGCTAAAGCCGTTGCTATTTCTTGTGACACATGTGGTGGCCCTCACTCTTATAATGATTGTCCTTCTACCCAAGGCAATTATTCTGAAAACGTTAACGCAGCTTACGGCACTTATCCCACGGGAGGCTATCAAGCCCGCCCTCAAGGAGACCGTGGCTTGCTAAGTTATCGTTCCAACAATTATCTTGCTCCTCCTGGTTTCCCTCCTGCAAACCAAAACCAACAACAAAGCTGTAACCGAAATAACCAATCCCAACCTCGAGCTCAAAATCATTATCAATCCCAAAGAAACCCATACCAAACTCAAGGAAATTCACAAGCTTGCCAAGCTCCACCTCTCAATCAACCGATGGCAGTAAACCAAGACGTCGAGACGTTCATGAAGACTAATCAAGAGATGGTGACGAATCTTCAGAGTCAATTTGTCAACTTGAAGAATGACATGGTGAAACAAGGGAGCGATATTCGAGCCGAGCTAAGGAATGACATGGCCAAACACAACAATGAAATTAATGCAAACATGCAAAACTCTTTTAATAATCAAGCGGTTCACCTTCGTGATATGATTGGTTCGCTCATCCAAGGTAATCAACCCTCTTCTTCGGGTACTCTTCCGAGTAATACCGTTGCGAATCCAAGAGGGGAGATGAAAGCAATCACCACTCGTAGTGGAAAAGGTTACATGGAACCCGAGCTTCCTACACCACCACCCGTGATTGTGAACAAGGAAAAAGAGCAACTTTCCTCACCTCCTCTACCTTCTATCCCCATTTCCCCACCACCCGTGGTTGTGAGTGATCCTATTCCCTTAAAGCCTTCTTCTTCATCCAATATACCTTATCCTTCAAGGTTGCGGAAAGAGAAGCAAAAGAGCAAGGATGATATTCAGGTTTCAAACTTTCTAAAAATGTTTAAACAATTGAATTTTAACATCTCCTTTGCCGAGGCTCTCGCTCACATGACCAAATACACTATGATGTTTAAAGATCTTCTAAGTGATAAGGAAAAGCTTCTTGACATCGCTCAGACCCAACTTAATGAGAACTGCTCCGCAGTACTCTTAAGGAAATTGCCCACCAAACTTGGTGATCCGGGTCGCTTCTTGATTCCTTGCAACTTCCCGGGAGTAGAGAATTGTATGGCCCTAGCCGATCTAGGCGCCAGTATAAACTTAATGCCTTTAAGTGTTTGGAAGCAATTATCTCTCCCCGAGCTAGTCCCCACCAAAATGACTTTGGAATTAGCCAACCGTACGGTTTCTTATCCAGTGGGGATAGCCGAAGATGTCTTTGTTGGCGTTGACAAATTCACCTTCCCAGCGGATTTTGTTGTCGTTGACTACGAGATGGATCCTCGTGTTCCATTAATCGTTGGACGTCAATTTCTGAGGACCGGTCGCACTCTCATTGATGTAGCCGCAGGCGAAATAATCATGAGAGTTGGTGACGATAAAATTGTCTTCAACATGGGTAAGATTTCTAAGCAACCTTATTCATATGAGAGTGTTAATGCTATTGATGTTCTCGATGAGGCTTGTGAAGAACATTTTCATGATGCTTGCAAAAGTACTCTTTCTTCTCTACCCAATGTTGAGACCGTTGCCTCAATTGCTCCAACATTGACTCCTTTTGGAGAAAGTGACTTGGATGATTTCGAAGCTAGCTTGGGTCCTCTGGATATTAAGTATGATAATTTGTCCACCAATTGGGATGAAGATATTCGTACTATTGAGAGACTTCTCAATGAGGACCCGTTATCTCCTCCTTCTCCTAAAGAGGTGACTAATGATGATCCATCGTTAGTTTCACCATCTATTGAGGATCCTCCTACTCTCGAGCTTAAGGAACTACCCCCTCATCTTGAGTATGTTTTCCTGGAAGACAACGAGAAGTTACCGGTCATCATCGCAAAGGATATGAAAGAAGACGAAAAAGCCCGACTTGTCGCCGTTTTAAAGAAGCATAAACGCGCTATTGCTTGGAAAATCACCGACATCCGTGGAATTGATCCTCACTTCTGCACACATAAAATTCTCATGGAGGACGACTTTAAGCCCACAATTCAAAGCCAACGAAGGGTGAATCCTAAAATTCATGAAGTCATCAAAAAAGAGGTTATCAAACTTCTTAATGCGGGTATGATTTACCCTATTTCGGATTCACCATGGGTTAGTCCAGTCCATTGTGTGCCTAAGAAAGGCGGTATCACCGTTGTGCCCAATGAAAACAACGAGTTGATTCCTACCCGTCTCGTTACTGGGTGGAGAGTTTGTATAGACTACCGCAAACTCAATGCTGCCACGAGAAAGGATCATTTCCCTCTACCTTTTATGGACCAAATGCTTGAACGCTTAGCGGGTAATGAATATTACTGCTTTCTTGATGGTTTCTCGGGTTATTTCCAAATACCCATCGATCCCCAAGATCAAGATAAGACAACATTCACTTGTCCCTATGGCACCTTTGCTTATAAAAGAATGCCTTTTGGCTTATGCAATGCCCCCGGGACTTTCCAAAGGTGCATGTTGGCTATCTTCCATGACATGGTTGAGCAAACCATGGAAGTCTTCATGGATGATTTCTCGGTCTTCGGGGATTCCTTCTCTTCTTGCCTTGCCAATTTGGAACGTATGCTTAAGCGGTGCGAAGACACTCGCCTTGTTCTGAATTGGAAAAAATGCCATTTTATGGTAAAAGAAGGCATTGTGCTATGACACAAAATCTCTAAAGCCGGTCTTGAAGTCGACCGTGCTAAAGTAGATGTCATAGCCAAATTACCTCCACCTTCAACCGTGAAGGGTGTGAGAAGTTTTCTGGGTCATGCGGGCTTCTATCGTCGATTCATTCAGGATTTCTCTAAAATCGCTCGCCCGATGACCCACCTCTTGGAAAAAGATACTCCTTTTATCTTTTCTAAAGAGTGTATCAAAGCCTTCAATCTTCTTAAGGATAAGCTAACTAAGGCACCGGTCTTGGTTACCCCTAATTAGGAGCTGCCTTTTGAATTGATGTGCGATGCTAGCGACTTTACTATTGGTGCGGTTTTGGGCCAACGAGTGAATAAACACTTCCAACCAATCCACTATGCTAGCAAAACAATGACGGGGGCTCAATTGCATTATACGACAACCGAAAAAGAGCTTTTAGCTGTTGTCTATGCTTTTGAGAAATTTCGCCCCTATCTTGTTTTATCCCTCACCATCGTATACACGGACCATTCCGCGTTGAAGTACTTGATGACAAAGCATGATGCTAAGCCAAGACTTCTTCGCTGGGTTTTACTCCTTCAAGAATTCAACATTGAAATTCGTGACAAGAAGGGAGCCGAAAACCTGGCCGCAAATCATCTGAGCAGACTTGAGGATCCATATCAAGGGGATCATCCGAACAAAGAGATCAATGACTCTTTCCCCCTTGAGACCTTGATGTCTATAAATCTCAATCTTGATGGCACCCCGTGGTTTGCAGACATTGCAAACTACTTAGCGGGTGGTATTCTCATCAAAGGGTTAACATCCCAACGAAAGAAGAAGTTCTTGAACGATGTTAAGACTTACTTTTGGGATGACCCTTTTCTATTCAAACAATGTGCTGATCTGATCATTCGACGATGTGTTGACGGATCGGCAGCTTTTGACATCCTCCAAGCTTGCCACAAAGGACCCACTGGTGGTCACTTTGGTCCCAACTACACCGCTAAGAAAGTGTTTGATTCTGGATTCTATTGGCCCACCATTTATCGTGACGCTCACGAAATGGTTAAGCATTGTGATGCTTGCCAACGCCAAGGCAAGATCACACATAAGGATGAGATGCCTCAAATATTCATACAGGAATGTGAAATCTTTGATGTATGGGGCATCGAATTTATGGGGCCATTTCCATCCTCCAAAGGGAACAAGTACATCCTCGTCACCGTCGACTACGTTTCTAAATGGGTTGAAGCTAAGGCTCTTCCTACGAATGATGCGAGGGTGGTCGTGAACTTTTTGAAGCAGCTTTTCGCTCGATTTGGCGTTCCTCGTGCTATAATCAGTGACCGCGGGACTCATTTTTGCAACGATCAATTTGCTAGAGTCATGGCTAAGTATGGTGTCAATCACCGTCTTTCCACCGCCTATCATCCCCAAACCAATGGGCAAGCCGAAATTTCCAATCGTGGCTTGAAGATAATTTTGGAGCGTACTGTGGGAGAGCATCGCGCCGCGTGGGCCGATAAGTTAGATGATGCTCTGTGGGCTTTCCGTACTGCTTACAAGACCCCGATCGGTTGTACACCTTATCGTCTTGTGTACGGGAAAGCCTGCCACCTACCCATCGAGCTGGAACATAAGGCGCACTGGGCCTTGAAGTGGGCTAACTTCGACATCAACAAAGCCGGTGATCATCGTAAGATTCAACTCAACGAGCTAAATGAATTGAGGAATGAAGCTTATGAGAACTCGCTGATCTACAAGGAGAAGACGAAGATCATTCATGACGCAAAAATCAAGAACTGAGAGTTCCACGTTGGTGATCAAGTCTTACTCTTTAACTCTCGGTTGAAGATCATCTCTGGCAAGTTGAAGAGCCGCTGGTCTGGTCCATTCACCGTCACCAAAGTCTTTCCTTATGGGACCATTGAGCTTTCTCAGCCGAATGGACCCAACTTCAAGGTGAATGGCCAGCGTCTGAAGCTGTACTTTGGTGAGGACATCTCTCAAGAGATGATTCCATCCCTCACCACGTTCCCCATGAACTAAATTGGGTCGAGTCAGGATCGTGACTCGGTGAACAAAAACAAGCGCTTCTCGGGAGGCAACCCGTGTTCTATCCTTTACTGCTTTCATAATAAGTGTAGGGGGAGCCCCGCATATGTTTGTTGTCTTGTTTCTTGTGCTGTGCAGGGATTAAAGCTTCAAAGATCCACCTTGATGACTTTTGACGAACCGTGATACCGTGTTTCCCATCTTCCCGGTTCTATCCTAAACTCTTGTGATTAAATATTTCATATTTTATATATGCTCACATTGAATTCACTTTAGTTGTCCTTTCCTTAGCATGATTTAAACAAAGTGCACAATGTCCTAAGTGTAGGGGAGTTTACTCCCACATGCTTAAACATTGAGGACAATGTTTATCTCAAGTGTAGGGGGGACTTCTATCGAAGTAAGTGGTCTTTTCCATGAATTTGCCCTCATTTTAACCGGAAAATTTGATTTTTCGACATTTTTCAAAATTTTTAATCTATTTTGGCCTAGTTGTATAGTTGTATTTGCCTTTGTTATGTTTAATTTCTTTCCATTGCTAGAATAAATTTTCAATAAAGTGGTTTTAGATTTTTCTTAGTCGTGAACATTTTGACTCAACCCGAGTTTACTTACCTAAGTTACTCTAGCTAGTATCCTTAACGTGTTTAAATCAAGTTTTGCTAGGCTTTTATATAGGGAGTTATAAAACGCGAAAGTCTTAACTCTCACGGGTTAAGAACAAGAACTTTTCGCAAGTTCCTATAATTGATCCTAGAGAGTCGTTTATCAAGGGAACTTTAAAATGCGATTTCTAAACTTGAAAAAGTCTAAGAATTTGCAAGATCCTATAGGCGACTCGAAAACCCAAAACTTTGATTTAATAGGCTAAGCATCCACGAGTCTCATTCCTTGAGGTTTTAAATTGTGGAGAACGAGAGATGATAGAGTCAATTATAAGTTTGGTATTCTTTCGTGAATTTATGTGAGTTAATTATAAGCCTATTCTCCCTCCGCTTGTTAATAAATTTATCTGCAATAAATAAGGTTGTACGATTTAAAAGGTTATTTAGCTTCTAGCCCCAGATCGTTTAAAAGTTGCTCGGTACGGATTAGAGTTCATAGCCAAGGCATAACTTATTGAAGCGGGATGCGAAGATTGGCGAGTCCGAAAAGGCCCTAACAAGGAATGAGGGCTACATTTTGTTGCTAAAGATCCAAAAGTGATGTGAAGAATCATTTGTCGAAAATCAATATGAAGGATCGAGACACACGACGAAAAGCAAGAACTCCCCAAAAGTCATGGAGAAGTCTATCCGAAAAGACCCTAACAAGGTATGAGGATAAATAGATCCAAGTCCTAAAAGGAGGCGGATCGTTGTATATCAAAGTCCAAAATAAAGATTGGAGAAAAATGAAGAAGTCGTGGTCCAAAGATGAAGAATCTCTCAAAACTTCAAATGAAGAAATTCCCATTATGAAGAGAAGACCATTATTTCAAGAACGTCTCTCAAAGATTCGAAGTATGAAGTCGCTGCCAAATATCGGTCCGAGAAAGGTCTCAAATCGTGAAGCGAGTTATGCCAAGATATAAACTTTATGAGGTCCCGAGAAGTAGTTTTAAAAGATTTGGTCCTTTAACTAACTATTGATTAAATCGTTTACTTTATTTTCGGCCTAAATAACTATCGAAATAAGTCAAACAATGCATCCTCGTGATCATTCAAGACAAAAATAAAATATAAGAGATACACCTAGGAATAAGGGAGTCTAAGTGAATAATTGGCCCACATGAGTTCGTGATAGTTTGCTAACTTATAATAACAATGATCTCGTTTTTAAGCTTGGTATGGGGAACGTGAAACTTGAGGATGATAAATGTTCATGGCAGCTAAAACCCAATGTAAGTTTTTAATCTCTTTACTTATTTCTATCTTTTCATGTTTAGTATTTAATAAAGGCCAAGGTGGGTTATTTATGATGGAAAATGTAAACCGTGCTTTTAAATTAATGCATTGCATGAGGGCATTGCAATGGTCAAGTGTAGGGGATTTAATAAGTGTGAAAACATTTATCCTTTTACCACTTATTTCCAATAATAACAAGACCAAAACGTGTGATTTATGTCGTAAAAGTCGAAATTATGCGTGGTTTGTGTTTTTATTGTGTTTCAGGACCAAAATATGAAAAAGGAAGAAAACACGGGTTTTCACGGGCTTTTATTGAAGAAAACGGGAAAAGACGAAGTCAAAAGATCAAGAGTGCAAAAAGAACGGAAGTCCAAGGCCTATTCTGAATTATCGAAGAAAAAGTCTAAAGACGGAAGTTTAACGAAGTCGAAGAACTTAAAGTCTAATAGAAGAAGAAAATCAAAAGACAAGTTCAAATCCCGAGACGACAAAGAGAAAGAATTAAAGTCGAGTCGAGAAAACATGGAGAAAGCAAGAAAGAAGATGCAACACATGCACTCCTTCCACCTTCCCTATAAATACCCTCCTAATAGTCATTAGGAGGGGAGTTAGTTAATTAGCTAGTTTTTATTTTTTCTTAGTTTTCTCTAGTTTTAGAGAGAGAAAGTCTTAAACTTTCTCTCACTAAATTTCATCGTTTTTCTTAATCTTTCAAGATTAAACATCTTTGTATTGCTTATTTTTATTAATCAAAGTTTTATTTTAAGCTTTTTATCCTTAATCTCATTCTACTTTTCTTTGATTTAAGATTGATTTTGGTGCGATTGTCATTAGATCCGTGTTGTTCTTAATGATTTCGTGCTTAAAAAGTTAATCTTTTGATTATTTCATAAGTTTTCATTTGATTAAGCTTTAAGACTTTTGTGCTTATTGGCTTATTTTTATGATTAGCTTATTTACTTTATAAAAATCTTCCTTAAAAAGTTTATGTTTTTATTGTTTGATCCAAAAAGTTGCTTATTTTCGAGTCGAATAAGTTGAGTTAAGTGCTTATTTGATTCGGTTAAGTATTTGGATTGTTAAGTTTCGGGTATTAGCTTATTAAAGTTAGCTTATTACCTAGCTTAACCGTATTCCACCATTTTTGGAAAGGGTATAAACCCCTTTCCGATTGACCCATTCCGAGCAGCCCTCTTTACCCCCTATTCCGATTGACCAATCGGAAAAGGGTTTTGGTAGTTCCGATTTTCATCCCTGATATTCCGATCACTTTAGATCGGAATAGGGTTAAGTATTCCGACCGAGAGTCGCAGCTGATATTCCGATAGGTGGTTTCCTTTGTTATTCCGATTGGTAGCCTTGCACTTCATTCCGATCGGGTCTTTTGTCCAACATTCCGATTACCCTCTTTTGCCATTATTCCGATTGACTGAATTCCTCCATAGATTGTGTCTGGTTATGAGCATTCCGATTGAGAAAATTTTATATATTCCGATTGTTTATTTTTATCCCATATTCCGATCTGTCCCCGTCCCACATTCCGATCGGGACACTTGTTGGCTTATTCCGATTGTTGCATTTGTTTGATATTCCGACCTTACTTTCTTTTAGTACTTTTCAGCTTAGTACTTATTTTTAGAGAGTTTCCCAAGTGTTAGTTTTATTTAGTGTGCTAGTACTTTTCCATTGTTGCCTTTAAGTTTCCAATCGTTTATTTTTATTAGTCATTTTAAATATTAATCTTTATTCTTCCATTTTACTCAACGACACTTTAATTACTTGCTAAATAGTTTAAAATAGACAACAAAACCAAACCATTCTCTTGATTCACCAAAAGACGATTGAGTCGCACTTAAGACCGGTTTTCAATTCGAAAAGATCGGTTTAAGGAACTTTCCTATTTGGTTGCAAAACCAAGTATTACATCATCACCTTGGTGAAAACATAATCCTCATAAGGCGACATGAACTTAGTCAGCATGAAAACGACATTCACGTGAAAGTATAAACTTGACTGATACAAATAACATAGAAGAATAATCAACTAAGGTTTAACATCAACTGATGTGGATAGGTATGGTTTAATCCACAATATTCATAGTAGGAAGCATGTGACTAAGTATGGGCGATTTTGTTTCATCCATACCTGTCAAAATTTTCTGAGAACTGTCATGTATAGAAATGTACAATCTGGGACTAAATGTGGTTGGTTGTAGTCCAATTCATAATTTTCAAGATTTTATGAAACGTCATGATATGACAAAGGTGAACAACTATGGATCGGTTCACAAAACAACATTCAACTAAAAAACATGAAATTTGATCTGAACATTGGTGAACGTATATGGGCTGGTTAACCAAGTAATATTCGACTGAAAGCATGAATCTGTCAAGAGTAAGGATGAACGCCATTGGGTCGGTTCACCAATACGAAAATCTGAACGGGCAAGGGTGAACGCCTATGGGTCGGTTCACCAAAACAAAATTCGCAGAAAAGCACATGGGACTAAATATGGCCAGTCCTGTACCAACCTTTTACTTAGTAAAAAAACTTTAAGAAAACCGACTGATAACTGAAGAAAAATGACTGATAAATGCATGAGAAACATGAAAGATAACAACGCCAAAATCTGGGAAGTTCCTGGTGACTACCCACTAGTCACAGGTCAAGTTTTAGAGCCTACAGGTCGAACCTTGCGCTCTGATACCATAATTGTAACACACCACTTGGATAAGTGGACCGTTATGTGTATTTATGGCGTGTCATCAAAGCATAAGGTAAATGTCCTAAAACATTAACTGACCATAAAGAAAATACCGGAATCAAACATCGACAATCCAAACATAAGCCCAAAACACGAAAAGTAAAATACTGAAGGAAAGGACTAAACAGTGTCCAAATAAGCAGAATAATGTAAGAAGTGCATAAAGTAAGAAGTCCGGATAGCTTCCATTCAATGCACATGCTCTCAAAATCCTAAGAGCATCCTGGTGTACCTGACGTCAGAACATGAAAGAACTACGGCTGAGCATAATGCTCAGTGAACGGATATAAAGCATGATAAGGAATTTCTGAAATGAAACAGATGATAAAATACTGGAGTTGTAAGACTGATAAGTAAAGTTGCAGCGGAAATCTGTGTATAATCTGTAAAGTCTGATTAATAAATAATAAAGCTGAACTGTTATCTGTTAAATCTGAAAACATGCATTTACTGTAATTTAATTGCCAGAGCTTATATAGGTCATGTGCTGTAACAACGGTGCATGAATAACTGGAGGGGTGACCTCGTCATGCTATAGAGGGGTGACCTCTAAATAACTGTAGAGGGGTGACCTCTAAATACTGTGTTGGGTGGAGGGATCAGCTCCAATGTGAAGGATGTAGAGCACACACCACATTCACCGTGATAACTTGTAAACTGATAAGCCTAGGATGCATCCATACGCCTCACTAAACATACTGATAAAATGGCCAAACTGAAAATGAGTGGGACGATGCAGGATATCACTCTCCTGCATGTGAGTCACGACACCGGTGCCTCTAGTGCCATGGTTACGGTACCTCCGTAACTAGTACATAAACTGGTCATGCTTGTATATAATGCTCAGGCAATTTATTTAGTTATTAACATGATTACTGATAAGCTTAAACACATACTGGGAAAACATTTGGCTGCAGTCGGGGAATCCTAATCATGCATAGGAAAGAAAATCATTACTGAAAGGACGGAAAATCCGTACCTCTAGTCCACTAAATGACTGAATGGAAGACTGAACGAATACTACTCGGCTTCATGGAAGCTACAATAATAATAGACGCGAATAAGTTATCTGGTCTTTATTTTAATTTACTGACCTTATCGGCTTCTCATTTATTTATTTTATTTCTGAAATTCTATACGTATATTAACTTATAAATCTGATCTTTCTTATAATTCTTTTTAACGTATTATCGTTCTATTATTTATTACGGTTCAAACGTATTCTGACGCTATATTAATACTATAATAATACTAAAATAAGTAACCTTCTAAAAATAGAAAGTTTCCTAAATTAGAAAGTTTCCAAAATAATTTTATTCATATAATAAAATTATACCCTTTTAAAAATCACAAAGCTATTATAATTTAATTTATTTAAAATACAATTTAAAACACTTATAAAACAAGTAATAAAAAGGTATAATATAAAAATCTTCGTTTTTTTTTACTATAATAATTACGCCCCGAGCCTACCGAGATACCCCCTTCTCGGTCGCACTAAAAAATCCACAAACTATATTAAAATCTGTCTATATGAATTAGTGACAGAAAACTGAGTCACTAAAACTGTGAGTCCCAAATCTGTCAAGAAAAACTGCGACAGGAAAATCGTCGCTAAATTATCGCTATTCTCATTTTAAAAGTCCCTATTTTCTGTCAAAACTTTTACCACTGATCGTACCCCTTTATTCCCACCGATTTGATAAAGTTCCCACTGTTTAAACAAAACCAAACGCCCCCTCTTAATTTAAACAGCCCGTTTTGGGTTGTTCTTGGCTATGGTCGCTGGACCAGCCCTACGCCGCCCCTGTGTGGGTCACGGCTGGGCAGAGAAGGGGTCTACCGAGACCTTATGGTCTCGGTTTCCTTAACCAACAATAAACCCGACTCTATGCCATATAGTTTCCCCCCCTACGTAGGGTTTGATGATCACGGCAGGACCAAAAAGGACACCACCGAGAGCTTATGCTCTCGGTTTCCATGAATCAAAACAACCACACGACACCCCCTTAAATCAGTTCCTTGATTACTCTTTTAATTACTACTGTTCTGGATTTGCATATGATAATTCGTGATTTAAGAAAAAGGGAATAATGATGAGATGGCATTTATACATGATCTCATCGTTCTTTTCGGGCTTTAAATGCATAAAAATGTCATAAAATACCATATATATGCTTGTGTTTGTTTACTTGTGTATTTTAGGTATGGATATCGTGAAAAAGACAAAAGATCACAAGATACAAGGAAAAACGAACACGAGAAACGAAGACGCACAATGAACCGGGCCCTAATCATGGAATTCTCATCAAATACCCTTAAAGACTTGAAGACAAACAAGATTGATCCTCCAAGAATGAAGAAATGACACTTAAAACCCTTGTATATTAATAATTACAAGTTTGGTCCCTTAAGTTTGTCAAAATTGCAAAAAGGTCCTTCAACTTTGAAGAAATGACAAGATTGGTCCCTCAACAAAATCAAATTGTCAAATATGGTCCCTCATGAAGATTAAGAGACATTGAAGACCTTTGAAGATCAACATTGTCCAAGATCAGCCCTTGAAATTACTCAAAATGGCAAAAATGGTCCTTTGAAACCTTTTTCCAAAAGATTGTGCCAAAAATGTAAAAGGGTGAAAGTTATTTACAAAGCAAAACGGGTTTTAGGGCTGAAAACCTTTAAATGCCAAAAACTTCAAAACACAAGGACTGAATATGTGCAACCCAAACATTCAAACCAAAAAGTGCGCCTAACACCTTTTTTCCCCCAAATACGGATCAAACAAGTTACTGTTTATCCTTTTACACTCCCAGTTTTCACCTCACTTAAACTTGGGTAAAAAATCAATTGCTTTGGCACATGTGTGATTCACACATGCAGAAAGCTTTCCCACACATAAAACCCTCTTCCCACTCATTGTGGACCCTACCCCCAAATTCCCTTTCACCCAATCACATCACACCTTAGTCCCCAAGCATCATGACGTGTCCCAAATCAACAGTGGAGGTTATTTGCTTACTCACAACGCCAAAAGGAACGTCCAGGATGAAATTTGGACAGCTCACCACTCAAAAACGTCAAGGGCAAAGTTGGGATTTTCTAGTGATTAGGGTTTTGATTTTAAGATTCTAGATTGTTCATTTGAGTAGTATAAATAGAGGCATCAACCTGTGATGACCCTTTGTTCCAGTTTTCAAGCTTTGCACTTGTAATTCCTTTTTTATGAAATAAAAGTTTGGTTTTTGTTTTAAACAAGTATAATTCCTTTTTAGGTTTATAAAAAGTTGTGTGTTGTGTAAAAGCTTGATTCTGAGTTCCATTTGTCATTTGGTTAACTGATTTTGTTTTTCAAAATTTAGTTAAAGGTTTCTGGAATTTGAAATTTTTTGGTAAGAATTTGTTTCAGGTTTTGGTAATAAGAGGTGTGATTTGTTAGTGATTAAGAGTTTTTAAAAAACGTTTTAAGAAGGTTTAAAAGTTTTTGGAATAGGTTAAGGAAGAAAGAAAAAGTTAAAACAGATTGTATACATAGTGTTGTATTATCTTGTTTTTCTTTTTGATTTGTCTTAAACAGGTGTGAAGGTTGTTGATTTTTGATCTGCATGCACCCGGGTGCATAAGGAAGTGGATTTTCATCCACCAAGGGCTTGGATGTAAGCCCTTGAGGTAAAAACCTTTTACCTTGGAGAAAATCTCAGAAAAAGCTGTTTGTATGATCTTATTTGATTTTATGCTATTGTGTGTTTAAGTTGGTGGATCAGTGTTCATTTGTGTTGATAAGCATGTTAGAAGACCATTGAATCAGTTTGAGTAAGTTTGTGAAGGTTTTGGTTTGTTAAAAGAGTGAAACAAGTATTTAAAAGGGTGTTTGGAAACGTGTTTAAGCAGGGTAATAGTTTTGATTCATGCTTTGAAAACGTGTTAGAATACTTGTTATAGGATAAGATAGGTTTCTAGTTAGTTGGTAAACAGATTTGGTCAAGATTTGGAACAAGTTTAAGTGATAAAAAGTAAAATAAGCATAGCTAAATCTGCATACCACTTTTCTGTATATTTTTCATGAAATTTGTGCATTGATTTTGAAATCTGTTAAGTTCTAGGTTATTTCAGGGATTGATTTGGTTTGTATGTCAGTTTGAGACTTTGTGTGTTTAATTTGGATCTTTGAAGTTCATTGAGGTGCAAGTTATTAGCTAATAAGTCCACTGACCTAGTCTTATTATTACAGCAACTTGTAATTGGCTTGGTGTGCATTTGATTGCTTAATCTGTGTGTGATTAGTGCTTATCCTTGCTTGTATTGACTCCTTGTGCTTCAATAAGCACAAGGGTGCCCCCATTTGTCCAAAAGCAATATCAAATAAGCCATTAGCCAAGCCCTCTTGGCTAAATCCTCAAGCAAAACACAAGCATAATCTGCTTAGTGTTCAAGTAAGAACTGGACACTCTTTGGCCTTTAATTTGGCTAAATCTTGCAATAAAAAGTGATTGGATTGGATTTCTAGCTTGTTTAAGTGTCACAGATTGGTGCTAAAAAGAAAAAATTAAAAAAGAAAATAAAAGCAAAAAGGTAGCCCGCAACGGACTCGAACCCTAGACCTCTCGCTGGAGGGTTAAGGGAACTACCATTGATCTAGACTCCTTTTTACGTTAGGGTTTGTTTTCATTAGTTATTTAATACGTTTTAGTTTCTAGCTTATTAATATAAGCCGTAGCTTATTTACCATTTTTCCAGCTTATTTGTTAAGCGTTTTTGCTTATTTCAATTTTTCTTAGGATCTTTATAGGATTTAAGACTTTTCTAGCTAATTTTTATATTTTTCCTTTATTAGATTATTTTCTAGAATTTATTTATTATACGTTTTTTATTAAATCATTAAAAAATAGAAAAAAGAGTTTTTATTTTTAGGAAAAATATTTTTTAGCTTTTTAATAAATATTTTGAGGTTTACATTAAGTTTTGGTTTTATAAACTTTAATTTTTAATTTTATAATATTTTAAGGTTTTTTATAAACTTTAATTATTTTTATAAAATTATAAAAAAGGTTTTAGGAACTTTAATTTGTGTTTTTCTCTTAATTAGATTATTTTAAGATTTTAGAAATTTTTTAGAATTAATTTTATTAACTTTTTATTTTTAGCATTATTTTAATATTATTTTATTATTAAAAAATCAAAGTTTTATTTTTATTTCTTTTCCATTTTTCCTAGGTTCCTTATCATTAATTAGGACTATTTCCATTTTTAGAATATTTTTATAGCTTTTAGATTTATTTTTATAATTATTTTAAGTTTAATTAGTTTTTAATCATTTTAAATCATTTTTAGAGTTTTAAAAATAGTTTTAATAGCTTTTAATTTTTAGAAAATTACTTTTTAGTCTTCTAATAATATAAGTTAAGTAATTATTCAATAAAATCATATTTTAGACATTTGAATTAGTTATATTTAATTTTAGGGCTTTAATTAGCATTTAAAATTAAATATTTAATTAATAAAAGGTTTTAAAATATCTTTGTTGGATTTTTATCTTTATTTATATTATTTTAGACTTCTTTTTAGTCTTATTAATTATTAATTTTGTTTTTGGTCTTAGTATAAAATTTTTAATTTGGGTAGTTTTTCACGACTTTACGTCTTTTACGTCGTAGTTTAATTTTAGCATATCCGTCTTTTCATCCTCTCATCCCCATTCTTCTCAATATTAATCTCAAATAATTACAAGTTAATTCACACACATATACCTCCTTGGGAAACGAACTTTCTCTCTTTTTATTTGATTAAGGGTCATTTGTGCACGGTTTTCCTAAACCGTCGTACTTAATACTTTCCACTATTTTGTGTTGCTTTGTTTTTCCTAAAATAAAGTATACATAAAAGGACTACAATCATTTTTGGCGCCGCTTCCGGGGAGGTGTGTTGTGCTTTAATTTGGAAGCTTTTGTTTTTGATATTATCCATAATAAGTATTTGTGTTAAGTGGAACTCCCTTAACACGTATTATCGGTTTTCTTGGTTTTTCTTGTACAAATATTATTAATATATTGTATTAAGTATCACAATCAATATACAATATCTCCAAAAGTGTGAAAACACAACCTTAATTGGGATTTGATCTCCTAATTATTGTATTCGAATCTCAAACAAAAGAGAAAAGGCAAAAATAGATAAATACTTTCGTGAAGCTCGATTTTGAAAAATACAAACTATAAGGTAGGTATAAGGCGGGTATTATAAAATATACCCTAAGGAAAAAGGCTCTTAAGTGCTTCGCGCCGCCTCGTTTCCCCGCTTGCTTGTGAGTATTTTGAGATTGAAGGCTAATCGAGGGTTTTGCCGCCCAAAGTATTAATACGTATACTATATTTGCTTGGTTTTCTTTGTGATTAAACCCTCGTGAACAATTTGGTTTTCACCAAAGTTCTAAAGTCATTCGAAGACGTTCACTCCACGTGATCGTTTTCATTCCTTTGAGGCTTCTTTAATCAAGAGTTTGATTCGAGGAGAGATTTTGTAGATTGTTGTCTACGAAGATACACCAAAATCCAAAAAAATTAAATATCATCAAAAACACAAAAAAAAATTGAAAATCCACAAAACAACCAAAAAGAATCTTCTTTGCTCACCTCCCATTCTTCGTGTAGTTTATGATCACTCGTAATCAAGCTAAACGAGCTCGTAAACGTCTTCAAAAGCAAGCAAATCAAGGATCGTTGATTGTTGAAGAACCTCCAATTGTTGAACCTATTGTAGAACAAGAAGTCGTCATGGCTAATCGTACTATGATGGAGTTGCTACAAGCACCCACCGAGGGTTTTGGAGAGGCTATTGTTATTCCCGCCATCCTTGCGGAGAATTTCGAGATTAAGACGGGTTTAATGTCGATGTTGCAAGCAAATAAGTTTAGAGGTCACGAAAAAGACAACCCGCATTACCACATTAGGAATTTCAACCGTCTCACCGCCACTAGCAAATTTAAGGATGTTCCACATGACGCCATTAAGATGATGTTGTTTCCATACTCGTTGGATGGACCCGCAAAAATTTGGCTCGAGAAAGAACCGCCAAATTCGATTTTAACATGGGCCGATCTCGTTTCTAAGTTTGTGAACAAGTTTTTTCCACCATCTAAAACAACACACTTAAAAAATGAGATTTCACGATTTGTGCAACGTAACAATGGAAGTTTTTCAATGGCATGGGAACGATTTAAAGAGATGTTACATGAATGTCCTCACCATGATTTTTCGGAATTACATCAAGTGGATACTTTTTATAATGGGCTTAATGATCATGAACGAGATTATTTGAACGCCGCCGCGGGTGGTAATTTTTTGTGCAAGACGACAAATGAGGCTTTACAAATCATTGAAAATCGATCTAAGGTTTATAGCCCTCGTAACACACCGAGTGTTGCCAATATGGGTTCGTCATCTTCGTCACAATCGTCTCGTAGCATTAATGCCTTACATGATGAAGCTAATGAGGAAAATCGGTTTTTTGATAGATTTGCTAATCTAATGTCCCATTGGAAGGCTCAAGAAGCTTCCAATTCCGCTTCGGTTAAAGCGGTTGCTAAGAGTTGTTTATCTTGTGGGGGAGCTCATGATCTTTCCGAGTGCATTACCGCGGATGGTAACACTTCGAGTGCTTATGTAGCAACGGGAACTTACAACCAAAACGGCCAAGGTTCTCGTCCAAATCAAGCTCCACCAAATCAAAATGTTAATAATTATCGAAACAACAACCAAGGTAATTACCAAGGCAACACACGCAATTACAACAAAGGGAATTATCAAAGTGGGAATGGACAAATCTCTAATCAAAACCAAAACCGTGATTTTCAAAACACTACACAAGGTTTTCAAAATGCTCACACGAAAAATTTGCAAGGAGAATTTTTGGATTATGCAAAAGCAAATGATGCTAAATTTGATAATATGCAATGTGAGATGATTAGCTTAAGGTCCGAGTTGAAAAACGAGCTTAAAAATGAACTTGCTAATGAACTTAAAACTCATGCAAATAAAATGGAAGGAAATGTCCAACGTCTTCAACAAAACCAACAAAAGATGGAATTAGGACAACATGAGATTAAGCAAGAGTTATTAAAAGCGGATGCTAGGCAATCAAAATTTGAGGACCGAATGGCTAAGATGTTCGAAGCTATCATGTGTAAGCCCTCTTCTTCGGGTGGTCTTCCTAGTGATACCATTAACAACCCGAGGGGAGAATTGAAGGTTGTTGCTACACGAAGTGGTAAAACTTTCAAGGAACCAATCTCTCGTACAAGTACTTCTAAGGAGAAGGAAATCGAGAAAGAACCCGAGGTGATGGTCGAAAAGGAGCACATTACAATCCCACGAAGTACCGCTCATACCACACCTACGGTTGAACCAACACCAATTGTGGAACCCGAGTTTCCAAGGCCGTTGCCTAATGAACAACCCACACCACCTTTACCTTACCCTTTGAGACGTAACAAAGAAAAGGCACAAGAACGGAACAATTATCAATTTGAGCTATTTATGAAAATGTTTCGCGATTTGCATTTTAACATAAGTTTTGCCGACACTCTTATCATGATGCCTCGATTCGCCGCAAACTTCAAAAGTATGCTAAACAACAAAGAGAAGTTACAACAATCGTCTAGTTGTTCATCGGTTTTTCTAAGCCGCATACCACAAAAAGTCGGTGATCCCGGTAAATTTTTGATTCCGTGTGCTATACAAGATATGGAGGAATGCTACGCCTTGGCCGATCTTGGCGCTAGTATTAATTTAATGCCTCTCGAGATTTTCAAATCGCTTTCGCTTCCGGCTCTTACTCCTTCGAACATGTCTATCGAGATGGCCGATCATTCTACGATCATGGCATGTGGAGTAGCCGAGGACGTTTTCGTTAAAGTCGGAAAGTTTTACTATCCCGTTGACTTTATCGTTGTAGACATTCCCATCGATCGAAAAGTTCCTCTCATTTTGGGTCGTTCATTTTTGGATACATCAAGAGCACTTATCGATGTTCATGCTCGAAAAATCACCCTTCGTTTCAATGAAGAAGAACTTGTCATCAATGCAACACAAAACTCCAATCTTTCTCATGTCTATTCTATTGCAACTTTAAACCATGGTGACTCGACCAATGTCAATTGCAAAGAATTTTCACCAAGAGTTTTAGGGAATGTCTCCAAAAACAATTTACCATTTCCTCCGCCGGTGGAGGTTATGAGTGTAAAGCCTACAAAGAAGAAACCATCAATACTTGAATCGAAAAATCCTTCGCCTCATCTCGAACATTCATTCTTGAAAAGTGTTGATAAGTTGCCGGTTTCTACGGAAGATCTTTCGGATGATGAATATGTAGGCCCCGATGGGGAGGTTTTCTTCGTCGATAAACGTTTTGAGAACTTGCCACCACCAAAACCAAAACGGTTTCAAAATGTGAGAATTTTTAGTGTGACTAACATCGTCTTAGAAACACCAAATGTTTTCGACATAATCAACAAGGGTTTTCATAAGGAGAGTTTAAAAGATAAAAAAGGAAAAGATCTTAAATGTGATTTAATTGATTTTTCTACAAATCTAACTCCGTCATCACCGCGTGTTTTGAGTGCTACAAACTCGTCTACTCATTTTGACGATGTTTTGTGTGGTTTTAGTATGGGGGAAGCCCCTTATGTTCCCTCATCCTTGTCCACCGAGGACGAGATATTCGATCCCGGAATTTCATGTAAAGGGAAATCTCGGTCTTCCACCGATGCAATAAATGGAAACTATATCTATTTGCTTGGTGCGAGTCTACCTCGAGTAGCTCAAACGTTTGTCTTACCAATTATCTCACCCTTATATTTCTCATCTATTTTCTTCAAACTCTTTGAGTTTATGGCACATGTTGAAGTGGTGTTAATTTGTTTTTCCAATGGAAACGAGAACGCCATCTTCGACCCCGGTATTTTGCATCACTTAAGGACTTAGTCCTTTATACCGGTTGCTTTTTGGGCCTTGTTTATCATGTAAGCCCCATCAAAAATTGACCACACCATGATTTTCCCTAAATGATCACATTTTGAGGGGATCGAGTCGAGCTCATGACTCGGTAATCAAAAACGAGGTGCCTCGTGGGGGAGATCCCATGCTTATCTTTTATATTCACTAATAAGGGGACTTGTACCCTTCCAACTCGTTGTCTCGTGGTTGTTTGTGATTGTGTTATCTAGATCATCATCATCGTCTACGATTGAAGACTCTCGTGTTCGTTTACGTGAGCCTCCATCGTTCGTTTGAAGAAATTTTTCACGATTCCATGACATATCCTTTATTGTTCTAACAATTATCTTTTAGCATAATTAATAAACGGCTTTAGATATATTGTTGATCACCCTTTCCATGCTAGATCCTAAGCATTCGACTCTTCGTCTCTAGTATGGGGGTGCTCCACCTTTAGACTCGAAACATTGAGGACAATGTTTACTTTTAGTATGGGGGGGGTGAATAGATACTTGCTTTGCTACGCCCTCACGCTTTCCAACTTTCAATGTTTTGTTTTGCTAATAAGGCTAAAAATGGCCAAATTTTAAAATTTTTCTTAGTTTTTATAAGTGTTTTTAAGACACGAAGGTATATTTTCCGATGGGTAGAATAAGAGTTAATTTTTGACTTGATGGGCATTTGGAGCCATTTACATTCCTTAACCCGCTCAATTCAAGTTTTGCTAGACTTTTATATAGGGAGCTTTAAAACGCGAAAGTCTTAATTCATTCGGGTTAAGAACAAGAACTTTTCGCAAGTTCCTATAATTGATTCTAGAAAGTCACTTATCAAGGGAACTTTAAAACGCATTCTCTAAACTTGAAAAAGTCCAAGAAAGTGCAAGATCCTATAGGTGGCTTGAAAACCCAAAACTTTGATTTGATATAGTCTTAATGAAAGCTAATCCAAATTTGGCTTAATTTTGACTTGCATGGCTAAGTATTCACGAGTCTCTTTAATTAGAGGTCTTTATATAGTGAAGAACAAGAAATGATAGAGTTAGACAAGTGATCATGCTAAACGTAGAACATGAAAGTGTTCTTTCAAAAACTCATATGTTTTTAATTGTGGCTTTTTCTTCCCATAAGATCAATGCATTAGGAATAAATCATAATTGCAATAAGTAAGGTCGTACGATTTGAAAAGTTACTTAGCCTCTAGCGCAAGATCGTTTAAAAGTTGCTCGGGGTTGAATAGAGTTCATAGCCAAGGCATAACTTATTGAAGCGGGACGCGAAGATTGGCGATCATCCAAAAAGGCCCTAACAAGGCATGAGGAGCTCTATTTTTGCTAAAGATCCAAAGATGATGTGAAGTATCATTATTCCAAAATCAATATGAAGGATCGAGACACACGACGAGAAGCAATTACTCCCCTAAAGAATGGAGAAAGTCTATCCAAAAAGACCCTAACAAGGTATGAGGATAAATATATCCAAGTCCGAAAAGGAGGCGGATCGTTGTATATCAAAATCCAAAGTAAAGATTGAAGAAAAATGATGAAGTCGTGGTCCTATATGAAGAATCTCTCAAAAACGTCAAGTGAAGAAATTCCAAAATATGAAGAGAAGACCATTATTTCAAGAACGTCTTCCCAAGATTTGAAGTATGAAGTACATGCCAAATATCGGTCCGAGAAAGGTCTCAAATCGTGAAACGAGTTATGCCAAGATATGAACTTAAGGAGATACACGAGAAGCCGTTTTAAAAGATTTTGTCCTTCGGCTAACTATTGATCAAATCGTGCTACTTTGCTTTCGGACTAATAACTACTCAAATAAGTCAATATGTATCACTTGTGATCCATGACAAATAGATAAAAAATGCTAGTAACCCATTTCCTTTTATAATAACTAGGATTGCGGGGAGAAAAAGTATTACACAATTTGAACGTATGAGTAGTGTTAGCATTGTGACTTGTACCAACAATGATCTTGTTTTTGCACTTAGCATGGAATGTATGACAATCAAGGATGACGAAGTTTACTCTAAGGGACATTAACTTGTTTCTATTCTTTGACCCTAAAAGTCACCTTTTGGTGATGAAAATCATACATTATGTCTTTACACATCATCGTAGTATGTTGCAAGTCTTTTACTCTTCAATAAAGGTTAATAAAATTGAACTTTGGTGATGCTTAGATACTTTATTCTAGCATTGCGTGAGGGCACGGCAATGGCTTAGTATGGGGGAGTGATGAGATGGCATTTATACATGATCTCATCGTTCTTTTCGGGCTTTAAATGCATAAAAATGTCATAAAATACCATATATATGCTTGTGTTTGTTTACTTGTGTATTTTAGGTATGGATATCGTGAAAAAGACAAAAGATCACAAGATACAAGGAAAAACGAACACGAGAAACGAAGACGCACAATGAACCGGGCCCTAATCATGGAATTCTCATCAAATACCCTTAAAGACTTGAAGACAAACAAGATTGATCCTCCAAGAATGAAGAAATGACACTTAAAACCCTTGTATATTAATAATTACAAGTTTGGTCCCTTAAGTTTGTCAAAATTGCAAAAAGGTCCTTCAACTTTAAAGAAATGACAAGATTGGTCCCTCAACAAAATCAAAT
The DNA here is from genome assembly GCA_025667525.1 of Glebionis coronaria. Lineage (NCBI taxonomy): Eukaryota > Viridiplantae > Streptophyta > Magnoliopsida > Asterales > Asteraceae > Glebionis > Glebionis coronaria. The sequence goes on along the minus strand of CM046881.1, from coordinate 173,397,440 downwards.
TGTCAAATATGGTCCCTCATGAAGATTAAGAGACATTGAAGACCTTTGAAGATCAACATTGTCCAAGATCAGCCCTTGAAATTACTCAAAATGGCAAAAATGGTCCTTTGAAACCTTTTTCCAAAAGATTGTGCCAAAAATGTAAAAGGGTGAAAGTTATTTACAAAGCAAAATGGGTTTTAGGGCTGAAAACCTTTAAATGCCAAAAACTTCAAAACACAAGGACTGAATATGTGCAACCCAAACATTCAAACCAAAAAGTGCGCCTAACACCTTTTTTCCCCCAAATACGGATCAAACAAGTTACTGTTTATCCTTTTACACTCCCAGTTTTCACCTCACTTAAACTTGGGTAAAAAATCAATTGCTTTGGCACATGTGTGATTCACACATGCAGAAAGCTTTCCCACACATAAAACCCTCTTCCCACTCATTGTGGACCCTACCCCCAAATTCCCTTTCACCCAATCACATCACACCTTAGTCCCCAAGCATCATGACGTGTCCCAAATCAACAGTGGAGGTTATTTGCTTACTCACAACGCCAAAAGGAACGTCCAGGATGAAATTTGGACAGCTCACCACTCAAAAACGTCAAGGGCAAAGTTGGGATTTTCTAGTGATTAGGGTTTTGATTTTAAGATTCTAGATTGTTCATTTGAGTAGTATAAATAGAGGCATCAACCTGTGATGACCCTTTGTTCCAGTTTTCAAGCTTTGCACTTGTAATTCCTTTTTTATGAAATAAAAGTTTGGTTTTTGTTTTAAACAAGTATAATTCCTTTTTAGGTTTATAAAAAGTTGTGTGTTGTGTAAAAGCTTGATTCTGAGTTCCATTTGTCATTTGGTTAACTGATTTTGTTTTTCAAAATTTAGTTAAAGGTTTCTGGAATTTGAAATTTTTTGGTAAGAATTTGTTTCAGGTTTTGGTAATTAGAGGTGTGATTTGTTAGTGATTAAGAGTTTTTAAAAAACGTTTTAAGAAGGTTTAAAAGTTTTTGGAATAGGTTAAGGAAGAAAGAAAAAGTTAAAACAGATTGTATACATAGTGTTGTATTATCTTGTTTTTCTTTTTGATTTGTCTTAAACAGGTGTGAAGGTTGTTGATTTTTGATCTGCATGCACCCGGGTGCATAAGGAAGTGGATTTTCATCCACCAAGGGCTTGGATGTAAGCCCTTGAGGTAAAAACCTTTTACCTTGGAGAAAATCTCAGAAAAAGCTGTTTGTATGATCTTATTTGATTTTATGCTATTGTGTGTTTAAGTTGGTGGATCAGTGTTCATTTGTGTTGATAAGCATGTTAGAAGACCATTGAATCAGTTTGAGTAAGTTTGTGAAGGTTTTGGTTTGTTAAAAGAGTGAAACAAGTATTTAAAAGGGTGTTTGGAAACGTGTTTAAGCAGGGTAATAGTTTTGATTCATGCTTTGAAAACGTGTTAGAATACTTGTTATAGGATAAGATAGGTTTCTAGTTAGTTGGTAAACAGATTTGGTCAAGATTTGGAACAAGTTTAAGTGATAAAAAGTAAAATAAGCATAGCTAAATCTGCATACCACTTTTCTGTATATTTTTCATGAAATTTGTGCATTGATTTTGAAATCTGTTAAGTTCTAGGTTATTTCAGGGATTGATTTGGTTTGTATGTCAGTTTGAGACTTTGTGTGTTTAATTTGGATCTTTGAAGTTCATTGAGGTGCAAGTTATTAGCTAATAAGTCCACTGACCTAGTCTTATTATTACAACAACTTGTAACTGGCTTGGTGTGCATTTGATTGCTTAATCTGTGTGTGATTAGTGCTTATCCTTGCTTGTATTGACTCCTTGTGCTTCAATAAGCACAAGGGTGCCCCCATTTGTCCAAAAGCAATATCAAATAAGCCATTAGCCAAGCCCTCTTGGCTAAATCCTCAAGCAAAACACAAGCATAATCTGCTTAGTGTTCAAGTAAGAACTGGACACTCTTTGGCCTTTAATTTGGCTAAATCTTGCAATAAAAAGTGATTGGATTGGATTTCTAGCTTGTTTAAGTGTCACAGATTGGTGCTAAAAAGAAAAAATTAAAAAAGAAAATAAAAGCAAAAAGGTAGCCCGCAACGGACTCGAACCCTAGACCTCTCGCTGGAGGGTTAAGGGAACTACCATTGATCTAGACTCCTTTTTACGTTAGGGTTTGTTTTCATTAGTTATTTAATACGTTTTAGTTTCTAGCTTATTAATATAAGCCGTAGCTTATTTACCATTTTTCCAGCTTATTTGTTAAGCGTTTTTGCTTATTTCAATTTTTCTTAGGATCTTTATAGGATTTAAGACTTTTCTAGCTAATTTTTATATTTTTCCTTTATTAGATTATTTTCTAGAATTTATTTATTATACGTTTTTTATTAAATCATTAAAAAATAGAAAAAAGAGTTTTTATTTTTAGGAAAAATAGTTTTTAGCTTTTTAATAAATATTTTGAGGTTTACATTAAGTTTTGGTTTTATAAACTTTAATTTTTAATTTTATAATATTTTAAGGTTTTTTATAAACTTTAATTATTTTTATAAAATTATAAAAAAGGTTTTAGGAACTTTAATTTGTGTTTTTCTCTTAATTAGATTATTTTAAGATTTTAGAAATTTTTTAGAATTAATTTTATTAACTTTTTATTTTTAGCATTATTTTAATATTATTTTATTATTAAAAAATCAAAATTTTATTTTTATTTCTTTTCCATTTTTCCTAGGTTCCTTATCATTAATTAGGACTATTTCCATTTTTAGAATATTTTTATAGCTTTTAGATTTATTTTTATAATTATTTTAAGTTTAATTAGTTTTTAATCATTTTAAATCATTTTTAGAGTTTTAAAATAGTTTTAATAGCTTTTAATTTTTAGAAAATTACTTTTTAGTCTTCTAATAATATAAGTTAAGTAATTATTCAATAAAATCATATTTTAGACATTTGAATTAGTTATATTTAATTTTAGGGCTTTAATTAGCATTTAAAATTAAATATTTAATTAATAAAAGGTTTTAAAATATCTTTGTTGGATTTTTATCTTTATTTATATTATTTTAGACTTCTTTTTAGTCTTATTAATTATTAATTTTGTTTTTGGTCTTAGTATAAAATTTTTAATTTGGGTAGTTTTTCACGACTTTACGTCTTTTACGTCGTAGTTTAATTTTAGCATATCCGTCTTTTCATCCTCTCATCCCCATTCTTCTCAATATTAATCTCAAATAATTACAAGTTAATTCACACACATATACCTCCTTGGGAAACGAACTTTCTCTCTTTTTATTTGATTAAGGGTCATTTGTGCACGGTTTTCCTAAACCGTCGTACTTAATACTTTCCACTATTTTGTGTTGCTTTGTTTTTCCTAAAATAAAGTATACATAAAAGGACTACAATCAAATAACATAATTACTGTTGTTGGATTAAGGAGGAGAACAATTACTCGTACTCGAATCAATGATAACAAAAAAATGAAAACCTGGTCCCTTGCTCCTGTCTGCTAGCTGGCGGCACCCCTTCTCCAAAAACCCTAGATATCTTCTTTTTTTAATATGCTAATGAAAATGAAATATGTACTTTGATCCCTGTTGTGACTTCTAAAATTCGGACTGGGCCTTAAAGCCCATTTCCTTGTTTTTGATGTTAGCCGCCAGCCTATAAACAACATGCATACTTCCCTTTTTTTAACTAACGTGTTCGTTTTAACATTCCTGCGTCTTTTAGTTTTCTGAAACGTAGCTATCTTTTCTATATAATAATACGTTCGTAATAATTATTTCTTGAATAAATATATATATATATATATAGTTTATAATAGTCGAGACTGCGTATTTAATATTCCAAATTTTAAATACGAGTTTTACAATTCAACCCCCCTTCTAGTTTCTACATAAACATTAAAAAACCCAATTTAATTAGGGTTTACATAAATAGGATAAGCAACGAAACGCTTTCCCACATTCTCCCATGTCCAGACTGTTTTCACTGTCAAAGGGTGTTCGCAATAATAAAATGATCAAACATACATTCTAGTTACACGGGGAGTTCCATGAGCATAAGACATGATTTGTGTGTTTGTGTGTGAAATGTGTGTGTGATTAAATGAGTTTGATGTGTGTGTTTTAATCAATCATATATTAACGTTGGGGAAAAAATTCAAAAGTGGTTGCCAACGTGGATGTGTGAAAACGGGTTTAGAATGCTTAATTAACCATTTAGTATTAAGCACCCTGTTTAGTACACAACTTAGGACGGATTAGCAAGATCAATGCATTTGATAGAAATAAGAAAAGATCAATACACAACATAGCAAAACGTGTCAAGTTGGATACATTTAGATTTTATTATCCCGTATGGATAATAAGAGGAAAAAGTGATTATTTGCGTTCAGAAGGTTGAAAATGGAGTTTTGAAAAAGTAAACGAGGAGGTACTTTTTTTAAAATGGAATTTTCATAAGTGGGGCCAGTTACATAATTGTCTATTTTAACCATTAATGTTGTGAGGTTTTCTAATTTGACAATTATATAAATGTCTTTTTTGGTCATTTTACTTATTAACTAACTAAATTTGATTTGTCAAACACTAAAAAAATTGATTATCTGATTATTGTTATTTCTAACAACATAACCAAACCCAAATACTATTTTTTAAAATCACGTTTTTTAATCCTTATTTATCTGATTATCTATTATCAAAACGCATATCTATTGTTAATAAGAAATCTCAAACACCCTCTTAATGAAAGAACAAATGGTTAGATCTCAACCATTTAATTTTCATCAAATAATAAAACTCATTTTCACCTTTTTTTAAACAAATATTTCAAACATTGAACCGTCGAACTATAAAAAATACACAATCGCGACGATTAAAATCTTCTCTTTCAATAGATGAGCATTTTGATATATTTATTAAAAATTTCGGTCAGAAAAATCACATGTGATTCGTAAAATCACATGTGATTTTTTATTTTATTTTTTAGTTTTTTAATATAGTTTATTATTATTTACATAATCGTGAAAGACAAACAAGTAACAAGGTGCGTCGCTAAAAAATAATTTGTTTAATAACCACATTTGTGGATTTATGTATCATAACACTACTATTCATAAGCGTTAGACTCTATTGAGTTGCTCCAGCGTTTCAGGTTTAAGGAATATAAATACGTCAAACGCGAAATTTAAGAAAAATCACGTGTATTCATAAGTCACATGTGATTTCACAAAATCACATGTGAAAATAACATGTAATTCACAAAAATCACACGTGATTTCACATTATCACATATGATTTTAAAGTAATGATAAGAATATTTTGTCATTTAGTAGATGATCATTTTCATATACTTTTGTTAATTTTATAATTTTGAAATTTTCTCTAAAAAATTACACGTTATTTGTAAAATCATTTGATTTTTTGTTTTAAAATTCACGCGTGATTTCAGAAATCGTATGTGATTCCACACATTGAAATGCGATATTGAAACTAACAAATCTCATGTGATTTCATAAATCTAATAAATCGTATGTGATTTTACAAATTCAAGTATGATTTTTAAAGTAATAAATCATATGTGATTTTTTGTGTGAAAATAAAAAAAAAATCGCCGAAAGTATATATAGAAGTGCCTATCTGTAGAAAGTTAAAATAAGATGAAAGTGAGTGTTTTTAATTAAATTAAAAAATTTAATATATATCATTAGATGAGATTTAAATGAATGATTGAAATTAAATGATTTATATATTTTTTAGAGGGTGTTCTTTATAAAAAAATTTGTGTATTCATCTAAAATGTTATGGAAATAAGGATAGTTTGAGCGACAAATGATAGTTTTATGTTTAATTTATGACATTATGTACACGCAGACACGAGTTGGAATATTATTCTGTTTGGGTTTTGACAAACACTTGTTTTTTAATCTTCTATAATTAAAAATAATTTTAAATATAAACTAGTTATTTTTACAAATGCATGATTTTAACATATATAATTAATGGGCTCAAATCCCGTGGATTACTCGGCTAATATGTCAGAAATCACGGTTATTAAAAAAAAACATATATAATTAAAGTAAATTTTAATATGATATATATTAATATTAAATATGTTAAACATGGTATATGGTATATTTGAGTTTCATTAATTATTAATTTTTTACTTATAAAATGTTTAAAAAACACAATTTACCTAGATTTTTTAACCGTATGCATCTCATCCCAATTCGCAAAAGCGAAATACTACTAGCTAAAGCCAAAGCCCAAAGATACTAGATACAAGAAGATTAACCAAAAAAATATATATACAATGAGACTCAGAAATACACTGCTGACCCTTTTTGCTCAAAATGCAACACAATTCCTACCTGATACTAATAGCTTACTAATAACGCGCACCTTCGTTCAGCGGATAGGAAAGTATTCCGATGAACAACAAAAAATCCATGAAATGTCGAAATACACTTAGCACACAACATGTCAGCTCTAAATTATCTAGAGCTAAATCAAAAGAACTGCTCCTACTCACTGATCCAAAAGGAAAAAAAAAAACAAACCAACCACCCTTCTATGTACTTTTATACACTTCAAATCAACAAGTTATCGAGGGCTTCCAGAACCACATTCCAGAAAACCAAGCTTGATCTCCAACTACAGAGGAGGTTGTTTTAACTTCATTTCCCATGTTGGAAGTCCTTTCACCCTCACCAGCCTTCATAGCTTCGTCAAAAGCATCCTGACCCTGAAGAGGTGATCTGGGAGTCATGTCTGACTGAGCGTCTACAAGCTTGTTTACCATTTCCAAAACCTCACTCATTGTTGGCCTTAATTTAGGGTCTCTAGACAGGCACTTGTTTGCAATCAATGACAGCTTTTGTGCAGACCTCCGTGAGTATCTACCGTCTAGTCTCTTATCAACAATGAACGTGAAGTTTTGGTCGTTTAGATAAGGTCTCACCCATTCTAGAAGTTGCTGCTCACCCTCAGGCCGATTCCGGTCAATTGGACGCCTGCCAGTGATGAGTTCATATAGAAAGACTCCATAGCTCCATACATCGTTCTTAATTGTGAGGCGACCTGTTTGTAAGTATTCTGGAGATGAATATCCCATCGTTCCTATCACCTAATCACATATTACGCGAATAGTTATATAAAAATTCTCTACTATGAAATACAAAGAACAGAAGTTCTAGTTGATATTAATGCTAGATCACTTACTGCTGTTGTGACATGTGAATGTCCTTCTTTTGGACCTAACCGAGCTAATCCAAAATCTGAAAGCTTAGCATTCCATTTATCGTCTAGAAGGATATTTGACGATTTGAAATCTCTGAAGATAATCTATAGGAGCACCAAACGCGTCTATAATTAGCAATCTATTACTACTATATTAACTAATACCTATTTTGTACACTCGATATAATACCTGGAAGTCCATTCCTTCATGTAAGTATGCCAAGCCACGAGCAGCGTCTTGAGCTATTTTCAACCTCATTGGCCACGTGAGTAGTTTCCCGGATCTATTAGACAAATGATATTCCACACATCTATTAGGCATGAATTCGTATACCAAAAGCCGTTGAATTCCTTTTTCATGATCTTCTGAGCAATAGCCAACTAATTTAACAAGATTCGGATGTTGAGCGATCCCAAGGACATTCACCTCCGTCACCCACTCCTTGTGTCCCTGTTTGACAAAACCGAGATTAATTAATAACCGGTGGCATGAAAAAGATTTGAACCATAGTACAAAAAGTCAAAAACGGACTTAAATGAACCTGAAATCCTCTTTTTCCGAGCTGTTTGACAGCCACACTGAGATCCTTAGCTGAATTTCGCTGACTTTTAATAGTGCCTGTGTAGACAGGACCAAACCCGCCCTCACCAAGCTTTGAAGAAATGTTAAAGTTGTTGGTAGCAGACTTGAGCTCATACAGTTTAAACTCTTTAAGATTAGTTGATCTTTTAGAAAAACTAGGATGCCTGAACTTTCTGAATCTTGAGCTTCGAGGAGTGACACTTTGGTCCGACCCGGATGCAGTATAATCTGTAGATCCAGAATTGAAGGACTGGATTGTACTTACTTGTGATGGATCCATGGGTGGTTCATCTTTGTCTTCACAGTAAGACAACTGAAAGCACATCATAGTGTCTCGAGATTTCCTGTTTAAATTAGCAAAATCAGAATCAAAATTTTGTATTTTATTTCTTCATTGAATGACTAAAAAAATTAAAGAGAACAAAATGGTACTGATAGGTTATGAGAAGAGTAGATGATATGACCAAATGTTTCAGAAGTCTTGCTGCTCAACACTATGAATTACGGTGAAGTTAAGTTTTACTAATGTTTAATAAGATATCCAATACAACTGTTACAAATTTAGGAAAAAAAGATAAGCCACCACAAGACAGACATCATGTAAATCAGAGAAGAGCAACGCAAAACAAGACATATATCTAGCCACACAATCAAGCATTCAAACACACAGTGAGGCACGCTAATTATGACTACCGTAATACACAAGGATTAACAACATATGGTACATATCACAAGTACTTGTAGGAAGATACATGGGACTTAACTGTTTACATTAGCTTATTCCCCGGTTATGCCCGGGTAATCGTCTATCAACTAAAATAAGCCAAGATAGAGGGGCTTGTAGATTATTCCAAATTCAAAAAAGCTCATAAGCCCGGATTGCAGGGGTTTATTATCTCACTCTATATTTGATACAAATCTATATTCCACCAAGAACACCATATTCTATTAATCTAATAATCAAATTTCTAAACAAGGGTGGCTCAAAGCATTAAAGGGGTTTTAAGTTTCATAAATTCTAAGCAAACTAGTCCATTTTTTAACTTTTTAAATTCTTTACAAATAAAGATATAAATGAACTAAAGTATGCAACTAATAGTCTAATACAAGTAGCTAAGGATTTTGTACAGAAACAGAGTAACTGGGTTTAATCAATCATTAACAAATAATGAAACTTTAGTATAAAGAGTAATAAATGAACTAAAGTGGTTACCTTTAATTAACTGATTGTTGCAAAAGATCAAAGAAAAAAAAGGAATCTTGAGATATAAAGGAAGAGTAAGAACAAAAAAGCAAATGAGGATGAAAATATTGACTACTACTATAACAACAAGAAATGATGAATAAACAAAAGATACCAATTGAAGTATGCAACTAATAGTCTAATACAAGTAGCTAAGGATTTTGTTGACAAAAGGTGATAATTGGTTCGTTGTATTCCTTTTATATTCGTTTTTTTATCGGAGGTTGTTGAACTCTTATAGAGATGTTTGATTACATTGGAATCAATTATTGACGCAAAAAGAAAAGGGTAAAAAACTATACAATACCAATGTATTTATTTAAATGTATTAACTTTAAACACTTATAATTTAATAGTTAAGTTTTACCACTAAACTTTCAAATTTATTCCGTTTTTACCAAAATGGCTATGAATGACTGTATTACCCTCATCTTTTTTAACATAATTACATACACCGCCGCTCCATAATATATCTCTTTTATTAGTTGTGTTCATTGATTTCTTCTCATTATTTCTCCACTCTCCACTTCTCTTGTCTTCTTCCTTCAATCTCCTTCATTATATTCATCAATTACATGCTTTAAAAATACCTGAGGTAATCTCGAATTAGAGTTCTACAAAAGTTAAAAACTGTGATTTACACCAATAAAAAATCAAATTAGAGCTTGCAAAATCGATTTAGGATTTCATTATACAACGGCGTTGTATGAATTCATATCGTTGTTTCTAGATAGATCTGTTATGTCAAATCAACAAACATGGTTGAACAATAATATATCACTTTGGTGATTCTTAACTGGACTCTACGCTTCTCATGTTGGTTTGGAGCACAAAAGGGATTCGTGACATCATTGAACAAGTGGCTGTTAAAATCTCTTCTGTACATCCCTAAAGAAACTGCTGATGGACTAATCCCCTTCTCTCCCAGTCGAATAGGTGCTCCAACCATATTCATTATTTGTAACCAGTGGGCACAAGCCATAGATAAAATATCTGATATGGAAGTGGTGAATTCAATGCGGGATTTCGTTAGAGTTGTTCTTCAGCTATGGGATCGAGATATGCAAGCAATGAGACGCAGGTTTACAGAGCATAAAAACATGGAGAGTAAAGTTAAGAGTTTGGATAGGGAAGATCAGAAGATCCAAAAAGAGTTGCAGGTGCTTGAGAAACAGATAGTTCTTTCCACAGGAGAACATAATGGTATCTCAGGCGTTTATCAGAGTGAGACTAGTAAAAGTGTTAGTGCACAAACGAATCTGAGACGCGTTTTTGAGGCGATGGAGAGGTTTACTGCTGCATCCTTGAAAGCTTGTGAGGATCTAGTGCAGCGTATCGAAGAAGACAGGATTTGATGAAAGCAAATGGGAGTTTCATGATATGAATTAAAAGAAACGTCTCAGCAAAATTGAAACACAAGTATTATAAACTTGCAAACCAAACAGCCCCAAAGGGTATTTTAGTCATTTAAGAGGGTAATACAGTCATTTCACGACCATATTGGTAAAAACGGAACAAATTTGAAAGTTCATTGGTAAAGCATAGCGATTAAATTGTAAGTGTTTAAAGTCGGTACATTTGAACAAGTACGTTGGTATTGTTTATAAATTACACCGTTGGTCTTGTACATTAAGAGAGCTGAGAGTGGTTGACATCAGAAAGTGGTGCCAAAGCCGCCACGTAGGATTTTAGTGCTTTGGCACCAAAAACCTTTAGGCACCACATTTAAGGGGAAGTGGTTGGCATGAGAAAAGTTGTGCCAAAGGGGTATAATGGGTCCACAAATACTTATTTTATTACTAAAAAAGGAATTACCTTTGGCGATAGCTGCTGATCTTGGCGTGAGGTGGTTTGGCGCAGAAGGGGAGTGGTGCGCTAAGGAAGGGGTGGCGCCAAAGGGCTACCAACCCCCTTCCCAGTTGTCGTTCCCCTCACTCTAAACATTTCCGTTTATCCATTTAGTCTTTTGTTTTCTAAATTCTTACTTATAGTCCTCGTAATGTTGGTTTGGGGTGCACGCTTGGTCCCACGCATTAACAATCGTTATCTCGCTTCGTTTGTAACTTCAATGACGAATATCCAGGTAACTTCGCGCAAATTCTTTGTTACGGTGTTCCTTGTTATAATTTACCTCTAGGTTATACATGTACACTTCCAGTCACATCAGGCATTAAATGATGTCACTATTCACTTCTCTTACACCTCTGATCCGTATCATATCAAAAGTTCATATTCCCGCTTAAATCTTATACCAATCCTCATCTCACTAGAAATCCTAATTATCTTAGACCTAAAAAATTTAGTATATTCAAACCTGCATGCAATGGTGTTATCCGGATGGAAGCGGCGTAAAAGTAAGTGGACGAACACCACCAATAGACTAATCGAAGATCTCGATTCAGCATACCGTAATGATTTGAACTCGTTTTGATTAAAGTTTAGTTTTTACCAAATGTAGTGTTGTTTACTTGTTTGATTGTTGATTTATGAAGTTAATTGGTTCCATTATCAAAATTTCAGAAAATGCGCCCAATATGTTTTCGATTAGAATGCACCATGGTGGTCGACTTCACAAGTTTCCTGGTAGAAGATATGTCGATCGTGATATGAGTGAATTTACTCATATCATTTGTATCATTAAATGGACAATAAATGAATAAAACCTATGAAAATGGTATTGTATATGTGTGTTTCTTGTTTCATGTGTGTAGGTACCCAAGATCACGAAAACCGGCAAAAACGACATGAGACTAAAGACAATTCAAGAAGCCAAAAATCAAGTTCGTTTTCGAGGATTAAAGTTTAATAAAGGTTAATGGGCTTTGGTGGGACCCACATTTGGCTAATGGGCCTTAAAGCCCATATATGGAATAAATGAGTTATTATCTTGTAAAAAGCCCAATCTAAACAAAAGCCCAAGATATAAAATGAAACGGATGTATTAAGTCAATGGATCCAAGCCCATTTACCAACATTTTACATGAGACGTGGGGAAATTTATTAATGGTCTCAAAGCCCATTAGGGTAAAAACTTATGATCGGTGGAAGATATATAAAGTATTGATGTAGTTTTTTCGTACACGTTTTAGGAAAAACGCGTATGAATGGCAAGTATTAAGTTATACGCTTTAGGAAAAACGTAAAACCGAATAAATGTGGGTTCGTTCTCAAAGGAGGTGTGTGAATTAATGTGCCAATATATAAAATAACAATGTTTGGATTAGTGACGTTTTTGGTTTAGAAGAGAAAAAGTAAAGACGAGCTACGACTACGATTACACTACGACGTAATGACGTAAAACGCGAACGTAAATGCGTAAAACGTGACGAAATTAAAAATTAAACCTAAAAATTAATTAAAATATTAAACTAAGTCTTAAATGATATAAATAAGAATAAAAATCCAACAAATATATTTTAAAACCTTTTATTAATTAAATATTCAATTTTTAATGCTAATTAAAGCCCAAAAATTAAATATAATTAACAAAATGCCCAAAATATTAATTTATTGAACTAATACCCAACTTATATTATTTAAAGACTAAAAACTATTTTTCTTAAATTTTAAAAACTATTTTTCTATTTTTTAATCACTAAAAACTATTTTTAAATCAAACTAATCCTAAAAAATAATAAAATAATGACAAAATTAATTTAACAATTTTAAAAATCCTAAATTACCCTATTGAACAGTAGAAAATTGAAAAAGTTTGAAAAAAGTAAAAATTTGCACTAAAAGACAAAACAGTTTATTAATTAAACCCTAATTAACTTAATTTAATTATTAAAAATAATTAAAAAGTGAACAGTGACTAATTTTTAAACTAAAAATCTTAAATTAATATTCTAAGTCTAGGAAAAATTTTAAATCTGAAAAATAAAACTTTTCTACACTAAATTCCAAAAACAGCCTAATTAAAATTAATTAAAAATGCAATTAAATATAAAAAATAGAAAATGAACAGTGACACCAAAATAAACTAAACTGAAAAATCAGAAATAAAAAGAGAAAAATATTGCAAAAAGAATCAGAGTCTAAATCCTAATTTTTACCACTAAAGACAAAAAACATTGAATCTGATAGTGACACTTTCCTTTGTTTCTGTTTTTTAGTGTAGCAGTGGCTACAGCAAAGCTATCAGTGGGAAAGGAGTTCCCACTGACAGTGAAAAAAAACGGGTCTGGTGGTATTTGAGCTTGGATCTTGCTTGTTAATGGATTATATTGGAAACCAAAGGCACCCCCACACTCATGGAAGTGTGGGGAGTCAATTAAAATTGAAAAACACACAAGCTCAGTTCAGATATTACACACAAATGGCTAAAACCAGTTACTGTGAAGGCTATGGGGACTGTGAATGCTATTGCTGATATAACTTGCAATTGGGTGAGTTTCAAAAGCTGGAATCTAGCATACAACTTATCCAAATGAGACACAATCAAACCCTAACCCTATATGGACCTATACTCTAACAGCTTGCAAAAATGGAGGGCAAGCTTAAGTTAAAAAACAAGCAGATAGAAGGCACTTGCTAATTTTTACCTATGTTTACCAAGATAAGAGCATGCAAACTGATTACTATCCTACCAAACTTGAAACAAAGCACAATAACTCTAACTACTACCCTATTGGAGTGTATTTAGGCAGGTTATAGGCCAAATATGTGTCACCCTCTTGACTAAATAAGCAGACCCAAACACCCCTTTAAAACTGATAATCAGATTTTTACTAACAAAATGCTAACAAATCAACATCAAACTAAATGACTAGCACTTAAACATGAACAAGAGACATAAATCAACAATTAAGAACAGATAAAACATCATAAAAGCAGATACTTCACAAAATCATGTAACTTGCATAAAAAATCACAAAATCACTTAAGTAGGGTTCAAGCCTTACCTTGGTTAGCTGATGCCTTCTACTTGGGCTTCTTGAGAGCTTATAGAAGCTAATGATTATGTAGAGAACCCTGCTGATGGAATCTTTTAAAGAAAAGACCCAAGGGGACAAATATCTTCAATGTATAAAAAATGACAAGAGAGTGGGTCTTGCTTCCTTGTACCTGCACAAGGAAAATAAACAAAGAACTGATAACAAAAGCAAATAAGCTGATAAGCTAGCTTATTGATTAAGCTACTTATGGCTTATTGCTTAAAAAATAAAAAAAAACTTGAAAATGGGTTTTTCTTGAAACCTCTTTTAACTAAACAGAAAAACTTGAAGACTTTCTTAACCAATTGAAATGAACAACACCAGGTTAAACTAAATCAAACCAAGCCTAGGGCTTCCACTTTCACTTCCACCTCATGCTTGGTGATTTTCTGAAAAATAATGCTAAGAACACGTTTTTAACAAACCAAACTGAAAACCTTTGAAACTTTAAACTAAGTGAATATTAAACTAAAACAAGTATCAAATAACTTGGGAACTCAGTAGAATGTACATTCAAAAACTTTTCATTTTCATTAATTTGTTTAAAAAAGGTACATAAAACTGGAACAAAGCTTATATGGGTACAAACCACCCATATATATAGTACTCTATGGACTATTCTAGATAAACAATAAAAAATTGCAATATCAAAAACCCTAGCTATGGAAATTCCTGGTTTGCCCTTTGAAAAAGTCTTGAATTTCAGTCAAAACAGCTCCATGTGATTGCCAGCTATCTTGAATTGATCTTGATCGTTTGTTTGGTCCTTTGGGACCAAGGAATGTGTCTGGTCCATTGATTTGCTGCCAAGATGCCTTAGTTGCCATTTTTGAACAAGCAGGGGACTTGGTGGGGGCCACTAGAGGTCACGGGTTGTGTGAGTTGGGTGTGGGTTTTGCTTTTGGTGGGGTTGATTACTAATCTAGAGCATTAGGGGATAAACCCCTTTGATTTGGGCGTGATTAGTAGCTAGGGTTTATGTGAAGGAGATGATAAACAGGGTAGTTTAATTGAGATTAGGGGTATGTTTGGTTTAAAAAATGTGTTTACCTCCACAAAATAAACTGATTTATTTAAATCAGTTAAATAAATGAAGTGGTATGGTGACATGGCGCGTGGGGAGGATGTGATTGGTTGTTTTGGTGTAGTGGGTGACGTGGCAGTTCAGGAGTGGTGGGGAAAGGTTTTTGTGTCTGGGTAGTTTTGGCCCCCCAAGTCTTAACATGTCTTCACTTTGTATTAAATAGCAAAATCTCAATCTCCTTTGATAACAACTTTCAGCAATTGTCATTTTTGGCACCAAGGTTTTTCAAAGTTGGTTAAAGGACCATTCATGCAATTTTGACTATCTTCAAGGGCTATTCTTGCACATAACTTCAAATATCAAGGGTATATCTTGCACAAATGAATTAGTGGAGGGTCATTTGTGACAAGTCTTCAAAAATAAGGGACCAATCTTGCCAATCTTCAAAACTTCAAGGGTCTTTTTGGAAATTCATGATTCGGGTCCGGTTCTTTGATCAATTAAACTAAAATACACGATATCCATACCTAAAATACACAATGAACAAACACATGCATATATTGGGGTATTTTGATGATATTTTAAGCGTTTTAAGCCCGATTTGGACGATGAGACTATGTATAAATACAGTCTCATCACTCCCCCATACTAAACCATTGCCGTGTCCCCACGCAATGCTAGAATTAAGTATCTTAGCACTTCCAAAATTCATTTTATGATGACTTTTATTCAAGACATAAAGTTAAATAAACTACTACATGTGTTTTAGACATAATGTATTGCTTTCATCACGAGAATGTGACTTTTGGGATCATAGAACAAGAACACGTGAATGCTTCGTTAGAAATAATTTCGTCGTCCTCGATTTTCACCCAATTCCATGCTAAGCGTGTAACGAGATCATTGTTATTATAAGTTAGCAACACGAACACATCTCATGAGTGTTAATTACGAACCTAAACTCCCTTATTCCTACTTGGTATCTCTTATATTTTTTTTTGTCTTAATGATCACGAGGATACATCATCGACTTATGCGTGAATAGAGATTAAGTCTAAAAATAGAAACTTAATGGTGTAGCCAAAATCATCAAATCAATAATTCATCCTAATAGACAACGATGTCAAAAAATTAAGTCAACAAGAAGGATCGATAAACACGGTTTTATAACGGTTTTGAACATGAGACTTATTACCAAGACTTTTATACGCCCCCTAACGGAAGGGCCTTATTATCTTTGGTTTACCTCCATCTTTTATTCAACTTCGCCATGAAGCTTTTATTATGACTTCGGTCTTGCCTTGCCTTTTATTATCCGCCTCATCGGTGGTTTTATTAGCCAAAGACGTATATCCTCACGCTAAAGCGAATTTTGGATCTTTAAAGCTTCGAAGATTAAGGCTTGATTCACTTTCAATTTGGGCATAGATTTTTCGGCCTTGTGAGCTTCAAATTTTTGCTTAATTTAGGTGAGCACTTGAAATCTTATTATTAGGTGAAGCTTTCGATTATTCGGGTGCCAATACTTCAAAACCGTGACGCTGGCGATACCTTAATGTTTTCCCAATTTAATTACATGGAAGCTACCAAAACAAATTAGAAACCCAACAATAGTGACTAAACCGCCAAATCAATATTTATTAACAATTTATTATGCAAAAGCGTTGGGAGAATAAGCTAATAATTACTACACATAAGATCGTGACGATTATGAGACTTATAAATAACTCTATCATTTCTCGTCCTCATTTAAGAGACTTAGCCTAAAAAGTTAAGGAATTGAAGCTAAGTGCTCAACACGCACGGTCGAGTCAAAAATTACTCTCGTTCTCACCATCGGAAAACCTACATTCGTGTCTTAAACACTTATGAAAAACTAGAAAAATTTTAAAATTTGGCCATTTTTAGCCTTATTTTGCAACAAAATGATGAATATTGGATTGCGTGTTGACGTAAGCACGGTGAAGTATCTACTCACCCCCCCATACTAAAACTAAACATTGTCCTCAATGTTTCGAGTCTAGGGGTGTAAACACCCCCATACTAGAGACTAAGTCGAATGCTTATTCTCGAGCATGGAAAGGGTAAAACGAATAACCTATAAGCCGTTTATGAATTATGCTAATAAGATAAACGTTAGAACATGAAAGGATATCATCGGATATCGGAATCTCCAAAGGCAACGATCGAAGCTCGAGTGATCCATAAAACGAACACGAGAGGCTTCAATGATGACGATGAACCTAATAGATCACAATCACAAACAACCACGAAACAAAGGTAGGAAGAGCACAAGTCCCCTTGTTACATTAAACTAAGAAAGCAATAATATTTACAAGGATAAGCATGAGAATCCCCCACGAGGCACCTTGTTTTTGATAACCGAGTCAAAAGCTCGACTCGGATCCCCATAAATGTGATCATTTAGGGATAATCTTGGTATGGTCATTTTTAGTGGGACTTACATGATAAACAAGGCCCAAAAGTACATGGAGTACTTTAAAAACCCGATAAGCGAATACCGGGGTCAAAGATAGCGTCCTCGTTTTCGGATGAAAGACGAAACAACGCTACTCCAACGCAAACCCCAATGGGGTAGAAGAAAAGAGATAAGAAGTAGAAAGGTGGGGCAATGGGTAAGTCAAACTTATGAGCTACTCGAGGTAGACTCACACCAAGCAAATAGATTAGATTTCCATTTATTGCATCGGTGGAAGACCGAGATTTCCCTTTACAAGCAATTCCGGGATCGTAAATCTCGTCCTCGGTGGAGAAACGTGAGGGAACATTTGGGGCTTCCCCCACACTAGATCCACACCAACCGTCGTCAAAAGGAGTAGACGAGGTGGTAGCACTCATAAAACGATGTGATGATGGAGTTAAACATGTAGAAAAATCATTTAAAACATTTTTAAAATCCTTTCCTTTTTCATCGTTTAAAAACTCTTTATGAAAACCCGATTGAATAATGTCGAAAATATTTGGCGTGTCAAATTCAAAATTAGTCGCGCTAAAAATCCTCACATTTAAGTCTTTGGCGGGAGGGGGTGGCGGATTATATAAGTTCTCAAAACGTTTATCAATAAAGAACACCGCCCCCTCGGGGTCTACATACTTGTCATCCTCATGAACGTCGATCTCATCGATTTCTTCATCAAAGATAGGCTTGTCAAACCACGGTTTGTCATTCCCCTCCTTGAGTATCTTAGAAACTCTCTCGAAAAGATCACGATCAAGCACGAATCCATCATTCTTTTGTGGGGATCGTTGATAAGTTAGATCCTCACGAATGTGGTAAACGTCATTCTCAAATGAGGAGTGTTGATTAGGTAACTCCTCGAGAATGGGATTTGTGGTCACATGAGTTGGTTCGTCATCGAAAATAAGACGTTCCAACTCATTAAGTTCATCCTCGATCTTGGAAAGGTCGACCTCACTCGTAGGTGGAAGTGAAGGCATAAGAGCTAGCTCTCGTTCAATGATTTCCTCAGTCTCGGGATCAAACTCATAATCATCGTACTTCACATGTTTCTTCTTAGGAGAATCAAAAATAGCATGTGGATTTCGAAGTACGTGATCAAGCTCGGCAAAATCGCCATCGTCATCGTCAAAGAAAGAGTCGATGTGAGCACTCACAACCATGGACTTACAAGCACTAGGGCTATGCTTAGGTGACTTTTCTAAGACGAGAGGATCAATGTCGATAAACCCTTTAGCCTCAACGGGTGTTGGGCTAGGCAAAGGAGGCACTTCGATGGAGTTAGAAGTTGAAGCCTCAAAGTCATGGTCCTTCGAAGGTGGTGAAGACGAAGCCATTTTGGTCATTGTCGTGATGGCATTAACGTCACCCTTCGGAATTGGTGTTTCACTTGTTTCGCTAAAAACATCCCAAAGTGAGTTTTCATCCATGTATTTACACATACCCTTTTGAATTAGGTACACGTATTCTTTATCATTGAAATCATCATCTTTAAAACCGTTTTTCTTAATTCTTTCAAAACATGTATCAAGCTTCATTCTTTCCGCTAAAGTAAACATTTTGAAATCATTAGAATTTGAATCATTAGGTTTTGAAACCTCGGTTTTTTCATTCTCATTAAATCCTTGGGATTTTCTAGCGAAAAAGTCTATTTTCTCATCCCTATATCTCATAGTAAGTCTCCCCTCGTGAACGTCGATTACGGTTCTAGCCGTTGATAAGAATGGTCGGCCTAAAATAATGGGACATTTAGGGTCACACTCGTAATCGGATATAACGAAATCCGCGGGAAAAACAAACTTTCCAATCCTAACATAGACATCCTCGGCTATTCCAATTGGTATAAGTGGAGTACAATTTGCAAGCTCGATTGTCATGTTCGTGGGGGTAAGCGAAGGCAATCTCATCAATTTCCATAGAGAATGAGGCATGAGATTGATGCTAGCACCTAAATCGTCA
This sequence comes from Glebionis coronaria, assembly GCA_025667525.1. Classification (NCBI taxonomy): domain Eukaryota; kingdom Viridiplantae; phylum Streptophyta; class Magnoliopsida; order Asterales; family Asteraceae; genus Glebionis; species Glebionis coronaria. The sequence continues at coordinate 173,377,974 of CM046881.1, read as the reverse complement.
AGGGCTAAACATCCCTCAATCTCGGAAAAATCACAAGGTAGTAGAAATTGGCTCGGATCCTTTTCCTTTCTCGGCATACGCCTTTTGGGTTTTTAAGAAGGATCGATGCACAAGTTTCTTCAAGGGTTACTTTCGTAAGGTCGACAAAGCTCTCTTTTTGAACCGTGGATGGAATTTGAGGTACACGAGGGTGTGCACTCTTTTCCTTGGTCGCCACGTTCACCCCATCGACTTTAGAACAAGAAGACGTCTTAGAAGTCGAGGGTTGAGAGGGATAAACAACACGGAATCCTTCAAGGTTAGGGGTAATCACACGACCTTTCTCACGAGACGAGGCGGCTTTACATTGCTCTTTCGGATTTGCTACGGTGTCACTAGGTAATGAATTTGATGACGAACCCGAGGCTTTGTTCATTATAGCCGAAAACATCTTTTTTATATCAATTTGCCCTTGCTCAATCTTCGTGTTTTGCAATTTCAATGTATTAGAAAAGTCATTTTTCAAAGTACCAATTTCTCCCTCTAATCGTCTCATATTAGCCTCATTCGTTTTCATGTAATTTTGAAAATCGTTTGACGAACTATTTTGATTTGAATTAAAGTTCCCTTGGTTTTGATTACTTCTTTGAAAATTTCCTTGATTCCCATTTGAAAAATTGTTTCCTTGATTGTTATCTCTATTTTGCCAAGTTATATTGCGACCTTGATTATAACCTCCTTGATTTTGATTCGAAAAATTTCCTTGTTGATTATTTCCATGAAAATTGTTTCGGTTTTGAAAATTGTTGCCTTGGTTATAATTGCCTTGTTGTGATGGACCGGCTTTATTTTGATTTTGATTAGAAAAATTGTTGTTTAACGCACTCACATTCGACGTTTGGCCATCCGTAGCCGCACACTCGTAATAATTATGAGGTCCACCACAAAACGTACACGAAACCTCAACCGCTTTCACCGTAGCGGGAGCGTCTTTCTTTTGCATCTCAATGAGATAAGACGTGAACACATTCGTCAACTTGTCGACTTTTGCATCAACTCTCTCAATGTCGCGATTAGAACTACTAACATTGGCGACATTGGCAACACTCAGTGCATTGCGGAGTTGGTAAACCTTGGATCGGTTCTCGATAATTATCAAAGCTTCTCTTGGAGTCTTACACAAAAAGTTGCCACCGGCGGCGGAATTCAACGAGTCTTGTTCGTGAAAATTAAGACCGTTGTAAAACGTATCGATTTGGTGCAACTCGGAAAAACCATGGTGAGGACATTGCCTAAGCAATTCCTTAAAGCGATCCCACGCGTCTCTAAAAGATTCATTCGATTTTTGCTCAAATTTCGTAATCTCGTTTTTGAAAAACGTTGTCTTAGACGGTGGGAAAAAATAATTAACGAACATGGAAACGAGATCCTTCCACTTAGTAATGGAATTAGGTGGCTCTTTCTCGTACCAATCCTTGGCGGCACCATCGAGCGAGTACGGAAAAAGCATAAGCTTGACGACATCGGTGTCGACGTTCTTAAACTTGCTCGTGGCTAAAAGACGATCAAAATTCCGAATATGGTCGTGAGGATTATCGGCTTCACGACCTCGAAACTTCGTAGCTTGGATCAACGAGAGCATTCCGCTCTTGATCTCAAAATTCTCCGCCTCGATAGCGGGAATTACGATCGCGTCTCCATAACCCTCGGTGGGCGCTTGGAGCAATTCCATCATAGAACGATTGTCGGCCATCTCCTCTACGGTTTCTTCAACAACGATATTAGGAACGTCGGTTTCTAATTCTCGTCTACGTCGTCGATTCCTTCGATTACGATTGCGTCGATTCGAAGCTTCGCTAGAATTGGAATAGTCCTTCGATCGAGTGCGCATGCACTAAGCGTAGAATGAGTGGTAGCAAAGAGGATTCTTTTTGCGGCTTTTTGATTTTTTCAATTTTTTTGGTTTTTGATTGTTTTTTTAATTTTTTTGGATTTTTGAATGTATTACGTAGACACAAATCTACAAATCTCCCCTCGAATCGACTTTCTCGATTAAAGGAGCCTCAAAGAATGAAAACGATCACGTGGAGTGAACGTTCTCGATGACTTTAGAACGTTGGTGGAACACCAAAACGTTCAAGAGGGTTTAATCTTGAAAACACAAGCAAATATAGTATACGTAGATAATAATTGGGCGGCAAACCCTCGATTAGCCTTCTTTCTCAAAACACGCACAAGCAAGCGGAGGAAACGAGGCGGCGCGAAGCACTTAAGAGCCTTTTTCCTTTAGGTCGTGAAATACAACCGCCTTATACCCACCTTATAGTTTGTGTTAATTGAAATTAAGCCTCACGAAAGTATTTATCTATTTTGCCTTTAAACTTTTGCTTTAGATTCGAATACAATGATCGAGTGATGAAATCCCGAATCAAGGTTGCGTTTTCACGCTTTTGGAGTACTTGTATATTTATTTGTTCTTACGTAGATACAATATAGTAATAATAATATTCACAATAAAAACGAAAACCAATATATCTACAATATAGTAAAGATTGTTGTGTGTTTAACTTAGGAAAATTAAACACGATTTATTTGGATACTATAATATAATAGAGAAAAATAACAAAAATGAGTATGTACGATATTCACGCTTTCCAAAAATTGAAAAGCAAAAACGCACTACTCACACAAACACGATACTAATAATAATGGCACACAAACACCTCCCCGGCAGCGACGCCAAAAATTGATGTAGTTTTTTCATACACGTTTTAGGAAAAACGCGTATGAATGGCAAGTATTAAGTTATACGCTTTAGGAAAAACGTAAAACCGAATAAATGTGGGTTCGTTCTCGAAGGAGGTGTGTGAATTAATGTGCCAATATATAAAATAACAATGTTTGGATTAGTGACGTTTTTGGTTTAGAAGAGAAAAAGTAAAGACGAGCTACGACTACGATTACACTACGACGTAATGACGTAAAACGCGAACGTAAATGCGTAAAACGTGACGAAATTAAAAATTAAACCTAAAAATTAATTAAAATATTAAACTAAGTCTTAAATGATATAAATAAGAATAAAAATCCAACAAATATATTTTAAAACCTTTTATTAATTAAATATTCAATTTTTAATGCTAATTAAAGCCCAAAAATTAAATATAATTAACAAAATGCCCAAAATATTAATTTATTGAACTAATACCCAACTTATATTATTTAAAGACTAAAAACTATTTTTCTTAAATTTTAAAAACTATTTTTCTATTTTTTAATCACTAAAAACTATTTTTAAATCAAAATAATCCTAAAAAATAATAAAATAATGACAAAATTAATTTAACAATTTTAAAAATCCTAAATTACCCTATTGAACAGTAGAAAATTGAAAAAGTTTGAAAAAAGTAAAAATTTGCACTAAAAGACAAAACAGTTTATTAATTAAACCCTAATTAACTTAATTTAATTATAAAAAATAATTAAAAAGTGAACAATGACTAATTTTTAAACTAAAAATCTTAAATTAATATTCTAAGTCTAGGAAAAATTTTAAATCTGAAAAATAAAACTTTCTACACTAAATTCCAAAAACAGCCTAATTAAAATTAATTAAAAATGCAAGTAAATATAAAAAATAGAAAATGAACAGTGACACCAAAATAAACTAAACTGAAAAATCAGAAATAAAAAGAGAAAAATATTGCAAAAAGAATCAGAGTCTAAATCCTAATTTTTACCACTGAAGACAAAAAACATTGAATCTGATAGTGACACCTTCCTTTGTTTCTGTTTTTTAGTGTAGCAGTGGCTACAGCAAAGCTATCAGTGGGAAAGGAGTTCCCGCTGACAGTGAAAAAAAACGGGTCTGGTGGTATTTGAGCTTGGATCTTGCTTGTTAATGGATTATATTGGAAACCAAAGGCACCCCCACACTCATGGAAGTGTGGGGAGTCAATTAAAATTGAAAAACACACAAGCTCAGTTCAGATATTACACACAAATGGCTAAAACCAGTTATTGTGAAGGCTATGGGGACTGTGAATGCTATTGCTGATATAACTTGCAATTGGGTGAGTTTCAAAAGCTGGAATCTAGCATACAACTTATCCAAATGACACACAATCAAACCCTAACCCTATATGGACCTATACTCTAACAGCTTGCAAAAATAGAGGGCAAGCTTAAGTTAAAAAACAAGCAGATAGAAGGCACTTGCTGATTTTTACCTATGTTTACCAAGATAAGAGCATGCAAACTGATTACTATCCTACCAAACTTGAAACAAAGCACAATAACTCTAACTACTACCCTATTGGAGTGTATTTAGGCAGGTTATAGGCCAAATATGTGTCACCCTCTTGACTAAATAAGCAGACCCAAACACCCCTTTAAAACTGATAATCAGATTTTTACTAACAAAATGCTAACAAATCAACATCAAACTAAATGACTAGCACTTAAACATGAACAAGAGACATAAATCAACAATTAAGAACAGATAAAACATCATAAAAGCAGATACTTCACAAAATCATGTAACTTACATAAAAAATCACAAAATCACTTAAGTAGGGTTCAAGCCTTACCTTGGTTAGCTGATGCCTTCTACTTGGGCTTCTTGAGAGCTTATAGAAGCTAATGATTATGTAGAGAACCCTGCTGATGGAATCTTTTAAAGAAAAGACCCAAGGGGACAAATATCTTCAATGTATAAAAAATGACAAGAGAGTGGGTCTTGCTTCCTTGTACCTGCACAAGGAAAATAAACAAAGAACTGATAACAAAAGCAAATAAGCTGATAAGCTAGCTTATTGATTAAGCTACTTATGGCTTATTGCTTAAAAAATAAAAAAAAAACTTGAAAATGGGTTTTTCTTGAAACCTCTTTTAACTAAACAGAAAAACTTGAAGACTTTCTTAACCAATTGAAATGAACAACACCAGGTTAAACTAAATCAAACCAAGCCTAGGGATTCCACTTTCACTTCCACCTCATGCTTGGTGATTTTCTGAAAATAATGCTAAGAACACGTTTTTAACAAACCAAACTGAAAACCTTTGAAACTTTAAACTAAGTGAATATTAAACTAAAACAAGTATCAAATAACTTGGGAACTCAGTAGAATGTACATTCAAAAACTTTTCATTTTCATTAATTTGTTTAAAAAAGGTACATAAAACTGGAACAAAGCTTATATGGGTACAAACCACCCATATATATAGTACTCTATGGACTATTCTAGATAAACAATAAAAAATTGCAATATCAAAAACCCTAGCTATGGAAATTCCTGGTTTGCCCTTTGAAAAAGTCTTGAATTTCAGTCAAAACAGCTCCATGTGATTGCCAGCTATCTTGAATTGATCTTGATCGTTTGTTTGGTCCTTTGGGACCAAGGAATGTGTCTGGTCCATTGATTTGCTGCCAAGATGCCTTAGTTGCCATTTTTGAACAAGCAGGGGACTTGGTGGGGGCCACTAGAGGTCACGGGTTGTGTGAGTTGGGTGTGGGTTTTGCTTTTGGTGGGGTTGATTACTAATCTGGAGCATTAGGGGATAAACCCCTTTGATTTGGGCGTGATTAGTAGCTAGGGTTTATGTGAAGGAGATGATAAACAGGGTAGTTTAATTGAGATTAGGGGTATGTTTGGTTTAAAAAATGTGTTTACCTCCACAAAATAAACTGATTTATTTAAATCAGTTAAATAAATGAAGTGGTATGGTGACATGGCGCGTGGGGAGGATGTGATTGGTTGTTTTGGTGTAGTGGGTGACGTGGCAGTTCAGGAGTGGTGGGGAAAGGTTTTTGTGTCTGGGTAGTTTTGGCCCCCCAAGTCTTAACATGTCTTCACTTTGTATTAAATAGCAAAATCTCAATCTCCTTTGATAACAACTTTCAGCAATTGTCATTTTTGGCACCAAGGTTTTTCAAAGTTGGTTAAAGGACCATTCATGCAATTTTGACTATCTTCAAGGGCTATTCTTGCATATAACTTCAAATATCAAGGGTATATCTTGCACAAATGAATTAGTGGGGGGTCATTTGTGACAAGTCTTCAAAAATAAGGGACCAATCTTGCCAATCTTCAAAACTTCAAGGGTCTTTTTGGAAATTCATGATTCGGGTCCGGTTCTTTGTGCGGCTTCATTTCCCGTGTTCGTTTTTGCTTGATTCCTTTGATCATTTGGTGAATTCACGATATCCATACCTAAAATACACAATGAACAAACACAGGCATATATTGGGGTATTTTGATGATATTTTAAGCGTTTTAAGCCCGATTTGGACGATGAGACTATGTATAAATACAGTCTCATCAAGTATATATCTTTTCACTTATTTGGTCAACCTTCTTTTCGATACAAACAAAGCAACGAAGTAAAGAGAGAGAAAGAAACGCAGAGAGATATTCATAGCCACCAAGAACACAAACCCTAGACCTCAAATTGGGGCTTTCTTATTTACCAGTGATGTGAGCCTCACGCGCCCTAAATAAACCCCAAGAAAATAGAGATGTAGAAGATGGTATCACAGGGCCAACGTGGCAGTCAAGATGAGTCATACCCCCCTCTATGATTGGTGTATTTCATCACCACCAATCATTGCACCAATGATTGCCTGCCACCTCAACTTCAAACTAACACAACTAGCACAAATCTCTTCCAGCCTGGCGATCCGAGTGAAACAAGGGCCATTCTTAGCCCTTGATCAAGAAAGAGAAGAAAAATAGAAGATTTAATGGCTAAGATTGATTTTCTGCTCAACGACCACCTCAAGAAGGCCTTGGGGTTTGCCTATAAAAACCCCCAAAAAATAGTGTAATCGCATCCTTTTCTTTCTTTAGTTGTTATAATGTCAATTTATTTTTAGATTATTGTATTTTTTTTTCTTAGTATTGTAACAGATTTTATGGAATAATAAAATTTATTTTGAGTTCAATCTCTTCTTGCATTTTAATTTCTGTCAAAACTTTTACAGTTTTATTTTATCTACATTAAAATTGAATATTATATAAGTGGTTATTTGATTAAGTTGAAATAATAGCTTTAATTAAATAATTAAAGAGAGACAAGGGAACAATAAATTTAACCCACTGGTTAAATTAAAAATAAACTGGTTCGAGATGATAAAGTGATTGGTTTGAGATGATAGAGCGGTGGTTCGAGAAGGTATCTAACAAAGGTGGCGTTGTTTCGGCTTGAAAGAACGCTCAGCGCGTTCTTCTACATCAAAGGATCTACAAACAAGGTTAAGGCATATTTAGTTTTCCTAGTTATTATTCAAGTTTTTATGTTTGACTGGATGATTGAGTGAGTTTTATGTTGATTTTTAAGTTCAGTTTAATTTTGTTTTAATAAATATGCTAAGTCAGTTTAAGCTTTGTTCTTGTTTAACTTTTACTTTGAGTTTTTGATCTATACTTGCTGATTTAATCATTTAACTGTTAAGATGAATTTTATATGAGTTTTATAAGTTCGAATCTGGTATGATAGAAGATTAAAGGTTGCTGATATTGTGTTATGCAAGTTTTATGTCTGCTTGTTGATATAGTAGTGTTATTTAGCCTGATTTGAGTTCTTGGTTGAAGTTTGCTGATAATTTCTAAGTCTGAATAAGTACAGGTTTCAGTTAGGAGTATTTTTGTTTGTATGATTTTAGATTTATGTTGAGTATAATCTGTATAAGATTTACGAACTTGAATGATTGAACCTGTTTTTACAAAAGGATGTATAATTTCAGCTTTTGGTTAAGACCTGTTTATCACTGTGTTAAATTTTTAGTCTGTTGATTTGCTGATTTTATTTGCTGATTTGGATCAGCTCTTTTGTTGTTACTATCTTGTGTGCTGCATAATATCGATTTCATTGCTTAGATATGCTGCTGTTAGAATGTTTAATCTGCTTATTTACCTAGAATATCAGATTTGGATTTAAAAGTTTTAAGTTTCTTTTGATAAGGTTTTGAAAAATGATCATTTTGTTACTGATAAATGTGAGATTGATTGTTGTTTTAAATTTGCGACCTCAAGTTCCACAGCCTAACGCACTAACCATTGAGCTACATGCTCATTTTATTCTATAATCTATTTCAGAATTTTTATACTATCTTTATTTCAATGATTTTTGGCGAAAATAATTCGTTTATTTTGTTTTTATAACTTTAAGAAATTTTATAAAAATAGTTTTATTAAACTTTATTAAAATATTGATTAAATATAATTTCAAAATAAATAAATAAATAAATATATTTTACAACTTTTAAAATTTTAAATAGTTTTAAAATTGTTTTTAGTTAAATTAGTTTTAAATAAATTTTGTTTTAAATAGAATTAGTTTAAATATAAATTTGTTTAGATAAATTGTTTCATTTAAAAAGTAAAAAGTAAAAGTAAAGTTTTAATATAATATAGATTTAAAAAATTTTCTTTTAAATTTTAAGTCGGGATACGATTCATGCACTTTAGGTTAAAAGTTTGTAGAATTAATTTAGATAAAAACCGAAACCCAATTCAAATTAATTGTTCAATTCAAAACGAACGTCTCAAATTCATAAGTTCCTTGTGTACAACGAACCAGGATCACTCCCGTATTTAATTGATTCGTCTTTAGCTTATTTATGGATTATTACCTTTTCCTATAGGCAATTTCCTAAATTCGCTCTATAACGTATTTAATTAAAATACACCAACATTTTCCAATACATCAAAAATTTTGGCGCTGCTGCCGGGGATCTTGTGTACGATTCGTTCGTGGAGATTTGGTGATCGTTGATTTGAAGACCCTTTCCGTCCTCGGAAAGTTTTGTTATTTTTCTATTATATAGTATATATCGTTTTTCGTGTTTTTTGTTATTACTATATTGTATTACGTAGAACAATAAATTTACCTACTTCCAAATAAGACCTTAGTTGGGATTTCATCACCTAGTTATTGTATTCGAATCTAAAACAAAAATAAAGGCAAACTAGATAAATACTAATAAAAAGTTTGAACTCGATTTATACAAACTATAAGGTGGGTATAAGGCGACGAGCTATAAAAGGCCGTATAAGGAAAAAGGTTTTTAAGTGCTTTGTGCCACCTCGTTTCCCCGCTTGTTTGTGTGTATATTGAGAGGGACGACCGATTATTGGTTTGTCGACTCAAGTAGTATTAAATCTTATTTTTGTTGTTTACTTATTGAACCTCGAGACGATTAGGTTTTCACCTATGTTTCAAAGTCGACCGAGGATAGATTACTTCCATAGTAATTATCCTTATTCCTTGTTTTTTTATCAATCTTTTTGATTGAGCAATACCAAATAAAAATACCAAAAATAATCTTATTCTAATGTAATTTCTTTTCTTCAATCCTCTAAATTCTCGTCACTTTGGTTTATGCAATTACGATCTAATCGACTTTGATTAATCACAATAGGCTTGAAAACATTCCTCGTAGAAATAGAAATCGTCAACAACGAATAGTGGAACCCGAGCTTCCACCTATTGTTGTAGAGATAGCCGATAACTAAACAATGGAGGAATTGCTCCGTGCACCCACCGAAGGGTACGGGGAAGAAATCGTTGTGCCAGCTATTTTGGCGGATCATTATGAGATTAAGACGGGTCTTTTATCACTCATTCGTGCCGACCAATTTCGTAGCAATGAGACCGATAACCCGCACTCTCACATTCGTAATTTTCTTCGTATCACCTCGACTCTCAAGTTTAGAGATGTGTCGAATGACGCGATTAAGCTCGTGCTTTTTCCATACTCACTCGAGGGGAATGCTAAACGTTGGTATGAAAAAGAACCACCGGGTTTGATTTTAACATGGGATGATTTAGTGTCTAAGTTTATGAATTACTTCTTTCCACCATCCAAAACAACTCACTTTAAAAATGAGATCACTAGATTTGAACAAAAAGTGCATGAATCGTTTGGAGATGCTTGGGAAAGGTTTAAGGATTTGTTGAGACAATGCCCACACCACGGTTTCACGGAGTTACACCAAATCAATACTTTTTATAATGGACTTAATATGGTTGAACAAGATTCTCTAAATGCCACCGCGGGTGGTAATCTTGTAAGAAAAACTCTAAGAGACGCGTGGGGAATCATTGAGAATAAGTCTAGAGTGAAATATTCACGAAACACACCGGTTGTTTCCAATGTGAATTCTTCTAATATCGAGATTGCTAGATTAGACTCTAAGATTGACACGATTTTGAATGAGATTAGGAAGAATCCTCATGGATCGATTAATATGGTTGAGAATTTGTGTGTATCATGTGGTGGAGCACATCCGAATTATGCTTGTTCAACCACGAGGTTTGATCAAGCTAGTGCTTTTGCCGCGACAGGAACTTATGGCCCTAACGGTCAAGCTCCTCGTCAAAACCATGTTGCTCCACCGGGTTTTCCACCGGTTCAAAATAGATACAACAATGGAAATAATGGGAATAATTTTAACTGTGGTAACCAAGGGAATTTTAATCAAGGAAATGGATTTCATGGCAACCAAAACAATCAAGGTTTTCATAACAACAACAAAAATGATTTGTCAAGCTATATCAAAACGAATGAGGAAAATTTGAAAGCTTTTCAAAACAATATTCAAGAACAAATGGCAACATTGAAAAACGAATTTCAAAATACGATCAAGGGGTAAAATAACAAGATTGAGCTTAATCATACTCGTCCAGATCAAAGCCAAAACCGTATGGAGCAAAGATTAGAGCAAAGCCAAAACCGCATGGAGGGAAATCAAGCTAAGTTTAAGAACAAATTACTTTCGATGTTTGAGGCTTTTATGTGCAAACCTTCCCCTTCTTCGGGTGGCTTACCTAGCAACACCATTCCAAACCCGATGAGTGAGATGAAAGCTATAACCACAAGTAGTGGGAAGGATTTAGACGGACCTTTGCTTCCAGATGTTAGTACCTCTTCGGTGAGGGAAGTGGAGCAAGAACGCGAGGTGGTTAGAGAAAAGGAAATTCCTAATCCACCAAAGGTAGACCAACTGCCTATTCCGGAACCCGAGCTTCCGAAGACTAAACCCACACTACCATACCCTTCGAGACTTAACCAAGAGAAGCTCCGCAAAAAGTCAAATGCTCAAATGTACACATTTCTTGAATTGTTTAAGAAAATTAATTTTAATGTTAGTTTCACGGATGCATTGCTTTACATGCCTAAGTTTGCTTCAACGATCAAAAAGTTGATGAACGATAATGGGAAATTGGTTGAAGTGTCTACATCTTTAGATGTAAATTGTTCCGCGGTTCTTACACAATATCTTCCCAAAAAGCTTGGAGATCCGGGGCAATTTTTGATACCATATGATTTCCCTAATATGGAAGAATGCTTAGCATTAGCCGATCTTGGCGCTAGAATTAATTTGATGCCTCTTTCCGTGTGGAAAAGGTTATTACTTCCCGAGCTTACACCTACTAAGATGACTCTCGAGCTAGCGGATCGATCGACCACCTTTCCAAAAGGTATAGCCGAGGATGTGTTTCTCAAAGTAGGGAAACTCGTCTTTCCAACGGATTTTGTAGTTTGCGATTATCCGGAAGATTCTCGTGTACCTCTTATTTTGGGAAGACCGTTTTTAATGACGGCTAGTGCTTAAGTTAACATGAAAGCGGGGAAATTGACTTTACGTGTTGATGATGAAAATATCACGTTTGATGTTGGTAATATCTCGAGATATTCTTCCAAGTACTACGAGGAATCAATCAATCAAGTCGATGTGATTGATGTTGCTAGTGAAGAAGTTTCCTAAGATATGCTTGGTTTTTCGGATATTTCCAAAAGTGGAAATCCCACTTCATCGAATCCGATTATATCTTTGGCTAAACCTCCACTCACTCTATTTGAGGGAAGGGACTTCGTTCTAGAAGAGCTCGAGGATAATGGTCGTTCAAAAATCGATAAGGAAATTGATGATTACTTTAGCACACCATTCGATCCTAATGAGTTTGATATGAGAATTTTGATCCGGAGGGAGATATTGCTTTAATTGAAAAGTTGTTGAATATGTATCCTTTTGAATCACCTCCGATGGACTTGAAAGTTGTGAACGAAAATGAAACAAAAGTGAAAACATCTATTGAAGAAGCACCCGAAATAGAACTTAAGGATCTTCCCACTCATTTGGAGTATGCTTTTCTTGATGGAATGGATAAGTTACCGATAATTATTGCTAAGGGATTGAAGGATAATGAAAAGGATGAACTTATTAAGGTGCTTAAGAAACATAAACGGGCCATTGCATGGAAAATCTCCGACATCAAGGGTATTGATACAAAATTTTGTACTCATAAAATTTTGATGGAGGAAGATTATAAACTCGCTATCCAAAATCAGAGAAGGGTTAATCCAAAGATTCATGAGGTGATCAAAAAGGAAGTTATGAAACTTCTAGACGCCAGAATGATCTACCCTATCTCCGATAGTCCATGGGTTAGCCCCGTGCATTGTGTTCTAAAGAAAGGAGGAATGACGGTTGTTACTAATGAGGATAATGAATTGATTCCTACTAGACTTGTGACCGGTTGGCGTGTTTGTATCGAATATAGAAAGCTTAATGATGCCACTAGGAAGGATCATTTTCCATTACCTTTTATGGATCAAATGTTAGAGAGACTAGCGGGAAATAAATTCTATTGCTTTTTGGATGGATTTTCCGGCTATTTCCAAATTCCTATAGACCCTCGTGATCAAGAAAAGACCACATTCACTTGTACTTATGGAAACTTTGCTTATCGAAGAATGCCTTTTGGGTTATGCAATGCTCCGGGGACGTTCCAAAGGTGTATGATGGCCATTTTCCATGATATGATCAAAAAAACCATGGAAGTCTTTATGGATGATTTCTTGGTTTTTGGGGAGTCTTTCACTTTTTGTCTCTATAACTTGGAAAGAATGTTGCAACATTGTGAGGAAACAAATCTCGTGCTTAACTATGAAAAATGCCATTTCATGTGCAAAGAAGGAATTGTGTTAGGACATAAGATCTCTAAGGCCGGTATTGAGATTGATAGGGCTAAAATCGACGTGATTGCCAAATTACCTCCACCCACCACCGTTAAGGGAGTTAGGAGTTTTCTTGGCCATGCCGGCTTCTATAGACGTTTTATCCAAGACTTCTCTAAGATAGCTCGGCCTATGACCCATCTTTTGGAAAAAGAGACTCCATTCCTCTTTTCGAATGAGTGCATCAAAGCCTTTGAGATACTTAAGAAGAAATTAACCGAATCACCAATTTTAGTTGCTACGGATTGGGATCTACATTTTAAAATTATGTGTGATGCTAGTGATTACGCGGTAGGTGCAGTTTTGGGGCAACGTTAAGACCAAACACTTCATGCCTATACACTATGCAAGTAAGACTATGACAGATGCTCAAACTAAGTACACTACAACGGAAAAGGAGTTACTTACCGTTGTGTATGCTTTTGAAAAGTTTAGACCATACCTCGTTATGTCTAAAACCATAGTGTATACGGACCACTCGGCTATCAAATATCTTCTTAATAAACAAGATGCAAAGTCGAGGTTGCTCCGGTGGATTCTCCTCCTTCAAGAATTTAATGTCAAAATTCTAGAAAAAAAGGAGCCGAGAATCTCGCGTCCGATCATTTATCTCGACTTGAGAATCCTCACCAAAGCGATCGAGAAAACAAGGAAATTAATGAAAAATTTCCTCTCGAGACGCTTGGTATGATTGCTTTTCGTGGTGATGATAGTACCCCATGGTTTGCGGACATTGCAAATTACCATGCGAGGAAATTTGTGATCAAGGGTATGTCGTCCCAACAAAAACGGAAATTTTTCAAGGCTATATCCTATTATTTTTGTGACGACCCCTATTTGTTTCGAGTGTGCGCGCATCAAGTGATTCGTAGGTACGTGTTTGGCGAGGAAGCTCAAGATATTCTTAAATCTTGTCATGAAGGACCCACCGGGGGACATCATGGTGCCAACGCCACCGCGAAGAAAGTCTTTGATGCTAGTTTCTTTTGGCCTTCCATATATCGTGATGCCCAAGACTTGCTCAAGACTTGTGATGCTTTTCAACGTTAAGGAAAGAATTCACAAAGGGATGAAATGCCCTAAAACATTATCCAAGTTTGTGAAATCTTTGACGTATGAGGAATCGATTTTATGGGGCCATTTCAATCATCGAAAGGAAATAAGTATATTCTCGTAGCCGTGGACTATTTTTCTAAATGGGTTGAAGCTAAGGTTTTGCCTACGAATGATGCTCGAGTTATGGTGAAATTTTTGAAACAACTCTTCGCTAGGTTTGGAACTCCACGGGCTATAATAAGTGATCGTGGGACCCATTTTTGTAATGAACAATTCGAAAAAGTTCTAAAGACATATGGTGTCACTCATCGACTTTCGACGGCTTATCACCCTCAAACGAGTGGTCAAGTGGAGGTTTCAAACCAAGCTCTTAAGAGGATTTTGGAGCGTTCTATTGGAGAAAATCGCACTTCATGGTCGGATAAATTGGACGATGCATTGTAGGCTTTACGTACGGCTTACAAGACGCCAATTGGTTGTACACCATTTAGGTTGGTCTACGGAAAGGCATGCCACTTGCCAATTGAACTCGAACATAAGGCGTATTAGGCTATTAAGCATTGTAACTTTGATTTGAGGACCGCGGGTGATCATCGTAAGGTTCAATTGAATGAACTAAGTGAATTAAGAGATCAAGCTTATGAAAATTCTTTGATCTATAAAGAGAAGACTAAGAGGATTCATGACTCTAAGATCAAAAACCGCATTTTCAATGTTGGTGATCAAGTCCTCTTATTCAACTCTAAACTTAAGATTTTCTCGGGCAAGCTTAAATCCCGTTGGTCCGGACCATTCACCATTTCACAAGTTTTCCCTTATGGCACCGTTGAGCTTGCTCAAAAAGACGGGCCTAACTTTAAGGTGAATGGTCATCATGTGAAACACTATTTTGGAGGGGACATACCTACGGAGGTTGTTCCGGATCTTCAAACTTTCCCTAAGGACCAATGAATGCGGGGATCGAGTCGAGCTCATGACTCGGTTAACAAAAACGAGGTGCCTTGTGGGGGAGTCCCATACATTCTATCTTCTTTCTATTTCCTAACACTAATAAGGCTTGATCTTTTCAAGATCGTGCTCGTGTTTTGTTGTGTTGTGAATCTTAGGTATGACCCTAATCATTAAAGACTCTCGTGTTTGGTTTTTGCCGGTCCACTCGAGCTTCCATACTTTGATTGTCAAAAAGGGGCACTCACTATCCTTTGATTTTTATCGACTAACTTTTTATCTTGAAGCATAATTAATAAAAGTCTTATAGATATGCGTACTCTTACCATGTTAGGACTTTTGCATTCGACTCTTCGTGTTTTAGCAAGGGGGTGTGATGTTGAGTAAAAACACGTCTTTTAGGAAAAAGAGCGTATAAGTGCGGCAAGTATTAAACTCGACGATTTAGGAAAACCGACAAGTCGAATAAATGCGGGTTCGTTCTCGAAGGAGGTGTGTGGATTAATGTGCCAATTATATAAAATCAAGTTTGGATTAGTGACGTTTTTGTTTTAGAAGAGAAAAAAGTAAAGACGAGCTACGACTACGATTAAACTACGACGTTGACGTAAAACGATGACGTAATTACGTAAAACGCGACAAAATTAAAGATAAAACCTAAAAATTAATTAAAAGCTTAAACGAAGTCTAAAATAATATAAATAAGAATAAAAATCCAACAAATATATTTTAAAACCTTTTATTAATAAAATATTCAAATTTTAATGCTAATTAAAGCCCTAAAATTAAATATAATTAACAAAATGTCAAAAATATTATTTTATTGAACTAATAACTCACTTATATTATTTAAAAACTAAAAAGTATTTTTCCTAAATTTTTAAAACTGTTTTTCTATTTTTAAAACACTAAAAACTATTTTTAAACTAAAATAATCATAAAAAATAATAAAATAATGCTAAAAATAATTTGACAATTTTAAAAATCCTAATTTATACTAAGGAACAGTAAAAAAATGAAAAAGTTTGAAAAATGTAATTTTTTCACTAAAAGACAAAACAGTTATTAATTAAAACCCTAATTAAACTAGATTAATTATAAAAATTAATTAAAAGGTGAACAGTAAAAACTTTTTAAACTAAAAATTTTAAACTATTTTTCTAAGTCTAGGAAAAATTTTAAAACTGAAAAATATTAAGTTTTGCCACTAAAAGACAAAAACAGTAATTTAAAAAGTAATTTAAATAGCAATTTAATGTAAAAAATAAAAGATGAACAGTAAACAGGAAATAAAATTAATAGAAAAATCAGAATTTAAATAATAAAAATAATGAAATAAGAATGGACGTCTAATTCCTATTTTGAGTCACTAAAGACAAAAAAATGTTGAAAACTGACAATGACATGTGACCACTTTTTGTTTTCTTGTGTAGCAGTGGTAACAAATACCCCTAGCAGGGGGAAGTTAGTTCCCACTGCTAGTTTTAAAAAACGGGTCTGTGGGCAATAAGCTTAGGAAATCTTTTTTTGTTGGTTTTTCTTGGACAATAAGGCACCCCTACACTTAGTGGAGTGTAGGGAGTTTATAAAAAATAGAAAATACACAAGTCCAATGCAAATAAATCACAAAAATCAGCAAGTACAGTTACTGTGATGGTTGTGCATGTCTGGTGCTACAATGACTGATCTAATTAGTCAAAAGTTGAGATTTGAGCCACGAATTCTAGCAGCTTAGCACACCATAGTCACAACCAAAGGTCCCTACCCCTAACTGAACAACACTTCTAACAAATTACAATAATCTTGAAATCAGAACACTAAAACCATCTAATTAATAGCATGTGACTGTTCTAGGCAGTTTTATCAAATTTTAACTTACATAATCTGTTTTAAACTACCACACACTCAAATCATGTACTAATATACACTAACACTAACTAAATGGATGTGTTTAGACTAATATTAACCTACCATGTTGTCAACCATGCTTGGTTATCACCAAATCCAAACACCCCTTTAAATTTCAGAAATCAAAATTAACACACCAATTGCTTACAAATCCTACCCAAACTGATTTTTAACTAACTACACATGCATATAACACTTAAACAAACATGAGCAAACAGAATAAATGAACAAATAGCAGATTTCTCACAAATTGCACAAAATCACACAAATTTCATGAAAATAAAATTATGGAAGGTTCAAGTCAAACCTTGGGCTGAGGCCATTTCCAAACTGATTGCTGAGCTTGTGAGAGATTGTAATCAAGTAGAGAGTGCCTGCTGTTGGAGTCCAAGTGGACCCAAGGCATAAAATGTCTTCAAAAAAATGGAAAATGTGAAAGATGCAATGGAGAGGACTTGTTTCTTAGTTTCCTGCACAAGCAAAGATAACAAGCAGCAAGTTCAAGTATCAAAAGGCCATAAGCTTGCAACTTATGGCTTTTGATACAGTAAGAGCTTAGTAAAAAATTGAAAAAAAACTGATTTTTGAAACTCCTTCTTGAAACACTTAAACTGTAAACATAATTGTGAAAACACAAATCTGAAAACCCAAGATTAAGTTCCACTTTCACTTTTGATACAATGTTTTTGCTAGGTTCAATTATTCTCGAAATCCGAATTGATCTTGGCTCTAAGTGGAATGATTTGTTCTTGGTTAATAAAAAGTGGTTGGTTTGTTTATCTATTTTAAACTAATTAACAATTAATTAAGCGTCTAAGAGTAAAATTAAAGACTTGAAAGTTTAAACTAAAAAGGCAAGTTAAAAGTAAATGCTTGAAAACTTAAAGATTATATTAGAGAAAAATAAGTGAACACTTAATAAAAACTAACACTTGGAAAACTTTGTAAAAATATGAATTTAATTGAAAAGTACTAAAAGAAAGTAAGAACGGAACAAAGCAAAACAAGTGAATCAGAATAACCCAAAAAATGGGTGTAATCGGAATGTATTTCGATCGAATGATCGGAATATGGAGGAAACTAGTGATCGGAATATGAGGAAAAGAGGGGCAATCGGAATACTTGAAAAACTTGTACAATCGGAATATGTGTAAAGGAGGCAATCGGAATAATGAAATGAGTGCTAATCGGAATACGGGTAAACTTACCGATCGGAATAATCAAAATCAAAACAATCGGAATATGCGATGTACAGTTTCAAATCGGAATAAGCCCAAATAAAGAACAATCGGAAAACCTAAACCCTTTTCCGATCGGGCGATCGGAATGAGGGTGGTGTGTACGGTCGGAATACTCGGTCGGAAAAGGGAATTACCCTTTCCGAAAACTATGCTAAACCGAAACTTAAGCAAGGGAAATAAGCTTATGGAATAAGCTAACTCCCAAACAAGCTCGAATTCAACAATAAGCGAATCAAATAAGCACTAAGAAAACTTTATCTAAGCTTAAATTAAATAATTTTTAAATCAAATCAATAAAAAGATGAACTTTTCATAAAAACTTTCAAAAGTAAATAAGCTAAATCAACAAATAAGCCAATAAGAACAAGGATCTTAAAGTTTATTCGTGTATAAACTTAAGGAAACATAAAAAGAAATCAACTTTTTAAGCACAAATCATTGATGAACAACACGGATCATACGAGATTTGTACCAAAATCAATCAAAATCAAAGAAAGGAAGGATGAGATTAAAGATTAAAAGGTAAAAACTTGAACTTGATTAATGAAAGATAATACAAAAGTTTGAATTTGAAAGAGAAAAAGATGGAATCTAGTGAGAGAAAGTTTAGAACTTTCTCTCTCTAAAACTAGAGAAATCCAAAGACTAAAAACTAACTAAGTGTCAATTTTTGTGAAGTAAAGTCCTATTTATAGGCAAGTCTTGTGGGCTTTGTGAATGGGCTTGGTTTTGGGCTTCTTTTCTTCTTCCTTCTTTAGTCTTCTCGTCTCTTTAAATAAACGTTTCCGACTTTGGATTTTGAGAAGTGTCGGTGAATAATTCCAACTCGTCTTATAATCTTTTATTTAATAGACTCGAGTTCTTCGACATATATGAATCTTCCATCTTTGGCTCTATTCTTCGATAAATCTTCAAATAGGCACAATGACTTCAAATCTATTGCATCTCTTGGACAGTAGACTTAGTCTTGAGTCTTTTTCCTCGATAAAACCCGTGTAATCCCATGTTTTCTTCAATATTCATCCGGTTGACTCTGAAAACACAATAAACACAAAAACCACGCATAATTCCAAACAAATGATATTAAATACGTGTTTTGGTCTTGTTTTAGCCAGAATTAAGTGGTAAAAGGATGGGTGTTTTCACACCTATCAACTTTCCTTAATCTGGGTTTCAAATTCGTGTATGAAAAACCATTTCTTACCAAACTTTTTGAAACAAGTACTTTTTTCTTTTTAAACAAAACTAATTTTTACCAAGGAAATAAATCATTACACTATAGAAAACAGATAAAAGGAACTCAGTATTATGCAATCTTAAAAACCTTTCATTGTCATTAATAAATTTTGAAAATTACATAGAAACTGGAACAAGTGAAATACATCTACAGGCGGATGTATTTATACTGGCTAGTAGAATAATCTAGAATACATAAAATGCTAAACCCTAATCACTAGAATTCCAGTTCTACCCTTGGACGAATTTGAAAGATGGTCAAATGATGCCATGTGCTTGATAGCTGTCATATGTTGATCTTGAGTCGTTCATTTGGTCATTTGGGACAAAGGAATTGATAAGAATCGTTGATGCTCTGCTGGATTCTCTTTTTACCATTTTTGAGCATACAGGGGAGCAAGGTGGGGCCACATGGGTCACGGGATGGGTAGGGTTTGTTGTGGGTTTTAATCAAAACCAAGTTAATTATCAATCTGGAAATATTTGGCCAATAACCCTTTGATTTGGTTAATATAGGATTAGGGTTCATCTCTTCATTAAACTGGGATTAAGGGGTTTTGATTTGGGTTAGGGGGTTTAAAAGTGTTTCCCACGTGTTTTGGTTTTTAAAAATGGGGGTTTGACTGGTTTGTTTGACCAAGTTGTTAAAACAAAAACCAGGTTTTATTATGGGTAGTTTGGACTGGTTGGGTAAAAATGGTGGGTTTGGGTTGTGTGTGTTTGGGCTCCAGCCGGGTTTGTTATGGATTTGGGTTTGGTTTCAACAAGTTTGCCCCCTGAACTTAATGGAAATGTGCACATCAAGTTTCCAGCCACAATATTTCCTTTTCTTTGTAAACAAGTTTGCACAAGTTGTCATTTAAGGCACCAATATATTGCAAACTTTCTACAAGGACCATAAATGCAATATCTTCATTCTTCAAGGGCATTAGATGACAAAACATGAATCTTCAAGGACCATAGTTGTTCAATCTTGATTCTTCAAGGGTAAAAAGTGACAACTTGCAAAACTTGAGGGACCAATCTTGCAACTTCTTCAAACTTCAAGGGTATTTTTGTAAATTCCATTCTTGGGCCCGGTTATTTGTGCGACTTCGTTTCCCGTGTTCGTTTTTGCTTCATTCTTGTGATCTTTTGTTGATTTCACGATATTCGTACCTAAAATACACAATGAACAAACACAGGCATATATTTGGGTATTTTGACGATATTTTAAGCGTTTTAAGCCCGATTTAGACGATGAGACTATGTATAATTACAGTCTTATCAGGGTGTTACTCTTGAGCTAGGAAACATTGAGGACAATGTTTGGTTTTAGCATGGGGAGTCAATCGATATAATCGCTTGCAATTGCTTTTGTCCTGTCTTAACGTAATCGTTTTTCTCGTTTTTCATAAAAATGTTAAAATTTTAGTGTATTTTGTGTTTAATAATAAAGAAAATAAGTGTTCTTGACACAAATGTAAGCTTTCCATTGGTGAAAATAAAAATAGTTTTTGACTCGACTCGGTTTTTACCTTAGCTCATTCCTTAACGTGTTTAAATCAAGTTTTGCTAGACTTTTATATAGGGAACTTTAAAACGCTAAAGTCTTAACTCCGGGTTTAAGAACGAGAACTTTTCGCAAGTTCCTATAATTGATCCTAGAAAGTCGTTTATCAAGGGAACTTTAAAATGCAAATTTTAAACTTGAAAAAGTCTAAGAAGACGCAAGATCCTATAGATGACTTAAAAACCCAAAACATTGATTTAATAGGCTAAGTGTCCATTAGTCTCGTATTTTTGAGATTTTACAATATGGAGAACAAGAGATGAAAAAGTTTAATCATAAGTTTTTGAGGTTAGTTCTTCCTTGTCTAAGTATTTTTGTGTTTGATTTAATCTCCTCGTATTTATTTTTCACGCTTGAATAATTAATTGCTTAATAAATGAATTTTTTAGCGGTTTATGCTTAATATCTTAACTCGTAACTCCTTATTTTTCTTCCCTTGTAATTAAAGTGAGAACACATTGAGGGTGTCAGCGTCATGGACTTTTTGATCATGGGATTGGGGAAATTTGGCTTACTATATATATCATAATAATAAGAAGAATAAATAAAAAGGTGTTCTCTATGAGCCTTCGGGTGGGAGTTATGTAGCACTAACCTTGTCATTAGATCCTTAGGGTGTATGGCATGGTAACATGTTTAATAAATATTGCTTCATCATCATGAGCCTTAAGGTGGAATGGTGAATGTCAATTCCCTTGTTTATGTCCAAGGAGCCTTCAGGTGTGGAATATAGATAAGGAGCACTTTTACATCTTAAAGAGCCTCAAGGTGTATGATGTAATTGTTGCTAACTCCATTAATAAGGTCAAAATTGACTTTGGAGGAATTATTGGTACTTTAAGTAGACCTATTAGCCAAATTTCGGAACGGCGATTTATCCCTCAAATCGTGTTAAGTTATCCTTGATATGGGCTTTCTTTAGTGACAACGGTTTTTGAAGTCGAGGTTAGGTTTTAAGTGTTGGGTTTACACCATTTTTGCCTTCATTTTTGGACTAATAAATATCAAATAAGTCAAATGAGCCTTTGGGTGAATGACAATATTTAAAATCTAGAGATGCAATTAGGAATAAAAGGAGTTTGAGTTTAACACAAATTACTTGTATAAGTGGTCTTAACATTAGGACTTATGATTGACAATGATCTTGTTTTTAAACTTGGCATGGAAGAGCGAAAAGTCGAGGACGATGAATCTTATTGAGTTTTATGATCCTAAAAGTTATTTTTCAAATAATGAAAGCAATACATTATGTCTTTGCAAAATAAAGTTGAATAAAAGTGTAGTTAGTGCTTTATTTTATCATTGCGTGAGGACACGGCAATTGCTTAGCAAGGAGGAGTTTGATATGAGTGAATTTACTCATATCAATTGTATCATTAAATGGAAAATAAGTGCATAAAACCTATGAAAATGGTATTGTATATGTGTGCTTCTTGTTTCATGTGTGTAGGTACCCAATGTAACACCCGTGAAAGTGCCGTATGATGCTAAGTTATTGTCTCAAGAGCTGTTCAGTATGAGCATCTCTCTTAAGTTGTGACTCACTTGTGGATGTGATATCCCGAGCCCAACGTCATTTATTTAATCCTATTTTACATATATTTTTGAAATTTTTAAGCATTTTTATCGTGGATTTATTTGACGGTTTAAGTTGAAACCAACGTTTGCGGTCGTAATTTACGTTTGATGATTTAAGAAGAACCGATGACGACTACGATACCGACGGATGCCCAAAATTTACATTTTATTATCGATTGATCGATATTTGAGTTTTTCGAGATTTTATTTTTATTACGTGTTAAGTCGAGTCGGAACCATGTGTATATTCGTTTTGTGTGCGTTTGAACCATTTAAAAGTATTTTCAAGTGTTCGGGGCGAAACCCGACTTCCGTAAAGTTTTAAACCGACTACTAGTCAATCCCGTAAACATTTGAGAGTCGTTTTCACTTAAGGCCAAAAGATTAGCCAAATTGCACCTTGGTCCCTCCATACTTTTACAAAACACCTAAACTAAAAACACACAACCAAACACACCACAAAATTTTCACCATTTCCCTCTCCTCTCTCCCATGGCCGTCGGCCATCATCACCACCACCACCATACTCCATTTTTTTTGTGTTTTGATCAAAACCAATTAAAGACCACCTTTCCTAATTACTTTGTAAGTGTTTTTCCAATGTTTAATCCAACATGCATCCATTGATTTTTCTTCCAAAAATTTGTGATTTTTCAAAAACGGGTTTTGATCTAATTAAACCATACACATGTTTAATTCATGTGTATATAATGTTAATTCACCTATAAAACAAGATGGGGGTTATGATTTGTGTCTTCCACAGCCCCTAAAAGCCACGAAATGTGGGGGGTTTTTGGGTGTGTTCAAGGTGTTTGATGAAATGTCATGGGTTTGTGTTTATAATGATGTTTTGGGTGTGTTTGAATGGGTTAAACACATTGCATGTTTGTTTTATGATTTTGGTTTTATGAGGTTGATGATCAATAGGGGTTAGGGACTGAAAATAGTGTTTGGTTATGATTGGGAATGCTTAGGATGAAGCCTAGTAATGATTAATGGGTTTGAAAACAAGTGTAAGTGTGATTTTGGTATGGTTAAATTTAGGCAGAAAGTTTAAGACATTTTCATAAAAATAATTTTTCCTACAGGTCTAGATAGTTAGATGTAGTTATGGAGTGTCTTCTTAGCTTTAATTTGGTATAAGGTAGAGCTCGTGACTCCAAACGAGCCAAAAGTTATGAGGTTTTAAAGATCGTGTACCGGGAGACGAGAACTTTCATAATCCGAATTTATGTTTAGTTTTAGTCAAATCCCGAGGACCACAAGTATGAATTGGTAAAAGGTCAAAGGTCAAATTTTGGTCACAAACCTGTGTAATTGAGTCTATAAGTGGACTTAGGAGTCAAAGAGGTCAAAGGTGCATTTCAAATAGGTCAAAGAAGTCCAAGTTGGTCGAAGTACAATTTCAGTCCGAAAAATGTAGGTTTAGTAATGTGTTGAGTAACGGGTCGTAAAAGCGAAAAATTTTAATGGGATTAAAAATGGGTTTTCTACAGGTCTTAAGGTATTTTTGAGAATTTTCTAAATTTTTATAACAAGGATAAAGTCTAGTAAAACAACCCATACTTTTGGTAAGTATCGGCGAAGTCGTGAAATGGATAGTAACTTTAATTACGTAGGTAAATGGTATAGGTCTAGTAACAACTACTTGTTTGATTTTGGCGTGAGTTTTCATAAGCATTGAGTGTGTTTGCATTTGCGTGTGTTTAGTACAATAATGTACGCGGAGTATTGATTTGATTTACGTACCTTGATTTTTAGGTCAAGTGTTTGATTTTCCCGGGCATCCACGTCGTCGGTGACATTTCTCGTTACGTCTTCGCTAGAACCACTACTACTACGCAAGGTGAGTCTATAGCCTCGCTCTTTACTTTATTCAAATGTTTTTAACCCGCGAGGGGGATACATGCTATTTAAATGAAAATGAACATAAGGCTTGAATGATTGTTGGACCCGAATGTTGCCTCGAAATTGTGTTGAGTACCTAGTTGCAAAAGTCCCTAAATTCATGAACTATTAACTATTGTCTTGCCCTCAAGAAGGGGGAAATAGCCGCTTATACAATTTGTAGTACTACGGGGCTAACGACCCAATGCTAGCCGAGAAGCTGTACGTTGAGTAAGTTCTGCGGTAGATTATCTTGTATGAGAGATAAGGTATAATTGCAACTGATGCCTTTAGAAGGGGCACTGGTTTCATCTGAATCACGCCGGTAATTATTACGCGGGTGATTGAGTTAACGGATTAGTGTCATGAGCTTAAACACAATTGTCATAACCTTGAAAATAGATTGTGAGTACGACAATGCTATTGAATGATCATGATTGGTTTTAATACTTATGTTCAACTGATGTTTTGATAAACCTATAGATTCGCTCAACCTTTGTGTTGACAATTTTAAGCATGTGTTTCAGGTAACCAAGATTGATAGCAGCGGAGCATGCGAGGATGGAAGTTGTGGTGGCTTGGCGGTCTACTTTGTTTTCCTCCCTTTTTGCACTTAAAAATTTTATACTATGTCATGTGAATGAAAATGTATTTTTGGGTTGAGATTCAGTGGGGACCTAAACGCAAACTCTGTATTGTATTCTTTTGGGGTTTGGAAAACAGTAGACATGTACATTTTAACTATGTTTAAATTATGTCAAGACTTTTACGTCTTTTGAGTCGTTTGATATATCTTGTGTGCGATGATAACTATGTAGCACCCAAATGTTGTAGTTCCGCTGCGCATAGCATTCGTGGGGGTGTTACAGATTGGTATCAGAGCCATGAGTTATAGAGAACTAGGTCATTTTGAAAAATCCTAAACTATAACTTTTGGTGTCGTAAGAAATTGTCCAAGCACACAACTATCCAGCATGGCTCCGGTAAGAATTCTTTAGCATTGCTTTATATTTTAGATGTATCCCTCGAAATTGATATGAATTCCCTAAGTATTTAGTAAGTAAATACTTTGAGATATATATTGAGATATATTGTTTTGTACGTTGAGTACTTATCATCGTAATTTGCAAATTCTTGTAAGATTATCTTATAGGTTGCATGTATTTGGCATAACGGGCTACATTGCATTACATGGCAACACTGCGTTGTAATCCTACGTGTATGTAGGAATGATTGTATGTATAAGTATGTATATACTATGATATTTAAAGGCATTGCACGCGAAGCAATGGTCCTCGTGTGGTTATCGTACATTTAAAATGCGGTTTTGTTGAGAATTCGGGCTTACCGCTAATTATCAATCTTGATAATTAATTTATTGTTCGAATAACCGAGTGTGAACCTCGTTTGATATTCTAGATACGTAAAGGATGCTTCGTAACATATTTTATATCGACTAGGTTGATCTCGATTGTCGTTATCGCACCGTGATGTGTCATTGTGGACATTTTCTTTTGAAACGTAATTTACTTACGTATTACTTTATTTTCTTTATTCCTTATGGGTTTGATATGATAGTTGGCGTAACTATAATATAGACGAAGTATAATCAACGATGTGTACATCGTAGCGACGAATTACATATGTGTGTTATAAAACGTGGTTGAGGCGTGTCGCCATTTAATCATTGTTTACTATTCTACTTGAATTTTAAGATGTGTTTTAAAATAGACTAGCGTTGTGATCAAGCGTGATAACTTGGAATTTGGTTGGTTTTTGTGCTAATTTTGTGGAGTATAATTTCGAGACTCATCCGAGGCCGATAACAACACTTAGTTGACATACGTATTCTAGCTTTGTTTATTTCATTTTGTTTTTGTTGTTTCATTATTTTGAATTCGAATACATGACGGGGTCCGGCATTTGTGTGAGTTAAATAAGCATAAAACTTTGTTGATTGAATGATTTAAACATAAAGTGTTTTACATATTTAATATTTGGTGAATGAAACTTTTGGATAAAAATGACGTATGATGTGTCTTATAACAAGTAAAATTCGTGTAGAGAATAAATGGACATTGTGAAATTATTTTTTTTTTCTTCTTTCAACCTTGGTTGGTAAATCGTAATAAGTAATTTTTATTACTCGTAAAATCCTTGTTTTCATATATTAAAATTTGATACTAAAAGATTGTGATGGACTTGTTAAGAATTTGTTTAAATTAATTTGAAAAAGGAGTTTATAATAAAATTTGCGATATGACTATTGAGTACATGTAGCTTCGAATTTAGTATGAATTAATTTTCGGGTCAATGTAGTCAACTTTTGACGTATCTTGTAATATAAAACATGAGTATAAGATGTGGGCATGTGTTTTGGAGCTAGAAACTTTGTAAAATTGGTTTTATTTTAAAACATAAGGTTGTGTTTACGTATGCATTGGTGTAAACTAGAACGCGTTACTTGTGGTAGTGAATAAAATGGGATAAAATCGGAATATACACTATAAGTGAGAAATTATAATGCTTCAAATAAATTTTTAAAAAAAAAAAAAAAAAAAAAAAAAAAAAACATTGATGGAACGTCATTTGAAATCATTTGTTTGTCAAATTGTCGTTATAGAGAATCAATATGTGTAATTCGTTGATGCTTGTTTAAAATCGTTTGAAAAATCTTTTGTTTTATTCCGCGACGAGATGTGTTAATTTTAAAATCATTTGATAATGGGCTAAGGATTAAAAGTTGAATTTTATATATTTTAAAATTATTGAGATAAGCATTTTGATTGTTTATTATATTATTATTATTGAGATTTAAGTCTCGACTAAAATCAGTAAGTATCCGAGATAATACCACGTGAAACCTCTTTATCATTTGAGTCGAATTAGCGAATATGATTTAACAAAACAGTTTTGGGGAAAACATGTGTGTAATAAAAGTCAAAGGTTGATTTTAAGAGTTAATTGGACTAGTTTGAGTCATGTTGGATACGTGTATATTTGTGATAATATAAGTCGTAATAATAAAAACGTAGAACTTGGAAAATTCTTACTACGTATGTTTTTGGTACTTAAGATATGAACATTAATGAGGTTTTGACACAAGTATGAAGATTTTCAAACCTAATGATTTGTCAATTATGATAACCGAGTCACCGCATCTACTAATGTTAATAATTTCCGAGTGATTGAAATTTTTCCAGAAATGAAAGCGTTGTAAAGATTGGAAAATGAAAGGTATAAATACTTTAATGGCGTAACACAAATTAAAAATGTGTAAATGCTCGATTTTACAATGTACAAGGTAACACAAATTATAATACACTAATGGATTACCCAACGAACGAATATTTGTATTATTTTCTTAATATGTATATATAATGTTTTGAGTCACGATGGTTCGATCGTCCGACATCCCTTCTTTGATTTTGTGAGTCTGTATCTAAACATGAGTCGTCATGTGATTGTTCATCTTAATATTGTCTATGGTATGAAACCAATATTATTATATTTATTTTTGTGTCGCTACTTCGCTAGTACTTGATGATGAGGGTATGTCACCCGGTGTATTTTGTCATGATCATGGACGCCGTAACTTTCTTCTTTCGGTTAATGGAACCTAAAAATTATGTATTTACTTGAATGATGCTATAAATCCTCATTAAAGTGGTTGTTTAATTATATTTAACAAAAGCGAGGAGGCGAAGCCGCTTTACCAAATTGTAGAGGTGAAAGAACTCGATCTTCCTGGTGAAATTGTTTATATTCGACAGAGTGATTATTCTCCTCTCCCCGTATACCCTTGGTGGAATGCGTGTGCAACTCGAGACGATGGGAAGTGTGATCGTTGTTTTATTTTTGACGCTTGTGTTGATATTCAACTTTCACTCCATGTATTCGTAGATCGCTGTTGTTATCCTGAGACTTTTGTCATATATTTGAAGTATTTTCATTTCTAATGTAGTTAATTTCCGTTGACAATTATATTGCTCGTTTACCTCGTTCGATCTCATTGATCTTAATTTTATTACTTGTTGTGCTTGCAATGATCTTTAATCATGAACCACCTTACCGTTATTTTGTGAATAGTCTATTGTGAAAATAGGTATGAGTGTGTCAAATGTTTTGGTGAACCAAATGCAAATGGTGTCGATTTCTTTATTTAATTATTTATTTATTTTCCTCACAAAAAGGCAAAGTAAAAGTATGTTTCCAAAGTGGACGAAAAATGTTTGATGTGTTTCTTAAAACGACGGTAGCAATATTTTCCCATTTCAAATTTCATTTCAAATGATTTAATTATTTTGAAGGCTAGGTCGAAAACTTCCATAGTCGTGTTTGGTATGTAATAATAATGTTTGTGTTGTCACTCGATCCTCAATTATGCACAGCTTAGCTAACTATGCATAATTCGGGAAGAGTCCTGTTTTGTTGGTTGTTGTTGCTTGATCCTCAAGTATGCATGATCTAGCTAATTATGCATAGTTTAGGAAGGGCACTATCGTGTCAAACAAATTGGTCATCTTGAAACTTGTAGTGTTTTGATAAATGTTTGGATGAGAACGTTTTTAAAAATGGTGGATCCTTATGCAAGTAATCGTATTTTCTTTGATTCCTAAAGACAATTTTTGAATTTTTCTTGTATTCCTTGAAATCTTTTCTTTCGTTTGGTGTTGACTTAGTAAGTCACTGCGACCGAGTAATTTTGGAAAATGTTTTTATGAGTTGTGTGTAACGTGCGAATTTCATCGGAATCGCTAGGGTGTTGATGTAATACCAAAGGGGCTTGTACCGACACTGAGAAGAAATTTTAAACAAGAATAGAAGACTGCCAAAGTAGAGGAAAACCGAGTTTGAATAACTCTAAGTGAAATGACGAAGACTTCTCCTACATCAAATGTATCGTACCTTATATATTTTCTTTCTTGTTCTTTTGATATGTTTAAACGACACGCGATAAACTGTTGAAGTTTACCAACTGTGCATCGGTAATTAGAAGACAATTCCATTGTCGTTTTCGCTTATTTAAGTGAGGAATCCTCTTTGCTTGACTCAACCATCCTTGATTATCGATGGTTAAACGATAGATATCCCTAGTTGATGTTTTTGTGGTAAACCCTTGCCTTTTATGTATTTATGTGTTAAGAGATATGGTTGAGTGATCGTAAGTTGTGAGAACTTGAGACGACATTGTCCAATGAAGTCCGATCATGGAGAACACGTGCCATGTAATATATTTCTTTTTTTTTATATTTAACTGTGAACGGTGATGCTTGTTGA
Organism: Glebionis coronaria; assembly: GCA_025667525.1. Taxonomy (NCBI): domain Eukaryota; kingdom Viridiplantae; phylum Streptophyta; class Magnoliopsida; order Asterales; family Asteraceae; genus Glebionis; species Glebionis coronaria. The sequence goes on along the minus strand of CM046881.1, from coordinate 173,348,285 downwards.
GATTTTGACCACGTTTGGGACGGAAGTGAGATGGTGTTCTTGTAATATCTTTTGGGTATGGATCCGTGTGTGAGCACCCTGCGATGACGTATGTATGTATTTTATTTTATTTTATTTTATTTTCTTTTTGGATATGCATCCATAGCTAGCAAGCTGTGAACCTTCCTAAACTTGCAATTTTCTTTCGGCTGGACTCATCCGAGAAATATGTCGAATATTCTTATTTTATCATGGCTTGGCTGATTAGCAAGCATGAGTTAACTTGAATGAACTTATTTTACTTGGCATGGTTTGGCTATGTTGCAAACATGTCGTAATGTGATTGTATGTGTTTCATAATGGCTTTTGTATTTGGTTGGATTGTGACGTTTTCGAGAGAGTTATGTATGCGTCGGATGATTTCCGTATCAATGAATTCGTTTTTGACAAACTAGGTTTGTATGTACCTAACATTGCGACAAGGTGATTTTGTACGACTAGTATTAATTACTTCGTCTTGTATATTTTGAACGTTTTCGATAGGGGTTATGTGTGACCGCTATAGACTCACGAAGACGTGCGATTTTATTTTGTGAGTAGTTGTTTTATGAGATGATGAACCAAGTGAAAGGACGATTCGAACGTTGGAAGACGTGTTCCGAGCGTGTGTGATTGATTTTGGTAGCTGTTGAGATCGACCATTGCCGTTGGTAGTACCTTTGTACAACGACATTTATCATGTTAACCGTGAAGCTGCAACATTTGAAGAATTATGTTGATGAAAATGTAGATCACCAGTTGAGTGGAATGAAGTAGGAAAAAGTCAGTTGAATGGACTTGAAATGATTCGAGAGGCTACGGAAGAGATAGTGTAGATTAAGAATTATATGCTAACCGCGAGAAGCTGTGGAAAGAGATGTGTTGATACCCGTGGGAAGAATTTAGGGAAATTGAAGTGGAGATCATGGATCAAGATGGTAAGAGATTGAAGCAAGGCATAATACCCATGGTAAAGGTGTGATAGAACCCGAGACGTGAACCGAAGTCCACGTCGGAATGTGGAGACCTCTTTAGGAAGTAGTACCATCATCTTGCCAGTAGTACGAAATGCGAGTATAAGAACCGGAGAGCGCCGGGACGTCGCTCCCTTAAGGAGGGGAGGATGTAACACTCGTGAAAGTGCCGTATGATGCTAAGTTATTGTCTCAAGAGCTGTTCAGTATGAGCATCTCTCTTAAGTTGTGACTCACTTGTGGATGTGATATCCCGAGCCCAACGTCATTTATTTAATCCTATTTTACGTATATTTTTGAAATTTTTAAGCATTTTTATCGTGGATTTATTTGACGGTTTAAGTTGAAACCAACGTTTGTGGTCGTAATTTAACGTTTGACGATTTAAGAAGAACCGATGACGACTACGATACCGACGGATGCCCAAAATTTACATTTTATTATCGATTGATCGATATTTGAGTTTTTCGAGATTTTATTTTTATTACGTGTTAAGTCGAGTCGGAACCATGTGTATATTCGTTTTGTGTGCGTTTGAACCATTTAAAAGTATTTTCAAGTGTTCGGGGCGAAACCCGACTTCCGTAAAGTTTTAAACCGACTACTAGTCAATCCCGTAAACATTTGAGAGTCGTTTTCACTTAAGGCCAAAAGATTAGCCAAATTGCACCTTGGTCCCTCCATACTTTTACAAAACACCTAAACTAAAAACACACAACCAAACACACCACAAAATTTTCACCATTTCCCTCTCCTCTCTCCCATGGCCGTCGGCCATCATCACCACCACCACCATACTCCATTTTTTTTGTGTTTTGATCAAAACCAATTAAAGACCACCTTTCCTAATTACTTTGTAAGTGTTTTTCCAATGTTTAATCCAACATGCATCCATTGATTTTTCTTCCAAAAATTTGTGATTTTTCAAAAACGGGTTTTGATCTAATTAAACCATACACATGTTTAATTCATGTGTATATAATGTTAATTCACCTATAAAACAAGATGGGGGTTATGATTTGTGTCTTCCACAGCCCCTAAAAGCCACGAAATGTGGGGGGTTTTGGGTTTGTTCAAGGTGTTTGATGAAATGTCATGGGTTTGTGTTTATAATGATGTTTTGGGTGTGTTTGAATGGGTTAAACACATTGCATGTTTGTTTTATGATTTTGGTTTTATGAGGTTGATGATCAATAGGGGTTAGGGACTGAAAATAGTGTTTGGTTATGATTGGGAATGCTTAGGATGAAGCCTAGTAATGATTAATGGGTTTGAAAACAAGTGTAAGTGTGATTTTGGTATGGTTAAATTTAGGCAGAAAGTTTAAGACATTTTCATAAAAATAATTTTTCCTACAGGTCTAGATAGTTAGATGTAGTTATGTAGTGTCTTCTTAGCTTTAATTTGGTATAAGGTAGAGCTCGTGACTCCAAACGAGCCAAAAGTTATGAGGTTTTAAAGATCGTGTACCGGGAGACGAGAACTTTCATAATCCGAATTTATGTTTAGTTTTAGTCAAATCCCGAGGACCACAAGTATGAATTGGTAAAAGGTCAAAGGTCAAATTTTGGTCACAAACCTGTGTAATTGAGTCTATAAGTGGACTTAGGAGTCAAAGAGGTCAAAGGTGCATTTCAAATAGGTCAAAGAAGTCCAAGTTGGTCGAAGTACAATTTCAGTCCGAAAAATGTAGGTTTAGTAATGTGTTGAGTAACGGGTCGTAAAAGCGAAAACTTTTAATGGGATTAAAAATGGGTTTTCTACAGGTCTTAAGGTATTTTTGAGAATTTTCTAAATTTTTATAACAAGGGTAAAGTCTAGTAAAACAACCCATACTTTTGGTAAGTATCGACGAAGTCGTGAAATGGATAGTAACTTTAATTACGTAGGTAAATGGTATAGGTCTAGTAACAACTACTTGTTTGATTTTGGCGTGAGTTTTCATAAGCATTGAGTGTGTTTGCATTTGCGTGTGTTTAGTACAATAATGTACGCGGAGTATTGATTTGATTTACGTACCTTGATTTTTAGGTCAAGTGTTTGATTTTCCCGGGCATCCACGTCGTCGGTGACATTTCTCGTTACGTCTTCGCTAGAACCACTACTACTACGCAAGGTGAGTCTATAGCCTCGCTCTTTACTTTATTCAAATGTTTTTAACCCGCGAGGGGGATACATGCTATTTAAATGAAAATGAACATAAGGCTTGAATGATTGTTGGACCCGAATGTTGCCTCGAAATTGTGTTGAGTACCTAGTTGCAAAAGTCCCTAAATTCATGAACTATTAACTATTGTCTTGCCCTCAAGAAGGGGGAAATAGCCGCTTATACAATTTGTAGTACTACGGGGCTAACGACCCAATGCTAGCCGAGAAGCTGTACGTTGAGTAAGTTCTGCGGTAGATTATCTTGTATGAGAGATAAGGTATAATTGCAACTGATGCCTTTCGAAGGGGCACTGGTTTCATTTGAATCACGCGGTAATTATTACGCGGGTGATTGAGTTAACGGATTAGTGTCATGAGCTTAAACACAATTGTCATAACCTTGAAAATAGATTGTGAGTACGACAATGCTATTGAATGATCATGATTGGTTTTAATACTTATGTTCAACTGATGTTTTGATAAACCTATAGATTCGCTCAACCTTTGTGTTGACAATTTTAAGCATGTGTTTCAGGTAACCAAGATTGATAGCAGCGGAGCATGCGAGGATGGAAGTTGTGGTGGCTTGGCGGTCTACTTTGTTTTCCTCCCTTTTTGCACTTAAAAATTTTATACTATGTCATGTGAATGAAAATGTATTTTTGGGTTGAGATTCAGTGGGGACCTAAATGCAAACTCTGTATTGTATTCTTTTGGGGTTTGGAAAACAGTAGACATGTACATTTTAACTATGTTTAAATTATGTCAAGACTTTTACGTCTTTTGAGTCGTTTGATATATCTTGTGTGCGATGATAACTGTGTAGCACCCAAATGTTGTAGTTCCGCTGCGCATAGCATTCGTGGGGGTGTTACACCCAAGATCACGAAAACCGGCAAAAACGACACGAGACTGAAGACAATTTCAAGAAGCCAAAAATCAAGTTCGTTTTCGAGGATTAAAGTTTAACAAAGGTTAATGGGCTTTGGTGGGACCCGCATTTGGCTAATGGGACTTAAAGCCCATATATAGAATAAATGAGTTAGTATCTTGTAAAAAGCCCAATCCAAATTAAAGCCCAAGATATAAAATGAAACGGATGTATTAAGTCAATGGATCCAATCCCATTTACCAACATTTTACATGAGACGTGGGGAAATTTATTAATGTTCTCAAAGCCCATTAGGGTAAAAACTTATGATCGGTGGAAGATATATAAAGTATATATCTTTTCACTTATTTGGTCAACCTTCTTTTCGATACAAACAAAGCAACGAAGTAAAGAGAGAGAAAGAAATGCAGAGAGATATTCACGACCACCAAGAACTCAAACCCTAGATCTCAAATTGGGGCTTTCTTATATACCAGTGATGTGAGCCTCACGCGCCCTAAATAAACCCCAAGAAAATAGGGATGTAGAAGATGGTATCCTAGGGTCAACGTGGCAGTCAAGATGAGTCATACCCCCTCTATGATTCATGGATTTCATCACCACCAATCATTGCACCAATGATTGCCTACCACCTCAGCTTCAAACTAACACAACTAGCACAAATCCCTTCCAGCCTGGCGATCCGAGTGAAACAAGGGCCATTCTCAGCCCTTGATCAAGAAAGAGAAGAAAAATAGAAGATTTAATGGCCAAGATTGATTTTCTGCTCAACAACCACCTCAAGAAGGCCTTGGGGTTTTCCTATAAAAACCTCCAAAAAATAGTGTAATCGCATCCTTTTCTTTCTTTAGCTGTTATAATGTCAATTTATTTTTAGATTATTGTATTTTCTTTTCTTAGTATTGTAACAGATTTTATGGAATTCTAAAATTTATTTTGAGTTCAATCTGTTCTTGCATTTTAATTTCTGTCAAAACTTATACAGTTTTATTTTATCTACATTAAATTGATTATTGTATAAGTGTTTATTTGATTAAGCTGAAATAATAGCTTTAATTAAATAATTAAAGAGAGATAAGGGAACAATAAATTTAACCCACTGGTTAAATTAAAAATAAACTGGTTCGAGATGATAAAGTGATTGGTTCGAGATGATAGAGCGGTGGTTCGAGATGGTGTCAAACAAAGGTGGTGTCGTTTCGGCTTGAAAGAACGCTCAACGCGTTCTTCTACATCAAATGATCTACAAACAAGGTTAAGGCTTATTTAGTTTTGCTAGTTATTATTCAAGTGTTTATGTTTGACTGGATGATTGAGTGAGTTTTTATGCTAATTTTTAAGTTCACTTTAATTTTGTTTTAATAAATCTGCTAAGTTAGTTTAAGCTTTGTTCTCGTTTAACTTTTACTTTGAGTTTTTGATCTATACTTGCTGATTTAATCATTTAACTGTTAAGATGAATTTTATAAGTTCGAATCTGGTATGATAGAAGATTAAAGGTTGCTGATATTGTGTTATGCAAGTTTTACGTCTGCTTGATGATATAGTAGTGTTATTTAAGCTGATTTGAGTTCTTGGTTGAAGTTTGCTGATAATTTCTAAGTCTGAATAAGTATAAGTTTCAGTTAGGAGTATTTTTGTTTGTATGATTTTAGATTTATGTTGAGTATAATCTGTATAAGATTTATGAACTTGAATGATTGAACCTGTTTTTACAAAAGGATGTATGATTTCAGCTTTTGGTTAAGACCTGTTTATCACTATGTTAATTTTTTATTCTGTTGATTTGCTGTCTTTATTTGCTGATTTGGATCAGCTCTTTTGTTGGTACTGATCTTGTGTGCTGCATAATACCGATTTCATTGCTTAGATATGTTGCTGTTAGAATGTTTAATCTACTTATTTACCTAGAATATCAGATTTGGATTTAAAAGTTTTAAGTTTCTTTTGATAAGGTTTTGAAAACTGATCATTTTGTTACTGATAAATGTGAGATTGATTGTTGTTTTAAATAGTCTACATACTACTGATATTTTATCAGTCCAAACGATTTGTTTGGAATACTGTAAAATAATTAATCTATCACATATTCTCATTTGCTCAAAATAATAAATATCCAAAAAGTCCTTCCTAGGACTCGAACTTGCGACCTCTAGTTCCACAGCCTAACGCACTAACCATTGAGCTACATGCTCATTTTATTCTATAATCTGTTTCAGAATTTTTTATACTATCTTTATTTCAATGATTTTTGGTGAAAATAAATTGTTTATTTTGTTTTTATAACTTTAAGAAATTTTATAAAATAGTTTTATTAAACTTTATTAAAATATTGATTAAACATAATTTAAAAATAAAAAATAAAAATAAATAAATAAATAAATAAATATATTTTACTACTTTTAAAATTTTAAATAGTTTTAAAATTGTTTTTAATTAATTTAGTTTTAAATAAATTTTGTTTTAAATAGAATTAGTTTAAATATAAATTTGTTTAGATAATTGTTTCATTTAAAAAGTAAAAAGTAAAAGTAAAGTTTTAATATAATATAGATTTAAAAATTTGTCTTTTAAATTTTAAGTCGGGATACGATTCATGCACTTTAGGTTAAAAATTTGTAGAATTAATTTAGATAAAAACCGAAATCCAATTCAAATCAATTGTCCAATTCAAAGCGAACGTCTCAAATTCATAAGTTCCTTGTGTACAACGAACCGGGATAACTCTTGTGTTTAATTGATTCGTCTTCAACTTATTTATGGATTATTACCTTTTCCTAAAGGTAATTTCCTAAATTCGCTCTATAACGTATTTAATTAAAATTCATCGACATTTCCCAATACATCAGATGGCGAGATTGAAATATTTGATATGGTAAATACCGATCTATTTTTGGTGATTGAGTTGAATACCATGATTCTACAATTAGGTTATATATGTGAGTTAGAGCCCTTGTATTATACGTGGTAATTATGTAAGACCATTGAGTAGTCTACATGACGGTTTGTATGGCTAGGGATGTGAAGATGACTTCCTTGTCTCGCTACCATTGTTAGATTTTTAAAGTTGATTGACATGTTTATAAAGCACGGTTTTACTATTGTACACGCTTTTAAAAGAACACCACCACTAAAGTTGAGGGCAACAATAGCTTGTTAGCATACCTACAAAGCTGTTTTTGGTTAGTATAGGTTAACTAAATTCAATATTTAATGGAAAAAGGGTGTTGATAACGGTGGTAAAATGGGTAGTCAACCTGTTGGACAAAACTTTTAATAAATTCCTAAGGCTTCTATTACTATACCTACAAAGAGAGTCTCTACTGTTAGTAAACCTTCTAAATCGATTTCGAGTAAGCCTTCAAAAGCTGGGGATGCTCCTTCGTCGTCTAAACCTGCTCAGACTCTTAAGAGTGTATGTTTTTCCATCTGATGATTTTGATCCTTTGGAATATTCGAATAAAGAGGAGTCTGAAAACATTTATTATGAATATACAAACTTGGTATACAACAACAAATACGAGGTCTCTAAAGATCTTGATAGTATCAAGACGTACTTTTTATTGATTTCATTTTCTCGTGTTTATCTCTAGTAATTTATTTTGTAATTCATTTCTAGAGGTGTAACTGTGTATGGCATGTCATACATACAGGTTTTGGTGTTTATTAAGTATTTTTGCTTGAGGTTAATATGGTGTTTCAACCACATTCCATCTGCACTTTAATGTTTTTTTGTGTAATAAATTTATCGAGGTTTTAAGGCCATTTTACCAAAAAACAATAGAATAAATCACTGAGCCTAGTACTGATACATTTGATTTGAATATGATAAAATGTTGTTGTTGACATGTCATGATTCTAGTACACCTGTTAAGGATTTTGTTTGTGAATCTCATACAACTAGTTCCTTTCCTGAACATGATGGTTGTACACCTTATAGGTATATGGCTCATTGTATTTTAACCCCTCCTAATGATGGTTTTATCATCACATATACATAATTGAGTTGTGTACAAGGAGTTGAGACACAAGACCCTGTTCTTCCAACAATATTGTCACAGTTTAGTGAGATAAACCTTAGTTTTATCTTAAAAGAACCAAATCCTAACCAGATGATAGAAGATGTAATAAGGAAATTATCATTTGATGAAGCAGGTTAAGTAAATGGAGATGATGGTTTTGGTGATTCTGCATGTACTATTACGGACATTTTTGGTTTAATTCAAGACATTATCATTTGATGGAGCAGAAGAAGAATATGGAGAGGATGGCTTTGGTGATGTTTCATGTAGTGGTATAGACACTTTTAGGTTAAGTCATGATGAGTCTTTTGAAGTTGATGACTTGGACTTAAACGCATACCTAAATATTCCCTAAAGTGAAACACAAGAAGAGGTTTTCGTTTATGATATTCTTAATGACCATATTATCAATGTATATGACACACATGGTAATTTAGCACAAGCAGTTAATGTTGTTAGACTTGAGGATACGATTCTAGAATAGTTTGTAGAAGAGTTTATGGTTGAGGGAATAGTTAAGGATGATGTAGATGATAGTAGTTCCGAGGGAGACTTTGAACAATGGAATGTTCATGAAGCTGATTTAGAGAATAGTGATGAAGAAGCGGATTAGATGTTGATGTAATAGATAGTGCATATGAGTCTCATAAATGATGTTTCGTTTAGAGAGATGCAATTGCAGATGATGATAATGTTGAAGATGAAGATACTATGATTGATGAAGAACATGAAATAAAAGAGCCTGAAGTTGAAGTTCATATGTTTGGTATTAGAAAGGATGTCCCTTTTGAAAACATTGATGTGACTAATCTTCTTATAGAGAAGGTTTTAGAAGCAGGGGATGTAGATGTTGTCAATACAGATGGTTTTGATAGTGACATTAGTAATAAGAATGACAGAAGTGCCTTCAAGAGGAGGTAATTGAGTCAGATTAGAATAAAAATGGAAGTACTTATAAATGTTACTGGTCAATAGAAGTACTTGTTTTACCTTGTGCAAAAATTTACTACTGCAAAAGAGGTTAAGGACAGAGTCTACCTCCATTCGGTTGAAAGCAGAAGAATGTTGAATTTGTATAAGAATAACATCATCAGGCTAAGAGGAAAATACATGAGAAAAGTGCATGTATTTTCAATAAACGCATGGACATTTGGGCTTCCATAGTCGGCTTTTAACCATGTGATTATTTTCGACACACTTTGCACTTTCATCTTATCAATTCCGACCACCTTTACTCTTTCATCTCATTAACTCAGTAAGATTATAAAGACTTTACATTTATTGCCACTTTCACATTAAATTAGAGAGTTTAACTTATATATATAATAAATAGATTGGCAAAGTGAATCATATTAGTAATACATTTTACGTATTCAGAAAGGATCGGTCACTCTAACGATATATTCTAGTATGGGCTCGTGATCTAGTATGTAATATAACCCGCAAAGCCCACATGTAGGGTGGGCTATATATATACCCCTCCTAGCATGTTAGGAGGGGTTGTTGGTTCTTATTTGATAATTCCATTATTCATCTTTTCTCTCATTCTCTCCTTTCTCTCTCTACTTTCTCTCTCTAGTTCTTCATCTCTCCTTCTCTTTAGATCATTATAACACATAGAAAATCCAAGGATTACGTGGACCTATAATTGGTATCAAGAGCCATGCCATGATTGGTTTGTCCTTGTGTTTGTTTTGATTGTTTTTAGTGGGTTTTGATTTAATCAAGCTCAAATCTTGAAAATTTTTGCGTTTTTTGTGGTTTAAGTTTGTAGACAAATCGACTACATAGATGTGATAGTGATTTGGGTTACTTGTTTTGGTTAAAATCGCAAAAAATTTTGGTCATTTAGTGATTTTCGGGGTGTTTTTAAGGTTACATAGTGTATTATTGCTGTTTTTTAATATTCTAAAGATTCTTTTTTTTTGTCATTTTGTCATTTACTGTCGCAATGCATGAGGGTTTTAAGATTGCGATGGATTTTGCGATCAACGTTGCGATGTCCCATTTTTTTGTCATATTGCGAAGCCCAAGTTCTTTGTCATTGTTGCGATTGTTATTTTTTTAATTATTGCGATTGTTACTTTTCAATTATTAAGATAGTTGGTCAATTTACATTTTCACACATTACGACAGTTTGGAGTATTAAATATTGCGAAGGTGATCATTGCGAAGCTTTTTCCCAACACTTAAACCTGACTACACTCGACACCAAACTCGACTCCAACACGAACTGACTCGACTCTAAACACCACAGCCTAGACAAAACCTGAACCTGACTCGACTCAATTCCAACTGACTCAAAAACATAACCACTTCGACTCGAACTTCAATCACATCGCCAAAATCAACCTGACTCGATAACCAAGACTCGACTAAAACCAAACAACACTCGACTCCAAATACCAACACATAAACTGTATGGCCTCTCGTCTCTCCTAACAGACTTGAATAACTAAAAACACAGTCTTGACTCAACACAAACTTGACTCGACTCAAATTCATACACACCCAAAGACTCGAAAAAACTCAAACTCCAGCCTCGACTCGAAACAATCAAGACTCGACTCCAATACCATCAGCCTCGACTCACGACTCGACCAACAAACTGACTGTCGCACAACCAAACCACTCACGAGACTCAAATACAAATCCCAACAACCACAAGACTCCATTACAATCCATTCGACTCGAAAACTCTCTCGACTTCAACATAAAACTTAAACAAATCTTTCGACTCACCAACTTGTATCGATACACAACTCACGAGACTCGACTCATCACATAATCAAACCAAACATCAAGACTCAAAACCATAACAAATCAAGATCTCAGATTAGCTTCGTGTGTAGACATGCAGGGTAAGATCAATTAAGATCTATACATACGAAACTAATATCATCATAGGTCGAATGTGAAGGACTTACCTCCTTTAATATTCGAACTGCTAAGAGAGAACAACAACAAACTTGTTGCCATTAAATCTTGGTTTCGATTAGTATAGCGTAAACTAAAAACAACATCATCATCATCATCGAAGATTGGTTCTCAGGTTATGGATATTGTGGTTTGATTAAAGAGACTAATCTGTAAAGGATTTTGTGTTTACGATTCCATCTTAAATCATATGATTTGTATGAAGTTTCTGGATTGATGGTTTTGAGATCCACGTTTGGTTAAAGAAAGAGACGGATATATCTATGTGTGGGAGTCAAATGTGAGACATATACATTTGGTTAAAGAAAGAGACGCTTTAATTTGAATATATATTGTGAGATTGGACTAAGCCTCGTGGGTTTGATATGGCCACGTACCTTGATAAGCCCATATTTATTATAACTCTACAAAGCCACGTGGATCTTTTTATTTGATTGAGGGTAACGAGTGATGTAGTGGGTTTATTACTAGGGAAAAAGACCAATTTGGTCATTTTGATCACTTAAGAACCTTATCATGGTCAAGTTTTCAACTAAAGACAAATATGGTCATCACCATTCATATTGTGACAAGTGTCCCACTAAAGATACTTTTTAAATGATCAACCGACGGCGCTCAACCCTCAAATGCACAACTTCTGTGTTTCACTTTATTGGAAATTGAAAAATTATGTACTTTTGTCATAACCTTGATATCCGGTTGAGCATTTGCAAGTTGAGCGCCGTCAGTTGTGCATTTGATAACATAATAAGACAAATATTGTCATAGTAAATGGGGACATATGTGGGTCCGGTCCCTTGTTAAAATCTGAAGTTGGAGGGACACGTGGCGGTAATTGGATGGAGTTGTGCAGTTGTGCACTTGTGTATGACCAAATTTGTCCCAATGAAAAAACTTGACCATGGTTTAACTTTTAAAGGGTGATTTTGACCATTTTCGTCTTTTTCCCTTATTACTATTGACAACCCCTATGTGAAGCTATATTTTATCCAACATTTCATTTCCTTTTCTTATTAACGTAGCACATACACGAAATAAATACTTGAGAGGTAAACACTCGAGGGGTTTATTTCTTTTATAGAATACCTTTTATACAAGTGATTGAGGGTAACGTGTGTAAAACACAAAAGTGATTAGGATAATTTTAGTTATATCCGGTTATTGGATACTTGATTTTCAAACCAAACCGGTTATTATAGAATTTATGGGCTGATGTACTACTAAATTGGTCGTTGGTGTTAAAGATTTGTCCCGGTATTAATATCTGGTATTTTTATCAACATATTATATTGTTGATATATTTTGTCCTCTTAGTCTCGGGTTTGTATTATCATCGTCTGAGCCGACCAAGAAATTATTGAGCCGAGAAAAGAAACTTATATCATCAAACAAGGATTTTGACGAAGTTTTACGGATTATTAGTTGGTGTGTAAAATCTCGCAAATTCGACTTCATGATTTCTCCACGAATTATCAAATCTCGCATTAACTTTCAATGGAATCGTTGAATTCGACATTTCAAGACGGAGAACTGCAACACATGCAACTCAAAGAGATCAAATTGCGTCAAAAAACATTGGAAATCTTTCACGAGCTCAAGACACGTCTTGCAATTCTCTATCCGAACAACATGACCGAAATTCCAATCTCAGTTCAAATGTTCTTTGGCAAAGTGGATAATTTTAAAGAGAAGATTTTCAATAATTTGGATGAGTTACGGTTGAAATTTGAAAGGGCGAATCTTCATGAGGTTAAAGCGAAGATATGTCTAGAAATCCTTCGCACACAGTTTAAGGAATTCTTTGCCTCAACAATGGTACCTCCTTTTGATTATTCGGATCAAATCCTTCACCAGATTTTCAACTTGCATACGGGTTGCCAGACTGAAACCTTTAGAAGTGGTTTACGCAATCACATCAATATACTTGAGAAGTGTATTGAGGTCAGGTTACTTAATTACAACGAGATACGGTTGAAAAAGGGTCAGATTCAAACAATCAAGGAGTCGTCTAAACCATTGCATGCAACAATACCTCATGAACATGAGTGAGAAATACGCTTCAAGCTGCCGTCAAGAGATGATCAGATCTGCCTGGTGTAAGAAATGGGTGCCAATATGGTCGTCACGATAAACAAGAGCATGGAATCGGGAGGAAAGCATGGTACAAGCAGCATGTCAGGGAATGATATAGATATATCTTATGATGACACCATACCCATATATGACGAAGAGCCTACAAATACGGTACAATGGAATGTGGTATATGATGTCTATGCCGATGAACTACCACATGTTGAGCATTCCGAACCTAATTATGACAAACATGGGATGGAAAAGGGTGATAATTTTACCACTTCAGATTCATCCGATGTGAGTCATAATAGGGGAGAGATTGTTTAGAATGCTATAGTACATCATGATAAATGCTTCATGACTGCTTCGTTAACTGATTCCGATTCCAAGATTAAAGAGCTTGAAACGATCATAGCTCAGCAATCAAAAGATCTTGAGGATGCCAAACTAGAATTTTCTAAGAGAACTGACAAGTTTGAAACATATTTTGAAAAATTTAAAAAGTCAAACGTTGTTCTTGAACAAAAATTGGATCAAAAAGTTCTAGATTATAAAGCTAAAAAGGATAAATTTTTGAAACAAATTAAGTTGTTAGAATCTAAGTTGGCATCCCAAGATAAATTGCTCAAAGAAAATGAGACTTTAAAATCACAAGTTCAGGAAAAGGTTTTTTGCAATAGCGTCTTTGAAAAACGAGTTGAGAAAAACTAAAGGAACTAGTGTGGACACTAAGCTTGAAAAACCATCAATCTTGGGGAATCCGCCTACAAATCAGTCCGTCAGACAACCGACTACATTTAGATCCGAGCGACCACAATCCTCGAGACTGCGGTTTGCCTCCCAAGTTAATATGGTTCATGTTTCTAGAACAGTCACTCCACCACCTAGGTCTATTGTGACTAAATCAACTTTTGCAAGACCTAATCACATGATTGCATCTAGGCTCCCTAAGAATAGTTCAAAGAATACGTCTAGAACTAGTTCAAATGATGTGCGCCATAATTTTGGTCTAAGGGAAGCTATTCAACAGACACAAGTAAGAGATAGGAATTTCAAACCTAGTCAGATGCCTTCTAGATTATCCAACACTGCTAACCGTAGCATGTCTTATCCTAGGAGAATCAATCAATCGTCTAGGAATTCTAGATCTTACTCGGACATTAAATAGGCTACTTGTAAAACATGTAGGAAATGTGTCTTTAAGGCAAATCATGACTCTTGTGTCAAGAAATTCCTTCATGAGGTGAACTCCCATGCTATAATTAAATCCCAGTGGCTAGCTAAATTCAAACCCATTGGTAAATTTTGGCGCCCCACTGGTAGAACTTTCACGCTTATAGGAAACGAGTGCCCTGTAACTAGTATAGTCTCCGATCCTACTAAGACTACTAGGGAGGAAATTGAAAAGGATGATACATCACTTAAGCCTAAACTTAAGGTATTCTATAAAAGGAAACGTTTGCCAGCTAAGACAAGTGAATCATCTACTCAGGTCACCTCTGGCACAAGAAAAGAAAACTGTGAATCCCCGCATGGTTCTAAGATAGATATCGCTAACCCATATAAAAGCATACAAACTCCAAATGATAATGCAGGTACCAAAGTCAATGTTAAACACAAACAAACCAAGGACACTCTCAGATTTTGGTTACTGAAGAAGCAGATATCAGAGAAACAAGTGTCCCAGGAATTTGCAGTTAAGCTTACTATATATGGTTCATCGTTAAATATCAGACGATGACCCGTTTTTCAAATAAAGGAAAGTTTATCGCCGATGATAAACTTATCCTCACAAACGAGAAATTAAGTTTTCTCGGAAACGAGCTTACATTAAAACTATTCAAAGGTTATAAGCTCGTGTATGTGGTTCATTGTTAAATGACAGACGATGACCCGGACTTCAAAGAAAGGGAAGCTTATCTATTCAACGATAACTTACCCTCAAAACGAGAAATTAAATTTTCTCGGACACGAGCTTACATTTAAACTATTCAAAGGTTTTAAGCTCGTGTATATGGCTTATAGTTGGATCACAAATTGTAATCCGAGCATCAAAGAAAGGAAAGTTTATCATCGATGATAAACTTATCCTCACAACAAGAAATTAATTTGTTCTCGGGCATGAGCTTATATTAGAAAGATTCCAAGTTTTTAAGCTCATGCACAACGGTTTGCAGTCACATGACAGATTGTAACCCGAGCTTCAAAGAAAGGAAAGTTTATCGCTGATGATAAACTTATCCTCATTAACGAGAAATTAAATTTTCTCGGACACGAGCTCACATTAAAACTATTCAAAGGTTTTTAAGCTCGTGTAAATGGCGTATAGTTATATTTCAGATTATGCCCCGGACTTCAAAGAAAGGAAAGTTTATCGCCGATGATAAACTTATCCTCACAATGAGAAATTATTTTTTCTCGGGCATGAGCTTATATTAAAAACATTCGAAGTTTTTAAGCTCATGCACAATGACTTACAGTTAAATATAAGACTGTAACTCGGACTTCAATTTTAGGAAAGCTTATCTTTAATGATAACTTATCCTTGTAACGAGAAATTAATTTTTCTCGGTCATGAGCTTGTATTAAAACATTCCAAGTTTTAATCTCAGAAAGGAAAGTGTATCTTTTAAATAAGAGAACTTTTCCTCATAACGAGAAATTCATCTTTCTCGATCACGAGCTTTAGGTTAAAACATTCAAAAGTTGTCAAGCTCATGAAAACGACTTCTAAGTAAATTTCATCTTAGAACTCGCTCTTCAGTTAAAAGGAGAGTTTATCACCGATGGTAACTTATCCTTAACAACGGGAAGTTTACAACTTCTCGGACTTGAGCTCGTTTCATAAGATTCAAAATCTTAAGCTCAAGTAATTGGTTTAAAAAAAACACGTCTTCTGAAATCGATAATATTTACGATCCTAGAAATGTCGTTCAATAATGACATGAGGTTGTAAATAAAGTTCGAGCAAAAGTTCAAATGTTCTTAAAACATGCTCAATATGGCTTGCTATTATTTCAGATAGTAACCCGCCTTTCATATTCAAGTCAAGCATTTCACTGGAAAGCTTTGACTCAACAATCGGAATTAATTTTCTCGGGCATGGTTTATTTAATAACCATGTAAGGGATTGTGTTTACGTAATAACACATTCTAACACGAATATATGTACGTTTTAGTGCATTTATTTGTTAAAACAAGATTAATCTTGTTTTTATGAAGTTATCATCTCCACAATCCGCAGCAATTTACAATTGATATCTACATACTCGACGATGCGACTACTCAAACGGCGACTACCACTCTTTAGATAGAACACGGGTCAACAATTGAGGGGGAACAATTGTCCATCATTCTGAATCTTTGATGCCGAAAGTGCCAAGTTCAGAAATTGGTGTCAAGACAACAATATCAATCGTACACATGGTGTCCAGAGATAACTTCAGACGTGACGAGGCGACCAACATTCTGAACAAGAACCATGTGATTCTATCATATGATGTTCTCCATCATTCAGGTCCAACCTCGGAAATTGCTAATCTTGTGAATACATTATCATCTATGATCTCTGAACGTGATAAATACCTTACACTTGTGTTTAAAAGGTATTTAATTTACGTATCAAGTACAACCTCATTAATTTGAGGGGAGATTGTGTAAATCATGAAGATAATTGGATTTGCATTTTTCTTCCCAAATTTTCTTAAAATTTCATTAAATCAATTGATATTAAAAACATCAACTGGTTTAATATTTTTAATATGGGGGATAAAATGTGATTTAATATGGGAAATGATTAATCAAAAATGGTTTGACTTAACGTGATGGATCAACCCGACATGTGCAAAATGTTTTCGAATATCGTGGCATATGTTAAGGGGGAGCAAAATGGATTTGGATATCAAAATGGATTTCATGGTGATTTATACTTACCCACAACCCATTTATTTCATGACGATGAAGATTGTGGTGACAAAAGGATGGTAGGATAGGTTAAGTCCAATGATTCTTCCAAAACCGGAGGAATCTTCCCAAGAACATTCCATAGCTAGAAATAGTAGTCTTTAGGAAAGATGGGGAAAGATTGTGAACGTAGCTGAATACGGAACAAGTACTTAAGTTAGCACTGGAACAATCACAACAAGGTGCTAGTTATGACGTATTGGTAAGCATTGAAGGAGTTGAAGAATGAAAAGGAATTGTAAAGATAAAGGGTGAAAACAAAGAAGCCCTCTGTTAGTGCAAACATTACGATGTTTAGTCGATATAATCTCTTTGTATTTTGTTGATGAAAAATGAATAAATCGCAATACATTATGTAAAATGTTAAGGTACTCGTAGTCACTCAAGAATACATTTGTATACTTCTCTCGACACCTCCAAGATCGCATTCCGCATGAATCACTCAAGGTATGAATAAACATGTCATTAACCTAACTAAGTGATCAAGGATTAATATATTCTTAAAACTCACATTTAATCAAATGTGACAAAATATTTTAATAAACTTTATTTTTAAGAAAATGTTTTATTAAAAAGAAAATGGAAATTTGAATTGGAATATTCCAAAGAATATTCCCTAAGGTATATTCCAATGAATACTCTTTAATTTGAACATGGTATATTTCAAATGCCAAAGGAATATCCTTTGGGGGTATAAGTGGTATTTTCTCACTAAAGAACAAAAATGCACGGTCTCTAAGCCGGAGGTTCCTTAAAGGAACCACGGGGGAATGTAAGGAACCGCGGGTCTTTATAGCCGTTGCATTGTTGCCCTATAAATAATGGATCATTTCCAGCTTTTCTTTCAACCCTTTTTGCACAATTTCTTCAAAAACATCTTTAAACTCCTTGATTAGTTAGTTTAGATTAATCTTGTTTAAGACATGATTCTCTCCTTCAATCCTCTCATCCTCTCAAGTGCAAAGAGAAGAACACTTTCATTACCATGAAGTGTTGGATTCATAACATAATGAAGATCTCTCCTTCTAGATCAAGTCATTGTTTTCCCACAATGTAAACATGGCGATCCAAGTGATGTGTATATTTGGACTTGACGTATATGTAGAAGATCCAAGTGTTGGGTTCACTTGGATGTGTTTGTAAGGGTAGTAGATCCAAGAGATGGGTATCCTTGGATTAGGTGTTAGTTGTGTAGATCCAAGTTTGTTAATACTTGGATATAGTGTTAGAGTCATAGATCTAAGTGGTGAGTACTTAGATCTATATGGTTTATGTGTTTATGCCATAAAACACAAGGTTTGTTATGTTGGGCCATAAAACATAACTAGGGGGAAGAGTTGTCTAGGTGTGTAGTTGTGAAAAGTGGTGTAGTTGTGTAGTTGTGAAGAGTTGTGTAGTTGTGTAGATCCAAATTGGTGTGTCAATTTGGAAGTTGCGTAAGTTGTGTGTAGATTGGTCCTACATAAGATTAGGACTCGACATCTAGCCTTGTCTCGGAAAATGGTGAAGTAGGCGACGTTGTGTAGATTGGTCCTACCTAATATTAGGACTCGACTTTTAGCTTAGAGTTGGAAACTGGATAAGCGACGTTGTGTATGGTTTCTCCACCTTAAGGAGTTTGTTGACTAGTGAAGTAACTCTCGAGTAAGGTGTACTCGAGGAGTGGAGTAGGGAGAAGAGGAGATTCGTGACCGAACCACTATAAATCATCGCGTCGGTACTTTCCTTTACATTTATGTCTTTACTTTTATTGATGCATTTATATGTTGTTGTGTGTTGTGTGCATCTCGTAATCTAAGCATCTAAGTTGCAGAAAAGTTAAGGCTTAGTACGTGTGTGCTTCATGTTTAGATTATGGTCAAGTGTACATCACTTAGTCTAAACATATTAGTTGTAGAAAAGCTTATGCTTAGTACGTGTGTGCTTAGTGTTTAGACTATTGCTTGATGTACTCTTGATTTGATGTGTTTCTGGGTTTTCTTTCTTGTAGTATTTATCTTTCAAACAAACACATCTCATATGTAGTCAAGCTTGATCGAGAATTTGATAACAAGGATTGTTAAAGCTTTACATGTAATAAATAGCCTAGTTCACTGTCCCCGGTTCCTTAAAGGGATATGCGGTTCTTTAGTGATAAAGAACCGTGGGCAGGTTTAAAGAACCGCGCACAGTGAGTTATGAGAAATGTTTTGAAAATGAACTAGAAACTATTCAACCCTCCCTTCTAGTTTTTACAATTGATATCAGAGCGTGGTTATTCAAGATCTTTGAAGTATATTGTACTTGAAGCTTGGATCGATCTTTGCTCTCTTTTTCAAAACAAATGGTTTTTAAAAATGAAAACGGTTTTTAAAAATAGAGATGATCTTTGTATCAAATTGTTCATGAAGAGTGATTACTTATGAAATGTGTTTTGTTGTTTCATTCGTAGAAGTTTTGATGTTAATTAAACTTCATATAATAGCTTGATAACAAATCTTTTCATGTTTAGAAGTATAAAAATCATTTGTCGTAAAACTTTAAATTTCGGATGTTTTCTAAGTTCCATACTTTGTCCAAAGTATTGAGTCTCGATTTGTCGTAAAACTTGTGTTTTACTCCTTTATATTAAGTTGGACATCTCTTGTTGATATATCTTTGTAAACTGATATATTTATAAAGTGTTGAACTTAATTAAATTTTGAAATGGATCGAAAATTATTTTCAAATAAAATCAAGCTATGTATACTTTGGTGTATCTAATACTCAAAACAAAGACGAATACTTTTGTGTTTTTTTCTTTTGTCTTTGGACATTCTTAAGTGATCATTACTATTGGTAGTAGTGTTACTTAGTTGTCTATTTATGTGTGCATTGCATATAGAATTAACATCTCTTGGTTTACAAATGTTACATAAACATTTTGTACACCTTGGCATGTTCTTTAACACTCTTAGGTTTGAAAGCTTTGGGAGCTTGTCAAATCTGTTGATGTCGGTCGTCTTACTCGATCATTGTGTTATTAGTTCAAGTAGATTAATGTCTCGCTATAAAACATGAAACACCCTTTGAAAATCTTAGTTATTTTCTCTTAAAGGAGTGTTTGTGGGAATCAAGAAAGATTTCAATTAGATATCAATTCATTATTCAAACTATGATTGGTATCATTATCGAATCCAATTAACATGTTTTTGAGTGTAGACATGAATGTGGTTTATTAATAATTTACATCGGATCATAACTCGCACTTGTGTTGATGATGGTATATTGAATCTACTTGTTCAAATTATTAGACATGTTTTGTTTAATAATTGCTTATAATGCACAATGGAGTCGATTTGACAACTTGGATGTTTCATCCGAAATACTCAAGTAATTTACTTTGTAATGCAATTTGTAAATGCGTCATTTCCGAAAGACCAATCAAGAGTGTTCCTTTGTTTTGTGTAAACGTTGTTTATACACTTCAAAGTTATTGGCCTCAAGTGCTATTAAGGTAAATAACCTTAACTAAACTTATTTGACAAAATATGCAATGGTGCATTATTTACCCTCATTAGGTTGTGCATTGTGTCGTCATACACTTTTCATCCTTGCTACACGTTATTAGACAAATTTAGGAATTACATTTTTTCTAAGTTGAGAATGACTACTAGAGAATTTATGCACTAGAATCTTAATTTGACCTAACGGTTGAATTACTTCCATGTGGGAAGTTAGGTTATTATATAAATCATAAAAACGGTCGTGCTTAGCCTTAATTGAGCACCTCTAGTAATAGTTTTATACTCATTCTCTAAACTGGCTGAATGGCTCTTCCTAAATATGACTAATGATAGTTTACTTTGATGAACTTTGTATATCATTAGGAGTCTTTTTCTTTTGTAGCCATTAGGTTTTTCTTAGCCTTCTTCCTACGTGCTAATTGAACCTATGTGTTTTTTCTTTATGTGTGTTCTAGTTTTTATTGCTCTTTAGCATAACTTTATGATAAGTTAGACTAGAACATTAGTATTTGCCGAATTAGAAAAATTCCCTTATCCTCCTAAACACACCCTCTTTGGGCGGTTCTTTATAGAGACCGCGGCTCCATATCGATATGGAACCACCGGTGGAAATAAGGAACCGCGGGAAGAAGCAACCAAAAACGGGTTTTCTAAAACTTCCCAATTGTTCCAACACCCTTTGGAATCTTTGTTTCAAACTTTTGATCACCCCAAAAATATCTTTGCTTTCAATTCTTAACCCAAAGCATTTTGAAATCTCTTTCACACCAAAGCAAAATGTAATTTTCACAAATGAAAGCCTTGATTTTCCACTATTTTCTAAAATCACTTTCAATCCAAATTCACCAAAGAACACACCAAATTAAATCTTTTCTCCTTCTAAGGAAATTGATTTTGGAAACTCTCTTTTTCCACCACTTCCCTTTTGTGTTCTTACTCCATCACATGATTATGTCATGCATCATGGATCATATTGTCATTGTTGTCAATATCAACATCTTGCCATGTCTTATATTTATGATGAGTTGAATTACAAGTTTATCACCAAGCCTTCTCCACCAAATTCTGCCATCACCTTGTCTTTCATTTAAGCATGTGGATTGCTTATTGCTAAGACATCTAATTTAAGTAAATCTTAGGGTTCTAGTGTAACTAAGATTAAAATTATGCTTAAGTTTTAGGCTTGTGTTTCATACATCTTTGTATGATCTTTATTTTCTTGTATTTCCTTTCATGTTTTTCAACATGATTTGTCTTTGGGTCTTGGATCTCGTTGTCCTTGTGATCTTTCTTTTCTTCTTTATTTTCTCACTCTGTTGTCAAGGAATGTTAGATTTAAATCTAATTCCTCTCCTAGTAAGATTGACAACTTAAATATTTCTTTCGAAATATTCAAGTAATTTTAACTTGAAATTGCAATTGTTAAAGCCATATCTGAAGCATTGACTTTCAATCCATTTAGAAACTTATGTTAAATTGTTTGACCAAGTGATTTTCTTTTGAGTCGATAATCGTTTTTTGTCACCCACTATCCACGGTTCCTCAAATAACCTAGCGGCTCATTATTGATAATGAACCGCGAACCTATTTAACGAACCGCGGCTAGTGAGTCCCTTTTGTTCATTTTCGGTCTATCTCTCTATTTGGCGAGTTTTCTTGAAGATTCCTTTTTTTCTTCTCTTTTGAGTTTCTTCTCTCGTTTTCCTTCAAGACTTCACTATCACCTAATTATAGTATTCTTGAATTATTTTGTGAAGTTATCCTTAACTTCTTTGTTGAGTCTCTTTCGATTTATTTTAATCATGCCTCTCTAAGTTGAGTCTTTCTCTGCTATCCTTTCAAAATTAGCCGAGTTGAGCCTCACCCTTTCCTCGTCATGAAATTGTTCTTTGAACATTCACAACGATTGAGAAGAGCTACGAAACTTTGACCATGTAGTTTATCGTATGCTAAACACCATCCATCTTGGTCTTTCTATTCTTTGGCTTATTTGATCTCTTTCTCTATATCATTGAGTAATCTTTTTGGTATCGACATTCATAAGCATCCTTGACTATAATGTCTTATATCTAGTACTTTTCTTAAGCATCGATTTATCCTCGCTTTTGGTTTTTCTTTATTTTTGCACCATGATTCCTGACTTAAAGCTTTTGGAGCTATCTAAAGTAATTATTTTTAAGGTTAAAATATCTTTGGTTTGAGAATTTTTTGTTTTCTTGTTGTTAGGGGTTGATCGCGGTTAAAAATTACAATTGGATTGGGTGGTTCCAACAATTCTAAGTTTTTAACCTTTTGAGAGGATCTTGGTTAAATCTTGAATTTTCTTGGGTGATTCCAAAAATTCTAAGCTCTTAACCTTTTGACATATTATCATTACAATTGGTATGGATGTTTCTTCTCTACCTATATTCCATCAATTGTGATTTGATCTTGTCAAAATCCTATCCTTGGACTTTTTTTTTGGATTGATAGCATCGCGTGCATACTTCTTTCTTCAATGCTTGTCATTTTTTGTGCAAACGACTTGTTTATCGTCCTCATTTTCTTTTCCATCATAGTCATCCCTTCTCTCTTTTCTACTAGTGGAATTGTTCTATTGTCCATGTCATACTCTCTTTGGTTTGATATTTTTTCCATGATATTAATGTAGAGTATGTCCTCTCGACAATATTTCTCTTATAAATTGGACATCTCTTTTCTTTCTTATTCCTCTTTATATATTTTTTTGGTGTCACCAAAATAAGTTGGGTTCTCTTTTCTATCTAATAGCCCAATTATTTTTCTTAACTTGTCAAAGTTTTGACACTTCTAAAAAGTTAAGATTGTTTTAGCTTTCTCTTGAGTTCCTCTCTTTGTACTTGAGTTGTTAAAAGCTAATTCCGCTTGGGTGACATTGCTATATATGCTCTTGTCCACTAACTTTGTTTTGTAGGACTTTTCTAACCCTTCTTTGTAGCTTGTCACTATCCTTGCTTCATTGGTGCCTCAAGCAAGGGGGGAGCTCATATCAAGGGGAGCATTTGCAAGATTTCTAGTCTTTACATTTGCGATCGTTGACTCACTTAAATTGCATTCATGGAACATCTTGCAAGTAATGAATTATGGAATCTTGAAGATAAGCATTTTGTTATGCATGGAGTTGGTTAACCTATGTTTATTGGAGAATTCACTAGGATGACGCAAGCTCAATATCTTTAGATGATAGGTCTACGGTTTGGATTCTCGCCTCTTAACCGACAACTACAAGGGATGACTAGCTTTTTGGATGCAAGCTCTTTCAAAGTCGATCCTACTTTTCTACAAATGAAGACTACCTTTCGGATGCAAGCTCTCGTGACGTCAATTCTTCCCTTCCCCAAATGACGTGCAATCGATGACTACCACTTTGGATGCGTGCTCTCTCGACGTTGATTCTTCTCTTCTTCAAAGAAGTTAAATACCTTTTTGATTCGACAAAAGGGGGATAAGTAAGTTTAAATGAGTAACTTATACATATTAATATGTGTTATGGTTTACTGTTTGTCATCATCAAAAGGGGGAGATTGTTAGTGCAAACATTACGATGTTTAGTCGATATAATCTCTTTGTGTTTTGTTGATGACAAACGAATAAATCGCAATACATTATGTAAAATGTTAAGTTACTCGTAATCACTCAAGAATACATTTGTATACTTCTCTCGACACCTCCAAGATCGCATTCGGCATGAATCACTCAAGGTATCAATAAACATGTCATGAACCTAACTAAGTGATCAAGGATTAATATTTTCTTGAAACTCATATTTAATCAAATGTGACAAAAGATTTTAATAAACTTTATTTTTAAGAAAATGTTTTATTAAAAAGAAAATGGAAATTTGAATTTGGAATATTCCAAATAATATTACCTAAGGTATATTCCAAAGAATATTCTTTAATTTGAATTTGGCATATTCCAAATGCCAAAGGAATATCCTTTGGGGGTATAAATGATATTTCTCCACTAAAGGACAAAAATACACGGTCAGCAAGCCGGAGGTTCCTTAAAGGAACCTGTGGTTCCTTATTAATAAGGAACCGCTGGGACATTTAAGGAACCGCGGGTCTTTATAGCCGTTGCATTGTTGCCCTATAAATAGTGGATCATTTCCAGTTTTTCTTTCAACCCCTTTTGCACAGTTTCTTCAAAAACATCTTTAAACTACTTGATTAGTTAGTTTAGATTAATCTTGTTTAAGATGTGATTCTCTCATTCAATCCTCTCATCCTCTCAAGTGCAAAGAGAAGAGAACTTTCATTACCATGAAGTGTTGGGTTCATAACATGATGAAGATCTCTCCTTCTAGATCAAGTCATTGTTTTCCTACAATGTAAACATAAAGATCCAAGTGATGTGTATATTTGGACTTCATGTATGTGTAGAAGATCCAAGTGTTGGGTTCACTTGGATGTGTTTGTGAGGGTAGTAGATCCAAGAAATAGGTATCCTTGGATTAGGTGTTAGTTGTGTAGATCCAAGTTTGTTAATACTTGGATATAGTGTTAGAGTCAAAGATCTAAGTGGTGACTACTTAGATCTATATGGTTTATGTGTTTATTCCATAAAACACAAGGTTTGTTATGTTGGGCCATAAAACATAACTAGGATGAAGAGTTGTGAGGTGTGTAGTTGTGAAGAGTGGTGTAGTTGTGAAGAGTTGTGCATTTGTGTAGATCCAAATTGGTGTGTCAATTTAGAAGTTGTGTGTAGATTGGTCCTACCTAAGATTAGGACTCGACATCTAGCCTTGTGTCGGAAAATGGTGAAGTAGGCGACGTTGTGTAGATTGGTCCAACCTAAGATTAGGACTTGACTTTTAGCTTAGAGTCGGAAATTGGATAAGCGACGTTGTGTATGGTTTCTCTACCTTAAGGAGTTTGTTGACTAGTGAAGTAACTCTCGAGTAAGGTGTACTCGATGAGTGGAGTAGGGCGAAAAGGAGCTTCGTGACCGAACCACTATAAATCATCGTGTCGGTACTTTCCTTTACATTTATGTCTTTACTTTTATTGATGCATTTATATGTTGTTGTGTGTTGTGTGCATCTCATAATCTAAGCATCTAAGTTTCGGAAAAGTTAAGGCTTAGTACGTGTGTGCCTCTTGTTTAGATTATTGTCAAGTGTACATCACTTAGTCTAAACATCTTAGTGTTTAGACTATTGCTTGATGTACTCTTGATTTGATGTGTTTATGGGTTTTCTTTCTTGTAGTATTTATCTTTCAATCAAACACATCTCATATCTAGTCAAGCTTGATCGAGAATTTGATACCCAGGATTGTTAAAGCTTAACATGTAATAAATAGCCTAGTTCACTGTCGGCGGTTCCTTAAAGGGACACGTGGTTCTTTAGTGATAAAGAACCGCGGACAGGTTTAAAGAACCGCGCACAGTGAGTTATGCAAAATGTTTTGAAAATGAACTAGAAACTATTCAACCCCCTCTTCTAGTTTCTACACCCTCCTTACAACCTTAGGCAAAAACCGGGTCAACTCATTAGCTATTGAGATCATTTTTTAATGATGCTCGATATTGAAGATAGACATCATGGACCCAGTGATGCAATGCACAACCCATCCCAGCTAACTCAGATATCTCTTAAAAGATATTTTTTTTAATCACACGAAGATCAACACGTTATCTATCGATTTATTCACTCCGAGTAAATTGGTATTGAAATGGTGGCACTCCTCTCCAGCCTCCGATCACTAAAAATCTAAAATGCACGATCGAGTCTAGAGCTATTTGAGATCATCAAAAGTCTCATTAGGACACACTTTCATAATTCCTTGCTTCTTCACACACTATGAAAAGTAAGAAAGATCTTAAGAGTCCTACGCAAAATCTTCATGATCTTGCCTGAACATCCTAGTAATACGAAAGTATTTACAATGAATATGGAAATCCTTCTTGAGAGAATATCAAAAAGCTCATGGTAGGTGACTTGTGCGATTATTTATGAATCAAGCTTGTGATAACTAGAAAGCAACAGTGGCTTAATTCTTAACTGAATTTAAACACGTTCCAGGCCTCTACGCAATATCTTAGTGATCTTACCGGAACACTCAGAGTGATACCTTAGTGTTCACAGTGATGAGTGGAAATCCTTCTAGTGTTAACCTCAAACAACACTTGGTAGGTAACTTGGAAGATTCTATACGAATGAAGATCTTGGCAAATGGAAAGCAACGATGGTGCGGTTATTAATTAAATTTCACTTGTTCCAGGAACATGAATTGACGGCTTCAATCATGCGGATAATTCTATCCTAATAATTCACTCTTTACCTTCGCAGTCAACTTTGGACGGTTGAGTAAAGAGAACGGGTTTACCCGCGAAATCTTTTAAAGGAGGTTCTTAATTGAAACTACCTGCCACAAGTACGATATTTTATATCGTCTAATGGTCTTAACCGAACGGAGGTAAAATGCTACCGAATTAGAATGAAATGTTCAAGGCCATTTCATTCGTGTATATGTTTTGTTGCTAACTGTCTTATGCAGCGTAACAAGAAGGTGACATTGCGGTGTACAATCCAGAAGAAGTCGTTCCCGCATGCTTATACTTTTTGCACTTAATATTTCAACAAATTCAAGAAAGCCTAAAAGTCAAGTCTTCCGTTGTATCAAACTCTGAAGCTTTCAAGAATTTATAATGATATAAGTATGTAGAACATGAGGTCACGAAGAGGAGAATATCACAAGTGATGAATGCACAAGGACAAGGCAAGGGAACATGCTCAAGACTAAAGTCAAGGATCTCATCATCATATTCACAAGAACAAGATCGAAGACTCAAGTATAGTATGCTAAGTTTAAGATTTTGTAAAATGGTGTGACCTCCCTTAGGGGGAGATTGTTGGAAATACGTTTTTCCAAAGAAAGTGTCGGTCACATCATTGTTAGCATAGATCACGAGCTATAGACTAATTAGGACTTTGTAACTTGATTGGAAATAAGTTTTTACGTATTTAGAAAGGATCAGTCACTCCAACGATATATTATAGTATGGGCTCTTGATCTAGTATGTAATATATCCTGCAAAGCCCACATGTAGGGTGGACTAATATATACCCCCTCCTAGCATGTTAGGAGGGGTTGTTGATTATCATTTGATAATTCCATTATTCATCTTTTCTCTCATTCTCTCTCTCTACTTTCTCTCTCTAGTTCTTCATCTCTCCCTCTCTTTAGATCATTATAACACATAGAAAATCCAAGAATTACGTGGACCTACAAATCAAAACATCATGAAAGTGTTTAGTTATAAAAGTTGGTTAGTTTATACAAGTTTTATTGATTATAAGTTCTAGTAAATGAGTGTCTTAAAAGTAGTTATAATTATATGTGTAAATCGTCGATGCATGTCTTGGTTCATTAGTTAATTGTACACATGGCACAAATACATATTTTCTTGAATCTTTAAATACTCTAGACGTTTTAAAATTAATGTCAATCTTTTATTTCAGAAATGTCACAAATTAATTATTCATTACTAATAATAGATAAAGTAACTTTATCTAGATTACCACATTATCTTTACTTAAAATTATGTTTAAATTTAAAAGAAATAATAATTAATGAAATAAGAATATAATAGTCATTCTACAAAAATAAAATAAGAGAGAAGATATTATTCCCTCCGTCTCATAATGCATTCCACTCATAAAAAACAAACAATTTAATAAAAACATCACTTTTCAACTTTCTCTCTATGACTTTTTACACAATGACAATTTTACTTTTGACTAATTATTTTACAGTTTTTTTATTGTTTGTAATAATACTTTCAAATGAGGGTAATATGATAAACTTAATCTACATTCCTTATTTAATTTTAGATGTAGACTATTAATTTAAAACGTTCGAAATTGGTAATGTGAACTAATGACGTACAGTCCCTAGTCGGGCTATAAGCCCGACCCACGGGTACCACCCGTATTTAATCCATTACGTATGGGTTGTGGTAGACAACACTGAAGCCCAAGTCGTTGTCGCACACGATTTCGTAAGAACTACACTCTGGTCGTACACTGATAAGGTCAAACAGAATCGTAGTCTAATTAGGATTATGACTCACCTAAGTTAAGAGGATATACACTCTCCTTATTTAAGTGATAAGGATCTCGGTGTATATGGTAATTATCTTACTTAGGCCGCAAGATTAGAGAAGCCCGACCAGGGTTTCACCAGGTATATAAGGAACCTCCAAGGTTCCACAAAGGTACGATCTACGATTTACTTAATTCCTAAACCCTCACAAATTATCTCAATCAAATCGATTACTTACTATCACTCCGGAGTCTAATCGTGGGATACGTTCCCACGGTAAGCCTAACGGTGTTTGTTCTTCAGTGTGTAGGGTCTTCATACAAGTTCACTTGGTGCAAGAGCCTGAGTCCTCAAACACACGAATTAAGCCTAATTCGGGTTAAGCGCGGTCCATCCAACTTTTTTATCAACATGAACTATAATTTTGAAACGAACAGAGTAAGAATATGTTTTTCATAAGTTGTAATTTCAAGACGAAGGTTGTAATGAAATGTCTTAGTGCATTTAATGGAGGAAAAAATCTTCCGCGATTACATATACTATAAGTAACAATGTAAAACCGTCAAAGTTTTATAAACGGGAGGGTATGGTGGAAATGAAACCTTTTTTTATTTCATCCTCACTGCTGTCACATCAGCGTCAAATCACCACAAAACAATTAACCAAAACATCTCCTTTGTCATGGCACACACTTTGCTCTCCACTTTGGCCCCACAACTATCTTTATTTTTTTGTTTTCATTTTCACACAAATTTAAATTCATTTCATTCAAATAAAAATTACAAATACTTAAATAGAAATACAAATCCGGTTTTGATCATTCCAATTTCGATGTTCTCCGAATAGTATCTCTTCATCACGATTCCAACATGCGGGAGACGGAGCTTCCACAAATTCTACGTCATCATCATTATCTGCAGACAAATCAACGACTTTTGACTTTTTTGTTGATCTTTTTTTGCGGCGGCCTTTTTTGGATGGTGATTGCGACGCCGAAATTTTGAATTGTGTTTCTGGCACTTGTTGTTGACTATGGAAATTTTGTAATTGGTTGTTAAATTGTGCGTTTTGAGTGACGAGTTGTTGTGGTTGGTAAATTTGTTCGGATGCCATTTAAGGGAAATGGTTTTGAGCAAAAGGAGGGTACGTGAATTAGGAGCCGAATGAAACTTGGGAAGAAGATGGAAATTGGGAAGAGGATGAAATGGAGTTTTGAGACGATGGTGTCGATGGGTTTGAGGATGACGAAGGATTCGAATTGCTTGTGTTGAGAAGCCCAATGAAGTTGAGATGTAGGAATTGGTCATTTGAGAAATTTTGTATTTTTTTATTGTTTTTAGATAGAAAGATTTAAAAGATGTGTGTGTGCGTGTTAAAAGTGTTAAAATAGAAGGTATACATAATAGTAAAAGTTTTAAATCAAAAAAAGTTTTAATCCGACCGTTTGGAAACGGTCGAATTCTCACCTCTCTCCTCTTCGTGACCTCTCCGTCTGAGCAACGAAGCCATGACGAACATGGGGTGGCGGCGAGCCTCGGCGAAGTAGCCACCGAGGCACGGCGAGCCCAGTTTCGCCATGACACTCTCTCCTCTAAGGCTATCGATGAGAGATGGCCCTTTATTATTATTTTTTCTTATACTTTTAGTTTCATACAATATTGATGAAAAAATGATTATTTGATTTTTTTTAGATAATCATTGTTGTCGAATTTTTTTCTCGACTAATTCGTGAGATTTGCATCCGTCGTCACAACAACTCAGACCAAATAATATATTCTCTCTTTTAAGAGGTTTGAATATACAATGATACATGATCACAATTAGAGTAAGACTCAGGATTTGTAATACAGTGTTGCATATTATTAATTTTATGACTGTTAGTATTAATGTTGTCTCACATTAAATAAAAATGAATGTTGTACGTGTGGAGGAAAGACATATTTTACATAAAATTTACTCTCTATAACTTAAAATAAAATGTAATCCATGACTCCCATATGAATCCACCTATGATGACAATTTCAAACAAGTACTAGTGAAGTTTATTTTCAAGCCAAAATCATATATATACTTAAAAAGAGTCGAGTAACCCTTCAAATTTCCATTTCAATAAATTGTGGCACATGGCCTCAGAAAACAATCATTATGTGAGAGTTTGTTAATAAAATTTATGTGACTACAACATTATTCTTTTTTGAAAAGCAAGAAAAAACAAGACAACAAAAAAGGCTCCAGGGATGAGAGCCGGCAAAAACAAGACACGAAAACTATTAAAAAAATACCAGAGCAAATGAAAGTGGTAATGTTAAAAAAAAGAAAGTTGTAGCTATGCATCTAGAAGCTCTTAGGTGAATTGAATTCATTTGGTTCTCAAAAACGATTTTTTGAAGTTTTATCCGAATTTCATAAAACAAATTTAGCATATAGCTAGGTTCACGAAAAACAATTTTTTTTTAATATTCTGAATTTTATTCACAACAAAGATGAGACAAAAAACTTAAAACCAGTGAAAGAAATGATAGCAAGATGAACATGATCTATAGTATTTGGAGAATTTTAATTTATTAAGAACAAGTCAGAGAACAAGTTTGGTAGTCTTGTGTTATTGTTTTAATAAAAGCAAGACGCTTGTACATATGCCATTTGTATTTGTAGTAAAACAAGTTAGTCAAGCAATTATATTTATCATGCTCGAATAATAAAATTATCTGGATTATGCTTTTGGGGAGTTTCTTGTATGTATAGTTTTATACATGTGTTGCTTACCTACTCGTTAATATTCTTGTTTCAAACGTGTTTAAATAAGTTAGATATTAGCTTCTAAAACATGCGAAGATTGCTTGTAATATATTACAATGTTTCCTGATATGTGTATTTTTTTATATCAATTTATGTGTTGTTTGTTTGATAGCGTGGAAAATTATTTTGCAAAATGTGTTTTTGTAAAGTTTGGACATAATTTAATGGAGGATATGTATATGTTATATATATTCGTAGTAATTAGTATCTGTGTGTTCTCATTGAAGACAGTTTCACAACGAGCTAAATTATGTCCAATAAGTTCGAAGCTTCTTAAAATAGGATTTTTAGGCCAAAATAAGTTTGAAGCTTTTGAACTTGTGCGAGTTCGCGCGCTAATAAATTATTTGCATGTTTGTTTATCTTCGGAGTGAATATATAGTCTTGGTGACCAAGATAAATTTCCCTATAAAATAAACTTGTCTCATTTAGTTTGCAGAAACAAAAAAAACGTAGCTCCACTACCACAATATTCCACCATTCTTTTCGATCATAAACACACAGGTTTTCCGTGATCTTTCAAGCAAATTTGTCTAGTCCGGTTGTACAACAGCTTTGGACGTTGTACCCTGGAAACAGACGACGAATCTGTTTTAAGGGAATCGCGTCAAACACGAGCCGCGTCTCTTAACCTTTACTGATTTCTCTTATTTTCGTTCTACAGTTTCTTTTATTTAACTTCATGTTAATTTAAATATTGTAATTCGATTTATTTAATAAAAGTGTACACCGTTTCATAGAATCATAAAACAGATTATGTGTAACAGAATCACAAATACTTTTGACGAATCAGATTATTAACAAATTTTTTTTATATAAATTGTTTTCTGTCAAAACCAAGATTGAGTTTCTTTGAAAATTAGCTTTCACATACAGAGTTTACTTAAAAAATATGTAACGTTTTTTAAGCATTTGTTCTAATAAGATTTCTATTGAAACCAGGATTTAATTTCTATTAAGCTGATTTATTTGATTATAGCATCTGATTCATTGAAACCAAGATTGAGTTTTTTTGAAGCAGATCTAGTACAAGCTTATAGAAATCATGACTGAATTTCTTAGATACCTATTTTATAACAGTTTATCTAATTGTTTGTGTTTGATCTTGTTTGATCTTTCAGGATGACTAACGGTACTCTTGAAACTCATGTGACTACTAATGTGAATTTAACCGGTGCGCCAGTTACCCACACAATTGCTAATCATGTTGAAAAACCAAAAATATTCAATGGGCGGAATTTTAAGAGGTGGAAGCAGAATTTGAACCTTGCAAAGTTCTTAAAAGAGATTGTACCTTAGGTAGAACCTCCTAAGGAAGGTCAACCCTTTAATCAACATGTGAAAGATGTTGAAGCATGGAAACATTCAGACTTCTTGCGTCACATTTATATTCTGAATGGTTTGGTGGACTATTTGTAGAACGTGTACTGCAAGACTCGACTGCCTATGAATTATGGGAGTCGTTGGAACGCAAGTAAAAAACTAAGGATGCTGGTATAAAGAAGTTCGTGGGAGCTCATTTTATGGATCACAAGATGGTTGATTCAAAGAATGTGATAACTCGAATTCAAGATCTGCAGGTTTTGCTACACGACATTCATGCTCAGGGTATGACTTTGAGTAAAACTTTTCAAGTTGCTGCTATTATTGAAAAGTTACCTCCAAGCTGGGTAGAATTTAAAAACTACTTGAAGCATAAACGAAAGGAGATGAGTGTTGAAGACTAGGTTGTTCATCTTCTTATTGAAGAGAATAACAAGAGGGCTTAGAAAAACACTTATATGCCTGATTCTACTAAAGCGAATATGGTTGAGCATTGACCGTCTTCTTCAAAGTCTAAAGGAAAAAGCATAGGCAAAGGGAAGAATGAAAAGATGAGAAAAGGGAAGTTTGAGTAAAATGCTCCTAAAGCTGGAATTGTGAAGCAGAAGTTCTAAGAAAATTGCTTCTATTGTGAAAAACTAGGTCATCGTGCTGCTAACAGCAAGATGTCGAAGCGGGTGACTCCACGCGAGGCTAATATGGTGAATGATAATGTAGACATGATTGATATGGTGTCTGATGTCGTCGCCATGATCTCTGAAGTTAACCTGGTAGGTTCTAATAACAGTGATTTGTGGGTTGGGCAAATTGTCATGTGTGTGTTGGTAAGAGTATGTTTCACTCTTTCAAAGCGGTTGACAATGGAGAGAAGTTATACATAGAAACTCTACGACCGCTAATATCAAAGGAGAATGAGAGGTTATTTTGAAGATGACATCCGAGAAAGAGCTCAAGTTGACTAATGTCTTGTATGTTCTGGAGATTTGCAAGAATCTTGTGTTCGGTTGGCTGTTGAGTAAGTTTGGTTTTCGTTTTGTTTTTTAGTCTGATAAAGTTGTTCTTTTAAGAATAAAATGTATGTTGGTAAGGGGTATGTCTTGAATGGTATTTTAAGCTCAATGTAATGGTTGTTAAGAATGATATCAATAAAATAAATTCTTCTGCTTACTTGATTGAGTCTTATAATGTGTGGCATTGTCGTCCTGCACATGTAAATTATAATTCAGTGCGTCATCTGAATAAATTTAATAGCATACCAATTTTTCATATTGATTCAAATTATAAGAGTGAAACTTGTGTTGAAGCCAAACCTAAAAAATCATCTTTCAAACCGGTTGAACGAAAAACAGAGCCACTTGATATGATACACACAGACATATGTGATTTGAAATTACTACCCACAAAAGGCGGCAATAAGTACTTTATCACGTTTATTGATGATTGTACAAAGTATTGCTACATTTACTTGTTGAAAAGTAAAGATGAAGCTACAAATAAGTTTCTTCTATACAAAACCGAAGTTGAGAATCAACTTGGTAGGAAAATCAAGGTTGTACGAAGTGGCAGAGGAGGTGAATATGTGTCTCCGTTTGTTGATCTATGTGTGAAACATGGAATCAGACACGAGTTCACTGCTCCTTATTCACCTCAGCAAAACGGTTTCGCCGAAAGGAATAACCGTACCTTGAAAAAAATGGTTAACACCATGTTCGTAAGTTATGGTTTGAGCGGGGACATGTGGAGGGAAGTGATTCTAATGGTTACTTATCTTTTAAATAAGATTCCTTGTAAGGAAAAATAGGAAACCCCATATGAACTATGGATGGGAAGAAAACCATCATCTCGGTACTTACGAGTGTGGGGGTGTCTAGTCAAGGTAGCTGGGCCGACACCTAAGGCCCAAAAAGTTGGACCTAAATATGTGGATTGTATATTCATTGGATATACTAAGCATAAAAATGCTTATCGTTACATTGTACATTATTCGAAAAATCTAGATATAAAAAAGAAAGCAGTTGTAACAATCGGGAATTTTCCATGTTTTAAATAATAATAAATTATATTATTCATTAATCAAAATTCTTTTTCGATAGATATGAAAGCTATTTGATTCTAAAATGGGAGTTTATTGTACATATTGTAATAAAAGACTCCGCAAAAATATGAGAATTCACGCGATACCAATTAAATTTATATTTATTGATCAAGAAATATTTGGTAAAATTATGTATTAAATTATCTAATACTCTTATTTTAGTTTTAATAACGAACGTTGAAAACGAAAATATTCAAGTTGAATTATATTTCTTTTGAACGCAAACTATTCGAGAAATCCGAGAAATAGTAATTTTTAAACAAAATATAAAACGATTACGCAAAATAGGTCAAGTAAATACTTAAATTATTTGAAATATTTTTTTAAAACCAACGGCGCAAATTTCAGAAAACGAATCGAAGTTTATCAAGCCCGATCGAGTCCCGAATCACGTTTAAACAAAATAAAAGAAAGTTAGGAAACTATACATTTTTTTACCATCAACAATACCCACTTTACACATTTCTTATTAATATAAATAGAAAAATTTATTCATACACTTAATAAAAACTAAAACCCTAACACTAAAAATAAAACAAACAAAACCCTAGCCTTATTACACAATTCCGGCGCCACCCCTTTTCCGGCGATTAATTCCGTTCGCCGGAATCTACTGCCACCACCACTTAAAATGTATAGATCGAAAAGATCTATGATTTGCACCATTCAAAATCCATCATCCATCATCAAACCACCACGTTCCACCACTATATCACCTCGTTACCATCACCTCAGGCCAGCCGCCACACCACTAGTTACCACCACTATCACCATCACAGATCTAACACCACCCACTTCCATCCCATCGTGACCATCACCGCACCACAATTGTGGTCGCAACAGATCCAGCCACCAAATCCATTTAACACTCGATCCACCCACCACCATCACGACGCTGCGTGCATACATCACGTCCACCACTTGATCTAAACTATGCCATCATTTAATTTTTCGGATCTACCACCAGCCGTGGTGGTTAACCACGTGACACCATCACCATCATCACGGCGACGACGCTACCACCGGTTGTACCCACGAACCATCAGCTTTCACCACCTCAAAAACCATCACAACGTCATTGTTCTCCAACCATCTCTATAGATCCGTCGGATCTATGGTAGCAACCATCTCTGTCACCAATCTACCGCCACTAAAAATCCCCACCAGCCGTACACCACTACTGTGGACTTCAGCCGTTGAGAACTTCGACCAGCCATCACCACGAGGGTGGTTTGATTTGAGGGTAAAAATTTGACATTTTTATGTTTGTTTATGGGTTTACACAACTCGAACGGCGCGTTTTGGTTACCATAATAGCCGAGGTTGTTTGCTTTCTAAAGATAGTAAAAGGGGCGTTTGGATTACGGGTTAATAGCGATAAGGGGGCGTTTGGGTTAACCAGACAGCGATAAGGGTGCGTTTGGGTTAACCAGACATCGATAAGGTTGCGTTTAGGTTAACCATATAGCGATAAAGGTGCGTTTGGGTTAACCAGACAACCATAAGGGTGAGTTTGGATTATCATTCCGCCGATAAGGGTGCGTTTGGTGCTAACAATCAGACTATAGGTGTGCGTTTGGGTGTATGTGGACGCGGGACTTCAAGGGTTTAAAGTGCCTTGCATGATTAGCGCATGGTTTGTTGTGGTTTAATTCGGCTAATAACCTATCTAATTTTATTTTTTACTAAAAACAGACTAAAATGATGGTATGAAATGGTTCAATAAATATGCCGAACTCTATAATTATTGCGAGAATTATAAATATAATCATATATTTAACTACGTGTTTAAAAAACCCACATTGGGCGTTTGGCTTTTAATTTATAACACATAGGTTTTGTATGGATTTATTTAATTATGGTGACTATTTAGCCTAGAGAGTACATGTTAAAACATGATTTGCCTAATGTAGATTGTTTAGAAAAATAGAAAATATTGAGAATTGGTTAATATGAAGAATGTTGTATAAACGAATAGGTCATGTCGAATTTTTATAAAATTCTATACTTTATATTTCGTTCGCTACAAAGTACTATTATTTTTGTAAACCGATAAAACAAATAAATACTAATATATTAATAAACCGATGAAAGTTATACTTTTTACTTAAAAGTGACAATTATTAATTAAGTGGTGATTTTTTTAAAATGTGTCGAAATTATTTTGTTTGTAGATTTGTAAATCTATACTTGTATTTTAGAGAGAGAAAGAGATAGAGAGATGGTGGATTACACACACACTTAGAGAGAGAAAACCAATGTTTACTATGTGAAAAGTGAATAACCACACACCCTCTCCATCTAAGGAGAGGGTTTATATACCCAAGCCTTGTAATGGGCTTGGGCTTACACGTTTGGGCCGGCCTACACATGTTGTAGGCTAGGCTTGGACTTGTTTGATAAATAAAGAAGGTTAACTAAACTACGAGCTATTACATGGACTATCGTCGGAGTGACCGATCCTTCTTAATACGAAAAACGTATTTCCAACAATCTCCCCCTAAGGGAGGTCACTCCAAACAAGGGAGTTACCCAAGTTACAATAACCTATCATACTATGATTGTCTTGAGCTCGTAGTCTTCGTCTTTATTTTTTCTTTTTCTTTTCTGGTGAACATGCTGATGTGATTGTTGATATCAATCTTTGAGCATTAATCTTTTGCCTTGATCTCGTGCATCCATCACTTGTGATCTTCGCCTCTTCGTGACCTCACGTCCCACATACTCATACCTTTGTAATTCTTGAAAGCTTCAGAGTTCGATACAGCGGAAGACTTAACTTTTAGGCTTTCTTGAATTAGATGAGGTATTAAGCGCATAAAGTATAAGCATGCGGGGACGACTTCTTCTCGGATTCCGCAACGCCACCGTCTTCAAATGCAGCAACATAAGTAGACACGAACGAAATGGCTTTGAACATTTCATTCTAAATCGGTAGCATTTTACCTCCGGTCGGTGAAGACCGTTGGACGATATTAGATATCGTACCCGTGACGGATAGTTTCAATTAAGTAACTTCCTGACAGGATTTCGCGGGTAAACCCGTTCTCTTTATTCGACCGTCCAAAGCTGACTGTGAACATAAAGAGTGAATCATTTGGATAATAATATCCGCATGATTTGAAGCCGTCAATTCATATTCCTGGAACAAGTGAAATTCAATTAAGAACCGCACCATCGTTGCTTTCCAGTTGTCATGAGCTTGATTCGTACAAAATCTTGCAAGTTACCTACCAAGTGCTGTTTGAGGTTAACACTAGAAGGATTTCCACTCATCACTGTGAACACTAAGGTATCACTCTGAGTGTTCTGGCAAGATCACTAAGATATTACGTAGAGGCCTGGAACGTGTGTAAATTTAGTTTAGAATTAAACAGCTGTTGCTTTCCAGTTATCACAAGTTTGATTCATAAAGAATCGCACAAGTCACCTACCATGAGCTTTTTGATATTCGCTCAAGAAGGATTTCCATCTTCATTGTAAATACTCTCGTATTACTCAGATGTTCAGGCAAGATCATGAAGATTTTGCGTTGGACTCTTAAGATCTTTCTTACTTTTCACAGTGTGTGAAGAAGCAAGGAAATATGAAAGTGTGTCCTAATGAGATATTTGATGATCTCAAATGGCTCTAGACTCGATCGTGCATTTTGGATTTTAGTGATCGGAGGCTGGAGAGGAGTGCCACCTTTTCAATACCAATTTACTCGGAGTGAATAAATCGACAGATAACGTGTTGATCTCCGTGTGATTAAAACAAATACCTTTTGAGAGATATCTGAGTTAGCTGGGATGGGTTGTGCATTGAATCACTGGGTCCATGATGTCTGTCTTCAACATCGAGAATCATTAAAATGATCTCAATAGCATATGTGTTGACCCGGTTTCTGCCTAAAGTTGTAAGGAGGGCTTCTTTCTTTACACCCTTTATCTTTACAATTCTTTTTTCATTCTTCAATCCCTTCAATGCTTACCAATACGTCATAACTAGCACCTTGTTGTGATTGTTCCAATGCTAACTTAAGTACTTGGTCGGCATTCAGCTATGTTCACAATCTTACTCCATCTTTCCTAAGGACTACTATTTCTAGCTAAGGAATGTCCTTGGGAAGATTCCTCCGGTTCTGGAAGAATCATAGGACTTAACCTATCCTACCATCCTTATGTCACCACAATCTTCATCGTCGTGAAATAAATGGTTTTTGGGTAAGTATATGTCACCATGAAAATCCATTTTGATGTAGCAAATCCATTTTGCTCCCCCTTAACATATGCCACGATATTCGAA
The DNA here is from genome assembly GCA_025667525.1 of Glebionis coronaria. Taxonomy (NCBI): domain Eukaryota; kingdom Viridiplantae; phylum Streptophyta; class Magnoliopsida; order Asterales; family Asteraceae; genus Glebionis; species Glebionis coronaria. The sequence continues at coordinate 173,309,197 of CM046881.1, read as the reverse complement.
AACATTTCGCACATGTCGGGATGAGCCAGCACATTAAGTCAAACCATTTGTGATAATATCCCATATTAAATCACATTTTCTCCCCCATATTAAAAATATTAACCCAATCGATGTTTTTAATATCAATTGATTTAATGAAGTTTTAACAAAGGTTTTGGGAAGAAAAATGCAAGTCCGTTTAATCTTCATGATTCCAAACGTATGAGATATGATACCGATTTGTAACAAGATCACATATTCACCATATTAGAAAAGAATTGACAAGGTTGGACCTAATAGATGAGAACATCATATGATAAGATCAAATGGTTCTTGTCAGCATATGTTGGTCGCCTCGTCACGTTTGAAGTCATCTCTTGACACCACGTGTACGATTGGTATTGTTGTCTTGACACCAACTTGTGAACTTGGCACGTTCGGTAGCGAAGATTCTGAATTCTTGACAATTGCTCCCCCTCAATTGTTGACCCGTGTTCTATCGAAAGAGCTGTAGTCGTCGGTTGAGCAGTCGCATCGTCGAGTATGTAGATACCAATTGTAGATAGCATGGTTGTAGAGATGATAGATTCATAAAAACAAGACTTCTCTTGTTTTAACAAATAAATGCACTGAGGCGTACATATATTTGTGTTAGACCAAGTTATAAAGTAAACTTGATCCCTTACAAGGTTTTAAAGTAAACCTTGCCCGAGAAAATTAATTCCCTTTGTGAGCCAAAGCTTTCATAAGAAATACTTGACTTTAACGTGAAAACCGGGTTGCAGTCTGAAATAACTACAAGCCATTTAGGCATGTTTTATGAAATATTTACAACTTTTGTACGAACTCTATTTATGGCGCCGTGTCAATATTAATCAACATTTCTAAACCCGTAAATATTATCGTACCAAAAGACATGCCTTTGAAAAATAAAGTAAAAATGTTTTTGGATTTTTCTGAATTTTTCAATTTTTATGGTTTTTATAGGGTTTTATATTTTTGTATTTTGCTTTTGTGGATAAAAATATAAACAATATATACAGATGATCACCAAGGATACGGAGAATAGTTTACCATCACTATTCTTTCGCTTCATCTGCCAATGCCTTTAGAGTCTCAGGCGAGAAGGTTCTCATTCTAGCTTGTCGGCCAAAAATTCAATTCGAGCGCGATCTAAAGCCTTCGTGAAAATATCCGCCAATTGATACTCAGATCGGACAAAGTAAAGCTCGATCACTCCATTTTCCACTTGCTCCTTGATGAAATGGTAGCTAATGTCAATATGCTTCGACCGGGAGAATTGAACGTTGTTGCAGCATAAGGCAATTGCACTCTTGTTGTGACAATACATCGGAATTTTGTTGAAACCTAGACCATAGTCGGTTAATTGCGATCTCATCCAAAGAATTTGAGCACAGCAACAGGACATAGCTATGTATTCTGCTTCCGTACTTGAAATTGCAGCGCTTTTCTGCCTTTTCGATGCCCAACTGATTAATGGATCTCCTAGTAGTTGCAATGTTCCACTCGTGCTACGCCTTGTATCTTGACAACCCGCGTGATCCGCATCTACATATGCCATTAGTGCAATAGAAGAGTCCTTCGAATATCAAAGTCCCCGATTAATGGTTCCTTTATGATATCGAAAGATCCTTTTAACAGTAGCTAAGTGTAACTCAGTAGGCCTAGTTTGATACCTGGCACACATACATATAGCAAACTGAAGATCAGGTCGACTAGCTGTGATATACAGAAGAGTACCGATCATTCCACGATAAAGTGTCGGATCAACGGCAACTCCATGTGGATCTGCATCAAGCTTAGATTTTTACACCATTGGAGTATCCACGGGGTCGCAAGATTCCATCTTATATTTCTTAAGCGATTCAAGGGCATACTTGGATTGATTGATAAAGATGCCTCTGGGACTCTGAGATATCTGAAGACCTAAGAAGAATGATACCTTGCCCATCATTGACATCTTAAACTTGGAAGACATGAGTGTCCCAAATTCATCGGATAAGGTTTGGGTCGAGGCTGCAAATATAATATCATCAACATATATTTGTACCATAATCATATCTTTACCTCGTTTCTGAATGAACAGCGTGGGATCTACCTTGCCTTTAGCGAAGCCTTGCTTAATGAGGAATTGTGACAATAAATCATACCATGCGCGTGGAGCTTGCTTCAACCCATAGAGAGCCTTCTTAAGCTTGTACACATGATTAGGATAATTAGGATTCACAAAACCATCTGGTTGTTGAACATAGACCTCTTCCTTGATTTCACCATTAAGAAATGCCGTCTTCACATCCATTTGATAGACAATCATATTCATGTGGGCTGCATAAGCGAGGAATAGTCTAATAGCTTCCAAACGGGCAACAGGTGCAAAGGATTCCATAAAGTCGACGCCTAATAATTGCTTGTATCCACGAGCTACTAGTCGAGCTTTGTTCTTTAATATTCCGCCTAACTCATCAAGTTTCACCTTGTAAACCCATTTCAAAGTGAGTAACTGCACTTGATCCGGGCATGGGACAAGTTCCCAAACTTCAAGACGTATGAATTCGTTAAGTTCTTCTTGCATAGCTTCTATCCAACAGGATTGAGTAAAAGCTTCTTGCCATGTCTTAGGTTCAACTTCAGTGAGAAAAGCATCAAAGTGACAAAACATTGCACTTTCTTGTAACTGACTTCGTGTGGATACCGGACGATTAGGGTCACCAATAATAGAATCTATAGGATGATCCTTTGTCCACTTGCTGTCATGTTCACGAATCCGTGGATTGGAGTAAACTGTAGTTGGAGCTTCCTCTGAGGTGGACGACCCGGCTTGATTAGGGTCGGGAATAGGTACACCAAAGAATGGAAGTTCACGCATTTGAGCGAATTCCAAATCGTGATCATCATCATCCTCTTCATCATCAATAGGCATGAAATGGGTAGTTGAAACATGTGTTGGTTGAGAATTACTCGTTGAAGGTATATCTTGACCAATTGTAGGTGCAGATGTGTCTGATTGTGCTTCGGTTGCTGGAGCGACAACTTCGGTTACCGGAGCTATTACCTTAGGTTCTGGAGCAACAATACTTGGAGGAGTAAAGAATTCATCAAAGAACGGTTGAAACAACGTATCCCATTCAGTCCTAGAAGGTGGTGTATATGATGATGAAGTAGGGTTGTTTGAGACAAGACCAGAACTAATGTTACTGGGTCCCATTTCATGAAGTGCGGGTTCAGAGCTGCTTTGCTCAGAAGCCATTACTGTCAGCTCGTCAAAATCAACATTCATAGTTTCAAGGATCTTGCGAGAGTTACGGTTGTAGATTCGGTATGCCTTCTTTGCGGGTGCGTAACCAATGAAAATACCAATATCAGCCTTTGGTTGAAGTTTTCCCAAATTGTCACCATAATTATTTGGATAGCAAAGAGAACCAAATACATGAAGATATGATAAATCTGGTACTTTACCATGGAGAAGCTCATAAGGTGTTTTACCATGGCGTTTACGAATTAGTGACCAGTTTTGGGTGTACACTGCTGTAGATACTGCTTCTACCCATAACAACAATGGAGCCTTTGCGTAAATTAACATCGTTCGAGCAGCTTCCATAAGTGTGCGATTTCGCCTTTCAACGACACCGATTTGTTGTGGAGTGCGAGCAACAGATGTTTCATGAGATATGCCAACTTCTTCATAATAATCACGCAAAATTTGATTCACAAATTCGGTTCCATTATCTGTACGAATGCGTCGGACAGTAGTGTTGAGACGCACTTGAATCATCTTGAGAAATCCGATGATGAATTTAGGTGCCTCATTTTTTTCTTTAAGAAATTTCACCCATGTAAACCGAGAGTAATCATCGACAATGACGAGGATGTACTTTTTGCCACTAAGACTTTCAACACGCATTGGTCCACAAAGATCCATATGCAACAGATAAAGTTTCTCCTGGTTGGTGTCTTCCGTCTTGGGTTTGTATGATTTCTTAGTGCTTTTCCCATTGTACACGCGGAACACAAATGATCCTTGTGAAATGAAAGTTTTAGAAGACCACGAACAAGTTCGTTTTTTGCCAAATGATTAATAGCGTCAAAGTTAAGATGAGATAACCGTCGATGCCATAACCATGACTTAGTCTTTGATTCTTTGGAGCGAAGACATACGGGAGAAGCGGCCATCATGTCTTGTAGAGACAAAGTATATAAATTATTCCCTCGATTACCTTTCAATAAATCAACCCCTTCCAAATTACGAATGAAGCAGGTATGCTCTCGAAAAGCAACTTGTAGGTTTGCATCACAAAATTGTCCCACAGAAAATAAGTTGTGACCGAGACCTTCCACATAATAGACTCTTGAAATGATAACATTCCCAATATGATATTCACCATAACCCATTATTTTTGCAATATGATCATTTCCAAATCAAACCGTACCAAGAAACTTGCTGACGAAATTTCTGAGCTGAGAGCGATCTCCGGTCATATGCTTAGAGAAACCAGAGTCCAAATACCAGAGAACAATTTGGACCACCTGTTTTCAATAACAACAGTAGACAATGCATTGGAAACTATTGGTTCCGGAGTGTTAGCAGATACAGATATAGAATTATCAGAATTGCTAACATTTTTGAGACCCTTAGATTTCCTGCGTTTTCTAATGTGAGTTTTAGCACTAACAGGTTTTACAGTTCCAACTTTCTTAGGTTTTGGTTTATTCGCGGGCACTACAGTGGGAGTAGACCTATTTAAAGGGCACTTGGTTCCTATAGTAGTGTCGGTGTTCCTAATTAAAGGACACACTTGTGTTTTGGTAGCCTTGGTACTCCTAGTTAAAGGACACGCTTTCTTCGCTTTAGTGGGAGTGATCCTAGTCAAAGGGCACATATTTACTAATATAGTGAAAGTTCTACCAGTGGGGTGCCACATCCAACCAACTTGGGTTAACACTTTCCCAGTCGGTTTCCATTCTAATCCGCTTTTCCGGGCATGCATTTCATTCACATGGTCAATAAGGCAAGAATCATGACGACTAGAAAACATACATTCATTGCAATTCCAACATTTTAAATTAGAATTCACAGTAGGCTTAGAACGCTGCACAACCGCAGAGCCTTTAGGTTTAGCTACATGATTCTTTTTATTCAAAACAGAAATAACATTCCTAGGATGGGCTTCTACTTTCTTCTTCACTTGTCTACTAGATGGGGGCAAGATCCTATCATTCTTCTTGTTTCTCTTAAGCTTAGATCTTTGAGCCTTAGTAGTGGTGCTTACTCCTGTAGAAGGCAACACGGGAATATTAGAAGCTGGTTTTGATTCCGCCTTATCTTTAGTGACCAAAGTTTGAGATGGTTTAGTCCTAGGGCCCTTGTTAAGTGGTGTGACGGCTATTAGGTTCCTTTTGATAGCACTAGAGGACGATGCTGAGACAATGGCTGCGTTATCCACAACATTCTTACCTTTTAGAGTACGAAGTGTTTCCTTTAACTCAGCCAAGACCAGATTTTTATCACAAATTTGTTCCCTCAAATCAGATATTTCCACCGACTTTCGATTCAATTGTTCAATCAATGATTGATTCTGTGCAGCGGTATTAGCACATGCGGGCTTTACTGAATCGAAGAGTCGTGTATTTTTCTGTTTTAAGTTATCAACTTTGGACAAAATCTTGGAAACTCGATTATCTAGATCAAGTTTAAGATTCTCAGCGACCTCAAGTACGTTCACACAGTTAAGCTCCTTAGATTTCTCTATGTCTATCGGCAAAGATTGAGCAACCTTGTCACTTGGCTGACGTTGTTTTGATTGTAAATTCAATCGAAAATTCTTTTCAAAGTTTGCATCATCGATATTAACACCTTCGAATGACGTTTCAAATATTTCTTGAATAAATTGCTGCTTGCATTCAAGCGAAATACAATGTGTTTGAATCTCATCAAAACGTTTTGAAAGCGAAGAATATGAATCTTGAAGCTTTAAAAATTCAGCGTCAGATTCGTGACAAGTACTATCTACCACATTATCCACAGATTCAACATTATGCACAATAGAATCATTATCAACACTTGTATTCACACAGACATAAACTATATCATGAGACATCACTTGATTCAGAAGCAGATCATTATGGCATGAAACCCGTTCTATTTCAAGTAAACTGTTTTCATAAGCATCATTCATTTCATTGAAAACACGTCTAACTTCTTCTATTTCCAAAAGCAAATCTTGATCAAGATTACTAAGACAAGCCTTAACATTGTCTACAAACGGAAAAATTTCATTTCAGAACGCAGCTCTAGTGTGCTCAAAGTTCCATTCACCTTCCGTTATGGCCGAAGCCATCGTACGTTCCAAAATGACCTTGTCAAAATTGGCTAAGTGTTGGTGAACCTCATTTAAGTTAACGGACGCCTTACTTACCGGTGGGATTAACTTCGTTAAATCCTTTTTGACAAGTGTAGGAGACGTACTAGGAAGGTTTTCATTTGACAAACTTTGGGGCACAAGAACTGTCAATTCAGCTAATTCCTTTTGTAAGCGAATGCGTGTCTTTTTCGAAAAATGATCTTTGTTATGTTGATCATAATCAATTGTATGGAATTTTGAAATCATTTTAGAATAAGTTTCATCCGCAAGTGACTGTGTCTCCTCAGTACTACGAACATAAGGTGCTTCTTTCGATTTGCCAATTATGGTCATATCATAAAGACCGGGAATATATTCCTGAGCTTGTTTTGCATAACCTGGATTAGGTGGTAAATCTTGAAGACGCTTAAGTTCGAGTTCTTTAAATGATTTAGTTAAAAGATGAACCTTTTATGTGGAAGCGTATTGTCTTAAAAGCTGTTGTTCTTTAAATTTAAGAAGTTTGGTAGCATTAATTTTCGATTCAACCTTTTTAGACTCGAGAGTTTCGAAATACATTTTAAGTTTTTGAAAATCATTGACAACCGACTCTTTTTCTTTTAAATCATTGGAAAGATTAGCTTTTAATGATTCTATTTCTTTCAAGTGTTCAATCTTTTCAAAACGAAATTGGTCAAATTCAGAACATGTTATTTTCTCTGCTTGAGGGACCATTTCAAAAGCTTTGACCTTTTCTTTATGCAACTCAAGCTCAGCAGTTAGGGTGGAATTGGTATCTACGGATTGTCTGAGGGCCATATGCATTTGATCAATAATATGTTTAGGCACCATTACCAAATCATGTTGAGCATAAGATTCCATACCCGTCGTAGCATTTGGTTGAGGTTCACTCAAATGTGTAGGTTTGGGTACCACATCATTTGAATTACTAGTTCCCGAATGCTGTTCGAGGTCGTCATTTTCATGCCCAACTTGATGTTGGTTATCATCAATATTATTAGATGTGGTTGGTACCTCACTGATGACATCAGAACCGTAGTGAGAGAGATTAGCAACGAGAGCAGCTTGGGCAGAGTGAATGTCATCACAATCCGAATCATATGCGTCAAGATCATCTGCTTGATAAGCTGCATTAGAAGTAGAAACGACTGCAATGCCTTTAGTATCTACTACCCCTGGGTCTGCAAGATACTCTTCTGAATCCAAAATCTTCCCCTTAGACTGAGCATCAACCAAATACATCTTCTCACGAAACCATGCATCATCCCTTCTCCTTTTTGGCTGAGTGCATTCCCTAGCCATATGACCTTGTCCTCGGCAATTGTAGCAAGTCACAACCTTCTTAGGACCAATAGGACTCCCATTTCCACTAGCTTGAGAATTCACAGCTTGATTGTTCCCAGTCCTTGTAGGAGGTCCATATGAATTTTGCCTCCCCTGAATAGGTTGCACCGTCACTTGACCATCTTGAACGGTGGCTTGTTGTCGAGGATTTGATGAGGTGCGGAGCTGATTGTTTGTTGGTGGAAATCCTCTAGTTGCAACAAGTTTTGACAAGTAGGCTGTGAGATGGTTTAGAACATCAGCTGGCGTATCATTTGGAGTAAAGACCGGTGCTTGGATTGGTGGAAGTTCATTAGAGTAGAAAGCTTGTGCTGGTTGTGCTTCTATTGGAAAATATCCTTGCTGAGGAGTATAGCCCAATGGAGAAGTGTTGGCTTGTGATGGTGATGGCTGATATGGTGGTTGCTCTTGAAAATATTGTTGATGAACACTTTGTTGATATTCTTGCTGTGGCATCATTAGTGGTTGATAAGATGGTTGCTGTGGTTGCTGATAGATGTGTGGTGGTGGCTGCTGCAAGTATGATGGTTGTTGATAAGTATAAGCAATGTTTTGTTGAGAAGCATACATTGCAAGTGGATCATGAACTTGAGGTGTAGACAACCGAGACTCGATCACATGGCATTCGTGTTGTTGAAGAAAAGCTTGAAGTTGATTCACATTGGTGTTATGCAATTCCTTAGCCAATTTAACATCCGTCACGTATTTTTTCCATTCTGGAGGGAGAGTGTTCAAATACTTGGTGTTCAATTGAAAGGTAGGAATTGCCATGCCATAGATATTAAGCTCATTCAACAATAGAGTAAATCTCAGATAGTAATCATTGAGAGTCTCCCCTGGCACATAGGCAAACTTATCAAAAGTATCATAAAGCTTACACTCTCGTTCTTGTTTAGTTAACGAGGTGCCTTGCATTAGAACCCGAATTCTATCCCATAACTCTTTGGCAACTTTATGTTTGCTGACGAGTTTGTAGACATCTGGAGGAAGGGCTTGGAGAATGATGTTTGTAGCATACTTATCACATTTATCTTGAATCTTCATATCTCCAGTCAACTCACCCGTTGTGCGAGGACGAGTAGTTGTACCTTCCGTCACTGTACCATAGTCTAATGGTCCATTGAGCACCGAACAATGAAATAAGGTTAAGTATTTTTGTGTTGTTGTGAGTTAAAATCGAGAAACAATGTTAAAATCCCCTAAAATATGTTCTCGATAAACCAAAAATTCCAAGTCAAAATTACACACGATTTCGAAATTTTTTAAGGAATAATTTTTGGATTGTCAAAATGTCTAGATCGGAAAGCCAGATCGGAATGTCTAGATCGGAATGCCAGATCGGAATGTTACACAATCTTAATGTCCAGATCGGAATGTCTCTATCGGAATGTCACTATCGGAATGTCCAGATCGGAATGTCACACTATCTTAATGTCCAGATCGGAATATCCAGATCGCAATGTCAGATCGGAATGTCCAGATCGGAATGTTGCTGAAATAAAATGGACAGAGTGACGTCACAAGAATCCTTAAAGCTGTCGGAATCCCAGATCGCAATGTCAGACCGGAATGTCACGTCGGAATAAGGTGTTTAACTCCTATGATCGCAAAGTGGAACCAATAGGTTATTGCGACCAGACCACCCTCACGTTGTACTTTCCGATGGAAACCTTGCAAGAATTTCGGAATGATGAGAAACAAGAAAATTTGCAACTTTCGATCCAAAAGACTTGAGTTTTAGCCAAAAACCAAGATACCCAAGATACTACGACACGATTAAAGACTGTATTCGACTTTAGAACACCAACAAACGCGAAATTTTTTGATGATTCGGCAAAGAAAACTCAAAATCCTACGATATGCTTAAGAAAGCATACACAACACGAAAACCAACCTATATTTCATCCCAAGCTCTTGATACCATTTGAAGATTTGTAAATCTATACTTGTGTTTTAGAGAGAGAAAGAGATAGAGAGATGGTGGATTACACACACACTTAGAGAGAGAAAATCAATGTTTACTATGTGAAAAGTGAATAACCACACACCCTCTCCATCTAAGGAGAGGGTTTATATACCCAAGCCTTGTAATGGGCTTGGGCTTACACGTTTGGGCCGGCCTACACATGTTGTAGGCTAGGCTTGGACTTTTTTGATAAATAAAGAAGGTTAACTAAACTACGAGCTATTACATGGACTATCGTTGGAGTGACCGATCCTTCTTAATACGAAAAACGTATTTCCAACAATTTTGTCTAACTATTTATATCACAATCTTTATATAATAACTGTAAAATAAACATATACCTTGATTTATTTTGTAAGATTGTTTTCTCTATTATATAATTCATCATAAAAATATATAATCGTCTAGTTATACGTAATGTGTATGGAATACATTACACACTTGGTGTGTGCCTAGTTTATTCATTTTATTTAACCAACCACCAAACTATTATAACTTGGAACTTAAATCTTTTATCAACGGGCCACGTTGATGTAGTTGTTGATCGAGGACTCAAATACATTTTTAAGTTATTGGGATTAGCCGATTAGTTAAACCACAACACCAGGACCGGGCCGTTTTAATTTACGTTTGTGCGAAGCGTGTTATTAGCATCACTACCGTGTGCTCTACTACGTCGAGGTGAGTTCATACCCCACCTTTTCCTGCTTTAAATTAAATTATTAATGTTTTATAATTGCTCTTTGGGGGAGGTACATGCTTGGTTATAAACTAGTTATAAACTCACTTTGTTGTCAGGAACTATTTATAAGCTTATTGGTTGTTGATAACTATTTCTAAACTACCTGATTGTCATAAACTAATTTTAAGCTTACTCGGGTTGGTCATAAACTATCTAGAAACTGGCTTAATTGTAAAATGCGCATCTGTGAACTCTGTAAATTGTTTTAACACTTACTCATTTTCTACTATATGATTGATTGATTTAACGCATGAACACAAGTACACTTACTCGTTTAGTTATGGGTCTAAGTCCCTATTTAACCCAAGTTGCTTTGGTCCACTTTCATGAACCGTTAATTTCGGACCGGATGACCGGTCAAAAGCGCGAATGTTATGGATAGATCTATGAGATTTATATCCCTACCTAATTGTGGTTGTGTGATCAAATTAGGTAAACTCACATTTGCGTTTGATTACGGGTGTCGCGGGTTAGGCACCCGTTTGGGCTACTTTATATTATTAAACTGACGGTTATGTTAACGTTTCGGTATCATAAGTTTAGACAATAATAAATGCTTTATTTTTATTTAGTGACTTTGTATTTGTTATATTGTCACTAAGTGGTTGTAAAATCTTGTGGTTCATTAAACAGTTTTATTATTAACGAAAATTCTATTATTTGTCAGTGAAATATGTCTTTATTAGAAAACTCTATTATTTAATAGTGAACTATGTTTTATCATAAAACTCTACTTGTTATTGGTGAACTCTATTCTATTAGAAAACTCTAATTATTTATCAGTGAACTTTATTTTTATCAGAAAACTTTATTTATTTCCAGTGAACTCTGTTTTTATCAGTAAACTATATTTAATATCAGTAACCTCTATTTTTATCAACAAACTACGTTTTTATCAATAAACTCTATTTTTTATTAATAAAATTTGAAATGATCAAAGAAATTATATTTAACACGAAACTCTAATTTTTAAATTCTTATATTTTTCTGCAAGGTGCAGTGGTCGATGTAAACTCTAAATTTACATAAACATTTTTAAACAAACTTATGAACTCACTAACTTTATGTTGACATTTTTAAGCATGTATTTTCAAGTACTTGACTATATGGATTATTTAGAGTCCGATATGTGGGTTTGGCATTTAGAGGTCATTCTCGGATTTAGCTCTCGATTACTCATGAAGTCACCGTTGCGGAGAATTTAGGGGGCATGATAGATTGGTATTAGAGCCTTAGTTATAGAGAACTAGGTTGCATTAGTAACTCTAGACTATAACCGGCTCTCAGTTTTTTAGTAGTAACATTCATCACGTCATACATATTCAGCTGTTATATGAACATTTGCAATGCACGTTTGCTATTTCTTTGTTTCCTGTCATGTTATTACTTGTTTACATGAGTTCAATTGCTTGATTAGTACACTCATACATATAATATACTTTTATATATGAACGTTAGAAAATTCATTGGGCATTGTGAGTTACACAATGGTCTCGCATATCTTTTTATAATAAAACCTAGGGACATTATGTGAATTTTGGTTGACGATTGGTCGTAAGTGATGTAACACCCCATTTAGATAAATGGACAGTTACGTAGTAATTATGGCGTGTCATCAAAGCATGCAAGGTAAATGTCTAAAACATTAAATGACCATAAAGGAAACCAGAAACAAACATCGGTTCCAACATAAGCTCCACACACAAATGGATAAGTATAGAATGTAAGGGAAAGGACTAATAATGTCCAGCAAAGAAAAAGTATGTAAATTCATTAAAGGAGAAAGAAGACTAGGCGCCTCCATTCCATGCGCGTACTCTTGTTTCCTAGCTTTGCCCTTTAGTAACTGCCGCATTGGGACATGGAAAGAAAGATATTGCTGAGCAATACGCTCAGTGTGCGGATATATGACAATGAATGTAAAGCATAAACATAAGCAAGTAATAAAATGAAATGAATAACAGCGGAATAAGTGTATCTCCTAGAAAACCTGGTTTAAGCTTATAGACTGGTTTTATATTTCTGAAAAGACTTATGTTTAGTCTATCCAGAAAAACTGTATTTTAAATATGCCTGGAGCCCATATAGGTCATGTTATATCAACGTGCATGAATACTTAGAGGGGGTGACCACATCATGCAATTAGAGGGGTTGCCTCTAATTAATATATATTATGAGTGGAGGGATCAACTCCAATAACGGATGCAAGGCACACACCACAGTTACCATGAAATCTTACTACTTGCCCTAGGATGCATCCATTCGCCCCACATGATAATAATAAAATAGGCCAAAATACTGTAAAGGGACGCTGCGAGCAATCACTCTCACCGCAGAAGAGTCACCGGTGCCTCCAATGCTATGGTTATGGAACCCCAATAACTAGGTGAAACTGGCATGCATGTATATAGCTCAGGCACTCTAAAATAAACATAGCATATACTGAATGTGTTTAAGACACTAAACTACTGGTGAAAACAGATGGCTGCAAACGCGGAATCCTAATATAGGAAAGAATGTCCTTACTGAACGACATTATATCCGTACCTTATGTCCAGTAAATGAAGACGAAAACGAACGCGAAAGATCACTCCGACTTCACGATAGCTACATAATAAATGGACATGAATAAGTGTCTGTTCTACTTATACATAATTGTTATTTAGTTTACTTGACATGTTCATACTTATTATTAACTTGTTCTTGTTCTTGTCTTATTATTTCATGTTTAATTATGTGTTTCTTAGTGTTTCATGTGTTTTAGATTCATGTAATTCATGTTTTAAGTGTTATAGTACTTGTTATAATATAATGAGTAACATTCTAAAAGTAGCCGGTTTCTATATATAGTAACTTTCCAAAAATAGTAGGTTCTCATATATAGTAACTGTTAGCCTCAAAATACTGAGTCAAACAAGAATGCTCGGTCATAGGTTATTATTGTAACATTAATCAGAACGTTGTAATAGGTAGTTAATTAGTCGTGGTTTACGGGATTGGATTTAAACTAATTAAAGTCCAAAAGACAAGTCCGGGCCAATATATAGCCCATTAAAGCCCGCATGTGGGTGGACTATATATAATACCCTCCTAGCATGTTAGGAGGGTAGGTTGTTCACTTTATTCATTCCTTAATCTAATATTCAATAAGTTAATCCTCTCCTTCTCTCTGCTTTCTCTCACTACTTTCTCTCTCTAGGAATCCATATCTTTTCATCTATTTTCTATCTATAATCATCTAAACATATGGGACAACATTTGGTATCAATCGCCATGGGGTAGATACGTGATTGGTTTTGATATTTCCATTGTGTTCGTGTGATTTTATTCACTATCTTGCTCGAATCTTCAAATTTTTTGTGTTTTTTGTGGTGTTTGTGAGTAGAAAAATCATCTACATCTACGTTGTAGTGATTTGGGTTACTTTGTTTGGTCAAAAACGCAAAATTTTGTGGTGTTTGGCTTGATTTTTGGTGTGAAATCACGTCTTTGATAAGTGTTCTTCGTGTTCCTATTTTCTTGCAAATCTGGTACAAATTTCGCATCTTTCTCTCTAATTGCGAACTTGTAGATTTACAAAAGTTGCAAAATTGAATTTTGACTCTTATTGTGGAATCGAACTTTGTCTCCAATTGCGAATTTGAATACTTGCCCTATTGCGGAATTAGTGCTTTTCAAGATTTGCGAAATCTTGTCATTTTGGGAATTGCGAATTTATACACGCATTGCGGAATTCTGAGTTAATTGCGAATTCTGGTCATCTTTGCGGAATTATTCCTATTGCGAATTTCTTTAATAATTGCGGAATCCTGTCTTCATTGCGGAATTTGGTCATCATTGCGGAATTTGTTCAAGTATTGCGGATTTATTCACTTAATTGCGAATTTGTTCAAGTTTTGCGGATTTAATTCACTCAGTGATTGCGAAATTGTTCTTCACTCTAGAATTGCAAAATTGTAATCTACTATTGCGGAATCTTTCACCTCATTGCGAAATCTTCACTTATTTTTTCGAAAATTTGTATTTTTGAAAATTTTTCGAGTGATTTTTCGCCATAGAATTTTTGGTTAATTGTGAAGATAATTGTAGGGGATTTCAACATCTTTTCTCGACAACACCAATCACATCACATCTACTTAAGATCCTTTTTCACTTCATCGATTACAAAGTTATAAGCTATGGATTCTACTCAAGAGTATCGTGTGACAAACAACAATATCATGGTGGCGGGTAATAAAGAGAGACCACCAATGCTAGTGTCTGGTCGGTATGCTCAATGGCAATATCGTTTCATACGATACCTTGATACAAGACCTAATGGTGATTCCTTGAGGAAATGTATTACACATGGACCATATATATTTAAGAAGATCTCAATTCCTCCAAGAGCAGCCACAGATACTACTGATCCAATACCCGCAAGTGAACGTGATGAAACAAGAGCCGATCTCACACATGAAAATTGTGCTTGGCATGATGCGGAGAAGGAAGCCATCTATATGGTTTTAAGTGGGATTGGAGATGATATTTACTCCACGGTTGATGCATGCCCGACAGCACATGAAATGTGGACTGCGATTGAACGCTTGCAACAAGGAGAATCACTCAACAAACAAGATGTCAAAACAAACTTGTTTTGGAATTTTGGCAAGTTTACTTCAAGGTATGGAGAATCAGTTGATTCATACTACTCCAGGTTCTATAAAATGATGAATGACATGACAAGAAATAATCTGCAAGTCTCCACCATGCAAGTCAATGTTCAATTCCTTCAACAACTTCTACCAGAGTGGACACGGTTCGTCACTTTAGTGAAACAACAAGAAAAGTTAGACGAGGTCTCATATCATCGACTCTTTGATATCTTGAAGCAATTTCAGAATGAAGCAAATGAGATTCACACTGAAAGTGCTGCCAAGACGGCTAATCCACTTGCTTTAGTAACTACCACACAACATGTTCAAGATCATCACCCTCGTGCTCCTAAGCCATACTCCACTACATCATCTTCACCACGATATTCCACATCATCTAAGTCTTCATCATCCACAAAATCTCGAGGTAAAGTGCCAAGAGCACCATCACCACCATCTGAGTCATCATCTGAACAAGATAGTGATGAAGACCAAGCTCAAAAGAACCGAGAGATGAAACAACAAATTTCTTTCATAATGAAGACTTACAAGAAAATCTACAAGCCCACCAACAACAATCTTCGTACTTCATCTAACACAAAGAACCGATATGTTGAGAGTCCTCCAAGGTATGACACACGTCGACGTGGTGAATATAAAACCCGCATGCTTTTACCATGAATAGTGCCCTTAAGATCGTACGTCCTAGATTAAAACTTACCTTATTCAGTATTGATCACATTCATGTGCTATTAATCAAGTAATTACATACGTGTATAACATGATAAGTATCGTTTACGTACGAACTCATGATAAGCAGTTAATAAGTATTTCACGGGAACATAATTAAATCATGATCACCATTAAAACACGAACTAAAATAATCACGTAAATACATATAATATAATTACGAGCATAAATAAATATGTTAAGGTACGGTAAATATTTAACGGGAACACACTAAACATGAACACCAATAAACACGAATAAACACGTAACAAATTAAAACACGTAAAACACGAACACGAGAGCACACTATAATATTTTAGACACGGAAAACATTTGGGCTACCCCTTGTGGGCCCCATATCCACGAATTAAGGAAGAGAAATGGGCCTAGCCCATCATTTTTACTAAACAAGGGGGTTAAGGGGAAAAAGTCTTTCATTTATCACATTTTATTAAAAACAACTAAAACCCTAATTTTGTTCTTCCTCCTCCTCCCTTGTTCTTGTGTGCCGCCACCTTCAAGACACCATAGGAGGGTGTTTGATGATCTTGGATAATAAAATCATTGCTAGAAATCGTGTTTGTTCATCCTCTATTGATCCACACATTCGGTATAACTTTTTAACCTTTCTTTTTAATATTTTCTTTTGATTTGATTTAGTAAAATTAATTAAGAACATGATGTTTTTAAAACCTAATTAAAAACATAAAATAAACATGTATTTGATTAAGGGGTAAATTAAAAAGGGTGTTTATGGGTGTTTTAGTTTGGCCGCCGCCTAGCCCGTGCCCTAGGGGGTCACGGCTTGGTCATTAAGCCACCACCGAGACCATATGGTCCCGGTTTGGTGGTGTGGGTCCCACGGCAGCAAGGAACCAAGGGGAACCTCGATTTGGTTCGGGGTACGGTGTCGATTTCATGCCCGGTTCACGGTTCGTTGATTAAAACACGATTTATGCTACATGTTAATTTTATGAATCATGAACTTAGGATATAAATTAATTAATAACATAATATATTAATTAAACAATGACTTAGGTTAATTTAATTATTAATTTAGCATGATATTAATTTAACCTAAGTATTTTTTATGTTATGAGTTATAATTAATTAATTATCTTAAACCATGCTTATAATTAATTAATTTAGACATGACTTAGGTTATATTATTAATACATAATAATACACATTTTAACCTAAGTATTTTTATTCCGTTTTAATTGAAACATGTTATACTTTAATTAAAATGCTTAACCTATAGCATAATTAAAATACATGAAATAATAATTAAACTATGCACTATATCATATGACTTAAGAAATAAGCATATAAACACTTAGACTTATATTTTTAGCTTATGTAACCAGCTTAATTCTAATTATGGAAACTTCTATTTATAGAAACTTAATTAAATAAGGCAACTAATCTAATCATGGAAACCTTCTATATATGGAAACTTATTTAATTAAGGCAGCTGATCTATTTTTGGAAACTTTCTATTTTTAGAAACTAATCTATTTTAAGCAGTAAATTCTATTTTTGGAAACTTTCTATTTTTGGAAACTTTCTATTTTTGGAAACTTTCTATTTTTGGAAACTTTCTATTTTTGGTAACTTTCTATTTTTTTTGGAAACTTTCTATTTTTGGAAACTTTCTATTTTTGTAAACCTGCTATTTTTGGAAAGTTACTTATTATTACACAGTAAGTATAATAATACATGAAATACCAGTAATACTTAATCAGATTAATCAGAATACAAGATAAACACAGTTTGAGGCTTTAAACAGTAAACCATGACTTAAAACATATAAAGTAAGCTATGATAAGACACAAAACCCAGTACGTAATCAGTGATTCGATACTTATACACGTGTGTATTCATGTAGCATTAGTGATCCAGAAGTAGGAGTCTTTCTTCCGTTCATTCACTGGACTTGAGGTACAGATTCTCGTCCTTTCAGTATGGACATTCTTTCCTTATTATGATTTCCCCGTATGCAGCCAACTGATTTTCCCAGTATTTGTTTTATTGTTTTTAAATTGCTTATGTTTAATTAGCATAACCTATAGCCATATACAAGCATGACCAGTTTCACCTAGTTATGGAGGTACCATAACCATAACATTGGAGGCACCAATGTTATGACTTCCCCACGGCGGAGTGATTGCTCGTGGCGTCCCTTTCAGTTTTGGCCATATTATTATATCATGTGGGGCGTATGGGTGCATCCTAGTTACATGTTTCAGTCAGGATTTCATGGTGAATGTGGTGTGTGCCTTGCATCCTTCACAAGGAGTTGATCCCTCCTACCCAGACCAGTATATTAATTAGAGGCATCCCCTCTAATCAGCATGATGAGGTCACCCCTCCAAGTATTCATGTACGTGACCTTTTCATGACCTATATTGGCTAAATGGTAAATCAGTTAAACAGTTTTTACAAGATAAACATAAGGCTTTTCAAACTATAAAACCAGTTTTACTAAGCTATACCAGGTTTTCCAGGACTTATACATTTCCGCTGCTATTAAGTCTTTATCATGTTTTGTCATTTATACTATGTCTATATCCGTGCACTGAGCGTTTTGCTCAGCCGTTACTTTCCTTTCCATGTCCCAAAACGGCAGGTACCCAAGACTCGAGCATTTGGAGGACATGCATAGGATGGAAGCTGCCATAGACTTCTTCTCCTGTTTCCTTCATATATTTATGCTTGTTTAGTCTTTCTTTCAGTTCATTTACTTTGTTATGTTTTGGGCTTATGTTTAGGAACCGATGTTTGATTCCGGTTTTCCCTATGGTCATGTATGTTTTACTACATATTACCTTGCATGCTTTGATGACACGCCATAATTACGCGTGACATTCCATTTATCAAAATGGGGTGTTACAATTATGGTATCAGAGCCAAGGCTTCGACCTGTAGGCTCTAAAACTTGACCTGTGACTAGTGGGTAGTCACCAGGAGCTTCCTAAGTCAACGCTTGTTATTCCATGTATTGACGTTTTCAGCACCTTTATGTTTTAACCATGACGTCTTCAGCACCTTGTTGTTTTAACCATGATGTTTTCACAAGTATTGTTTTACTAATATGGAATGAACAACCGTCATCCATACTTAGTTATGTGTCATTGTCTATGCATGACGTTCCTCGTGAACTGTGATTATGTGGACTGAACCCCAGTAGTTCACATTTTTCACATAAAATTTTTTCTGTTAAGTTTTGACAATGATTTTAATTATTTATGTTTCATGCATTCATGCATTTATATCATATGTCATCTGTTGCAGGAATTTTGACTAAGTAATGGTTGGTACAGGACTGGCCCTATTTAGTCGCATGTGCTTTTATCGAAACTTTTAACTTTGGGACCGACCCATAGGCGTCCCCTCGCCATGTCTTTTGTTTTGGAACCGACCCATAGGCGTTCCCTCGCACATATAAAGGTTTTATAAACTACATTACGCATTCATGCACTGTTTTTCATGCATAAAATTTTCTCATGATTTAAATTGGCATAAATTTTTTTCATGTCCCTTCATAAGTTATTATGTTTTTATGTCAAGTATGTTTTCATACTGTCATGTTTAACTTCAGTTCATGCTGATTATGTTATACACTTCTTTGTGATAGATGGTTTCATGTTTCTTCATGATAATTCCGTCTTCATGTTGATTATGTTTTACGCCTCTTTTGTCATTTACGTTGTTCTGCAAGACATTGTTAGATTTCATTGAATCATGCTTTCATGATAGTCATGGTTGGTTTTCATTGATCATGCTGTCAGGCAAATCATCGTTGAATTTTGTGTAACCACACTTTAACGTTTCCGTTATAACTAGAATGATGTCTATGCTAATGCTGCCAGGTTATCATGATGGTGTTCCTAACCGTTTAACCGGTATACTTTCCTTAAATCATGACAAATGATCGACCCCATACCGATCATTTCATGTGCATTCCACGTGTACTCCATGTACCGTATTCCATGTGTATTACATGTACCTTAATCCATGTGTATTCCACTTGTAATACTTCACGAGTATTCGCTAGTAGATTCTGAATCATCTCAGGCATATGTCCACTTGCTAATACTCTACAAATTGCTGATGCTGCTCATAACTTGGAAATGTTACTAAAGGTTTATGTTGCTGACGTTCGGAGACGCTACGAGAGGCGGATGCTGTTCACACCCTGGAGATCCTAAAAGACGAAGACAAAGGCGTCGGAGCAAAGCAATTGGACGAGAAGATGCTTCACCATCAGACGATTCCCATCGATCATTTTCCCTATTTCTTAGTACATGTCACACGTCATTCGGCTGTCATTTCAACCATATGAGTGCAAACCGGTACCAGCCGGCCACTCAGCTGAATAGTTACATGAATCACGGTCATGAGAATGATCGTCATGGAACTGACAGACAGGACGATAGTAACCACTACTATGACAGAAACTATCCTAGAAATCACAACCGAGGCTCCGACCGCGGACGTGATCAGACATACAAAGGATCAGTAGTCCAACCGATCCGCCAAGTCTGGAATAATAGCCTAATATTGTAGTTCTATTGTTTTATGTCTCAAGACACATGTCAAGACATCAGTCAAGACACATGTCTTACGTATACTTTCTGAGGACACATGTCAAGACATCAGTCAAGACACATGTCTTACGTATACTTTCTGAGGACACATATCAAGACACCAGTTAAGACATATTTCATGCATATAGTTCCAAGACACGAGTCAAGACACATGACTCACGTCCAACTATGGAACATTTCTAAGAAATTCAGGGTACCCTCCAAGGGTATATCCGTTTTGTTGTGCCATGTATTAATCAGGCCACAAGAATTTCAATACCATTACCGGCGCATAAGTGAGAACTGTCACGTTGCCGATGTCACTTTCATTTCTTTCACCATATTTCATATATTCATGACCATGAAGGACGCCTTTCGTATTCCCACGTATACGAAGGTTTTCCTTCAGCTTAATGATGAGATCCAAGCTGCTAACGCATTTCCTCGGACAGACACGAGATGAATTTTATCCTAATTATGGACTATGAACATCACACCATGCTACGATTCATAATTATGTACAATAATGTTCAGGCTCCTGAATACATTCAGCTTGATTTTCCATCAGGAAAATCCGTACAAATTATCTACGCTTACAAGCAGGTTCGTTGTTAGCCATGGTCGCTAAAATTTTATAGCTGTCAGTAAGACACGACTACTTAAGTCCTTTTACGCATAGCCAGTTGATTATTCCAAAATCTTCCTATACATTCCAGAAGAACCTACAAGGAGAAGAACGGTACCATGAGATTATGTGTCGACTACCGTCGACTTAAACAAATCACCATTCATGACCATTATTCTCCTCCACGTATTGACAACATGTCCAATCGACCTTATAGTGTTAATCACTTTTCCAAGATCGAATTCATGATCATGCTGCCAACAGTGACGAGTGAAAGAGCAGGACATGTACATGACTGCTATTCGTATACGACTCAGTCATGCTAGATTTATGATTTTGAATTAGTCTAATCAATGCTCTAACGACATTATAAGAATGAGTTTCCATGAACTCATAGCAAATTCATCAGTGTTTTCATTAAGGATAACCTGATTTCTTGTAAGCCCAGAGAAGAACAGGAAGACCATATCTGCACTATGTTGCAAATTCTATGACAAGAGAAATTTTACCCTAGAAAATTTTCCAATATCAATTCTGTTTGATTACAGAGACATGCTGAATCACATGGGTTTCTACGGTTAATCTTACCATGACTCAGCTTATGCGTAAAGGAGAGAACCTACACTACATTAGGAGTTCTATAAAATCCTACGCTAGGAGAAGTCTAGATTCAGAGACTCAGAGTTTAGCAAACTTCTAGGTATCAAGTTTCTACGAATCATGATACAGCTACGTTCATATCTATGTACTTGACATACCAACAGGCTAAGATAGAACACCAACAAACTAGATGTTTTCCACCATCAGAAATTGTGATCAGAAAAGGGACAAGATCTCCATGAATTTTGGTTCCCAGGTTACAGCAAACTCAGACGAAGCATGATGCTATCTGGGTTATGGTCAACAGTTTGATCAAGTCTGCCAAATCCTTGCATCCGCGAAGATTTAACAGTAGTAGACTTTATGATATTTCAGCCAAAGATCGTACGATCACTTGACCTCTTTCGGATATCAGATTAGATTTTCACTCATATTCAGATTCATTTTCTTACGATCATGCCTCCAGCCAATTTCATGATTTGCTTCAGCATTCACGTTCATGAACTATTCATGTTCATGATTGTATTCTAGCTTACGATGTAACTCCCTATTTCATTCCAATAAGTTATAGGAACTTGGGAGACTAGACTTAAGTTCAATAATTTCCCATCCTTAGACAGACGTTTCACGTCACACTTCGCGTCTTACCCATAACATTTAGCATTGTCATCTAAGTTATTCTACGTTCATGATATGTTCCCATATCATGGATCGCGATGTGTTTACTCATACTACACTCACCAGATTTTCACGTATTCCGTTCAACATTTTCACGTATTCCGTTCAAAAAATTTCACGTATTCCGTTCAAAATATTTCACGTACTACGTTTCATTAGGTCTCGAGCATCGTCTTGAAGTATTCGTTAAGTTAAATTGTTTTGTACAATAAGGTTTCAGTTACTCTTATACGTTAATTCTTATTCCCTCGATCAAATTCAGGGGATCCATCTTACGTTGATAACCAACAACTTGTTTCGGATTTTCATGTCAAGATCAAGAGGACCGAGATTTACCATCCGTGGCAAAACCTTGAGAAGGAATCGTTCCAAGAGGAAAGCCACCTGAAAACGGACAAGTTCATCCGGACTTCGTATCCATTTTCTCTTATCAACTAGATATGTCATTTCAGTCACGTCACGTTCCGCGTTCTTTTTGCCAGATCACCTGCACGTTCATTATCTCACATAACCTCTCAGTCTGATTCGGGTGTGTTCCGCTTCCAGTTACGTTATCTATAATTCGGGGACGAATTATTCTTTTTAGGGGGGAAGAATTGTAAAACCCGCATGCTTTTACCATGAATAGTGCCCTTAAGATCGTACGTCCTAGATTCAAACTTACCTTATTCAGTATTGATCACATTCATGTGCTATTAATCAAGTAAGTACATACGTGTATAACATGATAAGTATCGTTTACGTACGAACTCATGATAAGCAGTTAATAAGTATTTCACGGGAACATAATTAAATCATGATCACCATTAAAACACGAACTAAAATAATCACGTAAATACATATAATATAATTACGAGCATAAATAAATACGTTAAGGTACGGTAAATATTTAACGGGAACACACTAAACATGAACACCAATAAACACGAATAAACAAGTAACAAATTAAAACACGTAAAACACGAACACGAGAGCACACTATAATATTTTAGACACGGAAAACATTTGGGCTACCCCTTGTGGGCCCCATATCCACGAATTAAGGAAGAGAAATGGGCCTAGCCCATCAGTTTTACTAAACAAGGGGGTTAAGGGGAAAAAGTCTTTCATTTATCACATTTTATTAAAAACAACTAAAACCCTAATTTTGTTCTTCCTCCTCCTCCCTTGTTCTTGTGTGCCGCCACCTTCAAGACACCATAGGAGGGTGTTTGATGATCTTGGATAATAAAATCATTGCTAGAAATCGTGTTTGTTCATCCTCTATTGATCCACACATTCGGTATAACTTTTTAACCTTTCTTTTTAATCTTTTCTTTTGATTTGATTTAGTAAAACTAATTAAGAACATGATGTTTTTAAAACCTAATTAAAAACATAAAATAAACATGTATTTGATTAAGGGGTAAATTAAAAAGGGTGTTTATGGGTGTTTTAGTTTGGCCGCCGCCTAGCCTGTGCCCTAGGGGTCACGGCTTGGTCATTAAGCCACCACCGAGACCATATGGTCCCGGTTTGGTGGTGTGGGTCCCACGGCAGCAAGGAACCAAGGGGAACCTCGATTTGGTTCGGGGTACGGTGTCGATTTCATGCCCGGTTCACAGTTCGTTGGTTAAAACACGATTTATGCTACATGTTAATTTTATGAATCATGAACTTAGGATATAAATTAATTAATAACATAATATATTAATTAAACAATGACTTAGGTTAATTTAATTATTAATTTAGCATGATATTAATTTAACCTAAGTATTTTTTATGTTATGAGTTATAATTAATTAATTATCTTAAACCATGCTTATAATTAATTAATTTAGACATGACTTAGGTTATATTATTAATACATAATAATACACATTTTAACCTAAGTATTTTTATTCCATTTTAATTGAAACATGTTATACTTTAATTAAAATGCTTAACCTATAGTTTAATTAAAATACATGAAATAATAATTAAACTATGCACTATATCATATGACTTAAGAAATAAGCATATAAACACTTAGACTTATATTTTTAGCTTATGTAACCAGCTTAATTCTAATTATGGAAACTTCTATTTATAGAAACTTAATTAAATAAGGCAACTAATCTAATCATGGAAACCTTCTATATATGGAAACTTATTTAATTAAGGTAGCTGATCTATTTTTGGAAACTTTCTATTTTTAGAAACTAATCTATTTTAAGCAGTAAATTCTATTTTTGGAAACTTTCTATTTTTGGAAACTTTCTATTTTTGGAAACTTTCTATTTTTGGTAACTTTCTATTTTTTGGAAACTTTCTATTTTTGGAAACTTTCTATTTTTGGAAACTTTCTATTTTTGGAAACATGGTATTTTTGGAAAGTTACTTATTATTACACAATAAGTATAATAATATATGAAATACCAGTAATACTTAATCAGATTAATCAGAATACAAGATAAACACAGTTTGAGGCTTTAAACAGTAAACCATGACTTAAAACATATAAAGTAAGCTAAGATAAGACACAAAACCCAGTACGTAATCAGTGATTCGATACTTATACACGTGTGTATTCATGTAGCATTAGTGATCCAGAAGTAGGAGTCTTTCTTCCGTTCATTCACTGGACTTGAGGTACGGATTCCCGTCCTTTCAGTATGGACATTCTTTCCTTATTAGGATTTCCCCGTATGCTGCCAACTGATTTTCCCAGTATTTGTTTTATTGTTTTTAAATTGCTTATGTTTAATTAGCATAACCTATAGCCATATACAAGCATGACCAGTTTCACCTAGTTATGGAGGTACCATAACCATAACATTGGAGGCACCAATGTTATGACTTCCCCACGGCGGAGTGATTGCTCGTGGCGTCCTTTTCAGTTTTGGCCATATTATTATATCATGTGGGGCGTATGGGTGCATCCTAGTTACATGTTTCAGTCAGGATTTCATGGTGAATGTGGTGTGTGCCTTGCATCCTTCACAAGGAGTTGATCCCTCCTACCCAGACCAGTATATTAATTAGAGGCATCCCCTCTAATCAGCATGATGAGGTCACCCCTCCAAGTATTCATGCACGTGACCTTTTCATGACCTATATTGGCTAAATGGTAAATCAGTTAAACAGTTTTTACAAGATAAACATAAGGCTTTTCAAACTATAAAACCAGTTTTACTAAGCTATACCAGGTTTTCCAGGACTTATACATTTCCGCTGCTATTAAGTCTTTATCATGTTTTGTCATTCATACTATGTCTATATCCGTGCACTGAGCGTTTTGCTCAGCCATTACTTTCCTTTCCATGTCCCAAAACGGCAGGTACCCAAGACTCGAGCATTTGGAGGACATGCATAGGATGGAAGCTGCCATAGACTTCTTCTCCTGTTTCCTTCATATATTTATGCTTGTTTAGTCTTTCTTTCAGTTCGTTTACTTTGTTATGTTTTGGGCTTATGTTTGGGAACCGATGTTTGATTCCGGTTTTCCCTATGCTCATGTATGTTTTACTACATATTACCTTGCATGCTTTGATGACACGCCATAATTACGCGTGACATTCCATTTATCAAAATGGGGTGTTACAGTGAAAGTCCTTCTAGGTATGATCGACATAATCCAACACATGTTGAGGGTTCTGCAAGGTATGATAGACAAAATGCCAAGTATGATACTCATAGGATTGCTGCTGCTACTGGGAATAGGGAAACAGTTGGAAGTCAAGTGGTTCAGCAGAGTGGGATTCAATGTTTTAATTGCCAAGGTTATGGGCACATGGAAAAGGAATGCATGAAGCCGAAAAGGGTTAGAGACTCTAGTTATCATAAGGAAAAGATGCTGCTATGCAAGAAAATGGAAGCAGGGGTTAAATTGTCAGTTGAGGAAAGAGCAATGCTTGATGATACTGATGATGAAGATTCTGATCAAGAGCTCGATGCACATTACTCGTACATGGCAAAGGTTGAAGAAGTTCTCAAAGTCACTGAAGATGACAATGGCCCTATCTTTGACACTAAGCCAATCGATAAGGTACACACTACTGGTGAATATAATGTGTTTGGTGATTTTCCTGAGCATAGTGATCTACCCAATGCCATTAATGACACGTGTATGATGGAAACGGTTGATAGCAATACCACACCCAATTCATCAGACATGTGCAATAATGAGTCTGAGGATGATCAACATGCAAATGAGTATGATGAAGAGGAACGTATTGCGCTTGCTAATTTAATTGCTACTTTACAAAAAGATGTCACTGATAAGACTGCTTTTATACATGGTCTCATCGTCCAAATCGGGCTTAAAATGCATAAAATATCATTAAATATGCCAAATATATGCTCGTGTTTGTTACTTGTGTATTTTTAGGTACGGATATTGAGGAAATGGCAAAAGATCACAAGAATCATTCAAAAATGAACACGGGAAATGAAGTCGCACAATGAACCGGGCCCAAGTTTGGAAATTTGCAAAAAGACCCTTGAAGAATTGAAGATTGGCAATTTTAATCCCTCATCTTTGAAGAACTTGTCACAAATGACCCTCCAAATGTCAATTGTACAAGTATGGCCCTCCATGTTTGAAGACATTACAAGAATGGCCCTTGAAGAATGCAAATTATGCATTTAAAGCCCTTGATAAAAGTTTGGAAAAGCATGTGCCAAAAGTGACAAGTTGCTGAAAGTATTAACAAAGGAAAATGGGATTGTGGCTATTTATTACTAGATGCAAAGTTATGAAACAATGAGGGGCTAAAAGTGCCCAGACAACCAAACCCCATCCCCCACTCACCATCCGCCACGTCATCCCCCAACACCACCTCAACCAATCAGACATCACCAATCCCCCACGTCACTTCTCCACTCAATTAAGTTATTAACTTAATTTTTTTAAACTGATTAGTGGGGGAAACAAGCAATTTAAAAATCAAAACACCCCAAAACAGATTAAAATCCCCACCTTCATCCTATCAACCCTAACAAAACCCAGTTTTAATTACCTTCATGTTTAACCTAAACCCTAATTAATATTAGGGGTTTTACTCACAACCTCAATCCCAACATACCCACACACCCACAAAACGACTCCTGTACTGTTTGTCCCCTCCCCTGCCACCCTCTCACATGGCACTTGACCAAATCAATGGTCCAACTCCACTCCTTGGCCCCCAAGATTAATTTGACGCTCAAGATTGAATGTTCACAGCTGGCATCTTCACAAGACACCAACAGAATCACATGGGAGCAAGTTTTGACCAATTTCAAGACTTTTCTCAAGGGCATTTCAGGAAATCAAGAGCTAGGGTTTAGCATTAGTTTTAAGCTTTCTAGATAGTTCTACTTCTTGTATAAATAGAGGTCGACTTGTGACCTTTATTCTTGTTCCAGATTTTCTTTCTCAAAATTTATGTAATCCGTTTTTTTAGTAATGCAAAGTTTGGTGTTTATTTTTACAAGTGTAATTCCTTTTGATTATTAACAGAGTTGGTACTAAGTGAGAAGAGAAAGTCTGAGTTCCATATTATTGTGAAACATTTGTGTGTTTGATATTTCAGTTTTCAAAGGGTTTGAAAAGATTTTATAAATTTCAGAAATCAAAGGATGTTATGAAGTGAAAGTGGAATAACAATCTGTGATTTGTGATTTGTAAGTTGTTTTTAAAACGAGTTTTCAAGGTTTGTGGAAAAGTTTTTCAAAAAGGTTTCATAAAAATCAGGATAGTGTTATATTTGTTTGCTTGTTTTTCAATTTTTCTTAAACAGGTTTGTAGATTATTGTTTGACCAAGGATCTGCATAGACCCGGGTCTATTGGAGGTGGTCTCAGGCCACTAAGGAACCTGGATGTGGGTTCCTTAAGGTAGAAGTCCTTTTCCTTTTTCATTTTTCATTTTAAATGGTGTTTATGTGATTTACATGAAACTACATGCTAAGTGTGTTAATATGATTTGATATAGTTCATTTGGTATGCTATGCATGTTAGAAGCTAATTGAGTCAGTTTGGATTTGATTAGAATAGATTTTGTTTGAAAATTTTCATTTCAAGATTTTAAAGGGTTGTTTGGATACGGGTTTATTTCAGTTCTAGTGACAAGGTTTTGAATTAAAGCTTGTTGAGATACACTTCTTAGGTGATAAATAGGTAGTGTGCAGTTTAGTTATCAGTTTGGTAAAGGTTTAAAACAAGTTGCAAGTAAAAAAAAAATTAGAAAAAGTTAGCTTAAATCTGTTAAGATCATTCTCTGCCAGTTTTGTGAGATTTTGGTGCTTGGATCTTGTAATCTGTTAAATCCTAGGTTGTTATAGGATTGTAGTGTGATTGTATGCCATTTGTTGAAGTTGTATGCAAATTTGTGGGCATTGAAAGTCACTTGGGTGTCAATTGTATAAGCTAAACACCCACAGACCCTTAAAATCATCACAGCAACCTTCATTTGCTTACTTGTGCCTTGCTTGTGTGAAAATTGTGCAAGTGCTTGGTGTTTTATGCTTATTTGTGACTCCCTATACTCCAAAGAGTATAGGGGTGCCTTGTTCCATCAAAAATCAACACCAAAATACCAAAACCAAGCCCTCTTGGTTTCAATTGCACTTGTGAAGATAATAGCTTTGCTTTGTGTTCATAAAATTCTTAACTGAACCTGTTTTGTAATTTCCTTGATTCAATCTTTGATAATTTGGGATTTGTGTTGAGTTTTTGAGTGAAAAAGGGTCACAGCTTGGTTTAAAAAGGTAGAAAGTAAAAAAAATAAAACGCCAAAAAGGGGTTCACCAGCCTCGAACCCTCGCCATCACGTTCACAACACACACACTCTACCACTGCGCCCTTGGGTCTTTTACTGACCAAGGGTGCAAACCATTTGTATTTAATGTCATTTTAAGTGGGCTTATATAAATATAAGCCGTAGCCTAATTGGGTCTTTTCAGCTTATTCTTTAAGCTAAATTTCACCATCTTATTTTTCGTAGGGTAATCTTAGGTATTAGGATTTTTCTGGATCAAGTTTCGATTTTTCCCTTTATTTTATTATCTTTTATTCATTTTTTATTACCCGGTTTTTATTAAGTGCTTAAAAAATAGTAAAAAGTAGTTTTAATTTTTAGAAAAATAATTTTTAGTTTTTAATTAATATATTTGAGGTTTACATCCAAAAAAGTTTTCAAAAAGTCTTATTTTTAATTTTATTTGATTTTAGGGTTTTTAGACAACTTTAAAAATTAATATAAAATTGATAAAAAGGTTTTAGGAACTTTAACTTGCATTTTTGTCTTAGTTAGAATATTTAGGATTTTTGATATTTTTTAGAATTTATTTATAAACTTTTAGTTTTTTAGAATATTTTAATATTATTTTATTAGTAAAAATTCAAAGTTTGTTTTTTCTATTTTTTTCATTTTTCCTAGGTTATAGACATTAAATTAGGAACTTTTTAATTTTCCAAATCTTTTTAGGGCTTTTCATTTAATTTTTAGAATTAATTTAAGATTTAATAGATTTTAATAGTTTTTATGTGTTTAAAAATAGTTTAATTTGGTTTTAAAATTTTAAAAAATAGTTTTTAGCTTAATTAGGTCATTTTTGAGGTTTAAAAACTATAAAATCTTGTTTGGGGCTTTTTAATAATTAATTGTGATTTTTAGGGCTTTAATTAGCATTAAAAAGTCATTATTTAATTAATTAAAAGGTTTTAGCAAGTTTGGATTTTTTGTAAACTCTTAGAATTTTATTGTGGATTTTTAGTAATTTTTAGGAATTTTTAGGTTAAAATTTTAATTTTTGTCGTTTTTACGGTTCTACGTCTTAACTTTCTAGTAGTGATTTTTGTTAATTTTTATTTTTACGTCTTCGTCATTTTCTTTTCTTTTCTTCTTAATAAAATCATCAATCTAATCAATTCATTACACAACACACGTGCCTCCTCGAGAGAACGATCCCCATTTGGGTCATAACTTGTGGTTTTCCTAAATCGCTCGTTAACGCTTACCACTATTTTATTGCTCTTTTCCTAAAGAGTAGTAAAAACTCAACATCATTTTGGCGCCGCTGCTGGGGAGGCGTGTTGTGTTTTGATTGAACCATTGTTGTTTTTTATATTAGCCATAATAGTATTTGTATTAGTAGCACTCTACTAATACGTATTATCGTTTTTCGGTTTTTGTGTGAATATTATTACTATATTGTATACGTAGAACAATAAATTCACAAGTACTCCAAATACGTGAGCAATCACAACCTTGATTCGGGATTTCATCACTCGATCATTGTATTCGCATCTCAAACCAAAGAAAAAGGCAAAAATAGATAAATACTTTCGTGAAGCTTAATTTTGATAATACAAACTATAAGGTGGGTATAAGGCGGTTGTATTTCACAACCTAAAGGAAAAAGGCTCTTAAGTGCTTCGCGCCGCCTCGTTTCCTCCGCTTGCTTGTGCGTATTTGATTTTGAGAGTGAATCGAGGGTTTTGCCGCCCAAAGTATTATTACATATCATATATATTTTCTTGGTTTCTATTGATTAAACCCTCTTGAACGATTTGGTGTTCCACCATCGTTCTAAAGTCATCGAAGGCGTTCACTCCACGTGATCATTTTCATTCCTTGAGGCTTCTTTAATCAAGAGATTTGATTAAGGAGGAGATTTGTGGACTTTTTGTCTACTTAATACATTTCACCAATCTCCAAAAAAGGTTAATACAATCAAAAACCACAAAAAAAATGAAAAACACAAAATACCAAAAAGAATCTTCTTTGCTCGTCTCCACGTTGTACGTGACGTTTATGCTCACTCGTAATCAAGCAAAACGTGCACGTAAACGAAAGAACAAAACTCCCACTCCAACTCATTCTAGTGAGGAGTCTCCTATTGACGAACCCATTGTACGAGAAGAACCAACCATGGCGAATCGAGCTATGATGGAGTTACTTCAAGCACCCACCGAGGGTTATGGAGAAGCTATTGTGATTCCCGCAATCCTTGCGGAGAATTTTGAGGTGAAAACGGGTTTGTTGTCGATGATCCAAAACAACAAATTCCGTGGTGATGAGAAGGACAATCCCCACAACCATATCCGCCAATTCAATCGTCTTACCGCCACGTGCAAATTCAAGGATGTCTCGAATGACTCGATTAAGATGATGCTTTTTCCGTATTCCTTAGCGGGGCCCGCTAAAATTTGGTTAGAGAAAGAGCCACCCAATTTTATATTGACGTGGAAGGATCTCGTTTCAAAGTTTGTGAACCAATTTTTTCCGCCCTCCAAGACTACGCATTTGAAAAATGAGATTTCTAAATTTTCACAAGAATCAAATGAAAGTTTTTCTACGGCTTGGAATAGGTTTAAGGAGATGTTACATGAATGTCCTCATCACGGTTTTTCCGACTTGCACCAAATCGACACGTTTTACAATGGACTTAACGATCATGAAAGAGATTATTTAAATGCCGCCGCGGGTGGTAATTTTTTGTGTAAAACGGTTGAATAAGCTTTGGTCATAATTGAGAATAGGTCTAAGGTTTATAGCCCTCGTCACACACCGAGTGTTGCCAAAATGGGCTCATCATCGTCTCGTAGTATCAATGCCTTGCAAGATGAAGCCAATGAGGAAAATCGGTTTTTTGATAGGTTTTCGACCCTTATGTCCCATTGGAAAGCTCAAGAAGCTTCCAATTCCGCTTCGGTTAAAGCGGTTTCTAAGAGTTGTTTGTCGTGTGGTGGAGCTCATGATCTTTCCGAGTGCATTACCGCGGATGGTAACACTTCGAATGCTTTTGTAGCCACGGGAACTTATAACCAAATCGGTCAAGGTTCCCGCCAAAATCAAGCTCCACCAAATCAAAATGCTAATAACTATCGCAACAACAACCAAGGTGGAAATTACCAAGGAAACCAAAGAAATTACAACAAGGGTAATTATCAAAGTGGAAATGGGCAAATTTCAAATCAAAACCAAAACCGTGATTTTCAAAACAATGCCTAAGGTTTTCAAAACGATCACACCAAAAATCTTCAAGGAGAATTTTTGAATTATGCTAAGGCTAATGATGCTAAGTTTGACAACATGCAACGTGAAATGGTTAGCTTAAGGTCCGAGTTGAAAAACGAGCTAAAAAACGAACTTGCTAATGAACTTAAAACTCATGCTAATAAAATGGAAGGAAATGTCACACGTCTCCAACAAAATCAACAAAAAATGGAGCAAGGACAACATGAGATTAAGCAAGAATTGTTAAAAGCGGATGCTAGGCAATCTATGTTTGAAGACCGTATGGCTAAAATGTTTGAAGCTATCATGTGTAAGCCCTCTTCTTCGGGTGGTCTTCCTAGTGATACCATCGTGAACCCGAAAGGAGAATTGAAGGTTATTACTACTCGTAGTGGTAAAACTTTCAAAGAACCCATTTCTCGTCCAAGTACTTCTATGGAGAAGGAAAAAGAGAAAGAACCCGAGGTTGTGGTAGAAAAGGAGCAATTACAAGCCCACGAAGTACCGCTCAAACCACACCTACGGTTGAACCCACACCAATCATGGAACCCGAGATTCCAAGGCTGATGCCTATTCCTACTTTGCCCCAACCCACATCACCTTTACCCTGCCTTTCAAGACGAGACAAGGAAAAGGCACAAGAACGAAATAATTATCAATTTGAACTCTTTATGAAAATGTTTCGTGACTTGCATTTCAATATAAGTTTTGCCGACGCCTTAGTCATGATGCCTCGATTTGCCGCGAACTTCAAAAGTATGTTGAATAATAAAGAGAAATTGCAAAAATCGTCTAGTTGTTCATCGGTTTTTCTAAGCCGCATACCTCAAAAAGTCGGTGATCCTGGAAAGTTTTTAATCCCATGTGCTATCCAAGACATGGAAGAATGCTATGCCTTGGCCGATCTTGGTGCTAGTATTAATTTGATGCCTCTTGAGATTTTTAAATCGCTCAATCTTCCCAATCTCACTCCTTCAAGAATGTCAATCGAAATGGCCGATCATTCTACGATTCTAGCTTGTGGAGTAGCCGAGGACGTCTTTGTGAAAGTTGGGAAATTCTATTATCCCGTGGACTTCATTGTTGTTGACATTCCCATCGATCCTAAAGTTCCGTTAATTTTAGGTCGATCTTTTTTGGATACCTCGAGAGCACTTATCGATGTGCATGCAAGAAAAATCACTCTTCGTTTCAATGAGGAAGAACTCGTCATTAATGCAACCCAAAACTCCACTCTTTCTCATGTATATTCTATCACATCTTTGTACAATGTCAATCCCATCAAAAGCATTTGCAAAAAGATTTCAAATAGAGTTTTAGGAGTTGTTGATAAAAATGAAGTTCCGTCCCCTCCGCCGGTGGAGGTTAAGAATGTTAAGCCTATGATTCCAATCTCGAGTGATTCTTCGGATGATGAATACGTTGATCCCGATGGGGAGGTTTTCTTTGTTGACAAAAGATTTGAAAACTTACCACCACCTAAACCAAAAAGATTTCAAAATGTGAGAATTTTTAGTGTGACTAACATTGCTTTAGATACACCAAATATTTTTGACATAATCAAATCGGGTTTTCACAAGGAGAGTGTAAAAGATGCAAAAGGAAAAGATTTTGAATTAAATTTAAAAGATTTTCTTACAACTCTAACTCCGTCATCATCGCGTTTATTGAGTACTACAAGCTCGTCTTCTCCTTTTGATGATGCTTTGTGTGGACTTAGTGTGGGGGAATCCTCTTATGTTCCCTCCCCTTTCTCCACCGAGGACGAGATATTTGATCCTGGAATTTCTTATAAAAGGAAATCTTGGTCTTCCACCGATGCAATAAATGTAAAATCTTTTCATTTGATTGGTGCGAGTCTACCTCGAGTAGCTCATGTTTTTAGAGACTTACCCATTGTCCTACCCTTCTATTTCTTCTCTCCTATTTTCTTCTACCCCATTGGGGTTTGTGCTGAAGTGGCGTTGTTTCGTCTTTCATCCGAAAACGAGGACGCTATCTTTGACCCCGGTATACGTTTATCGGGTTTTTAAAGTACTCCATGTGCTTTTGGGCCTTGTTTATCATGTAAGCCCCACCAAAAATTGACCATACCATGATATCCCTATATGATCACATTTATGGGGATTTGAGTCGAGCTTTTGACTCGGTTATAAAAAACAAGGTGCCTCGTGGGGGAGACCCATGCTTATCTATGTACATATTATTGCTTTTTAGTTAATTTAATGTGAGGGGATTTGTGCCCTTCCAACCTTTGTTCCGTGGTTGTTTGTGCATTGTGGTTTTTAGATCATGATCTTCACGATTGGAGCCTCTCGTGTTCGTTTTATGGGAGCACTCGATCGTTTGCTTTGGAGGCCTTTCCCAATATCCATATGATATATCCTTTTATGTTCTAACCTTAGGTTTTTAGCACACTTCATAAACGGCTATTAATTTAATGGTTACACCCTTTCCATGCTAGATTAGGCATTCGACTACGTCTCTAGTATGGGGGTGTTTGCACCCCTAGACTCGAAACATTGAGGACAATGTTTAACTTTAGTATGGGGGGGGGGGGGGGGGGGTGAATAGATACTTGCCTTGCCAAACCTTCACGCTTTCCAAAGTTTATCGTTTTGTTTATCGTTTTGTTGTAAAATAAGGCTAAAAATGGCCAAATTTTAAAATTTTTCTCATGTTTTATAAGTGTTTGAAGACACGAATGTAGATTTTCCGATGGCGAGAATAAGAGTAATTTTTGACTCGACCGTGCGTGTTGAGCACTTAGCTTTGATTCCTTAACTTTACATTAGGCTAAGTCTCTTAAATGAGGACGAGAAATGATAGAGTTAATTATAAGTTACTATGTTAAACGTAGAGTACTCGTATTCTTTCAAAAACTCATGTGTTCTCGTTGTTTGCTTATTCTCCCTTCGCTTGTAAATATTTTTTGCTTAATAAATATTGACTTAGCGGTTTAGTTAGGATTGTTGGGTTTCTAGTCTTTTCTAGTAGCTTCCGTGTAATTAAATTGGGGAGACATTAAGGTATCGCCAGCGTCACGGTTTTGAAGTATTGGCACCCGAATAATCAAAAGCTTCACCCAATAATAAGATTTCAAGTGCTCACCTAAATCAAGCAAACAATTTGAAGCCCCACAAGGCCTAAAATCTATGCAAAATTGAAAGTGAATCAAGACTTAATCTTCGAAGCTTTAAAGATCCAAAATTCGCTTTAGCGTGAGGATATACGTCTTTGGCTAATAAAACCACCGATGATGGCGGATAATAAAAGGCAAGGCAAGACCGAAGTCATAATAAAAGCTTCATGGCGAAGTTGAATAAAAGATGGAGGTAAACCAAAGATAATAAGGCCCTTCCGTTAGGGGGCGTATAAAAGTCTTGGTAATAAGTCTCATGTTCAAAACCGTTATAAAACCGTGTTTATCGATTCTTCTTGTCAACTTAATTTTTTAACATCGTTGTCTATTAGGAAGGGTTATTGATTTGATGGTCTTAGTTGCACCGTTAGGACTCTATTTTTAGACCTAAATCTCTATTATCGCATAAGTCAATGATGTATCCTCGTGAACATTAAGACATAATAAAATATAAGAGATACAACTTAGGAATAATGGGGGAATAAGTACGTGATTAGGGCATATGAGTAGTGTTAGCATTACTAACTTATAATGACAATGATCTCGTTACACGCTTGGCATGGAATTAGAGTGAAAATCGAGGACGATGAAATTATTTCTAACGAAGCATTCACGTGTTCTTGTTCTATGAACCTAAACATCCCATTTTGCGATGAAAATCATACATTATGTCTAAAACGCAAGTAGTAGTAGTAATAGTAGTAGTGTAGCTAGTTTATCATTTCAATAAAGTGAATAAAATTGAATTTTGGAGATGCCAAGATACTTTATTCTAGCATTGCGTGAGGGCACGACAATGGTTTAGTATGGGGGAGTGATGAGACTGCTTTTATACATGGTCTCATCGTCCAAATCGGGCTTAAAATGCATAAAATATCATTAAATATGCCAAATATATGCTCGTGTTTGTTACTTGTGTATTTTTAGGTACGAATATTGAGGAAATGGCAAAAGATCACAAGAATCATTCAAAAACGAACACGGGAAACGAAGTCGCACAATGAACCGGGCCCAAGTTTGGAAATTTGCAAAAAGACCCTTGAAGAATTGAAGATTGGCAATTTTAGTCCCTCATCTTTGAAGAACTTGTCACAAATGACCCTCGAAATGTCAATTGTACAAGTATGGCCCTCCATGTTTGAAGACATTACAAGAATGGCCCTTGAAGAATGCAAATTATGCATTTAAAGCCCTTGATAAAAGTTTGGAAAAGCATGTGCCAAAAGTGACAAGTTGCTGAAAGTATTAACAAAGGAAAATGGGATTGTGGCTATTTATTACTAGATGCAAAGTTATGAAACAATGAGGGGCTAAAAGTGCCCATACAACCAAACCCCATCCCCCACTCACCATCCGCCACGTCATCCCCCAACACCACCTCAACCAATCAGACATCACCAATCCCCCACGTCACTTCTCCACTCAATTAAGTTATTAACTTAATTTTTTTAAACTGATTAGTGGGGGAAACAAGCAATTTAAAAATCAAAACACCCCAAAACAGATTAAAATCCCCACCTTCATCCTATCAACCCTAACAAAACCCAGTTTTAATTACCTTCATGTTTAACCTAAACCCTAATTAATATTAGGGGTTTTACTCACAACCCCAATCCCAACATACCCACACACCCAGAAAATGACTCCTGTACTGTTTGTCCCCTCCCCTGCCACCCTCTCACATGGCACTTGACCAAATCAATGGTCCAACTCCACTCCTTGGCCCCCAAGATTAATTTGACGCTCAAGATTGAATGTTCACAGCTGGCATCTTCACAAGACACCAACAGAATCACATGGGAGCAAGTTTTGACCAATTTCAAGACTTTTCTCAAGGGCATTTCAGGAAATCAAGAGCTAGGGTTTAGCATTAGTTTTAAGCTTTCTAGATAGTTCTACTTCTTGTATAAATAGAGGTCGACTTGTGACCTTTATTCTTGTTCCAGATTTTCTTTCTCAAAATTTATGTAATCCGTTTTTTTTAGTAATGCAAAGTTTGGTGTTTGTTTTTACAAGTGTAATTCCTTTTGATTATTAACAGAGTTGGTACTAAGTGAGAAGAGAAAGTTCGAGTTCCATATTATTGTGAAACATTTGTGTGTTTGATATTTCAGTTTTCAAAGGGTTTGAAAAGATTTTATAAATTTCAGAAATCAAAGGATGTTATGAAGTGAAAGTGGAATAACAATCTGTGATTTGTGATTTGTAAGTTTTTTTTAAAACGAGTTTTCAAGGTTTGTGGAAAAGTTTTTCAAAAAGGTTTCATAAAAATCAGGATAGTGTTATATTTGTTTGCTTGTTTTTCAATTTTTCTTAAACAGGTTTGTAGATTATTGTTTGACCAAGGATCTGCATAGACCCGGGTCTATTGGAGGTGGTCTCAGGCCACTAAGGAACCTGGATGTGGGTTCCTTAAGGTGGAAGTCCTTTTCCTTTTTCATTTTTCATTTTAAATGGTGTTTATGTGATTTACATGAAACTGCATGCTAAGTGTGTTAATATGATTTGATATGAGTTCATTTGGTATGCTATGCATGTTAGAAGCTAATTGAGTCAGTTTGGATTTGATTAGAATAGGTTTTGTTTGAAAATTTTCATTTCAAGATTTTAAAGGGTTGTTTGGATACGGGTTTATTTCAGTTCTAGTGACAAGGTTTTGAATTAAAGCTTGTTGAGATACACTTCTTAGGTGATAAATAGGTAGTGTGCAGTTTAGTTATCAGTTTGGTAAAGGTTTGAAACAAGTTGCAAGTAAAAAAAAAAATTGGAAAAAGTTAGCTTAAATCTGTTAAGATCATTCTCTGCCAGTTTTGTGAGATTTTGGTGCTTGGATCTTGTAATCTGTTAAATCCTAGGTTGTTATAGGATTGTAGTGTGATTGTATGCCATTTGTTGAAGTTGTATGCAAATTTGTGGGCATTGAAAGTCACTTGGGTGTCAATTGCATAAGCTAAACACCCACAGACCCTTAAAATCATCACAGCAACCTTCATTTGCTTACTTGTGCTTTGCTTGTGTGAAAATTGTGCAAGTGCTTGGTGTTTTCTGCTTATTTCTGACTCCCTATACTCCAAAGAGTATAGGGGTGCCTTGTTCCATCAAAAATCAACACCAAAATACCAAAACCAAGCCCTCTTGGTTTCAATTGCATATGTGAAGATAATAGCTTTGCTTTGTGTTCATAAAATTCTTAACTGAACCCGTTTTGTAATTTCCTTGATTCAATCTTTGATAATTTGGGATTTGTGTTGATTTTTTGAGTGAAAAAGGGTCACAGCTTGGTTTAAAAAGGTAGAAAGTAAAAAAAATAAAACGCCAAAAAGGGGTTCACCAGCCTCGAACCCTCTCCATCACGTTCACAACACACACACTCTACCACTGCGCCCTTGGGTCTTTTACTGACCAAGGGTGCAAACCATTTGTATTTAAGGTCATTTTAAGTGGGCTTATATAAATATAAGCCGTAGCCTAATTGGGTCTTTTCAGCTTATTCTTTAAGCTAAATTTCACCATCTTATTTTTCCTAGGGTAATCTTAGGTATTAGGATTTTTCTGGATCAAGTTTCGATTTTTCCCTTTATTTTATTATCTTTTATTCATTTTTTATTACCCGGTTTTTATTAAGTGCTTAAAAAATAGTAAAAAGTAGTTTTAATTTTTAGAAAAATAATTTTTAGTTTTTAATTAATATATTTGAGGTTTACATCCAAAAAAGTTTTCAAAATGTCTTATTTTTAATTTTATTTGATTTTAGGGTTTTTAGACAACTTTAAAAATTAATATAAAATTGATAAAAAGGTTTTAGGAACTTTAACTTGCATTTTTGTCTTAGTTAGAATATTTAGGATTTTTGATAATTTTTTAGATTTTATTTATAAACTTTTAATTTTTTAGAATATTTTAATATTATTTTATTAGTAAAAATTCAAAGTTTGTTTTTTCTATTTTTTTCATTTTTCCTAGGTTATAGACATTAAATTAGGAACTTCGTAATTTTCCAAATCTTTTTAGGGCTTTTCATTTAATTTTTAGAATTAATTTAAGATTTAATAGATTTTAATAGTTTTTAAGTGTTTAAAAATAGTTTAATTTGGTTTTAAAATTTTTAAAAATAGTTTTTAGCTTAATTAGGTCATTTTTGAGGTTTACAAACTATAAAATCTTGTTTGGGGCTTTTTAATAATTAATTGTGATTTTTAGGGCTTTAATTAGCATTAAAAAGTCATTATTTAATTAATTAAAAGGTTTTAGCAAGTTTGGATTTTTTGTAAACTCTTAGAATTTTATTGTGGATTTTTAGTAATTTTTAGGAATTTTTAGGTTAAAATTTTAATTTTTGTCGTTTTTACGGTTCTACGTCTTAACTTTCTAGTAGTGATTTTTGTTAATTGTTATTTTTACGTCTTCGTCATTTTCTTTTCTTTTCTTCTTAATAAAATCATCAATCTAATCAATGCATTACACAACACACGTGCCTCCTCGAGAGAACGATCCCCATTTGGGTCATAACTTGTGGTTTTCCTAAATCGCTCGTTAACGCTTACCACTATTTTATTGCTCTTTTCCTAAAGGGTAGTAAAAACTCAACATCAGTCACTGAAAATAAAAAGAGTCAAAAGCAATTAAAGAAGGCAAACGTTACGGTCACTCAAAGTTTTGAAGAATGCAAAGCTGCTCTTATCAAATCTACTGAGATCACTGAAAGCTATATAGATGAGCTCCTTCAAAAAACCAAAGAGCTTGAGGGGTACAAGGGAAGTGCGTTAAAAAGTCAAAAGGAGGATTTTGAAAACAAATATAATACAGCTCTTGAGTTATTATCTAAAGAGAAGCGTCAATATAATGTTTTCTTAATGGATGAACGTCAAAAAACGTACCTTGCCAATACCAAAGTTAATGAACTTGAACAAAAGCTCTCTATGACCACTACTGATTCTGCTAAAATTCTTGAGGATAAGAAACAAGAGGTAGATGCGTTAAAACGAGACTTCAAAAGTAGATACGATAAAGAAACTGAAAAAGTAACGAAATTAGAAGAACAAGTCGAAGTTTTGAAGAAAGTTGTTTATGAAACGCATGATTCTATTCAGTCCGTCAGAATGCTATCACCTCCGTCCATGTTTAAGGGTCAAGCTAGCTTTGCAAGTCCTGAGTACCTTGCAAAAGCTCAAGCTGCGAACCCGTGTCTTTATCTTGATGAGACTGAAAGGACCAATCTTGATTGCATGCCTGTTAGTGCCGATAGTGAAGAGGCTGCCCTTTGGGATGATGATAGTCAACCACTTGTCAATAAGGAGTTTGTGAAACCATATAATTATGCTTATGAGAATAGTCTTTATGGTCTTTTCAACAAACAAACTCAGAAAACTCATGAGGAAGTGTTTCTAGAATGCAAACAAAAGAGAATTCAATGGAAGAAAGCATTTGCCCCTAAGAAATCTAATGTTTACAAATACATAAACTACCTCCCTCTAGATGAATCTAAAAGCAAGAGTAGGAGAACATTAGGTATTCTTAAACACCACATAGATAATGTTAAATCTATTGTTGAAAGAGACTGGGCAAAACGTGAAAATGCTGAGTGGACACGTCCGATTCCTCAAGATATTACCTTGCTTGTGAAAGAACTCTTAATTCCAAACACGGCATTGATTAAAGAAACTTTCCTTCAACTTGAGGAGTTCATTCGGACTGAAATGTATGATGATTTAAAATACATTGAATCTCTTGAGAAACACATTGAAGATCTTCAAATGGAGAAGTCTGATTTTTCAGATGAATATGATTTACTCTTGCAAGAATGCGTTTCTAAAGATGTTATGTGTGCTTATTTTACATCTTGTGTTGATATTGATGAATATTCTGAAGTTGCATGCCAATATCTTGATAAAAGCAAAGAATGTGAACGTCTTGAAATTGAGCTTTCGAAACGTAAAGAAAATATTGACAAAAAGGCTTTTGAGTTACTTCAACACAAAACTGATTTCCTTCAAAAACATTGTCATTCACTTGAACTTGCTTTGCAAAAAGACGTTGGTAGTTTTCCACATGATAATAAATTGCAAGAAAAACTTTCCCAAACGTTTCGAGAAATGAATGAACAGAATTTGGAAATTAAAGGGTTGAAAGCTCAGTTACAAGACAGGGACAGAGCAATAGTAGAGTTGCAGAAACTCGTTGCTAAAATGGGTGGGAAAATCGTGGAACCTAGCATTAAGAAACCTGTTGTTAGACAACCCAATGCCTCTAAAGTAAATAGATCCTCTATCTTGGGAAAACCATCTGCTTTATCAAATTCCTCGTTTGCAAAACCTGTGTTTGCCCCCAAGATGGATGGAAAGGAAAGGTTACCACAGAATCAACCTATAGGGAATCCTATAGCACCAAGCGTTAAGCACAATAATGTGATTAAACCAGGGATGTATAGAATGTCCACTAAGCCCACAAACAAAGATACTCACTCGCCTCAGACTTCTAGAAACACTAATATTCGTGTGTCTTCTACGACAGGAATAGTCTCCACTACTAGTGTTAGCCGGCCTCAGCTTAAGAGCACTCAAGTGAATGATAAGGTCTGGAAACACAAGAATCAAGGGAAGATGAAGCAAGTAGAAGAACACCCTAGGAATTTGAATGTTTTTAAGAATAAAAAGTCTGTTATCGCATGTAATGACGATTTGAATGCTGTGAATGATTAGAATGTGAAATTTGTTTGTGTCAAATGTGGAAAATGTGCTAATGCTAATCATTCAATGTGTGCTATGAAAACCGTGAAAGGCGTAAATACTAGAACTAAGAAGCAAGTTGCGATGCCTATTAGTGCTAGTAAACTCAAACGCAAAGTGAACCATTCTGATGCGACTCCCACTAAGAAAAAGAATGCATCAGACTCCACCACCAAGAACCCTAGAAGCAAAATTAAGGAATTATATGAGTCTGCTAGTAAGTCTTGGAAATGGTGGTTTGCTAATCAATGTCCTCCCGGATATAAATGGATGCCTAAAGTTAGGACAGAAAATGTGACTACGAGTGTTAGTATGCCTTTAAATGTTGCTAAGGACACTAATGATTCTATAATCACAAATACTATGGTATCCAATTTAGCAAATGCTCCATCATGTTCTAACTCTTCTGCAGGTGATACAAATAATTC
Organism: Glebionis coronaria; assembly: GCA_025667525.1. Taxonomy (NCBI): domain Eukaryota; kingdom Viridiplantae; phylum Streptophyta; class Magnoliopsida; order Asterales; family Asteraceae; genus Glebionis; species Glebionis coronaria. The sequence continues at coordinate 173,266,673 of CM046881.1, read as the reverse complement.
TCTTCATACTGGACTCCGGATGCACGAAGCACATGACGGGGAATCTCAAGCTTCTAATTAACTTCGTGGAGAAGTTCCTGGGTGCGGTCCGATTCGGAAATGATCAATTTGCACCGATCCTAGGATATGGAGATTTAGTTCAGGGGAATATTACGATCAAAAGGGTATACTACGTCGAAGGGCTCAATCACAATCTTTTCTCGGTTGGTCAATTCTGTGATGCGGATTTGGAGGTTGCTTTCAAAAAGAAGACATGTTTTGTTCGTGATTATGATGGGAATGACTTACTTACCGGTACACGGGGTACTGATCTTTACACAATTTCACTTCAAGACACAACTTCATCAACTCCAATTTGCTTCATGGCTAAAGCTTCAACGACTCAGGCATGGTTATGGCATCAACGTCTTTCTCATCTCAACTTTGATACCATTAACTTGCTTTCCAAGAAAGATATTGTGAGAGGCCTTCCAAGCTTGGAATTCATCAAAGATCATCTTTGTTCTTCTTGTGAACTTTGTAAAGCTAAACGAAGTAGCTTCAAAACAAAGACTACACCAAGCTCAAAAGGACGGTTAGATCTTCTTCATATGGATATGTGTGGTCCCATGCGTGTTCAGAGTATCAATGGAAAGAAATATATTCTTGTCATTGTCGATGATTACTCAAGGTACACAAGGACTCACTTCTTGAGGTCCAAGGATGAAACACCCGATGTTCTCATCAGCTTCCTTAAATTGATACAACGTGGTCTTCAAGCTCAAGTTAAAGTGGTTCTTACTGACAAAGGTACAAATTTTTTGAATAAAAAACTGAGAAACTTTTTTGAAGCCGAAGGGATTGAACATGAAACATCTATTGCTCAAACTCCCGAACAAAACGGAGTTGTTGAAAGACGAAACCGTACTTTAGTTGAGGCTGCTCGAACATTACTATCCGCTTCAAAACTTCCACTGTACTTTTGGGCCGAAGCCGTGTCAACCGCATGCTACACACAAAACCGATCCTTAATTATCCCAAGACACGAAAAGACACCATATCACATAACTCATGATCGAAAACCTTCACTCAAACACCTTCATGATTTTGGATGTACTTGTTACATTATTCGAGATGGTGAAAATTTGGATAAAATGAAAGAGAAAGGTGATGCATGTATTCTTGTGGGATATGCAACTCAGTCTAAGGGATATAGAGCATACAACAAGAGAACAAAATTGATTGTCGAGACCATTCACATTCGATTTGATGAATTACAAGAGATGGCACTTGAACAAAACAGTTTAAGTCCCGATCCACAACGACAAACGACTTTCGTTCACAACCGCACGGAACTCGGAACCCAAGACCACAGCAATGAACCGTCAATTTCAACGCTGGTTCTAGAAAATGTTCCTAGAGCTGATATGACAGTCGACACAACAATTGAAGAGTTTGAAATGTTATATGGACCAATGTATGATGAATATTTCATGAGGGAGAAACAAGTTGTATCGAAGTCTTCCGTTGTCACTCATGATAAGAATGATGATACCGATCATCATCAACAACCGGATACAACTTCATCTACTTCAACACGGGTTGCTGCAGATTTACCTCCTCAGAATATCACATCAACAACCACTCCTACAACATCCACAACTACTGTCATTGCTCCAGAGAACACAAATCAAACAGACGATGCATTATCTGACGAAGACGAATTTATCAACCCATTCGGTACACCGGTACACGAAACTGGAGAGTCTTCTACTCGCCATGTTGATCCGTCAAATATGCATACGTTCTATCAACGACATCCTTCAACACATCATTGGACCCGACATCATCCTTTGGTTCATGTCATTGGAAACCCTTCACAGCCCGTTCGCACAAGACGACAGCTTAACACTGATGCTGATGTTTGTATGTTCGCACTCGCCGCGAGTTCAGCTGAACCGAAAAACATCAAAGAAGCATTAGCTGATCATGCTTGGATTGAATCGATGACGGATGAACTTCAACAATTTGAAAGACTTAAAGTCTGGGAACTTGTTGACAGACCATACGATGTAACACCATTAAATCTTTGATGGATCTGGAAAAACAAGATGGATGAAGAGAACACGATCATCAAGAATAAATCTAGGCTAGTGGCTAAAGGGTATGGACAGAAAGAGGGTATTGATTTTGAAGAATCATTTGCACCAGTAGCTCGTATGGAAGCGGTCAGGATTTTTCTTGCTTATGTTTCACATAAGGGATTCATTGTCTATCAAATGGACGTAAAGACGGCATTTCTTAACGGTCCTTTGAAGGAAGAAGTTTATGTCACGCAGCCGGAAGGATTCGTCAATTCTCATTATCCTGACAAGGTGTATCGTCTCCACAAAGCACTTTATGGACTCAAGCAAGCTCCAAGGGCATGGTACGACGAGCTCTCGAAATTTCTGGTCTCCAAAGGTTTCTCAAAAGGTTCCATTGATTTAACTTTGTTCACTTATAAATATGGGGATGACATTTTGCTTGTGCAAATTTATGTTGATGACATTATTTTCGGGTCTACAAACCCAAAACTTTCAAAATGGTTTGAAAAAGTAATGCACAGCAGATTTGAAATGTCTATGATGGGCGAACTAAAATTCTTTCTAGGAATTCAAGTTCACCAATCCCCAAGTGGTATCTTCATTAACCAAGCTAAGTATTGTCAAGAGATAATCACAAAGCATGGTATGACATCATGTGACCCCGTTGGGACACCATTATCAACCACATCCCTAGATGCTGATTTGGAGGGATTACCCATAGATCAAACGAGATATCGTTCCATAATCGGGTCCCTCATGTACTTGACAGCAAGCAGACCTGATATTCATCATGCTACATGTTATTGTGCATGATATCAAGCACGATCCACTGAAAATCACCTCAAGGAGGTTAAATAGATCTTTCGGTACCTTAAGAATACCATTCACATGGGACTCTGGTATCCGAGGGAAACCGGTTTCTTTCTAACAGCCTATTCAGATTCTGATCATGCAGGGTGTCTTGATACACGTAAAAGTACTTCTGGTGGTGCACAATTTCTAGGTCAAGATAAGCTTGTGGGATGGTCTTCCAAGAAGCAGGATTGCACGTCACTTTCATCAGCCGAAGCGGAGTATGTGTCTCTATCTGCGTGTTGTGCTCAAGTTCTTTGGATGAGAACACAACTCATGGATTATGGCTTCCATTTTGATAAAGTACCTATGTACTGTGACTCAAAGTCGGCCATAGCCATCTCCTGCAATCCGGTACAGCATTCCCGCATGAAGCACATTGATGTCAGATATCACTTCATCAAGGAACAAGTTAAAAAGGGTATTGTTGAATTATACTTTGTTGGAACTGATTACCAATTAGCTGACTTGTTTACAAAAGCTCTTTCAAAAGAGAGATTTGCGTATCTAGTTAGGCAAATTGGTATGAGATGTTTGACTCCAGCAGAACTGGAGGTTCTAGCAAAGAAGCCTGCTTGATCATCTATCAAACATCTATCTGTAAATATTAATGAAAAAGAAAAATACAAAATTAAAAAATGTTTGAAAATCCAAAAATATTCTTCTCGACATGTCTTTCAGTATCGATAATATGGACGTACCTAGAAATGTCGCTCAATAACGACACGAGTGTGTACATAAATCTCGAATGAAAGTTGTAAATATTTTTCAAAACATGTCATTTCTATTTTTTTTTTCAAAAGGAAATTGTCTATTTTGGACAATATTTCCAACAACGGGTAGAGCAATCTATCTTGGGTTGAGCTTGTCACAAAACATTCAACGTTTTGAGCTCAACACAATGGCTTGTAATCACTTTCAGATTGCAACCCGGACCTATATTCAAGGGGGAGTGTACGATTTAGTGCTCTTACCCTTATCAAATGAAGTTAAATCTTCTTACACTTGAGTGGATTCGTCAAGACATTCAAAGTCTATGAACTCAAGTTTATTCTTTAGAAAAACCTTTTCGACAAAAAGCGTTGAACACAATTCTTTCAAGAATTTCTCAATGATATTCAAAATCTTTCAAAAATTTTGTGTTCAACAAACTCCTTTCTCAAAAGTTTAATGTGGATCATATCCTCACAATGACAATTGAATTGGATCGATTTTTGAGGGGGAGCATTTCAACTTCATGCATAGATTGACACATCTTTCTGCCAAAGATTTTCAAGACTATTTTTCAAAATATATTTTAATCGAATTTGGTATCTCTAATATCAAAAGATTTTATATATTAGAGATAGGGGGAGAAAATGTGATTAAAATGTGATCTAATATAAGACTCAAGCACTTTAACTCTTACCTACATGTGCAAAAACACTTTCGATTATCGATGCACATGTGAAGGGGGAGCATTTCTGAAACGAAAAAACTAGCAAGGTGTTAAATGTTCTTCAAACACTTTGTTAGAATTTAAAGTGGTTTTCATGGTTACGATCAAATACCCATAACACCTTTAATTCACGACGTTATTGGTGTCAAAAGGGTGGTTAGGTTTAAGTCCTATGATCCAACCAGAACCGGAGGGATCTTCCCAGGGACAATCCAATAGATTATTAGAAGTCCTTAGGAAAGATGGAGTAGAATGTGAACGTATCAGAATGCCGACTAAGTACTGATGATAGCATTGGAACAATCACAACAAGGTGCTATTAACGATGTCTTGGTAAGCATTGAAGGGGTTGAAGAATGAAAAAGAAATGTAAGGATAAAGGGTCTAAAGAAAGAAGCCCTCCATACAACTTAGGCAGAAACCGGGTCAACTCATCATGAAGACAAACTCATCATGGACCCAGTAATGTATGCACAACCCTTTCCTAGCTACTCAGGCTTCTCTCAAAAGAAGTTTGTTTTATTGTCACAGAGATCAGCATGACTTCTATTGACTTTCTCACTCCGAGATAGTTGATATTGAATAGGTGGCATCTGCTCCAGCCTCCGACCACTAAAAGTGCACAAATCGAGTCTAGAGCCAAGAGATCAATCAAATCTCGTTAGGACATACGGATGAAGATCAAGAGAGTCCTACGCTATATCCTTGCGATATTGCTAGAACACTCAGAGTGATACTACTTAGTATTCACAATGATGAGTGGAAATCTTTCCAGTGTTAACATCAAACAGCACTGCGGTAGGTCATGTGTAAGATTCTTTATGAATTGAACACATGTAAAACTGAAAAGCAACAGTGGTTTGATTCTGAATTGATTCAAACTCGTTTCAGGCTTCTACGCAATTTCTTTATGCTCTTGCCAGAACATTCAGAGTGATATTCATGAATATTCACAGTGACGAATGGAAATCCTTCTAGCGTCAACATCAAACAGTGCTACGGTAGGTGACTTGTGAGATTCTTATGAATCAAACTTGTGTCAACTGGAAAGCAACAATGGTAAGATTCTTAATGAATCAAACTTGTTCCAGGAATTTGGATTGACGACTTTAATCAAGCGGATATTTATCCAATTGATTCAATCTTTATGTTCGCAGTCTTGCTTTGAGACGGTCGAGTAAAGAGAACGGCTAGTACAACCGCGAAACCCTGTCAAGGAGATTCTTAATTGAATCTACCTAATGACAGGTACGGTATTTAATATCGTATAACGGTCTTCACCGACCGGAGGTAAAACGCTAACGATTTAGGACGAATGTCAAAGCCATTCAGTCCGTATCTATGTTTTGTCTCGAGAAGGTGGCATCACGGTGTACTCAGCAAAGTCAAAGATTCAAAACCACATATTCATGTCCAAAGACTTATTCAACAATTAATAGTGTGAGCATGTGGATAAAGACACAAGATCGCAAGATGGCAAAGACAAGTCAAGAATGATTTGAAGATCTCAAGATAAAAGACTAAGTCGAAAGAAAATGACAAAGGCTCAAAGATCACAGCATGAAGGAACAAGACTACTGTTACACGTTCAAGACTCATTTATGACGAGATTCGTAATCTCCATTGATCTCCAAATATCAAAAGGATATGACCTCACATTGGGGGAGATTGTTAGCCTCAAAATATTGAGTCAAACAAGAATGCTCGGTCATAGGTTATTATTGTAACATTAATTAGAACGTTGTAATAGGTAGTTAATTAGTCATGGTTTACGGGCTTGGATTTAAACTAATTAAAGTCCAAAAGACAAGCCCGGGCCAATATATAGCCCATTAAAGCCCGCATGTGGTTGGACTATATATAATACCCTCCTAGCATGTTAGGAGGGTAGGTTGTTCACTTTATTCATTCCTTAATCTAATATTCAACAAGTTAATCCTCTCATTCTCTCTACTTTCTCTCACTACTTTCTCTCTCTAGGAATCCATCTCTTTTCATCTATTTTCTATCTATAATCATCTAAATATATGGGACAACAGTAACTTTCCAAAAATAGCAAGTTTTCTTAAATAGTAAGTTTCAAAAATTATAAAGTTTCCATAATTAGTAAGTTTCCAAAAATAGAAAGTTTCCATATTTAGCATGTTTCCTAAATAGCATGTTACTATATTTAGTGTGTTTCCAAAATTATCATGTTGCCATAATTAGTATAATTCCATATTTAACATGTTTCTATAATTAATGTATTTCCATAATTAATCATAGGCTTATTAAATAATTAAATGCTATCACATATGGTTTTAATAAGCTTATAATATGTCATCTTTAATTATATTGTAAAGTTTAATAATAAATAAATACTTAGGCTTAACTTATAATATTGCATGATTAATGTAATTAAACTTTACCTTAAAATGTCATAAATTAATTAAGCTAAGTTTTAATTAATTAAAATGTACATGAATAATTATGTAAATAATTATTTATCATAAGTTTATTTAAATAAATGTACTTACATAATTCATGGTTATGATTTAAATAAAATTATAGCTTAAGTCATGTAATTTAATTAACATGTTTTAATTAAACTAATTTAATAATTATTTTACATGTCCTTAAAAAAATAAATTAGCTAAACACCACTCAATATACCACCAAGCCGATGGCTAGGTGGTTCGGACCGGCGGCCAGCAGCCTAAGCTGCTGCCGATTCCCACTCCTCGGCCAAGGTTCACCCCGATTGAACCCGGGTTCCCCCTGCCGTGCCATAGCTACCCACCGAGACCAACACATGGTCTCGGTTCCCACTACGCTACCACAACTCCCACTATAGGGCTGGTGGCTTGCGGCTGACAGCAAAATAAACACCACCGCAACCTTTGGTCACAACTTTGGCCAGAAAACCCCACCGAGAGTCGGTCGACTCTCGGTTTGCGTGTAACCGAACCACAATCAGAACAAACCGCAAATTTTATTGTTTTAATCGTTAACATAACATGTTTTTAAATTAATGATTTCAAGATCTATGAACATATGATCATAATTAAATAAAAGATTAAAAAGGTTAAGGTTAGATTAATACCAAATGCATGGATAGATTTAGGAATGGAACACGAACACGTACACGTAATTACCAAAGATCAAAAAGCAAAGAATTTCCCTTGGTGTTGTTGTTGATGCCGCGACCAAGAGGAGACAACGAGGAGAGTTTTAGGGTTTTTATTAATTCCTGTGTTTATGTTTTATGAAATCTTCTAAGATCCTTATTTGATAAAAACATGGATTTTGGGCCAAAGCCCTCCCTCTTTCTCTCTTGTTGCCGCGGCTATCATAAGCCCAAAACCAAAACCATACCATTTTCATGTTTAATTATTATTCGTGAATGTTCGTGTTTTAAATGTAGTGAATTAAATATTTTACGTAAACCTTTATCGTGTATTAATAATATACATAATACTTGTAATTAAATGTTCGTGTCTTATGTCTTGTATGATTTAAATATTTTACGTGAATACTTATCGTGCCTTAATATTCATGTTTTCATACGTAATACTTATAATAATTAATTAATATTCGCAACGTTCATATTAAATGTTCATGATTCATGCCAAATATTAATTAATTAAAAAGTTTAAATTTGACCGTAAATTCGTGCATTTAATGATCTTAAGGATTTTAAAGCAGGTTTTACAACTCTTCCCCTCTAAAAGAATAATTCTTCCTCGAATTAGAAATACGATATATTGAAAATGACATACCCGAATCATAGCTGGAAATGAGGGTAAGAAGTCTGGATAGACTCCACCGTTTCCCAAGTGGCTTCCCGCTCGGAATGGTCCTTCCAACGGATTTTGATGAACGGGATCGTCTTTCTCCTCATAACTCGTTCTTGGCGATCGAGAACTTCCTCGGCTTACTTGATATAGGATAGATCCTCTCGAATCTGCTCGAAGGGATACGAAACTGTATGCAATGGATGGTAATTATAACCTCTGAGTAAGGATACATGGAACACATCATGCACATGAGGTAACTGGGGAGGTAGAGCTAGACGATATGTTACTTCACCGACACATTCAAGGATTTCAAACGGTCCGATGAAACGAGGACTGAGCTTGCCCTTGAGTCCAAAAGGCTTGACGCCACGTGCTGGTGATATCTTAAGGAAAACATGATCACCGATCTTATATTCTAGATCTCTACGATGTTTATCAGTATAGCTCTTCTGTCGAGCACGAGCTTCCTGTAGCTTCGCGTTGGCGATGGCAACCTTCTCATTGGTCGCCTCTCTTATTTCTGGTCCTTCAAGGATTCGTTCTCCAACTTGATCCCAATAGATTGAAGCACGACACTTTCTGCCATAGAGCATCTCGAAAGGTGCACACTTAATACTTGCATGCCAACTATTGTTGTAAGCAAACTCAACCAAACAAATGTAGTCGTCCCAACTTCTTGTCCATTCCAATGCACAAGATCACAACATGTCTTTTAAGGTCTGAATGGTACGTTCCGATTGACCATCGGTCTAAGGATGAAAGGCACTACTAAACTTAAGTTTGGTAGCCCAAGATTTCTACATACCTTTCTAGAATTTAGACGTGAATCAAGGATATTTCTCTGATATGATGTCTGATGGATTACCATGCAGTCGCATGATCTCCATAAGAAATATGTCTACCAATTTGCTAACTGAGAAGTCCTTGAAAATTGGGATAAAATGAGCTGACTTGGTTAAACGATCTACTATAACCCATATAGTATCATGCTTACTCTAAGTCAAGGGAAGTCCGGTGACGAAATCCATGGAGATTTTGTCCCACTTCCATTCGGGAATCTCTAACGGTTGTATTAAATCACTAGCCCACTGATTCTCGATCTTAACCTGCTGGCAGGTTAAACACTTGGATACGAAAGTAGCAACATCCTGCTTCATGCCGCTCTACCAGAAATGCTGTTTGATATTATGGTACATTTTGGTGGATCCTGGATGAATAGAAAATTGAGAGCTGTGAGCTTCTATCAATAAAGCTTCTCGGAGTGTCTGATCATTCGGAACACATAGCTTAGTTCCTTGCCATACAGTGCCTTCTTCGTCTACACGAAATTCTGTCTGCCGATCAAGATTCTGAATAATAGCCCAAATCTCACCATCATCTTTCTGAGCTTCCTTGATCCGAAAAATTGAGTTTAACTCAATTCTCAGGTTAGCCCAGTACCCATGCTCTCCACGTACTAAGAATTCAATATCTAATCGCTCTAAGTCACGTATGATTTCTTCTTGTATCTAATGCTGTTAATCATGCCCGGCTTTCTGATGAGAGCATCTGCCACTACATTCGCCTTACCGGGATGATACTAAAGATTGATGTCATAGTCCTTGAGTAGTTCCAACCATCTCCTCTGCCTCATGTTATGCTCTCTTAGAGTGAATATGTACTTGAGACTCTTGTGATCAGTTAAGATGTCACATGATTCACCATATAGATAATGTCTCCAGATTTTAAGTGCAAAGACTACTGCTGCTAGCTCCAAGTCATGCGTAGGATAATTCTCCTCATAAGGGTTTGGCTGACATGATGCGTATGCAATCACTTTCCCATGTTGCATGAGTACACAGCCTAATCCTTTACCCGAAGCATCGCTGTAGATCTGAAATCCACCTGTGCCAGATGGGAGAGTAAGAATAGGTGCATAAACTAACCGCTGCTTGAGTTCTTCAAAGCACTTCTCCTTCTCATCAGTCAAAACAAATTTCTCTCCTTTCCGCAACAACTTGGTCAAAGGTAAGGTTAGTCTTGAAAATTTCTCCATGAATCTACGATAATAACCAGCTAAGCCCAGAAAACTACGAGCCTCAGTTGCAGTCGTCGGTCTCGACCATTTGGTGATAGCTTCAACCTTCGTAGGATCCATATTAATCCTTTCTACGGAGACAATGTAGCCTAGAAATGCCACCTTGTTTAGCCATAATTCACACTTGGATAATTTGGCATACAACTGCTTTTGACGAAGGATCTGTAGCACAATACGTAGATATTCTTCATGTTCTTCCTTTGATTTAGAGAAGATGAGGATGTCATCAATGAACAAGATAAAAAATTTGTCTAAGTACTCGTGGAATACGCGGTTCATAAGGTCCATGAATACCGTTGGAGCATTAGTGAGCCTGAAAGGCATGACTACAAACTCATAATAGCCATATCTTGTGTGAAAAGCAGTCTTGAGAATATCCTGCTCTTTCACTCGTAGCTGATGATAACTGGGTCTTAGATCAATCTTGGAGAAATGCTTGGCACCTTGCAGTTGGACAAACAGATCATTGATACGCGGTAATGGATAACGGTTCCTAATCGTGATCTTATTCAACTCACGATAATCAATGCATAAACGCATGCTGCCATCCTTCTTCTTGACAAAAAGTACCGGTGCACCCTATAATGATACACTCGGACGGATAAAACCTTGCTCCAGTAGTTCTTGTAGCTGATCTTCTAACTCCTTGAGCTCTACGGGAGCCATGCGATACGGAGCCTTAGAGATTGGTTGAGCTCCTGGGATGTGCTCAATGCTAAACTCTACTTCGCGGATAGGTGGTATACCCGGAAGTTCTTCTGGAAATACATCAGAGAATTCAAAAACAACTGTTTGATCTTGGATCGATGGAACTTCGACGGTAATATCTTGAATTGAAGCTAAGAAGCCCTCACAACCATGAGATAATAAAGCATGAGATTCTAAGGCAGAAATGATTTGTATAGACTTTCCTGGTATGAAACCATTGTGAATGTACTATGGTGCTTGAACATCACTGAAGATAACCCGCTAGGCATGACAGTCGATAGTAGCATGGTGCTTGGATAACCAGTCCATGCCTAAGATGAGATCAAACTCGCACATATCCAAAGGAAATGCGTCTACTGGGCGAATCTTATCATCAAATTCTAGTGGAAGATCTCTGTACACTGGGTAATGCGTATAAAGTCTCTCATAGGCGTAGATATACTTAAAATATTCTCTAGTGGCATAGGGATTTTATTAATACTAGTGGCATACGTAGTGGATATGACAGAATGAGCTGCACCAGTATCGAATAAAATTCAAGCAGCATGACCGCTCATAAAGAGGATGTCAGTGATAGTACCTAAAGACTTATTTGCTTGGTCCCTTGTGGTAGGGTAGACACGACCCGAAGCTGGTGGCTTAGGAAGAGCAACACTAGAAGTACCAACAATATCTCCCTACTTGCAATCTTTTAACATGTATCCGGATTGTCCACACTTGAAATAAACTCCGGCAGCCTTACGGCATGGTCCGGGATGTCTACGACTACAAGTCGTGCAGATGGGGTAGGTGTAACCTCCTGGAGGTACCGTTGCTACCTGAAAGCCTGTTTAAGAAAATATGCGTGAGACATGATTATTTGGCATAAACATGACTGCACCGAAGTTTAAATGATAATTTAATAGATGAAGACGAGTTGTTGGACTGCTGACCCTTAGCATTTTTGTCACGTCCACTCGTAGAGTTCCTGTTTATGATGCTGACATGTTAGTATGTAAAACATACATCAGTTTAACATAGAAAAGTTTAAGGATTTAGGGACCTGTTGTTGTTGCACTTGCTGGCATGGTTACGGTAATTGTCATTACCGTTCCGTATGTCGGATCCGTAGCGGTCATTAGATTGACCGTGCCCCTTGTTGGCATTCTACTGAGTGGCCGGTTGGGACCGGTCTCAACCATTTTGCCTGAAAGATACAATTGGATAGGAAAAGATATAAAATGAACGTACACATAGGAATAAGATGATAACGCTTGATGACTGAAGTTTATACCTCTTCTATAGACGTGTTTGTTAATGCAATAATGACTAAAAATGTTACTTGCATTTTTCGGTCTCGCTTAGTTTTGATTACGACAATATGTAAAAACAAGCATTTACGAAAACAACGAAAAACGAATTCTTGAGTTCAAGTATTTTTCATTTTACCCATTTTCACTTAAGGTATGGATAAACAAGTACTAACCTTAATCAAGTGATCAAGTGATTTAATCTTTTCTTAAAACTCACTTTTTATTAAATGTGACAAGTTTTTGTTAAAATTTATTTTTAAGAAAATGTTTTATTAAATTAATTATTTGAAATTTGAAAATGGCATATTCTTATTTGGTTAAGAATATCCTTTCAGGATATTTTTTATACCCAGATAAGACCTCCGCCACTAAAGGACAAAAAGGAGCGGAGTCTAGTCCGGCGGTACCTTAGCACCTAGGCGGTACCTTATCGATAAGGTACCGCGGGCAGATATAGCCGTTGGCTCCTTTGTCCTATAAATAGTGGACCATTCTCAGCTTTTCACCTCACCTCTTTTGCACATTTATTTCCAGATTCAAACCCCTTCTTTAATCACTCAAATCTTTGATCATTTGTTTGATTATTACTTGTTTAAGAAGTGAATCTTGTTCTTCCATCCCTTCCTCTCCAAGTGCAAAGAGAAGAACACTATCCTAGTGAAGTGTTGAGTCCACCACCAAAGATCCATTGAAGATCTAATTTTATACACTTGTAGTTGTGTCATAGTTGTGAAGATCCAAGTAGTTGTGTCTATTTGGAAGTTGTGTATGTATTAGGTATAGTTGTGTAGATTGGTCCTAGCTACGATTAGGGCTCGACTTTTAGCTTAGAGTCGGAAATTGGTTAAGCGACGTGTACGGTTTTCTCCACCATAAGGAGCTTGTTGTGTAGTGAACTCTCAAGTAAGGAGTACTCGAGGAGTGGAGTAGGAACGAGGAGTGAGCTTCGTTGCCGAACCACTATAAATCCTTGGTGTTCGGTTTGATCTTTCTTTACCCTTAACTCTTTACATTCTTTATTCTTTATGCATATACATGTGTTAGTACTAGATTAGTTACACTATCATTCTTTATTCTTTGTGGATATATTTTTGTTAGTATTAGTTTAGCTACACTATCATTGTTCATATTGTGCATAAGAAGATTTCACATATTTCCTCAAGCCTAAGTTTTTGAAAAAGGATTTTTGGAAACCATATTTTAACAAGTAAATATAAGAAACTATTCAACCCCCCTTCTAGTTTCTACAATTGGTATCAGAGACGGTTGCTCAAAAATTTTTAAAGTATATTGTATTTTAAAACTTGAATCGATCTATGGATTCCAACAAGTGCCTAGAAGGGCAATCTATGCAAAGACCACCACTTTTTGAAACCGATAGTTTTATTTATTGGAAAAATAGATTTGAAACTTATGTGAAATCAAAAGATTTAGATCTTTGGCATGTTATTACCAATGGTGATTTTTTACCCTTTCAATTTAATGAAGTTTCTAAAACAAAAGAATTGGTCACTTTTGACAAAGCTAATGACGATACTAAAAAGAAACTTTCAAAAAATAATGAGGCTAAAATGGTGATTTATAATGCTTTGCCTAAGAAAGAGTATGAAAGAATTTTTATGTGTGAAACCGCTAAAGATATTTGGAACACTCTTTTAGTAACCCACCAAGGTAATAGCCAAGTCAAAGAAAGCAAAATCGATCTTCTTGTCCAACAATATGAACAATTTGTCATCTTAGAAGATGAAACTATTGATAGTGCATTTGTTAGGTTTAACACCATTATTACTAGTCTAAAAGCACTTTGATGAAGGTTTTTCTAGCAAGAACAATGTTAGGAAGTTTCTAAGGGCCTTACATCCAAAATGGAGAGCAAAAGTCACGGCGATTGAAGAGTCGAAAGATCTCTCAACTTTATCACTCGATGAACTCATAGGAAACTTGAAGGTTCATGAGATGATAATTTTGAAGGACTCGGAAATAGTGAAAACCAAGAGTGAAAGGAAATCTCTTGCACTTAAAGCCAAGAAGGCACAAAGTGACCATGATAGTTCCTCGGAAAGCGATGACGAGGAGTATGCATTGGCGGTGAGAGATTTCAAGAAGTTCCTCAAGAGACGAGGTCAACAAGTTAGGCAACCCAACTATGACAAGAAACAATTGTCAAAGAATCGGTTTGTCAAGAACGAAAAAGGTGATAGGAATTGCTTTAGATGTGGTGATCCAAATCACTTCATTGGTGATTGTCCAAAGCCCGCTCGTGATAAGAACCACACGGCATTCATTAGTGGCGCTTGGAGCGATAGCGGTGAAGATGATGATGACAACCCCAAAGAGGAGAAATGTCTTATGGCTCACACTTCTAAAGAGGTACATTCCGAAACCTAATATTATAGCAATGATAGTTCCACTTTAGATGATATTGAATTTGAAGGCAAATATGATAGCTTACACAAACTTAGTCTTAAATTCATAGAAAAGAATAAAACCTTAAAATCAACCAAAACTAAGCTTGAAAATGAGATCAATGAACTTAGGGAGAAATTGGCTAAACTTGAGAAAAACAAAGAGGTTGATTTAGGTTGCTTAAGTTGTGAGAAACTTAGATTAGAGAATGAAGATCTCAAGAGCACCTCCATTAAATTGGAAAAGTTCATGAAAGGTACTAGTGCTCTTGATGATATGTTAAACAAACAAGTTCATTTTAAGGAAAGACTTGGTCTAGGTTTTAACTCAAATGAAGCCTCAACTAGTGAACCAAAACAAGTCAGGTTTTCACAAAAAACTCCCACTGGACGCGGTTCCAAATTGTATGGCGCGGTTCCTTATCACTATGGAACCGTCGCCATAGATAAGGTACCGAGGCCAGAAGTTGAATTTTGTGAAAATTCTGAACTTTCTGAAAAATCTAAGTTAAATGAAAAACTAAAGCATCTTACTGTTAATAAGGTACAATTACCCATACTTGACGACAATGCTATTGGTAAGTTCTACAAGCCTTTAAGTAAACCTCTCATGGGAAATAGAAGTTTATCTAGACTATCCTCTACTCCACCTAGAGTACGGAATGAGTCTAAGCCTAGAAGTAGAACGACAACGCCTACAAGAGATAATCAAAACAACTCACGACCTAGAAGTATAACTCCAACACCTAGAAGGAATAATAATAACTCTAAACCTAGATCAAACACACCTAGGAGAAGTAATGAACAACAAAATGGTTACATGAATTACTACCCTCCTCCATTTTGTTCTCCACGGGGAATCCCCTCCTCATTCATGCATCCCAACCAAATGCAAGGGACGTTTGGAACTAACAATTTTGGACCCATGAGATATTGGGGACCAAATGTTTGATCTTGTGTGTTGTTACCTAGATATGCTTGAGAATTGATTTGGAGCCCGATGAGAGGATTAAGGATAATGGATGTTCTAAACACATGACGGGTAATCGACGTTTGTTCTCGCATTACAAAGCATATGATGGAGGTAACGTCACATTCGCTAGTAGTCTACGTGGTAATATCATTGGTAAAGGTACGGTCTCTCTTGACTCCATGACCATTGAAAATGTTGAGCACGTAGATAACTTACGTTTCAAACTTTTAAGTATAGGTCAAATATGTGATAATAAGTGTAAGGTCATCTTTTCGGAACATGACAGTGAAATCGTAAAAGATGGAAAAGTCATTGGAAAAGGTGTTAGAAAGCATGGGCTTTATGTCATGAAGGTTAATAAGAAGTCAAAAGACAACATATGTCTTGCGACTATAGATGATAGTTCTACTCTTTGGCATAGGAGATTAGGTCACGCTAATATGCGTTTAATTCAATCTTTAGTCTCTAAGGAGTTGGTGAGACACCTCCCCAAGATTAAGTTTGATAGTCACTTTTGTGATGCTTGCAAAGTTGGAAAGCAAGTTCACTCAAGTCATAAAGCCAAGAATTTGGTTTCGACCTCTCGGTGCTTAGAACTCCTACATATGGATCTCTTTGGACCTTCCGCCATACGGAGTTATGGAGGTAACCTTTATACCCTAGTTATAGTTGATGACTATTCTAGATTCATTTGGACTAGATTTTTGGCATCTAAGAATGAAGCTTTCGATCACTTCGAAATCTTTAGTGGAAGAATTCAAAATCAACTAGGATGTTCAATTGTTTCTATTAGGACGGATCATGGTAGGGAATTTGATAATGAAGTGCAATTTGGTGCCTTTTGTGAAGCTCATGGTGTTACCCATAACTTCTCGGCTCCTCGCACTCCACAATCAAATGGGGTAGTTGAAAGGAAGAATAGGACTCTCCAAGAGATGAGTAGGACGATGTTAAACGAGCAATCTTTGCCTCAAAAGTTTTGGTGCAATGCCGTGGACACATCGACTTATATTCTCAACCGAATTCTTATTCGACCTTTCCTAGGAAAGACCCCCTATGAGATTCTTAAAGGTAAGAAACCCTCATTAGAATACTTTAGGGTGTTTGGAAGCAAGTGCTTTATCCTCAACACCAAAGACTACCTTACCAAGTTTGACCCAAAGTCTTACGAAGGTATCCTTTTAGGTTATTCGCAAACTAGTAAAACCTACATAGTCCTAAATAGAACCTCGGGGGTTATTGAAGAATCACTCAACGTAACCTTTGATGAAACCCCTCCCTCACCCAAGACACCACCATTGGTTGATGATGACTTGGATGAATTAGAAGTAGTTAAAGCCAAAGAGGTTAGAAAAATAGGAGTTGAAGACCTTAGTGTTGAAAAGGAAGTAAACATTAAGGAGTCTAGGGATCATACTCTCAATAATGTCATTGGTGACTTAAATCAAAGGACCCTAAGATCTCAAGTCCAAAACCAAAGCAACTTCTTTTGTTTTGTCTCCTTGATTGAACCAAAGAATGTTAAAGAAGCTTTGACGGATGAGAGTTGGGTCATTGCGATGCAAGAAGAATTGAATCAATTCGTTGCCAATGATGTTTGAGAACTTGTTCCTCCACCTAGAAGTTCTACCATTATAGGAACCAAATGGGTATTTAGGAATAAGCTAGATGAGAATGGTGTTGTGTCTCGTAACAAGGCTAGACTTGTAGCTCAAGGCTATAATCAACAAGAAGGGATTGATTATGACGAGACATATGCACCGGTAGCTAGATTAGAATCTATTAGAATCCTTTTAGCCTACGCTTGTGCCTTAGATATTAAGCTTCAACAAATGGATGTAAAGAGTGCATTTCTTAACGGTTTGATCAATGAGGAGGTATATGTGGCTCAACCTCCCGGCTTCATTGATTTTGAGAAACCGGACCATGTTTACAAGCTTAAGAAAGCACTTTATGGACTCAAACAAGCACCCAAAGCTTGGTATGATAGACTTAAAGCGTTTCTTGTTAAACATGAGTATACCATGGGAATGGTAGACAATACACTCTTTACAAAGAAGAAAGGTCCTCACCTCATAATCGTACAAATATATGTTGATGACATTATATTTGGCTCAACTTGTCAAGAATTGTGTGATTACTTTGCCAAAATCATGCATGATGAGTTTGAAATGAGTATGATGAGAGAACTTAACTTCTTTTTAGGACTCCAAATTAAACAAATGGACGATGGTATTTTCTTTAGTCAATCTAAGTACGCTAAAGAAATGCTAAAGAAATTTGGATTAGAAGAATCTAGACCAATGAAGACCCCTATGGCCTAGGATACTAAACTCACCGTAGATGATGATTGTGAGTCGGTAGACAACACCAAATATAGAGGTATGATTGGTAGTTTGTTGTACCTAACGGCAAGTTGACCGGATATCATGTTTAGTGTTTGCCTTTGTGCTCGCTTCCAAGAGGCTCCCAAAACCTCTCACCTTGAAGCGGTTAAGCGTATCTTCCGATACATTAAAGGCACTATACATTTAGGATTATGGTATCCTAAAGGGACCTGCGTAAAAACCATTGTCTACGCGGACTCGGATCATGTGGACCGGAAAAGCACTAGTGGAGTTTGTACCTTCATGGGTTGTTGTTTAACTTCTTGGTTCTCCAAGAAACAAACCGCTCTTGCGATATCCACCACGGAAGCCGAGTATGTGAGTGCCGGAAAAGCATGCCAACAAGCTCTATGGATGAAGCAAGCGCTTGTTGATTACGGGATTTCTCTTGATGATGTTCCCATCATGTGCGATAATAAAGGCGCTATAGACCTAAGCAAGAATCCCGTGCAACATTCGCGAACCAAAAACATAGAAATTAGACACCATTTCCTTAGGGATAATGTTCAAAAGGGGAACATTACTATTGAAAAGGTGCCCTCCGAGGACAACTTAGCCGATATCTTCACTAAGCCACTTAAGAGGGAACCTTTTAATTACTTGCGTCTAGGTCTAGGATTAATTTAACATATTCCTTAAATTCTTTTCTTCTTATGTGTTTTCTTTTACCACTTTGAGTCCTTGAAAAATCTTTTCCTCTCCTTTTCAAAACTCTCAAAGTCTCGTTCGAAAATGGTTGAGAAATTCGTTTGACATTGTTAATTCAATCTAAAAACGATTTTTTCATAGATTCTCGCTATTAATCTAGAGCTTACATAATTCATATGTATGATTCTCTCAAACATAGCAAGAACAAGATTGAATCATGGAGGATCATTGTGTCATGACTTAAGGTCCTGTCTTACACACCTCCTACATTGATTTTTTAATCCATGTATTTGGGTCAAATCTCTATTTGGTAAGTTTGCATATGTTTTCTTTGTCTATCTTTGCTTTTAAGCATATCCCTATGATAAGTTAGACTAGAAAAATAAGATTTGCTGAAAAATCTTCCTCCAAACACCAAACCCTGCTTCTGCAGGCGGTTCCATATGTGAACCGTGGTACCTTATTGATAAGGTACCGCCACCCTAGATAAGGAACCGCCTACAGTGGCCTTCCTTTTTCGGGTTTTTTGTCTGAAACTCCAGATTTGCTCCAACATTTTTTAGAATCTTTGTTTCAAACCCTTTGACCACCCCCAAAAATACCCTAAGCCTTCCCTATTTAAACCATAAGCATTTTGCATTACTTCACATCCAAAATGTCTTATTCTCCCAATGAAAGCCTTGAATCTCCTCCATTTTCTCCAATTGCTTTAAATCCAAACCCACCCAAGAACACTCTTAATCACATTTCCCCTACCAAGAATGTTGATTGTGGAACATCTTTTCTTCCACCACCACCCTTTAGTGTTCTTCCTCCTTCTCATGATAATGTCATTCACCATGGAACATATTGTCATTGTTGTCAATATCAACATCTTGCTATGGCACACATCTATGAGGAGTTGAGCTACATCAAGAGTCTCTTAATCAAGCCTCCTCTTCACTTTGATTATGAGATCTCCAACAAGCCACCTCCACCACCCTCCGCTATTACCTTGTCTTTCATATAAGCATTGGTTGCTTATCCACAAGACACCAAATTCAAGCAAATCTTATAATTCTAGAATAACTAGGATTAGATTTATGCTTTTGGCTTGTTTCTTTTTCCATACTTCTTTGTATGATGTTCTTTTAGTAACCTATATTGGATCTTTGTCTTTGTGTTTTCTTCTCTTTTAATTTTTTTATGTGACCTATTGCTATATATTGTTGGTTGTTTCTTTTGTTCAACTAACCCTTCTATGTAGCTTGTCACCATATCTCGATTCCTCGGTGCCCCAAGCTAGGGGGAGTAAGCACCAAGGGGGAGTCTTTGCAAAGTCCGTTTCTTCAACACCGGCTTACGCAACCTTTTTGCTTCGACAAAGGGGGAGAAATGAATAAACTCGTCTTCAAAAATCTTGTTTTTGTGTCATTGAGTTTATGTATTGTCGGAATCAAAAAGGGTGAGATTGTTAATGCAATAATGACTAAAAACGTTACTTGCATTTTTCGGTCTCGCTTAGTTTTGATTACTACAATATGTAAAAACAAGCATTTACGAAAACAACGAAAAACGAATTCTTGAGTTCAAGTATTTTTCATTTTACCCATTTTCACTTAAGGTATGGATAAACAAGTACTAACCTCAATCAAGTGATCAAGTGATCAAGTGATTTAATCTTTTCTTAAAACTCACTTTTTATTAAATGTGACAAGTTTTTATTAAACTTTATTTTTAAGAAAATGTTTTATTAAATTAATTATTTGAAATTTGAAAATGGCATATTCTTATTTGGTTAAGAATATGCTTTCAGGATATTTTTTATACCCAGATAAGACCTCCACCACTAAAGGACAAAAAGGAGCGGAGTCTAGTCCGGCGGTACCTTAGCACCTAGGCGGTACCTTATCGATAAGGTACCGCGGGTAGATATAGCCGTTGGCTCCTTTGTCCTATATATAGTGGACCATTCTCAGCTTTTCACCTCACCTCTTTTGCACATTTATTTCCAGATTCAAACCCCTTCTTTAATCACTCAAATCTTTGATCATTTGTTTGATTATTACTTGTTTAAGAAGTGAATCTTGTTCTTCCATCCCTTCCTCTCCAAGTGCAAAGAGAAGAACACTATCCTAGTGAAGTGTTGAGTCCACCACCAAAGATCCATTGAAGATCTGATTTTATACACTTGTAGTTGTGTCATAGTTGTGAAGATCCAAGTAGTTGTGTCTATTGGGAAGTTGTGTATGTACTAAGTATAGGTGTGTAGATTGGTCCTAGCTACGATTAGGGCTCGACTTTTAGCTTAGAGTCGGAAATTGGTTAAGCGACGTGTACGGTTTTCTCCACCATAAGGAGCTTGTTGTGTAGTGAACTCTCGAGTAAGGAGTACTCGAGGAGTAGAGTAGGAACGAGGAGTGAGCTTCGTTGCCGAACCACTATAAATCCGTGGTGTTCGGTTTGATCTTTCTTTACCCTTAACTCTTTACATTCTTTATTCTTTATGCATGTACATGTGTTAGTACTAGATTAGTTACACTATCATTCTTTATTCTTTGTGGATATATTTTTGTTAGTATTAGTTTAGCTACACTATCATTGTTCATATTGTGCATAAGAAGATTTCACATATTTCCTCAAGCCTAAGTTTTTGAAAAAGGATTTTTGGAAACCATATTTTAACAAGTAAATATAAGAAACTATTCAACCCCCTTCTAGTTTCTATAGTGTTTTTTCCTCGTAGTCATCACGCTCATGCAGCATTTCCAAGCTACGTGCTGCATCATTAACTTGTGCCACATTAGTGTAAGTAGCACTAAGTAAACGATCTGCTTTCATGGAATGAAGAGCCCAGCGAAAGTGCTTTGCTTGCATAAACTCAGTGCTAGTCTCTCTAGTTCTCTGACGAATGGAATGACAGTCCCTCTTGAGTCTTTCCTGCTCAGCTATCGGAAAGAACTGACCATAAAACATAGTCTTGAATTGGTCCCATGTCAAAGTAGCTAACCAAACATCACCTCCATTTGCTAGCTTGTATGCCCTCCCCCAAGCTAAGGCATCTCCTTCAAACTTATAGAAAGCTAACCTTGCCTTGTAGATTCCATCACATCCCATAGCATCGGAAATTTTCTCCATATGCAAAAGTCAGTTTTCCGCATCAGATGATATCTCAGCTCTTCCAAAAGATCGAGGTTTCTACTTGTTAAACCTCTCAAGACAAGTGCGTAAAGTAACCGGTGGAAGAGGAGGAGGATTGTTGTTCTGATTCGGAATGTTCTGGTATTCGTTCCGGATCTGATTTCTGATTTGTGGAAGCATAGCTTGTAGAGCTACTTCGACAGCTGCAACCAGCTCCTGTTCGCGTGTCATGACCATCTGACAGTTTAAAAGAGGAAATGAAATGATTAAGCTGATTAGAACATAGCATAAACATAATAAATGCATGGAGAGTTTATGAAGGCATAGCCAACGAAAACAGCTATTGGCAATAGTGAACGCCTATGGGTCGATCCACATAATAAAATTAACATGAGCAAAGGTGAACGCCTATGGGTTGGTTCAAAAAATAAAATTTGAATGAAAAGAACATGTGACTAAATATGGTCAGTCCGGTACCAACCATTACTTATTCAAAAACTTAACATAAAAATAATGATGATGCATGAAATGAAATGAGTAAAATGTATTGTCAGTTTTAGGAAGACACTAATGACTACCCACTAGTCACAGGTCAATTTTATGAGCGTATAGGTCGAAACCTTGGCTCTGATACCATAATTGTAACACCATATTTGGATAAATGGATCGTTACATAGTAATTATGACATGTAATCAAAGCATGCAAGGTAAATGTCTAAAACATTAAATGACCATAATGAAAACCGGAAACAAATATCGGTTCCAACATAAGCTCCACACACAAATGCATAAGTATTGAATGTAAGGGAAAGAAATAAACAATGTCTAGGAAAGCAAAAGTATGTAAATGCATTAAAGGAGAAAGAAGACTAGGCTCCTCTATTCTATGCACGTACTCTTGTTTCCTAGCTTTGCCCTTTAGTACCTGCCGTATTGGGACATGGAAAGAAAGATACGGCTGAGCAATACGCTCAGTGTGCGGATATATGACAATGAATGTAAAGCATAAACATAAGCAAGTAATGAAATGAAATGAATAACAACGGAATCAGTGTCTGTCAAAACCTGGTTTAAGCTTATAAGACTTGTTTTATATTTCTGAAAAGACTTATTTTTAGTTTATTCTGAAAAACTGTATTTTAATCATGCCCGGAGCCTATATAGGTCATGTTATATCAACGTGCATGAATACTTAGAGGGGTGACCTCATCATGCAATTAGAGGGGCTGCCTCTAATTAATATATATTATGAGTGGAGGGATCAACTCCTGTAACGGATGCAAGGCACACACCGCAGTTACCATGAAATCTTACTACTTGTCCTAGGATGCACCCATTCGCCCCACATGATAATAAAAACATAGGCTAAAATACTGTAAAGGGACGCTGCGAGCAACCGCTCTCACCACGAAAGAGTCATAACACCGATGCCTTCAGTGCTATGGTTATGGAACCCCCATAACTAGGTGAAACTGGCATGCATGTATATAGCTCAGGCAATCTAAAATAAACGTAACATATACTGAATGTGTTTAAGACATGTAAACTACAAGGGAAACAGATGGCTGTAAACGGGGAATCTTAATATAGGAAAGAATGTCCTTAACTGAAGGACGGAATATCCGTACCTTATGTGCAGTAAATGAAGACGAAAGATCACTCCGACTTCACGATAGCTACATAATAAATGGACATGAATATGTGCTTGTTCTACTTATACATACTTGTTATATAGTTTACTTGACGTGTTCATACTTATTATACTTGTTCTTATCTTGTCTTATTATTTCATGTTTAATCATGTGTTTCTTAGTGTTTCATGTATTTTAAATTCATGTAATTCATGTTTTAAGTGCTATAGTACTTGTTTTAACATAATGAGTAACTCTCTAAAAATATCAGGTTTGTATATATAGTAACTTTCCAAAAATAACAGGTTTCCATATATAATAACTTTCCAAAAATAGCAAGTTTCCTTAAATAGTAAGTTTCCAAAAATAGAAAGTTTTCATAATCAGTAAGTTTCCAAAAATAGAAAGTTTCCATATTTAGTATGTTTCCATAAATAGCATGTTACCATTTTTAGTGTGTTTACAAATTTATCATGTTGCCATAATTAGTATAATTCCATATTTAACATGTTTCCATAATTAATGTATTTCCATAATTAATGTATTTCCATAATTAATCATAGGCTTATTAAATAATAAAATGTTATAACATATGGTTTTAATAAGCTTATAATATATCATGTTTAATTATATTGTAAAGTTTAATAATAAATAAATACTTAGGCTTAACTTATAATTATTAATTAATAATAATATTACATGTTATCATAAGTTATTATTAATTAATAATATTGCATGATTAATGTAATTAAACTTTAGCTTAAAATGTCATAAATTAATTAAGCTAAGTTTTAATTAATTTGAATGTAATAATTATTTAAATAATTATTTATCATATGTTTATTTAAATAAAATGTACTTACATAATTCATGGTTTTTATTTAAATAAAATTATACCTTAAGTCATGTAATTTAATTAATTTAATTTACATGTTTTAATAAACTTATTTAATAAGTATTTTACTTGTTCTTAAAAAAATAAATTAGCTAAACACCACCCAACACACCACCAAGCCGGCGGCTGGGTGGTTCAGAACGGCGGCCAGCAGCCCAAGCTGCTTCCGGTTCCCACTGCTCGGACAAGGTTCACCCCGGTTGAACCCTGGTTCCCCCTGTCGTGCCATAGCTACCCACCAAGACTAACACATGGTCTCGGTTCCCACTGCGCCACCACAGCTCCCACTGTGGGGCTAGTGGCTTGCGGCTGATAGCAAAACAAACACCACCGCAACCTTTGGTCGCGGCTGGTGGCCAGAAAAACCCCACTAAGAGTCGGTCGACTCTCGGTTTGCGTGCAACCGAACCAAAATCAAACCAAACCCCACCTTTTCTTGTTTTAATCTTTAACATAACATGTTTTTAAATTAATGATTTCAAGATCTATTAACATATGATCATAATTAAATAAAAGATTGAAAAGGTTAAGGTTAGATTAATACCAAATGGGTGGATGGATTTAAGAATGGAACACGAACACGTACACGTAATTACCTAAGATCAAAAAGCAAAGAATTTCCTTTGGTGTTGTTGTTGATGTCGCGACCAAGAGGAGACAAAGAGAAGAGTTTTAGGGTTTTTATTAATTCCTGTGCTTATGTTATATGAAATCCGTTGGGATCCTTATTTGATAAAAACATGGATTTACAATGGGTTGGGCCAAAGCCCTCCCTCTTTCTCTCTTGTTGCCGAGGCTACCATAAGCCCAAAACCAAAACCATACAATTTTCATGTTTAATTATTATTCGTGAGTGTTCATGTTTTAAATGTCGTGAATTAAATATTCTATGTAAACCTTTATCGTGTATTAATAATATACATAATACTTGTAATTAAATGTTCGTGTCTTATATCTTGTATGATTTAAGTATTTTACGTGAATAATTATCGTGCATTAATATTCATGTTTTCATACGTAATACTTATAATAAGTAATTAATATTCGTAACGTTTGTATTAAATGTTCATGATTCATGACGAATATTAATTAATTAAAAAGTTTTAATTTGATCGTAAATTCGTGCATTTAATCATATTAGGGACTTTAAAGCGGGTTTTACAAGTGATCCCGAGGTTCGAGTAAATTCATTAAAAAAGGTTAAGAGGTGTAACAATACTTAACTATGCCTCAGTGGGCCTCATGTTTGCTTGAGTGAAAGATGGAATTAAGTATGTGACGTTACACAACCTATGATTTTTGATGAATTACCTCGTGGGTGGGAAGACTCGTAGTCTTACGTGTTAATGTAGAAAATGTTGTACACTCAGAGTCGAGCTGAGTCATCGAAATGTTGAGATGTGTAATAATTCATAACAAAACACGGGGCCATTCTTTGTGAGCAAGTTTTGAGGTTGGGTTATGATAAGTTATTACTCAGCTTAGTGTTTGATGAGTCTTCCTCTAGAATGGGAAAGATTTGTTTGATTGAATAATAGCTTATTTATAACCGAGTACTATATAGTTATCCTACTTGTAACTATGAGTTCCTTTGGTGGATATACGTCTATGATCGCGTGACCGCCTATCGAATTTTATATTCTTCCATCCCGTACTTTCGAAATGTCTACTTATTGAAGACGACTTATTACCAACTCGTACTCTTTGCTTTCGGTATTTTGGATAATATCGTTTAGAGATCCTAACGATTTTAAATTGGGTATTGTGTTGGTGAAACTTGAGTAGGATGATTTATGAAGTCTTTATTGAAATGGATTGGGACGCCTTTGCATTTAAATAAAGAAATCATAAATCACCGAACCATAACTTTATAATAACATATTTGAATAGATTAGGACGCTACTGTATGCAAATATGAGATTATAAATGAGTGGGCTTAAGGATATCCGACGTGACCCTGTATTTATGGTATTAGTTTAGTACTCTAGTTTTGGGAGTGTATTTATTTTTACTCATGATTCGTCCGCACGAATTAATCGTTCTTTCGTCTTATTATCGTTATCATTACGACGTTGACGAGTGACTCTTTAAACTTCATTTAATTTGTAAATTGTCGAGTGAAATTTATTCGAATATACAATTATGAACGTAAACCTAACGGGCTGGCATTGGTGAACCCTTGTCGATTTTAAGAGCTAACGATTTTTCTAGACTCTTCGCTTCGAATTGTTTCCTTTTATTGTTCTATAAACGATGGCCGATTTGTCAGGTTGACATGTAGAACCGCTCAAATATAATCCACTTCTCCCTATTGCCTACATAAGTAACTATTGGGGGATGACACGATATTAAAAGTTTGGACAGTGTTATCTGTGGTTAGATCTAAATTCGATATAACACTGGAGAAGGACTTCAAATTTCTTTTCTCTACACTTTTCAATCGGGTAACAGACTAAGTTTCGAGGACGAAACTCAAAATAACACGGATTGAATGTAACAATCGAGAATTTTCCAGGCTTTAAATAATAATAAATTATATTGTTCATTAATCAAAATTCGTTTTTTAGAGATATCAAAGCTATTTGATTTGAAAACGGGAGTTTATTTTACATATTGTAGGACTATGCAAAAATCTAAGAGCTGACGCGATACAAATTAAATATATATTTATTGATCAAGAAAGATTTGATAAAAAGATTTATTAAATTATCTAATACTCTTATTTTATTTTTAATAAAGAACGTTGAAACAAAAATATTCAGGTTGAATTATATTTCTTTTGAACGCAAACTATTCGAGAAATCCGAAAAATGCTAATTATTTTAAACAAAATATAAAACGTTTACACAAAATCGGTCAAGTAAATACTCTAATTTATTGGAAATATTATTTTAAAACCAACGGCTTAACGAATCGAAGTTTATCAAGCTCGATCGAGTCTCGAACCACGTATAAAAAAGATAAAAGAAAGTTAGTAAACTAGTTACCTTTTTTACCCTCAACAATACCCACTTCACACACTTCTTATTAATATAAACAGAAAAATTTATTCATTCACTTCATAAAAACTATAACCCTTACCCTATAAATAAAACACACAAAACCCTAGCCTTATTACACAATTCTGGCCCCACCCCTTTTCCGGCGAGTAATTTCGACCGTCAGAATCTGCTGCCACCGCAAGTTAAAATGTATAGATCGAATAGATCTATGATTCGCACATTTGAAATCCATCATCCATCATCAAACGACCAAGTTCCACCACTATATCACCTCGTCACCACCATCGTCCAGCCGCCACACCACTAGTTACCACCACTATCCACATCGCAAATCTAACAGCAACCCACTTCCATCCCTTCGTGACCATCACCGCACCACAGTTGTCGTCGCAACATATCCAGCCACCAAATCCATTTTACGTCTCGACCCACCCACCACCATCTCGCCGCTACGTGCCTATATCACGTCCACCACTCGATCTAAACTCTACCATCATTTAATGTTTCAGATCTAGCACCAACCGTGGTGGTTAACCACGTGACACCATCACCATCATCACGGCGACGACACCACCACCGGTCGTAGCCATGAACCATCAGCTTTCACTGTGACAATCCGTCAATTTATGATTGATATTTTGTTCTCAATACTTATTTGAAAATATTATTTTATGAACTCACTTATTTTTGGGAAGAAATTTGGATTTACGTCTTGAAGTAGCATCGACTACGTCTAAACCGGAGGATTCTACGTTACGTGCTTACGTTTACATACACCGTCTTTGGTGACAGTCCGACATTTCAGGAAATAAATTTATCCGTGAATATTATTTTCGAATTTTAAATTTGTGTTGGTTCATAATCTCACAAATTTACGAGAAGAGATTAGGACTTACGATTTTAATTTAACGTCCTTTACGACTAAACCGGAAACCTTAGGATTACGAATTTACGTTTTCGAACTCCGTTTTTGATGAGACAATTTTTATTAGATTCGTTTTGTGCCGTTGATTCATAATTTATAATAACGTTTTTCGTAAAACGACCCGAGAGCACGCAAATCGAGGAAACTAGAATCGAGGAATACCCGTAAATTAGCGGGATGGGACAAAACTAGTTTATCCCACCCCACTAACTAGGGACACCACATCAAAAGATGTGGCATCCTTACACTAAACTAAGTTACACTTGTAACTTAGCTTCATTTTGAAGCTTCTCTTCCCACTAAACTAACAAAACCACTAGACATTACCATTTCCTTCCATTTTCACATGCAAACCACCATAAACACTCTCCTCTCTCTCTAAATTCGTCCCATATTTATCAAGAACAACCCTCATTTGATCAAATTTAACCATGAAATCATATGTTATGTACATATATGATGATGCCCTTTTGAAAGCCCTATAGATTGGTTCAAGTTTTAACAACCAAGGAGGAGTTTCCATGGAGTAGTAGGGCTGATTTTCCACAAGGAGTTCATGAAGAATGGTGGTCTTGAAGATGGTCTTGGTTATCTACAAGTTTCTCCATCAAAAACCATGTCCAAATCATAACCTACATCAACTTGGTGGTATAAAGATTGTCCTCCTCATCTTCTTGTTATTTTGATTATGTAAACATGTATTTTATTTCCTATTGTATATGTATATGATGATTATATGATGATAAAAATGTTATGTGGGGATTTGGTGTTGATAAACATGATTAAAAAGGTGAAAAACTATAAAGAACAAGGCTAAAATCTTTCTTAAAAGTGATGGCTGTATAAAACAGTAAAGAAACAGGTCATGGACTGATAAAATAATGAAGTAGAATCCATTTACAGTAAGCTATATGTCTTGTACACATGTGAGAGTTGGCCATACAATGGAATCATTGTAATGAGTGAGATATGATCAAAACAAGTTTAAGGTACAAATCTGAGTTCACTGTTTTGGACGATTTTTAGAAAATACTTAGAGGATGATTCAACAGTAGCTATAGAAGAGTTAAATGAAGAACATATCATGTAGTTTATGTGATAAAAATTTTAGCTTCTATCTCCATATAGAACTCTAGATATGGCAGTTTTGGTGAAAGTGAAGATAAAAATCAGATTTTTGGAAATTAAAGAATAATACTATTATATAAGCACTCAAA
Organism: Glebionis coronaria; assembly: GCA_025667525.1. Lineage (NCBI taxonomy): Eukaryota > Viridiplantae > Streptophyta > Magnoliopsida > Asterales > Asteraceae > Glebionis > Glebionis coronaria. Next base: position 173,237,261 of record CM046881.1, on the reverse strand, counting down.
ATTTAATAGTATAAAATATAAATTAAAAACCCACTAACTTATGGATTCTATTTATATAAATATGTAAGAGGTTAAATAAGTGTATAAATTATAAAAATGGTAGTGGAATAACACTTATAAGTTATAAAAACTATAAACTTGATTTTTACGACTTTTTCGGCTATTACCGTAAAATTAACGTTTTTGTTAAATAAAACTTAGACGGTTGGACCCGTCTAATGAAAACTTTATAAAACTTATATACTGATATATATAGACATGTATAACAAGTAAAAACCGATAAAACCCGAACTAAATGACATACGGACATTAACGGGCTATGTTAACATTATTGGGCTAATAATTGGATTAAATAAGTTAAACTCCTATAAAAAGAACTTATTGGGCTTAACCCCTTTGGGCCCAACTTGTAAAGTTTAAATACTGATAATATAAGTATAAAATGGATTAAAACAAGTTAAAGAACTTGTAATAAGTTTATTGGACCTAAAACACGTAAATAGGTAAAACTAGTAAACTAGTATAAAAGTTATCGACACATAACACTAAAATGAGTAAACGAGAATATGTAAACCCACTCGATCATCATATATATATATGATCATCATATGTATACATAATTGTTATTTTTATAAAGTCATTGGACATGAGTCTAAGACGAGTATTATTTGTCTAGGTTTCCGTGATTGAAGCACGTACCGTACGTCCGAATTGCCGATAACCCGCCTTCCCACATCAACGTGAGTTCATAGCCTCGCACTCTTTTAAATGTTTTTATAAATGTTTTATAAACCCGCGAGGGAGATGACATGTTAGTTTTTATAAAATAGGACACCATTTGTCCCGATTGCTTGTTTATTGATTTGGACCCGAATGATTGAATGACCCGATTGTATGACCCGATAAATGATTAAAGGACCCGATAGATGAAAATAAATGGATTATTAAAGTTAGGTTATGTCACTAAAAGTCCCATTAGCATGAATTGTGAACTACCGGGATTTGGTAGACGCTTGTACATATAATAGTACTATTTGGGGACGATCACCCCAGTTCGCGCCTTGACGGTTGATCCCCGTCGTGCCACATTGATTGGTAAGCGAATTTATGTATGAGAAGATTTCCATAGCGTGACCTTTGTGACGACACGCTACTTTAGATGGGCAAAATTTGGTATCGGGTTAGCTACCCGTTGTTGGTTTAGTAAGGTAACAATGTCATGCGGCTTATAATAATCCAAAACTAACGAAATACTACTAGACGCTCCGAATTATGATGTATTGCCTGACTAGCAATACAGGGTCATACTATTGATATTATGTTCGTGTTTTGGTTTTCATAACCATATTCATATAACGGTTTTTATTTGAATTTATACGACGTAATAAGACGTATTGTATGATGTTTTTACGACATTGGCTCGTATAATAATTTTGAAGGCAAATGCCTATATTATGATTTTGATAAAGATTTGTATAAAATGACTTGGGCTATTTCATGGCCTATTAAAATGATTTGTACAAAAATGATTTTCAGTAATAATTTTATACTGATATTATATTGAAGGATTTTATAAAACTCTATGAATTCACTCGGCGTTATCGCTGACCTTTTCTTTTAACATGTTTTATCTCAGGTACTTGAAGGTAATTCTCGGGAAGACAACAAGAATTCATGGCCCGCACCTAAATACTTATTTCCATTCAAATACTTTGTAAAACTTTGTATGAAATAATATGACTTGGGACCTATGTAAATTTTGATATTTATGAATGGAAATGATTTATTATTAAACGACGCGATTTTTATGCGTTATCTATGATGTTAGTAATGTGCTATCCCGTAACACCAACTAGTCTTCCGCTGTATTGAGATGTATAAATTTGGGGGTGTTACAGTTTGGTATCAGAGCTCTCGTTATAGAGAACGAAAGATTTTTAAAATCAAAGGTTTTGAATAAAACATTTCAAAATCTTTTTACTAAAAACATTTTTCTAAAAATGTCTAAAAATCTTTTGACTATAACGGTGCCGAAGATTTCCCGAGTTACCGACAAGGCCAGACTGAGAAGTGTTATTTTAATATATATATAACTTGAATTATATATATATATATATATATATATAGAGTTAGGATCAAATGAGAAGAAACCTTAAAATAAGAAGGATAAGAAGAAACTATAACCGTATATTCGAGATGCATCCACTTAAATTAGATGTATCTTTAAAATCTTAGATGCATTATAATGCATTATAACGTGTTTTATAGCTTTTAATTAGATGCATATACGTATATTAGATGCATTTTATAATTTATCTATATTTTTGTTCTTCTACACGTGCCAAAATCATGAAAATCAATTTGCACCATCTACACATCAAGTTAACTTCCGAAACTCAATATGGTGCATCTACATGAATATAAATGCATCTAATACAAGTCGTTGCATCTCAAATATGTGGTTTTAGTTTCTTCTCACCACTTCTTATTTTAAGTTTCTTCTCACTGGATCCTTACTCTCTATATATATATATGATGTAATTTTATTACATGATTGTTTGATGATTATTTCTATATTTATACGAGGTATTTATACGACGTAGATTGTCACAAGTAACCCTAACTCCCCTAGCAAATCAATCGAATCTATTCTCGTAGGAATTCTAGCTATCCTAGATCTAAACCAAGTTGTGGATATCTATGATCCCAACAAAATGGTTAATATTCGTAGAAATATAGATATTAGTTGATTGTGATATTGAAAAAGAATTGGCGAGATTAAATCTGATATCGATGTCATGACGATCTTTCCTTATAGAGTGGAGTTTGACAAAACGTTATCACCTGGAAAGATGTCATCTGACTCGTTGTCATCCAATTCTTAGATTTGAAATCGAAAGGGTGAATGTTGCACTTGAGGCTGTCATTGGAATCATTACCCAAAAGCCACATGCCACAAATACCTTTCCGAGAAGTCTAGTTGAATGATCGAGTCATCTCATACTAGTGACTCATTTGATAACTAGTGTTGTAAGAGCTATAGGATTGGAAATTAAGTGTTGATTCATATTGAACTTTTATTGCCCTTTTAAGGCCTAAGAATAAAGATGAAACTATTGGAAAAAGAGGTAGGATATCGAATTGAGTATAAGTTGATTGAAACCTGAATAAAGTAAAATTTAACCTGTATGGAATATGAGATTGCTAATATAAGTCGTTAAGCCCTGTGATTAAATTATAAGGTTTTAATTGATTGTAGGTTCGTGTTAAGGGTTGTTCCTAGGCCATTGTCCAATAATGAGGATGCCCAGTGTCCAGGAAATAAATTGAAGAAATCTTCTTCTGAATTGGGACCGATGGATCTTCCGGGACATGTGGAACACCTAATGACTCTTGTAGATTAGTATTCATTGTGGTATCTTTTAAGAATCCCTAACTTAACAGAGATATCAGTTGGTAGGATGAGTTCTGAGAATTGTATGACATAGTGACGCGTAATGTGTTACGGTACAATTTTGACTTGTTTGTGATTAATGAAAAGACTACCTTTGATTGCTAAATTCTACATGTATCGATAATATCTATCTCTTATTGCTTCATCCTAATGCTCGCATTAGTGATGCAACCATTGAACAATTACTCATCTTGAATTGAGTTACGTTGTGGATTATTCTCTTTGTATTCCTGAGTGCCATCGAGGTCATGAACCTCATTATTAATTGGCTAAGCTTATTTCCTATCATATCGTAGTTAATTCCTGGTGAACAAGCTTTCATCACTTTTCTGCAGATCACTCATTGTTTTTATAAGATAAAACAGTATCATTTGAGGAAATTGAATTTTCATCACTATAAGGATTAGTCAAAGTGAGATTTATAAGTGATTGTTATCGAAATAAAGTTGTTTATAAAACACCTTGGAAAACCTAATTGTTTTCATAACAAAAAAAAAATCTTTGAAAATTTATTCTTGATTCTTATTTAAGAATTAAGCATGAAAATGATTTTACTATAAACATGGATGATAAAATTTTGACGAACTGAGTATTGCATCGTTAATCTTGAAATTGTATATAGTTGCGCGCCTACATACAATTTGGAATGGACCATGCAAGGTTGATTAGTAGTCACCATGAAACTGATTAATAAACACTAAATTTTCTTTGAAGATTATGAAAGATTAAAAATTTATGAGATCTGCAAGAAGTGAAAAATAGGGACATAGTGTTAGGGACACCTACATATGTGTCTGTAGCATCTATTCTTCTGAGTTGAATTTACTCATCAGTGGAAATTGTCTTATTTGACAATTGACAATTCTTTCTTGTCCAATTCTCTCGTAGTGAGATTCTTAGAAAAAGTATCTGATTACCGAGTGTTGATACCCAACAGGATGTATTGACGTTCTTATCATTTCTTATGATTTGATTTCATTTGAATGACCTGGGTAACGATCCGAGGAGCTTTCGAATGCGTACTCAAATTATGAAAACATGGGATATATTCATATTCGTTAAATGTTTTCGTCTGTATTTGATTTGAAATTCTCTCGCATAGATTATGCGTTGACCTTACTCTTTTAATAGTAGTTGTGTATCCTACTATCCCTGAATTTGTGAAAGATTATGAATTATTATTAGTGTTTTGAGAAGTTCACATCTTATCGACGGCAATGAAACTGAAAAGTTGATAATGCCGGTAGAATGGATTGATTGATTATGACATGACGACATTGTCTTAATTGATGGGAACTCGAGTAGAATTCCCTAAATGATAAGATGTTGATTATCAAAAATGATCTAAATAATTCTTGGTGGATGACGATATCCTGTATTAAGACTTAAAATTTTACCGTGAATGGTTGTGAACTAGTTATAGATATTGTAATCTAGAAGAACCTAATATGAATTAATTAAAACATGTTTCTATTATCTGAAAATTTAGGAGGTATTTGCTGGTGAATTACCTAGACTTTTGCCATTAAGGCAGATTGAAATTGGTATTGATCATATTCCCGGTGCTGCACCTGTGGCTTGTGCACTGTACGTCAGCACCATCTAAATTAAAGGAATTCCCGTACGACTGAGAGAGTTGTCGGAAAAAGATTTTATTATACCAAGCCTGTCATCATGAAGAGCTATGGTGTTATCATTCCTTATATTTATAGATTACTGTGACTGAGTAAATTGACAATCGAAAACGAAATCCATAACTCGAAATGGAAGATTTGTTCGATCATTTACAAGATTCTAGCGTATGTTTTAAAGATTTGATCCACGGCATGGTTATCATCAACTTCGCATCTGCGAAAAAGGGTTATGTATTCCAATCACTACATCCTATACTTGTAATGAACATTATGAGTTTCACGTGGTGACGTTTGGATTGACTAATACACATGTAGCATTCATAAATTTGGTGAATCACGTGTGTAGGCTGTAATTTGATAAACCCATGCTCGTGATCATTAAGAACCATTTGTTTGTATATAAGAATAAGAATGAGTTAATAATTAGTTATAAATTGCCCTAACTTGGCTAAACAATGAAAACCTGTACTTTAAATATTTAACATGTGATTAACGGCTTAATCCTTTACATTATTTGACCATGTGATTAATAAGATAATGGAACCTATATTGACTCTTCAAAAATTTAGAGCCCTCTTAAGGCTCTGGGATATACCAAAAAAAAAGAAAACTGCAAATATGTTTTGACAGATATTTTATCAAAGAAAATTTTTAAGGGATTATTTCCTTATACACAAATCATTTAACTAAACTCCTGTTTAGGGGTAAATGTTTGTGTATACCTCAAGACAACCTAAGAGGGATTGATGAAACCATTTAAACCATGACTTAGAATTTGAAATGACAATTTTTGCTTTTCAACTAAGAAATTTTTTACCAAAGAATAAACAAAGATTTTTCAAACATTTACGAATCTTATTAATTATTTTCGATAAATCAACAAAAATCTTGTTAATTAAATTCAAATTTATTTTGAACATTTTATATAATTGGTCGAACTAAGGAATTTAAAATTTTTACGTTTACGTTTCATAAAAATTAACTAATTATTATTTAATTACTTGTAGTAATTATCGACGCTTTAGACATCGGATTGAGTAAAACAGATAAAGATAATAGTAAAGAAGAAACTAAAACAAAGAAAATGTGAAGAAATAATTTTTGAATAAATACGGACATGATAACTATTCCATCTAGGAAAGTGAATGTAGGTACTGACACATAATATAGAAAGGATAAAGAACCAATTGGGATGTGTTCCTTAGTAATGATGGTACAAAATAAAATTGCCGAACAATTTAAAATATAGCCGATGCTTATAAAAAGGATAATATAGATAATAAAAGTGGTTCGCGGCTAATGTGAACCATTAAAATTGAGAAGCTGATGGCGTTAAATAATTTAAAAGGTCGTTTGTGGTTGCCTAAATATGGAGATTTAGAAATGTAGTCATATTGAATTCTTGTAAGTATAAGTATTTTATTCTTGACATTTATGATTTAATGTATCATTATCAGAAGAAGTTGTACTAATGACAAATTATGAAGGCAGACATCGCCTCATACATTAGTAAACGTCTAGCTATTACAAAGGTCATCATCTGAATTTGATTCGATTTGGGTCATCGTCGACAGACTGACCAAATATGCTAATATCATTCCCGTTAATGATAAAGGCAAAAGGGTTATGTAAACATAATGTGCCTGTATCGAACATCTTTATCAAGATCCTCGCTTCGCATCGAATTTCTAGAGATTTTCTCAGAAATCATTGAGAACGAACCTTGATGAGAGTACTATATACCACCCCAAATCGAAGGGACGAGGTAAAGTAACGATACAAAGTAATACAAGTGTTGTTTTATGTTTGAATGAATGACCTTTGGTAATAGACCGTATAATCGTTTTCCTTTGGAAAGATTATCATTGATAATCATCGTATTAGGATTGAGATCGAATCTTGTTAGGATCTAAATATTAGAGCATCTGTAAGCAGGAGTGAGATGAAGACACCCGACATACACCCACTGTGAGTTGGACATGTCTTTTAGGTTTAAGGTTTCCTATGATGGCGAACCTAACCTTGCAAAATACCCGACCCGCGAGATCTGAAATGATTGTTGAAATTAGGATCTGATTATTGACTGCCGGTAGTGGGCAAGAGGTTATGTGAATGTGAAATTGTAGATCTTGAAGTGCCAAATGGGTAGCGAAGTTATGCCACAACTTTTAAACATGGAAAAAAATGAATTCATGATCTGACAAATCATGGGATATAAGTCCCCGTTGTATGGGACCATTGAGATGATGTAAAAGATTGGTTTGAAAGGCATATAAGCTGGATCTACCCTAGGACTTCAAGAACTGCGTGAATTATGTTTCGTAAATCGAACTTGATGGGACATCTATCAAGTGAAAATCTGATTGTTCTTAGTAAAGCTTAGATCGGCGAAAAGTTGCATTCATCAGAAACCCGTGAACATCATGGATAGAGAAAGTAAGTCAACATTTAGCCTGATCTTATTTCCATAGTTATGTTTGATGAAACTCGCGTATTATAATGGATTACACTTGTGAGAAAAGACCGAATGTGGAGGAAATACCCACATGGCTTTAACTCTATAAGAAGCGAGTAGTAAGGTAAGATGATCTTTGAGGACAAAGATCCTGTTTAGGGGTAAATGCTGTGACAATCCGTCAATTTATGATTGATATTTTGTTCTCAATACTTATTTGAAAATATTATTTTATGAACTCACTTATTTTTGGGAAGAAATTTGGATTTACGTCTTGAAGTAGCATCGACTACGTCTAAACCGGAGGATTCTACGTTACGTGCTTACGTTTACATACACCGTCTTTGGTGACAGTCCGACATTTCAGGAAATAAATTTATCCGTGAATATTATTTTCGAATTTTAAATTTGTGTTGGTTCATAATCTCACAAATTTACGAGAAGAGATTAGGACTTACGATTTTAATTTAACGTCCTTTACGACTAAACCGGAAACCTTAGGATTACGAATTTACGTTTTCGAACTCCGTTTTTGATGAGACAATTTTTATTAGATTCGTTTTGTGCCGTTGATTCATAATTTATAATAACGTTTTTCGTAAAACGACCCGAGAGCACGCAAATCGAGGAAACTAGAATCGAGGAATACCCGTAAATTAGCGGGATGGGACAAAACTAGTTTATCCCACCCCACTAACTAGGGACACCACATCAAAAGATGTGGCATCCTTACACTAAACTAAGTTACACTTGTAACTTAGCTTCATTTTGAAGCTTCTCTTCCCACTAAACTAACAAAACCACTAGACATTACCATTTCCTTCCATTTCCACATGCAAACCACCATAAACACTCTCCTCTCTCTCTAAATTCGTCCCATATTTATCAAGAACAACCCTCATTTGATCAAATTTAACCATGAAATCATATGTTATTTACATATATGATGATGCCCTTTTGAAAGCCCTATAGATTGGTTCAAGTTTTAACAACCAAGGAGGAGTTTCCATGGAGTAGTAGGGCTGATTTTCCACAAGGAGTTCATGACGAATGGTGGTCTTGAAGATGGTCTTGGTTATCTACAAGTTTCTCCATCAAAAACCATGTCCAAATCATAACCTACATCAACTTGGTGGTATAAAGATTGTCCTCCTCATCTTCTTGTTATTTTGATTATGTAAACATGTATTTTATTTCCTATTGTATATGTATATGATGATTATATGATGATAAAAATGTTATGTGGGGATTTGGTGTTGATAAACATGATTAAAAAGGTGAAAAACTATAAAGAACAAGGCTAAAATCTTTCTTAAAAGTGATGGCTGTATAAAACAGTAAAGAAACAGGTCATGGACTGATAAAATAATGAAGTAGAATCCATTTACAGTAAGCTATATGTCTTGTACACATGTGAGAGTTGGCCATACAATGGAATCATTGTAATGAGTGAGATATGATCAAAACAAGTTTAAGGTACAAATCTGAGTTCACTGTTTTGGACGATTTTTAGAAAATACTTAGAGGATGATTCAACAGTAGCTATAGAAGAGTTAAATGAAGAACATATCATGTAGTTTATGTGATAAAAATTTTAGCTTCTATCTCCATATAGAACTTTAGATATGGCAGTTTTGGTGAAAGTGAAGATAAAAATCAGATTTTTGGAAATTAAAGAATAATACTATTATATAAGCACTCAAAATTTAATAGTATAAAATATAAATTAAAAACCCACTAACTTATGGATTCAATTTATATAAATATGTAAGAGGTTAAATAAGTGTATAAATTATAAAAATGGTAGTGGAATAACACTTATAAGTTATAAAAACTATAAACTTGATTTTTACGACTTTTTCGGCTATTACCGTAAAATTAACGTTTTTGTTAAATAAAACTTAGACGGTTGGACCCGTCTAATGAAAACTTTATAAAACTTATATACTGATATATATAGACATGTATAACAAGTAAAAACCGATAAAACCCGAACTAAATGACATACGGATATTAACGGGCTATGTTAACATTATTGGGCTAATAATTGGACTAAATAAGTTAAACTCCTATAAAAAGATCTTATTGGGCTTAACCCCTTTGGGCCCAACTTGTAAAGTTTAAATACTGATAATATAAGTATAAAATGGATTAAAACAAGTTAAAGAACTTGTAATAAGTTTATTGGACCTAAAACACGTAAATAGGTAAAACTAGTAAACTAGTATAAAAGTTATCGACACATAACACTAAAATGAGTAAACGAGAATATGTAAACCCACTCGATCATCATATATATATATAATCATATGTATACATAATTGTTATTTTTATAAAGTCATTGGACATGAGTCTAAGACGAGTATTATTTGTCTAGGTTTCCGTGATTGAAGCACGTACCGTACGTCCGAATTGCCGATAACCCGCCTTCCCACATCAACGTGAGTTCATAGCCTCGCACTCTTTTAAATGTTTTTATAAATGTTTTATAAACCCGCGAGGGAGATGACATGTTAGTTTTTATAAAATAGGACACCATTTGTCCCGATTGCTTGTTTATTGATTTGGACCCGAATGATTGAATGACCCGATTGTATGACCCGATAAATGATTAAAGGACCCGATAGATGAAAATAAATGGATTATTAAAGTTAGGTTATGTCACTAAAAGTCCCATTAGCATGAATTGTGAACTACCGGGATTTGGTAGACGCTTGTGCATATAATAGTACTATTTGGGGACGATCACCCTAGTTCGCGCCTTGACGGTTGATCCCCGTCGTGCTACATTGATTGGTAAGCGAATTTATGTATGAGAAGATTTCCATAGCGTGACCTTTGTGACGACACGCTACTTTAGATGGGCAAAATTTGGTATCGGGTTAGCTACCCGTTGTTGGTTTAGTAAGGTAACAATGTCATGCGGCTTATAATAATCCAAAACTAACGAAATACTACTAGACGCTCCGAATTACGATGTATTGCCTGACTAGCAATACAGGGTCATACTATTGATATTATGTTCGTGTTTTGGTTTTCATAACCATATTCATATAACGGTTTTTATTTGAATTTATACGACGTAATAAGACGTATTGTATGATGTTTTTACGACATTGACTCGTATAATAATTTTTAAGGCAAATGCCTATATTATGATTTTGATAAAGATTTGTATAAAATGACTTGGGCTATTTCATGGCCTATTAAAATGATTTGTACAAAAATGATTTTCAGTAATAATTTTATACTGATATTATATTGAAGGATTTTATAAAACTCTATGAATTCACTCGGCGTTATCGCTGACCTTTTCTTTTAACATGTTTTATCTCAGGTACTTGAAGGTAATTCTCGGGAAGACAACAAGAATTCATGGCCCGCACCTAAATACTTATTTCCATTCAAATACTTTGTAAAACTTTTTATGAAATAATATGACTTGGGACCTATGTAAATTTTGATATTTATGAATGGAAATGATTTATTATTAAACGACGCGATTTTTATGCGTTGTCTATGATGTTAGTAATGTGCTATCCCGTAACACCAACTAGTCTTCCGCTGTATTGAGATGTATAAATTTTGGGGGTGTTACATTCACCACCTCGAAGACCATCACAACATCACAGCTCGTCCAACATCTTTATAGATCCGCATGATCTACAATAGCAGCCGCCTATGTCACCAATCTACCACCACTAAAAACCCCCACCAGCCGTACACCACGATAGTGGACTTCAGCTGTCGAGAACTCCAACCAGCCACCACCACAAGGGTGCTTTTATTTGAGGGTAAATAGTCGCCATTGTTATGTTTGTTTATAGGTTTACACAACTTGAACGGTTCATTTTGGTTACAATAACAACCAATAAGGTTGTTTGTTTTTTGATGATAGCAAAAGGGGCGTTTGGATTGTTGGTTAATAGCGTTAAGGGTGTGTTTGGGTTAACCAGACATCGATAAGGATGTGTTTGGGTTAACCAGACAGCGATAAGGGTGCGTTTGGGTTAACCAACAACGATTAGGGTACGTTTGGGTTAACCAGGCAGCCATAAGGGTGCGTTTAGGTTATCAGTCTGCTGACAAGGGTGCGTTTGGGGCTATTAGTCCCACTATAAGAGTGGGTTTGGGTGTATGTGGATGCGGGACTTCAAGGGTTTAGAGTGTCGGTCGTGATTTTAGCGCATGGTTTGTTCTGGTTTAATTCGGCTAATAACTAGTTTACTTTTATTTCTATAATAAAACCAGACTAAAAGATGGTATGAAATGGATAAATAAATATGTTGAACACTATAATTATTGCGAGAACTATAAAAATAATCACACATTTAATTATGTTTTTAAATAGCCCACATTGGGCGTTTGGCTTTTAATTTATAACACACCAGTTGTGTTTGGATTTAGTTAATTATGGTGAGTACTTAGCCTAGAGAGTACATGTTAAAACGTGATTTGTGTAATGTAGATTGTTTGGAAAAATGGAAAATATTGAGAATTGGTTAATACTGAAAACGTTGTATAAACGAATAGTTCACGTTGAAATTTCTATAAAACTCTATACTTTATATTTTGTTCGCTACAAACTACTATTATATTTGTAAACGGATAAAACAAATAAATACTAATATATTAATAAACTGATGAAAGTTATACTTTTCACTTAAAAGTGACAATTATTAATTAAATGGTGATTTTCTTTAAATGTGTCGAATTATTTTGTCTAATTGTTTTTATCACGATATTTATATAATTACTATAAAATAAATATATACTTTGATTTATTTTGTAAGATACTTGTCTCTGTTATATAATTCAACATAAGAATTATAGAATCGTCTAGTTATACGTAATATGTACGAAATACATTACACACTTGGTGTGTGTGCCTATTTTACTCATTTTATTTAACCAACCACCAAACTATTATAACTTGGAACTTAAATATTTTGTCAATGAGTCACGTTGATGTAATTGTTGTTCGGGGACTCAAATATACATTTCTAAGTTGTTGATATTAGCCGATTAGTTAAACCACAACACCATGACCGAGCCGTTTTGATTAACGTTTCTGCGAAGCATGTTATTAGCATCAATACAGTATGCTCTACTACGTCGAGGTGAGTTCATAACCTACCTTTTCTTGCTTTAAATCGAATTACAAATGTTTTATAATTGCTCTTTGGAGGAGGTACATGCTTGTTGGGAATAAATGCATGAGTCTAAGTTCCCCATGCTGGTTGGTCAAAGTTCCCCCTGCTATAGTAAGTTCCTCCTGGTGATTAATGAAGACAGTGGGATTGTTCCCACTGCTAGAAGTCAAAGAACCTGCTGCATGGATAAACTTGGAAGAGATATTGATGCGTTTCTGTTACTACTCCAGAATACTTTCCTAGTTTGTCAGTAGTTATCTTGTACATGAATCCTTCTGCTATAAAAGGACTCATTAGGTTTTGGTTGTTATACATCTTTCTGTCATTTTTATTTCACGCTTTAAGGTTGTAAAACCCTAATACCATCTTTGGGTATTCGTATATCATCAATATATTAAAGCTTAACGTTTGGTTATATACTTGTTCTTGTGCTAAACATTACTTTCCGCATCTTGTTTAGTTACTTTGTGTATTGCAAAGTTTCTCTAGTAGTAGTTTAAATTCTTTCTTTCTAAAACAACCCTTAAACAAGCTAAGGTTTAAGATATGAGTTTGGGATCAACAAGTGGTATCAGAGTGTGTTGAGAAACGTTGCTTAAACCAAGAACATCATAATCCTCACATCCATTACAAATCATGTCTACTGACTCTCTGTCATCCTCAAATAACAATTCTCTCAAACTTCCAATATTGGATCCTGAAAACTTTGAAATATGGCAATTCAGGATTCAGTAGTATCTCAAGATGGAACACTATGCCCTATGGGAGGTCATAGAGTTTGGTGATCAGTTCATCAAAACAGTATCAGTTGAAGATAAGAACAAAGAAAAGGTAGATGGTGGTGAAAGCAGCCATTCCAGTGATGAGAGCCAATAGTGTTGAAAGTTTTATTGGTATAGGCACTATAGAAGAGGCTGAGTACATTAAAAAGCAGAATGAAATGATGAAGAAGGCCAGGGAGGCTAAAAAAAGATAGGCAGAAGGAGAAGCAGGTGAAACTACTAAAGTAGTGGAAACCACACAAGCATGTGCAACTTCTCAAACAGGTGGATCTTCATTAGCAAGTGAAAGATCTGCTCTTAACTCACAAAGAGCAGCCAAGAAATTAAAAAGGATGGAGAAGATTGGTGTAGTAACTAGAGAAGATCAGCATCCCTCCAATGAGGAAATTGATAACATTTAATCTTGGAGGAATCTGATGAAATTGCACCAGAGGACATGGGAAAGAAGTACTCCATTGTGAAGTATGAGGTATATCAGTATAAAGGCATGTCTTGGTAGAAGCTTACTAGGGCCGATGACACAACTCAGACATTTCAAAGTTTGGGTCTTCTGTTTCAAACTTTAGATAGAGAGGACATAGATGATTTAGGGAGGATCTAAAAAGGAATGTTTGCAGCAAATCCTCCTACTATGAAAGATGTTGAGAAGGATTGGTTGATTTGGGATATCATGCATAGGATGTATGAAACTGATTTGAATGACCTTGTTTTTGATGCACATAATGGAGCCAAAATGTTATATTGGAAGTTGTTCATAAATTCAGGAGTGTATGAGTTGGCCATGGAAGGAGTAAATGTCTATCTGCTCAACAATCGTTACTACTCTCTTTCACAAGAGACAATGAAGAAGATGGTGCAGACTGAATTGATAGTAGATTGCAAGAATCATGTTCCATATGATTTTGTCAGATTTATCCACAGTTGGATTTGGCCAGGGAGTTTATAAGCGTCCTCATCAACCAACATTTATTCAGAAACTTGTCATTTTGGTGAAAGCAAAAGTTTAGGGAGGATTGTTGGGAATAAATACATGAGTCTAAGTTCCCCTTACTGGTTGGTCAAAGTTCCCCCTGCTAGAGTAAGTTCACCCTGCTGATTAATGAAGACAGTGGGATTGGTCCCACTGCTAGAAGTCAATAACCCTGCTGCATGGATAAACTTGGAAGAGATATTGACGCGTTTCTGTTACTACTCTAGAATACTTTCCTAGTTTATTAGTAGCTATCTTGTACATGAGTCCTTGTGCTATAAAAGGACTCATTAGGTTTCGGTTTCTATACATCTTTCTGTCATTTTTATTTCACGCTTTAAGGTTGTAAAACCCTAATACCATCTTTGGGTATTCGTATATCATCAATATATTAAAGCTTAACGTTTGGTTCTATACTTTTTCTTGTGCTAAACATTACTTTCCGCATCTTGTTTAGTTACTTTGTGCATTGCAAAGTTTCTCTAGTAGTAGTTTAAATTCTTTCTTTTTACTACAACCCTTAAACAAACTAAGGATTAAGATCTGAGTTTGGGATCAACAAGTGGTATCAGAGCGTGTTGAGAAACTTTGATTAAACCAAGAACAACACAATCCTCACATCCGTTACCAATCATGTCTACTGACTCTCTTTCATCCTCAAACGACAATGCACTCAAACTTCCAAATATTGGATCCTGAAAACTTTAAAATATGGGAATTCAGGATTCAAAGTATCTCAAGATGGAACACTATGCCCTATGGGATGTCATATAGTTTGGTGATCAGTTCACCAAAACAGTAGCAGTTGAAGATAAGAACAAAGAAAAGGTAGATGGTGGTGAAAGCAGCCATTCCAGTGATGAGGGCCAATAGTGTTGAAAATTTTATTGGTATAGGCACTACAGAAGAGGCTGAGTACATTAGAAAGAAGAATGAAATGATGAAGAAGGCCAGGGAGGCTAAAAAAAGAAAGGTAGAAGGAGAAGCAGGTGAAACTACTAAAGCAGTGGAAACCACACAATCAGGTGCAACTTATCAAACAGGCGTATCTTTATTAGTAGGTGAAAGATCTGCTCTTAACTCACAAAGAGCAGCCAAGAAATTAAAGAGGATGGAAAAGATTAGTGTAGTAACTAGAGAAGATCAGCATCCCTCCAAATTGATAAACATTTAATCTTGGAGGAATCTGATGAAATTTCACCAGATGACATTGGAAAGAAGTACTCCATTGTGAAGTATGAGGTATATCAGTATAAAGTCATGTCTTGGTGGAAGCTTACTAGGGCTAATGACACAGCTCAGACATTTCAAGGTTTGGGTCTTCTGTTTCAAACTTTTGATAGAGAGGACTTAGATGATTTATGGAGGATCTTAAAAGGAATGTTTGCAGCAAATCCTCCTACTACGAAAGATGTTGAGAAGGATTGGTTGATTTGGGATAGCATGCATATGATGTATGAAACTGATTTGAATGACCCTATTTTTGATGCATAGAATGGAGCCAAACTGTTATATTGGAAGCTGTTCACAAATTTAGGAGTGTATGAGTTGGCCATGGAAGGAGTAAGTGTCTATCTGCTCAATAATCGTTACTACTCTCTTTCACAAGAGATAGTGAAGAAGATGGTGCAGACTGACTTGATAGTGGATTGCAAAAATTATGTTCCATATGATATTGTCAGATTTATCCACAATTAGATTTGGCCAGGGAGTTTGTAAGCGTCCACATCAACCAACATTTATTTAGAAACTTGTCATTTTGTTGAAAGCAAAAGTTTAGGGGAGGATTGTTGGGGATAAATGCATGAGTCTTAGTTCCCCCTGCTGATTGGTCAAAGTTCCCCCTGCTAGAGTAAGATCCCCCTGCTGATTAATGAAGACAGTGGGATTGGTCCCACTGCTAGAAGTCAAAGACCCTGCTGCATGGATAAAGTTGGAAGAGATATTGACGCGTTTCTGTTACTACTCTAGAATACTTTCCTAGTTTGTTAGTAGCTATCTTGTACATGAGTCCTTGTTCTATAAAAGGACTCATTAGGTTTTGGTTTCTATAAATATTTCTGTCATTTTCATTTCACCCTCTAAGGTTGTAAATGTAAAACCCCAAATTTTGGGCTTTTAACACGTCACCGGTCTCATTATTAATATCGTTCATCCTATAATATTTTTATCAACGACCGTTACAAACGAAATCATAATATAGTAAATATTATATATTTACTTATATTTCTTAAAAACTTGACGTTTTAACAATGGACTTATTTTATTTTTAGACACATTTTATAAATAATCATATTTATTATAATTAATAATGACGACCCAAAATACTACGCATTAAAACTATATATAAATTTTTAAACACAAAACATTTGTACCAATTTACCCATACTTGTCTTATATCAACCTAAAAATTATATATCTCGTGTTCATGACAACACAAGAACAAAATCTTAAACTAATTAAAGTTATAAAGCTAAGACTTCCTTGAATCCCTTTTTATCCTACACATAGGATATTATACGAAATATAAATCAAGCTTCCCTTGGCCCCAATATTGTACACGTCCCATACCACAAACCTAAGTATATTACTTAAATCTCCTAATTAAGATGTGTATTATGATGTTTACTAAGCTATACTAAATCTATCAAAATATTCTCATCTACTACTAGCCGTGTATAACATGGAACCACAAAAACAAATCTAACAAGTCACACCCTCATTTGGTTTTGACAATGTACACGTCTCACCAAATGTTGCTAGATCTTTTAGTACATGAAAAATCCTAAACAAATCTATCCTAAGTACATAAAAATCCAACCAAATCACTCCTTAGATTCCCTGGTTCTCTTTCTCTCGTGTACAAGCTCTCACCACACGAACATATCTCTCTTGGCTATATATAAACCACAAACGAACCTCCTGTTTTCACACCTCTCCCTCATTCGTGTATATACATACACCACCAACTCCAATCTCATTACTATCCCTCTTCTCGGCTCTCACTTTTTAAAACCGAAAACACCAACATACTACACTCCATTTGTGTTTCTGGTAAAGACACATGCAGGGACAAACGCATACCGATCTTACCTTTTCCCTTATTGTTCTCGTTGGTTCAAGCTGCAAGTAACTCACACAAGAAACAAATCACCACCATAATGATTTAACCAAAAGGAAACATTCACTTTTGTTTCCTGTTGAGAACGCAAGGTTGCGGTCATCACTGCGCCCTCTTAGTAATCGATTGATCTCCCTGGGTTTGCTTGTGACGCTCGAGCTTGATGTCAAGAAGTGACATACGAACCCACATCCGTTTGGTTTCAAACCACACTCGCGTCCCTCCTTCACTGTGAGTTCGCGACCTTTTACATCTCTTTCCTTTCTTAGTCTATGAAACGCATGCATTTTATGTTCTCCCATATGTATGTGCTTGAAACTTGTTATAAACATAGATCTTGTGAGCTTTTCGTGCCTTCTGAAACAATTCATAAACCATGCGAGAAACCCTACTGTATCAAATTGAATTGTTAAAACAGAAAGTAAAACTAACAGTGAACTTTAAAACATATATATTTTCAGCCTAAACACTAACCTTTAGACCCCATAACGAGCCACCTAGGATCGAGTGCCCACAAGTTTTATAGGGTCGAATAATAGACGAGCTAGCTAAGAATTCATAGTAACTCGAATCACTTAAAATGGTTAAGAAACGAACTAGGAATCACTTACCGAAACATGCCGAAAATAACATATTTTAGTCGAAATATATAAGTTAATCAAGTGTTTTAAACACGACCTTTTACGACCTACTTTTGACACACTAAACGACCTTGCCCCAAGTCGAGTGAACAACGGAAGTTGTAGATGGCCATGTCGTCTACACGAGCCTATTTTTAGTTTGAACCAAAAGTATTTATCGAAAACCGTAGACTAGATCGAAAGTACCTCGATAAACACTTGTCTTTTAAAATAGTTCTCGACACCTATTTCGGACATGATTTTACTTTATCAAATGACCTCGGTTTATAAAACTAAACATACGGGTCTCTAGACGACCCGGCTAGCTTTCCAACGATGCTTTTAGTTTGTACCATGAATCACTATTGAACTCGCTATTCACTTTCGAAAACAATAGACCTTGCCACCGTTAGCTTATAATTGCCACCGTTAGTTGTATATAGCCACTGTTGGAATTAACAAAGAAATGAACTATATACGTAATATGATTAACTTTGCATGTCTAAACCATGCTTCCTGTCCCCCAACACACAACACACTTGTTCCCTGTGCCCCCAACACCAACATGTTGGGTTTCCTTAAAAGAAACATGTTTCATATTTTAAAAACTTTTATAATAAATATTTAATTTATTTAATTAATTATTTTTATAATAAAAAAATATAATATATTTAGAATATTTGACCCATTAAATAACTCGAATAAATAAACTGTCCCGACAACAAAATATTTAATATTGCTAAATATATTCCGATTAAATGACTACACTTTTACTAAAACGCTAAACTTTCGCAATTATTAAAATCATGGATTTATTTAACAAACTCAAGCACATACTAGGGGATTATATGCATTGTACATTATTATTACGATAACGGAAACTTGAAAGACTTTTTATGAAATATTATTTTTATAAGACTTAATTAAATAAAAATCAGTTTATTTAATTCATTTAAACTATTACCATTCAAACGAGGTAAAAACACTTTATTAAATTAAAGGTGTACTTATTACAATAACTTACTATAAGTTTAAACACTTAAAACGATAACAACTTATTAAATCTGTGATCATGCATTTTCATCAACTACATTCACATGTGCATTTTATTTATGCATTTACTGAGACCCACTTAATTACTTAGGTAATTCTACTGCTTCGTGATCACACTATGCCAGTACATTCAGTGACATCATCACTACATCATTACTACTGAGGTGAGTTCATGGCCCCATCTTTACTGTTTTATAACTGGGGGAGAAAACATACAAAACTATTTATATGCAAGCATGCACAGACAACAACAATTTATTTGCCTACTGTTTGCCCCATTCCCGTGGACTGTATTAGTTAATAGTGTAGCGCGAAATGTATGGATAGATCTATTCGGGTATTGACAACACCCGGCCTGTCGTGATCAGCTGTCACGTATTGCTTAGGCCGAGCAGCAGGTTTATGTCATTGTCGGACTAAGGGAAACCTCAATCAGGATAGACCCAATGGGCGTACTGAGAATCATGTCTAGCTTCTATTACAGGGCAGTGGGAACTACTATAGTATTGGGCTGTGATGTCCTACTATGACCGTGATGTTTGGCATATAAGTACTTACACATTTTCAACTAAACTCCATGAATTCACCAACTTTATGTTGACCGATTTTTAACATGTTTTCTCAGGAAGATAAGCAGGTTCATGTGCATTGGATTCCAGCATCATAAGAAGCATCATATTTACCATCGGGCTGGGATATTTCTACAAATAACAATAAATGTTGATTTCAAGACAGTTTATTTAAATTGTAAAGTTAAATTCATGTAATATGTTTTAAATGATACTTTATGATCATGCTCTGTATACTATTTGCTATCGATCCACCCCAAGTAACACCCCAGTTACTATTCCGCTGCATTTGACCAACATGGGGGTGTTACAGAAATGGTATCAGAGCGATAGTTATAGAGAACCAGATCAAAAACTTAAAAAAAAAATAAATAATAAAAATTTTAAACTGGAATATAACTGAACATAAAAATCAGTTTAAAGAAAAATTGATTTTTGGGGACCCTAATAGTTAGGCATATAGCATATAGAGCATACATATTATATGAACTAACCCTTTACGTGTTTTACATATTACGATTGTGTAATGTCCTTATGAAGCTATTTAATACTTAAGGTATTTAATGAAACCCTATTTGGAACACAAACATGCCATGTTAGTAGCGAGCTTTATACTAAAGATGTTCCATCTCGATATTACGTTTTGACTGGGTGGTTGGGTTTACGATTTAAAGTGCCCTCACTCCTCAAACGTTTATAGAATGGCGTCTAAAGTATGATGGCCCGAAACAACACATTGTAACCACAAACAACTTTGCACATAACAATCCTTAGAAATATCTAAATACAATCTAACTAAATCTTTAATCTTTAAAGAATCTAACAAGATTTTATAATATTTAAAATTCTAACTAAATACTGTGAATCTTTGGAAAATCTAAAAAGATTTTATAATCTTTAAAAATCTAACTAGATATTGTGAAATCTTTGGAAAAATCTAAAAAGATTTTATAAATCTTTGAAAAATCTAACTAAATTATGTGAATCTTTGGAAAATCTAACAAGATTTTATAAACCTTCAAAAATCTACCTAGATTTTTATCAATCTTAGAAAATCTTTAGAAAAATCTAACCAGATTTTATAAATCTTTGAAATTATGATTAGATTTTATAAATCTTAGAAAATCTTGGGAAATCTAACTAGATGTTAACAAATCTTTAAAAATCTAACGAGATTTTAGCAACCTTTTGAGAATCATAACTAGATTTTGTAAATCATTGGAAATCTAACCAACTCTTTATAAATCCTTGGAAAGTATAAATGGATTACAATAAATCTTGAAAAATCTAACTAGATTTTTGTAAACCTTGAGAAACTTTATTCGAACTAACTCTTTGGAAATCTTATTTACTCTTTGGATATTTTGTCTTTAGAGATCTAACAAAATCATTAAGTATCTAACTAAACTTAACAAATTTCATACTAAATTTTTAGCTAGTAGTACTAGCTAGTGGGTAAAATTACTCCTTTCAAACATTGCATAATGCTTTACAGCATGAAAAACTTTGCACTATCATATGCATCATGAGCATTCATTCATTTTGATCACTAGAACTTTGAACAATACATTATGATTGTGAGTATTCAATCATAGGATCACAGGAACATTTCGTATGACTACATTTTTATGAGCATACAGACATACTATTATTCATTGAACATTTCGTATGACTACATCTTTATGAGCATACAAAACATACAATTGATCATTTTTAGGACTATTAAGTCACCTGAAACACATGAGCATATGCATACATCATTTTAGATTTTATAAAATCTAAAACCATGATCACAAGTATTTAAGTTTACCAAGTATGTAAACTCACCACAAAATAAATATACACATACTCTCTTTATACTATAAGTAATAATACGGGTCAACGAAAGCCACCTTTTTACATTTCAACTTCACACTTATCAATTTTAATAAGTGTCATACATTTTATAATACTAAAACTATACGTTTTATACTACTAAACTATAC
Source organism: Glebionis coronaria (assembly GCA_025667525.1). Taxonomy (NCBI): domain Eukaryota; kingdom Viridiplantae; phylum Streptophyta; class Magnoliopsida; order Asterales; family Asteraceae; genus Glebionis; species Glebionis coronaria. The sequence goes on along the minus strand of CM046881.1, from coordinate 173,215,465 downwards.
GTTTTATAATTACTACTTATACTTTCACCTTAACCAAATCACCTTAGATTTGAACATCTACTCACGGAACACAACTCATTGACTCATACACTTTGGTTTCGTAATATTTATTTTTAGATATTATATTCGTTTTGATGGTAAGCCTTGCCGGGAATATTTGAGTAGGTTGGGCTATGAAATCCTTATTGAAACGAATTAGGACGCTTTTTCGTTTGAATAAAGAAATCATAGGTCACCGAACCATGAAGTTATAAATTTTTACTTTACATGGATGAGGACGCTTATCGATGTAAATAAAATTTTATAAACAAGTGGGCTTAAATATATTCGACGTGACTCATTATCGATATTATTTTTCCAGTTATGGAGCGTATTCCTTTTACTCACGGTTCGTCCAAAATACTTTATATCCTTATAAAGATTCATGTTCATCTCTCTTGGACCATAGCGTTGTGCTATTGATTCTTAGCTTATTTTTAACCCAACATCACATAAGCTTAATGGACTTAAAAATCCCTTGCAGGACTATTAAAATATTAACAAACCTTATCTATGCACATTGAGGCCCGATAAAGCCCATGAAACACACTTAATAGAACCAAGACTTAAAACGAACGTGCACTATTTTATCCAACCTTATAAACTATCAGGGACTTATGTTGCCATTTATCAAACATATTATAAGCCCTATGATAATAAGACAAAACTCTAAAGAATAAACATGGATTTCAATGAACTTAAAAGAAGCCCTACTTGATTTAACACGGATTAAAAACCCTAGGGGTTGATTTTGCCACTTTTAAAACTAAATTTAAGCCCTAGGTTATTTTGTTGGTAAAATATTTGTGCCCTAAGGGCCACATTACAAAATAGAAGGACAAAATGTGTAAATTATCAAAACATAAAAGACAAGATACCTTGTGCATTAAAATGTACTCATCGGAGTCATACGATCAATAACTACATTTTAAATATCACCTGAGAGTCTAAACTTGAGTTCACAAGATTACACGTTCAAGAAAAAGTATCCTCACTTATTCCCTGGACGAGTAACTTCATCTTAAGCTTTGAGGACAAAGCTAAAATAACGGGTAAGTGCTGTAAAACCCCAAATTTTGGGCTTTTAACACGTCACCGGTCTCATTATTAATATCGTTCATCCTATAATATTTTTATCAACGACCGTTACAAACGAAATCATAATATAGTAAATATTATATATTTACTTATATTTCTTAAAAACTTGACGTTTTAACAATGGACTTATTTTATTTTTGGACACATTTTATAAATAATCACATTTATTATAATTAATAATGACGACCCAAAATACTACGCATTAAAACTATATATAAATTTTTAAACACAAAACATTTGTACCAATTTACCCATACTTGTCTTATATCAACCTAAAAATTATATATCTCGTGTTCATGACAACACAAGAACAAAATCTTAAACTAAACAAAGTTATAAAGCTAAGACTTCCTTGAATCCCTTTTTATCCTACACATAGGATATTATACGAAATATAAATCAAGCTTCCCTTGGCCCCAATATTGTACACGTCCCATACCACAAACCTAAGTATATTACTTAAATCTCCTAATTAAGATGTGTATTATGATGTTTACTAAGCTATACTAAATCTATCAAAATATTCTCATCTACTACTAGCCGTGTATAACATGGAACCAAAAAAACAAATCTAACAAGTCACACCCTCATTTGGTTTTGACAATGTACACGTCTCACCAAATGTTGCTAGATCTTTTAGTACATGAAAAATCCTAAACAAATCTATCCTAAGTACATAAAAATCCAACCAAATCACTCCTTAGATTCCCTGGTTCTCTTTCTCTCGTGTACAAGCTCTCACCACACGAACATATCTCTCTTGGCTATATATAAACCACAAACGAACCTCCTGTTTTCACACCTCTCCCTCATTCGTGTATATACATACACCACCAACTCCAATCTCATTACTATCCCTCTTCTCGGCTCTCACTTTTTAAAACCGAAAACACCAACATACTACACTCCATTTGTGTTTCTGGTTAAGACACATGCAGGGACAAACGCATACCGATCTTACATTTTCCCTTATTGTTCTCGTTGGTTCAAGCTGCAAGTAACTCACACAAGAAACAAATCACCACCATAATGATTTAACCAAAAGGAAACATTCACTTTTGTTTCCTGTTGAGAACGCAAGGTTGCGGTCATCACTGCGCCCTCTTAGTAATCGATTGATCTCCCTGGGTTTGCTTGTGACGCTCGAGCTTGATGTCAAGAAGTGACATACGAACCCACATCCGTTTGGTTTCAAACCACACTCGCGTCCCTCCTTCACTGTGAGTTCGCGACCTTTTACATCTCTTTCCTTTCTTAGTCTATGAAACGCATGCATTTTAAGTTCTCCCATATGTATGTGCTTGAAACTTGTTATAAACATAGATCTTGTGAGCTTTTCGTGCCTTCTGAAACAATTCATAAACCATGCGAGAAACCCTACTGTATCAAATTGAATTGTTAAAACAGAAAGTAAAACTAACAGTGAACTTTAAAACATATATATTTTCAGCCTAAACACTAACCTTTAGACCCCATAACGAGCCACCTAGGATCGAGTGCCCACAAGTTTTATAGGGTCGAATAATAGACGAGCTAGCTAAGAATTCATAGTAACTCGAATCACTTAAAATGGTTAAGAAACGAACTAGGAATCACTTACCGAAACATGCCGAACATAACATATTTTAGTCGAAATATATAAGTTAATCAAGTGTTTTAAACACGACCTTTTACGACCTACTTTTGACACACTAAACGACCTTGCCCCAAGTCGAGTGAACAACGGAAGTTGTAGATGGCCATGTCGTCTACATGAGCCTATTTTTAGTTTGAACCAAAAGTATTTATCGAAAACCGTAGACTAGATCGAAAGTACCTCGATAAACACTTGTCTTTTAAAATAGTTCTCGACACCTATTTCGGACATGATTTTACTTTATCAAATGACCTCGGTTTATAAAACTAAACATACGGGTCTCTAGACGACCCGGCTAGCTTTCCAACGATGCTTTTAGTTTGTACCATGAATCACTATTGAACTCGCTATTCACTTTCGAAAACAATAGACCTTGTCACCGTTAGCTTATAATTGCCACCGTTAGTTGTATATAGCCACTGTTGGAATTAACAAAGAAATGAACTATATACGTAATATGATTAACTTTGCATGTCTAAACCATGCTTCCCGTCCCCCAACACAAAACACACTTGTTCCCTGTGCCCCCAACACCAACATGTTGGGTTTCCTTAAAAGAAACATGTTTCATATTTTAAAACTTTTATAATAAATATTTAATTAATTTAATTAATTATTTTTATAATAAAAAAATATAATATATTTAGAATATTTGACCCATTAAATAACTCGAATAAATAAACTGTCCCGACAACAAAATATTTAATATTGCTAAATATATCCCGATTAAATGACTACACTTTTACTAAAACGCTAAACTTTCGCAATTATTAAAATCATGGATTTATTTAATAAACTCAAGCACATACTAGGGGATTATATGCATTGTACATTATTATTACGATAACGGAAACTTGAAAGACTTTTTATGAAATATTATTTTTATAAGACTTAATTAAATAAAAATCAGTTTATTTAATTCATTTAAACTATTACCATTCAAACGAGGTAAAAACACTTTATTAAATTAAAGGTGTACTTATTACAATAACTTACTATAAGTTTAAACACTTAAAACGATAACAACTTATTAAATCTGTGATCATGCATTTTCATCAACTACATTCACATGTGCATTTTATTTATGCATTTACTGAGACCCACTTAATTACTTAGGTAATTCTACTGCTTCGTGATCACACTGTGCCAGTACATTCAGTGACATCATCACTACATCATTACTACTGAGGTGAGTTCATGGCCCCATCTTTACTGTTTTATAACTGGGGGAGAAAACATACAAAACTATTTATATGCAAGCATGCACAGAAAACAACAATTTATTTGCCTACTGTTTGCCCCATTCCCGTGGACTGTATTAGTTAATAGTGTAGCGCGAAATGTATGGATAGATCTATTCTGGTATTGACAACACCCGGCCTGTCGTGATCAGCTGTCACGTATTGCTTAGGCCGAGCAGCAGGTTTATGTCATTGTCGGACTAAGGGAAACCTCAATCAGGATAGACCCAATGGGCGTACTAAGAATCATGTCTAGCTTCTATTATAGGGCAGTAGGAACTACTATAGTATTGGGCTGTGATGTCCTACTATGACCGTGATGTTTGGCATATAAGTACTTACACATTTTCAACTAAACTCCATGAATTCACCAACTTTATGTTGACCGATTTTTAACATGTTTTCTCAGGAAGATAAGCAGGTTCATGTGCATTGGATTCCAGCATCATAAGAAGCATCATATTTACCATCGGGCTGGGATATTTCTACAAATAACAATAAATGTTGATTTCAAGACAGTTTATTTAAATTGTAAAGTTAAATTCATGTAATATGTTTTAAATGATACTTTATGATCATGCTCTGTATACTATTTGCTATCGATCCACCCCAAGTAACACCCCCGTTACTATTCCGCTGCATTTGACCAACATGGGGGTGTTACAGTAAAACCCTAATACCATCTTTGGGTATTCGTATATCATCAATATATTAAAGCTTATACTTTTGTTCTATACTTGTTCTTGTGGTAAACATTACTTTCCGCATCTTGTTTAGTTACTTTGTGTATTGCAAAGTTTCTCTAGTAGTAGTTTGAATTCTTTCTTTCTACTACAACCCTTAAACAAGCTAAGGTTTAAGATCTGAGTTTGGGGACAACAATGATTTGTCATAAACTAGTTATAAACTCACATTGTTGTTAGGAACTATTTATAAACTTTTTTGGTTGTCAATTAATGTTTATAAACTACTTGATTGTGATAAGCTAATTTTAAGCTTACTCGGTTGGTCATAAACTATCTACAAATTGGCTTAATTGTTAAGTGCTCATATGTGAACTTTGTTAATAGTTTCAACAGTTACTCATTTTTCTACTATATGATTGCTTGATTTAACGCATGAACACAAGTATGTCCCTGTTTAACCTAATTTGCTTTGGCCCACTTTCGTGAACTGTTAATTTCGGGCTTGATGACCGGTTGAAAGCGCGAATGTTATGGATAGATCTATTGGGATTGACATCCCTACCTAACTGTGGTTGTGTGGTCAAATTAGGTACACTTACATTTGAGTCTAATTACGCGTGTCGTAGGTTAGGCACCCGTTTGGGATACTTTATGTTAATGTTTCGGTGTCATGAGCTTGGACAATAATAAATGCTTTATTTTTATTTAGTGAATTTTTATTTGTTATATTGTCATTAAGTAGTTGGAAAATCTTGTGGTTCATTAAACAGTTATATTATTATCAGAAACTCTATTATTTATTTGTGAAATCTATTTTTATAAAAAAAACTCTATTTGTTACTGGTGAACTCTATTCTATTAACAAACTCTAATTATTTATCAATGAACTCTGTTTTTATATAAAAAAAACTCTATTTGTTATCGGCGAACTCTATTTTATCACTAAACTTATGTTTTATTATCAGTGGACTCTGTTTTTTTATCAGAAAACTCTATTTATTTTCTCTGATCTCTGTTTTATCAGAAAACTCTATTTATTTCCAGTGAACTCTATTTTATCAGGAAACTTTATTTATTTCCATTGAACTATGTTTTTATCAGTAAACTATATTTATTATAAGTTAACACTGTTTTTATCAATAAACTCTGTTCTTTATTAATAAACTTTGAAATCTTCAAAGGAAGTCTATTTAACAAGAAACTCTGATTTTTAAATTCTTATATTTTTCTGCAAGGTGTAGTGGTCGGTATAAACTCTAAATTTTCATAAACATTTTTAAATAAACTTATGAACTCACCATCTTTATGTTGACATTTTTAAGCACGTATTTTCATGTACTTGACTATATGGATGATTTTGAGTCTGATATGTGGATTTGGCATGTAGAGATCGTTCTCAGATCAAGCTCTCGATTACTCATGAAGTCACAGCCTCCCAAAGCCAGTATTCCGCTACGGTGAATTTAAGGGATGCGACAAAAGTAATGGAATCAAGGAATTCTTCCTTCTTTGAAAATATATTTCCTTGTTTAACAAAGGAAACTAGAAGCTCATCTAGAATAGATGACGATGTTGTCCAAGATAAGAGACAATGAGAGGATAATGATATCCAAGATGAGAGACAAGATCAACACGAGGAAGAAGAGGTTGAGCCGAGAAGAACAAAAGGATGAGAACCGAGAAATTGTTTGGACCCGATTTTGTCTCTTTTCTGGTAGAAAATGAACCCACTTCTTATCGAGAGGTGGTAAGTTAATCGGAGGGGCCTAGATGGAAAGAAGCCATTAAAAGTGAAATAGATTATGTTAATGCAATGACGCCTAAAAACGTTACTTGTATTTTTCGGTCTCGCTTTGTTTTGATTACGACAATATGTAAAAACAATCATTTACGAAAACAATGAAAAACGAATTCTTGAGTTCAAGTATTTTTCATTTCAACCATTATCACTTAAGGTATGAAAAACAAGTAATTATACTAATTAAGTGATCAAGGATTTAATCTTTTCTCAAAACTCACTTTTTATTAAGTGTGACAGAGTTTTATTATTAAACTTTCTTTTTAAGAAAATGTTTTATTAAATTAATTATTTGAAAATTTGAAATTCGAAAATGGCATATTCTATCTTGGTTTGGAATATCCTTTCAGGATATTTTAATCCCCAGATTCTATCAAACCCACTAAAAGACAAAAGGGAGCGAACTCTACGTTGGCGGTTCCTTAGCGCCTACGACGGTTCCTTATCGATAAGGAACCGCGGGCTGCAATAAAGAACCGCAGGCAGATATAGCCGTTGGAAATTTGTCTTATAAATAGTGGACCATTCTCAGACTTTCAATCCACCTCTTTTGCACATAAACTTTTAGATTCTTACATACTTCTTAAATCACTCAAATCCTTGATCATTTGTTTGATTACTACTTGTTTAGAAGTGAAACTTTCTCTTCCCATCTTTTCCTCTCAAAGTTCAAAGAGAAGAACACTATCATTGTTGAAGTGTTGTGTCTACCTCAAAGATCCATTGAAAATCCAAACTTATTTATTCATTGTTGTGAAGATCCAAGTAGTTGTGTCTATTTGGAAGTTGTGTATGTATTAGGGTTAATACTTAGTCCTCAAAGTATATTGGTGTACATTGGTGTTGTGTACGGTTTCTCCACCTTAAGGAGCTTGTTGATTAGTGAACTCTCGAGTAAGGAGTACTCGAGGAGTGGAGTAAGAACGAGGAGTGAGCTTCGTTGTCGAACCACTATAAATCCTTGGTGTTTGGTTTGATCATTCCTTCCCTTATCTCTATACATTCTTTATTCTGTATACTTTGTGATTATTAGTTTAGTTGCATTCATTATTCTTTATACTTGTGATTATTAGTTAGTTGCACTATACCTTGTTCATATTGTGTATAAGAAGGTTTCACATAAATACTCAAGCTTATGTTTTTGAAAAAGGATTTTTAAAACCAAACATTAACAAGCAAATTTAAGAAACTATTCAACCCCCCCTTCTAGTTTCTACAATTGGTATCAGAGCGTGGTTGCTCAAGACTTTTTAAAATATAGATATATGGATTCCAACAAGTATCTAGAAGGGCAATCCATGCAAAGACCACTTCTTTTTGAAACCGATAGTTTTATTTATTGGAAAAATAGGTTCGAGACTTATGTGAAATCAAAAGATTTAGATCTTTGGCATGTTATTACCAATGGTGACTTTTTTGCCATTTCAATATAATGAAGTTTCTAAAAGTAAGGAGATAGTTACTTTTGATAAAGCTAATGATGATACTAAAAGAAAACTTGCTAAAAATAATGAGGCTAAAATGGTGATTTATAATTCTTTACCAAAGAAAGAGTACGAAGGGATTTTTATGTGTGAAACCGTTAAAGACATTTGGAATACTCTTTTAGTAACCCACCAAGGTAATAGCCAAGTCAAAGAAATTAAAATCGGTCTTCTTGTACAACAATATGAACAATTTGTCATCTTAGAAGATGAAACCATAGATAGTGCATTTGATAGATTTAACACTATTATTACTAGTCTAAAAGAACTTGATGAAAGTTTTTCTAGCAATAACAATGTTAGGAAGTTTCTTAGGGCGTTGCATCCCAAATGGAGAGCTAAAGTCAGGGCGATTGAAGAATCAAAGGATCTCGCCAAATTATCACTCGATGAACTCATTGGTAACTTGAAGGTTCATGAGATAATAATTTTGAAGGACTCGGAAATGGTGAAAACTAAGAGTGAAAGAAAGTCTCTTGCAATCAAAGCCAAGAAGGCACAAAGTGATCATGAAAGTTCCTCGGATAGTGATGATGAGGAATATGCCTTGGCGGCTAGAGACTTTAAGAAGTTCTTCAAAAGACGAGGTCAATACGTGAGGCAACCAAACAACGACAAGAAACCCTTCTCCAAAAACCGATTTGCCAAAGACAATAAAGGTGATAGGAAATGATTTAGATGTGGCGATCCAAATCATTTCATTGGTCATTGTCCTAAGCCTTCACGTGACAAGAACCACACGACGTTTGTTGGAGGTTCATGGAGCGATATCGGTGAAGATGTCGATGACAACCCCAAAGATGAGAAGTGGCGGCTCATACTTCTAAAGAGGTACTTTCTGAAACCGAGTATTATAGCAATAATAGTTCTTCTCAAGATGATAGTAAATTAGAAGGCCAATACAATAACTTGCATAAGCTTAGTCGAAAATTTATTTAAAAGAACAAAGTGCGAAAATCAACTAGAACTAAGCTTGAAAACGAGATTAGTAAGCTAAAAGAGAAATTAGCTAAGCTTGAGAAAAATAAAGAAATAGACCTAGGATGCTTAAAATTTGAAAACCTTAGGCAAGAAAATGAAAACCTTAAGAGCACCTCCATTAGACTTGAAAAGTTCATGAGATGTACTAATGCTCTTGATGATATGTTAAACAAACAAGTTCATTCTAAGGAAAAACTTGGGTTAGGATATAACACTAATGAAGCATCAACTAGTGAAACAAAACAAGTTAGGTTTTCAGAAAAACAGTCCCCTGTATGCGGTGCTCCAATATATGGGGCGGTTCCTTATCGCTATAGAACCGCCGATGGAGCTATGGAACCGCGTCCAGAAAAAGAATTTTGTGAAAATCCTGAACTTTCTGAAAAGTCAATTTTAGGTGAAGGACCAAAACATATTCTTATTAATAAGGTCAAAGTACCTATAATCGAAAAGCCTACTCTAGATAATTTCTACAAGCCCTTGAGTAAACCTCTAATGAGAACTAGAAACTTATCTAGACCAACATCTACTCCTCCAAGAGTACGAAATGAATCTAAACCTAGAAGTAGAACACCTACGCCAAAGAGAGATGATCAAGCTAAACCACGACCTAGGAGTAAAACCCCAACACCTAGGAGGAATAATAATAATACTAGATCAAGATCAAAGACACCTAGGAGAAACTATGGACAACAAAATGACCATATGAATTGGAATATGTTGTCCCTAATAATATGATGATAGATTAAAGAAATGAGATGAAAAAGATATGAATTTTAAAGAGAGAAAATAGTGAGAGAAAGTAGAGAGAAGTGTGTGAAACTTTTGGAAGATTAGATTGTTGGAAATACGATTTTACGTATTTAGAAAAGATCGGTCACTCCAATGATATATTCAAGTATTGGGCTCGCGATTTATTATGTAAACAAATAGTCCATATAGCCCACATGTAGGGTGGGTTATATATACCCCCTCCTAGCATGTTAGGAGGGGTTGCTTATTTTTTTCTTTCACACATTTCATCAATCCATTTTTTTTCTTCCTTTCTCTCTCTAACTTTCTCTCTCTAGTTCTTCCTTCTCCATCTCTATCTTTAGATAAATACAAACACATCTACAATCCTAAGATTATATGATTCTAGAATTGGTATCAAGAGCTTTGGTTGATTCTTCGGATTTACGTGTTTTTATCTATTGATTTGGTGGTAAAAATTTTCTTTCTTTCAAAATTTTTGTCTCGAATCCAAACAATCTTTTGGTGTGACGTGTTTTTTATCAAAATTTTTTCATATCAGTATCATATTTTTGTCTTTATCAAATTGATAAAAATTTGATATTTAACAACTTTTGTCATAACAGTATAATACTTTTCATATCAGTATAATACTTTTCATATCAGTATAATACTTTTCTTGTCATATCTACTTTGTCCAAATTGATATTTATCAAATTTTGTCCAAACAAGTTTTTTTTTCTCAAGATCAGTCTTTATCAATTTTGTCAAGATCAGGTACTATTTTGCCATTCCGAATAAGGTTAGAACATCAATGATTCAGAATTAGGTCAGATTCTCATCAATTCCGAATAAGGTCAGATTCTCATCAATTCTGAATAAGGTCAGAACATCATTGATTCATAATTAGGTCAGATTCTCATCAATTCCGAATAAGGTCAGAACATCATTGATTCCGAATTAGTTCAGAATCTCATCAATTCCGAATTAGGTCAGAACATTACTGCTTCCGAATTAGTTCAGAATCTCATCAATTCCGAATTAGATCAGAACATCACAGATTCCGAACTAGGTTAGTGATTACCAGATTCCGAACTATATCATTGACACATGGATTCCAAACTAGGTTGTTGACCCGGATTCCGAACTACGTGGGTGACTCGGATTCCGAACTACGTTCGTGATTTGGATTCCGAACAAGGTCTCAAACCAAAAACTCATACAAACCCACACTCGACTCGATTCGACACACCCAACAGATCTCAATATCAAAACCTTCATTGATCAAGGATCCCCACACCCGAAGGCACTCCTAGACTCGACTCTTTAACCAACAGATTCGAACCCAAAAATCACCCTCGACTCACTCACCCTCACCCTAAAAAACAGACTTAACCATAAGAACTCAACAACCAAACACATATCTCACTCACACCTCTCGAACTCTCACCTCTCGTCCAACGGGAACACGACAAAACCAACTCGACTCGATATCCTGACAAAACTACCCTCGACTCCCTCACCCACATCCAAGACTCAAAAAAACCTCTCAACACAGACTCTCGAAACCATAAACACAAAAATACTCGAACCAAATCATAAAATACAAAGATCTCAGACTCGTCCAAAAATGAGTAAAATTCTTTAAAGATCTTGTTTGAACATCTAATCTTCACAGATCTGTGCTTATTATCCGAATATCAATGAAAAGTTTATAACAACTATGTTATAACTTATCTTGGTTTCGTTTTCTGAATCAAAGACGGCATGCATCATAGATCTAATGCATTAATTTTCGAATGATAAGAGTATTATTAATAACAACTTTGCTATAATAATCTCTTTGATTCGTTTGACCAATTAAACAACAAAACGAAACATGCAATCAGTTAACCTACCCGAGACCTCATTATAGAGATCTAGAAGACGAATTAGTCTTGGTTCTTCACTTTATACATGCTTCGAATCATTTCTGAGCTCATATATTAAAGGGGTATTGTGGAAGCAATCAAACTTGGTTCGTTTGATGTGAATATCTATATCATCAAATCATATGAGATTCGATTGGTGTTTTTTTTTGTTTTGAGTTTCTTTTTGCTGCGAAGATGAATCAAATTTGAGTTTTGGATGTATATAGAAATTGAAGGCTGCGTAGGATTTGGGTGAGATTTGGGGCGGAGTTTAATAGATTGAAAGAGATGAGAGCAGTTTTTTATCTTTTGGGTGATATATTTGAGATAGCGGCTGATATTCTATGAGATTAGGTTAGAAAATGACCACAATCTTAGGGTTTTGAGATTTATATAAAGAAAATGGGGGGCGGAGGAAACAAAGCGAAAGGGTGTGGGTTTAAGATAGCCACGTGTGTGATGATAGTTAATTTTGGTGAGTTGTGTTTTTGGTTAACAAGCCACGTTTTTTAGTGGTGATTTGTTTTTGTTTTTGTGGTGATAGTTAATTTCACGTTTTGCGTTAACTAGCTTAAATTGGAATATATCTAAATTCATCTAAACTTTATCAAAAATTATCATTTGGATGTATTTCGTATTCATTCGTTGATAAAATTTATATCCGAACTTTATTCAAAAATTTATTTTGGACTAAATTCGTGATATTAAGTGGTATTAGGATTTAAACGGGACAAAGAGACAGACAACATGATAACGTAACGAGTCAAACAGTGTCAAGATTTGTAGACAAAAAGACGAGTCAAAGTGACGGGATTTATTTTTAGTGGCTACGGAGTTTTGATTGGGTGTTATTATTTGAAAGTGAAGACAAACTTTTTCATCGCTAAGTAATCCTTACTTTCAACAAGTAATCCTTCCTTATTTTTCATCGATATTCAATGGATTCATTAGATTCAACATTTCAAAAGGGAGAAGCGCATAAAATGCAAGATAAAGCTAGTGATAATGGAATCACGTCATTTCAACTACTTCAGTCTCATCTTGTGACTCTTTCATGGATTCAAGGAGGGAGCGAATTTGTGACACTATTTGGTCAAGATCGTTATACATTCATTGATTCAATACACATCACCTTGAACCAACTAGATGAGCAACTTCACAAATCAGACTTTAATCATTCTGCATCAGAATCTGCATATCAAGCTCTCGTGACACAACTCACGCCTTTCCTCCAATTCAATATCATCAAGTCTGAAAGTTCAGTGATTTGCCAGTCATTTTTTCGAGATACAAATACCGAGCTTCATGTTTTCCGTGGTACACTATTGAAACTCTTGACATCGGTCTCGTCTTTGATTTATGAAAAATCCCAACTTCAACAAGCGTGTGATAATGGAGTGCAAGATTCTATGATGCAAGAGGAAAATGCTCATACGATTAACGAATTGAAGGAGGCTGCTAAAGATTGCAAGGACATGAATCAACAGTTAAGCATGACATCAATAACACATCAGGGAATGTTACAGACATCTCTTATGATGACACCATACCCGTTTATGACAAAGAGCCTACAAATATGGTACAATGTAATGTTGTCTGTGATGTCTATGCCGATGAACTACCGCATGTTGAGCATTTCGAACCTAATTATGACAAACATGGGATGGAAAAGGGTGATAGTTTTACCACTTTAGATTCATCTGATGTGCGTTATAATGGGGGAGAGATTGTTCAGAATGCTATAGTACATCATGATCAATGCTTTATGACTGTTTCTTTAAATAATTCTGATTCTACGATTAAAGAGCTCGAATCGATCGTAGCTCAACAATCAAAAGAGCTTGAGGATGCCAAAATTGAATTTTCAAAGAAAACAAAGAAATTTGAAACATATTTTGAAAAACTTGAAAAGTCAAACGTTGTTCTTGAACGAAAATTGGATCAAACTGTTCTAGATTCTAAAGGTGAAAAGGATAATCTTTTGAAAGAAATTAAGTTGCTTGAATCTAAGTTGGCATCCCAAGATGAATTGCTCAAAGAGAATGAGACTTTAAAGGCTCAAGTACAAGAAAAGGTCTTTGCTATAGCTGCATTGAAAAACGAATTGAGGAAAACTAAAGGAACTAGTGTGGACACTAAGCTTGAAAAACCATCAATCTTGGGGAAACCGCCTACAAATCTGTTCGTCCGTCAACCGACTGCATTTAGATCCGAGCGATCACAATCCTCGAGACCGCAGTTTGCCTCCCAAGTTGATTTGGTTCATCTTTCTAGACCAGTCACTCCAGCAACTAGGCACAATGTGACCAAAACAACTTTAGCAAGACCTCATCACATGTTTGCCTCTAGTTTCTCTAAAAATACCAAGACCACGTCTAGAACTAGTTCAAATGACGTTTTCCATAAATCTGGTCTAAGGAAAGCTAAGCAAAAGACACATGTAAGAGATAGAAATGTCAAACCTAGTCACATGCCTTCTAGATTACCCAACACTGCTAACCGTAGCATGTCATCTCCTAGGAGCATCGATCAATCATCTAGGAATTACTCGGATATTAAATATGCTACTTGTAAAACATGTAGAAAATGTGTCTTTACGGCAAATCATGACTCTTATGTCAAGAAATTACTTAATGAGGTGAACTCCCGTGCTAGACTTAAATCCCAGTGGATAGCTAAAATCAAACCCATTGGTAAAGTTTGGCGCCCCACTAGTAGAACTTTCACTCTTGTAGGAAACGAGTGCCCTTTAACTAGGATAGTCTTCGATTCTACTAAGACTACTAGGGAGGAAATTGATAAAGATGATACACCACTTAAGCCTAAACTTAAGGTTTTCTATAAAAGGAAACGTTTGCCAGCTATGACAAGTGAATCATCTACTCAGGCCGCTTCTGACACAAGTAAAGCCAACTGTGAACCCCCACATGCTCCTAAAATTTATATCGCTAACCCATGTCAAAGCATGCAAATTCCTAATGAGAATGCAGGTACCAAAGTTGATGTTCCAAAAGAACGAAGCGGTTCAATCGTTGTATACTGTTCCACTAAGGACACTCTTAGAGTTTGGTTGCTGAAGAAGCAGATATCGGAAAAACAAGTGTCTTAGGGGATTCATGGTTAAGCTTACAAAAGGACTTATAGTCACATCACAGACTGTAACTCGTTCTTCAGAGAAAGGAAAGTTTATCGTCGATGATAAACTTATCCTCATTAACGAGAAATTAATTTTTCTCGGGCATGAGCTAATATTAAAAACATTCGAAGTTTTTAAGCTCATGCACAATGGCTTAGAGTCGGATCACAGATTGTAACCCGTGCTTCAAAGAAAGGAAAGTTTATCGCCGATGATAAACTTATCCTCAAAAACGAGAAATTAATTTTTTCTCAGACACGAGCTTACATTTAAAACTATTCAAAGGTTTTAAGCTCATGTATAAGGCTTATAGACAAATCACAGTCTGTGACCCGTTCATCAAATAAAGGAAAGTTTATCGCCGATGATAAACTTATCCTCAAAAATGAGAAATTAATTTTTCTCGGACACGAGCTTACATTAAAAGTATTCAAAAGTTTTAAGCTCGTGTATATGGTTCATTTTTAAATATCAGACGATGACCCGATCTTCAGAGAAAGGAAAGTTTATCGTCGATGATAAACTTATCCTCACAACGAGAATTTATTTTTTCTCGGGCATGAGCTTATGTTATAAATATTTGAAGTTTTTAAGCTCATGCAAAACGGCTTGCAGTCACATGTCAGATTGTAACCCGCGACTCTAAGAAAGAAAAGTTTATCATTGATGATAAACTTATCCTCATTAACGAGAAATTAAATTTTTCTATGACACGAGCTTACATTAAAACTATTCAAAAAGTTTTAAGCTCGTGTACATGACGTATAATTATATTTCAGATTATGCCCCGGACTTCAAAGAAAGGAAAGTTTATCGCCGATGATAAACTTATCCTTACAAGGAGAAATTAATTTTTCTCAGGCATGAGCTAATATTAAAAACATTTGATGTTTTTAAGCTGATGCACAATGACTTACAGTTAAATATCAGACTGTAACTTGGACTTCATATTTAGGAAAGCTTATATTTAAAGATAAGTTATCCTCGTAACGGAAAATTCAGTTTTCTCGGTCATGAGCTTGTATTAAAATATTCCAAGTTTTAAGCTCATAAAGGAAAGTGTATCTTTTAAATAAGAGAACTTTTCTTCATAACGAGAAATTCACCTTTCTCGGTCATGAGCTTTACGTTAAAATATTCAAAAGTTTTTCAAGCTCATGAAAATGACTTCTAAGTAAATGTCAACTTAGGACTCGCTCTTCAGTTAAAAGGAAAGTTTATCGCCGATGGTAACTTATCCTTAACAACGGGAAGCTTACAACTTCTCGGACTTGAGCTCGTTTAGTAAGATATTCAACATCTTAGGCTCAAGTAATTGGTTTTCAAAACTTTGAACACAATTTTTCGAGAATTTCTCAAAAGGTTTTTTCAAAATCTTTCAAAATTGTGTGTTCAAAAATGTTTTGATAAAAAGAGCATGTCTTCTGGAATCGATAATATTTACGATACTAGATATGTCATAAAATAAGACACGGGGTTGTAAATAAAGTTCGAGCAAAAGTTCAAATGTTTTAAAACATGCTCAAAATGGCTTGCTATTATTTCAGATAGTAACCTGATTTTCATATTCAAGTCAAGCATTTCACCGGAAAGCTTTGACTCAACAACGGGAATTAATTTTCTCGAGCATGGTTTACTTTATAACCATGTACGGGATTCTGTTTACGTAATAACACAATCTAACACGAATATATGTACGTGTCAGTGCATTTATTTGTTAAAACAAGAGAAATATTGTTTTTGAGAAGTTATCATCTCCACCAACCGTAGCAATTTACAATTGATATCTACATACTCGACGATGCGACTACTCAAATGGCGACTACAGCTCTTTCAATAGAACATGGGTCAACAATTAAGGGGGAGCAATTGTTCAGCATTCAGAATCTTTGACGCCGAAAGTGCCAAGTTCACATGTTGGTGTCAAGACAACGATATCAATCGTACACATGGAGTCAAGAGATAACTTCAGACGTGATGAGGCGACCAACATTCGTGAACAAGAACTATGTGCTTCTTTCATATGATGTTCTCCATCATTCAGGTCCAACCTCATCAATTGCTAATCTTGTGAATACATTATCATATATGATCTTTGCATGTGATAAGTACCTTACACTTGTGTTTAAAAGGTACTTCATTCATGTTTCAAGTACACTCTCATTATTTTGAGGGGGAGGTTGTGGAAAGCATGAAGATAATTGGATTTGCATTTTTCTTCCCAAATTTTATTAAAACATTATTAAATCAATTGATATTAAAAACATCGATTGGGTTAATATTTTTAATATGGGGGAGAAAATGTGATTTAATAATGAGATCAATCAATTTAATGGTTTGACTTAATGTGCTGGCTCATCCCGACATGTGTGAAATGTTTTCGAATATCGTGGCATATGTGAAGGGGGGGCAAAATGGATTTGGATATCAAAATGGATTTCATGGTGACATATACTTACCCATAACATCTCTATTCACGACGGTGACAATTGTGGTGACATAAGGATGGTAGGATAGGTTAAGTCCAATGATTCTTCTAAAACCGGAGGAATCTTCCCAAGGACATTCCATAGCTAGAAATAGTAGTCCTTAGGAAAGATGGAGAAAGATTTTGAACGTAGCTGAATGCCGACCAAGTACTTAAGTTAGCACTAGAACAATCACAACAAGGTGCTAGTTATGACGTATTGGTAAGCATTGAATGGGTTGAAAAATGAAAAAGAATTGTAAAGATAAAGGGTGAAAAGAAAGAAGCCCTCCTTACAACTTAGGAAGAAACCGGGTAAACACATATGCTATTGAGATCATTTTTAATGATGCTCGATATTGAAGATAGACATCATGGACCTAGTGATGCAATGCACAACCCAACCCAGCTAACTCGGATATCTCTCAAAAGGTATTTGTTTTAATCACACGGAGACAACGCATTATCTATTCATTTATTCAATCCGAATAAATTGGTATTGAAATGGTGGAACTCCTCTCCAGCCTCCGATCACTAAAATCCAAAATGCACGATTGAGTCTAGAGCCATTTGAGATCATCAAATATCTCATTAGGACACATTTTCATACTTCCTTGCTTCTTCACACACTGTGAAAAGTAAGAAAGATCTTAAGAGTCCTACGCAAAATCTTCATGATCTAGCCTGAACATCCGAGAAATACGAAAGTATTTACAATGAAGATGGAAATCCTTCTTGAGCGAATATCAAAAAGCTCATGGTAGGTGACTTGTGCGATTCTTTATGAATCATGCTTGTGATAACTGGAAAGCAACAGTGATTTAATTCTTAACTGAACTTAAACACGTTCCAGGCCTCTACGCAATGTCTTAGTGATCTTGCAAGAATACTTAGAGTGATACCTTAGTGTTCACAGTGATGAGTGGAAATCCTTCTAGTGTTAACCTCAAACAGCACCTGGTAGGTAACTTGCAAGATTCTATATGAATCAAGCTCGTGACAACTGGAAAGCAACGATTGTGCGGTTCTTAATTGAATTTCACTTGTTACAGGAACATGAATTGACGGCTTCAAATCATGCGGATATTATTATCCAAATGATTCACTCGTTATGTTCGCAGTCAGCTTTGGACGGTCGAATAAAGAGAACGGGTTTACCCGCGAAATCTTGTCAAGGAGGTTCTTAATTGAAACTACCTGCCACAAGTACGATATTTATATAGTCCAACGGTCTTCACCGACCAGAGGTAAAATTCTACCGAATTAGAATGAAATGTTCAGGGCCATTTAATCCGTGTATATGTTTTGTTGCTAACTGTCTTATGCAGCGTAACAAGAAGGTGGCATTGCGGTGTACAATCCAGAAGAAGTCGTCACCACATGCTTACACTATATGCACTTAATACTTCAACAAATTCAAGAAAGTCTAAAAGTCAAGTCTTTCGCTGTATCAAACTCTAAAGTTTTCAAGAATTTATAAAAGTATAAGTATGTGGAACATGAAGTCACGAGGAGGCAAATATCACAAGTGATGAATGCACAAGGTCAAAGCAAGGACACATGCTCAAGACCAAAGTCAAAGATCTCATCAGCATATTCACAAGAACAAGATAAAAGACTCAAGCATAGTATGCTAGGTTTAAGATTTTGTAAAATGGTGTGACCTCCCTTAGGGGGAGATTGTTGGAAATACGTTTTTCCAAGGAAAGTCTCGATCACATCATTATTAGCATAGATCACGAGCTATAGACTATTTACGACATTGTAACTTGGAGTGACCTCCCTTAGGGGGAGATTGTTGGAAATACGTTTTTACGTATTTAGAAAGGATCGGTCACTCCAATGATATATTCAAGTATTGTTGTGACAACCGTGGTTTTGAGGTTCATCACTTAGTTTTATTTTGTTCAAGTTACGTGTCTTTACGTGTTTATGTGCTAATTGGTGTGTATAGACTATGGTTTGGATATCGTTTTGGGTACGGCGTACCTTGTGAGTGAAATGATGTGTGATGATTTCATGTTCATGAGCTCAAAATGTAGTGACTATGAAATGAGATGGTGTTGTTTAGTGGTTTTACGTATACGTATATGTATTATAGAAAATCGTATTTTTACGGTTTAGGGTTTTGCATTTAGGGGTCTCGGAAGAGGTATTTATTCACGGGAATAATTTACCGGATGGTTTTAATTCATTTAGGACTTATTTATATAGTTTATTTTATATTCTAAGAGTTTTTATAAAACTGTTTATTTTTACGTCTTTTACGGTATACGCGTAAATTTGACTAGGTTTGCGGTTTTGAGGTTTCGGAGGCTTTAGGAGCTGAAATAAATTAAGAGAATTTAAGGTAATAATAATTAATAGTTAATTTATAGTAGGTGGAGTATAAAAGTCGGCCAAATAGGGGTTTTGGGGTTTGGGTTGGGCGGCTAAAAGAAGGAAAGAAGGAAAAGCCCAAAAACAGACCCAATGGACTTTTAATGGGATTAGGGGGCCTTTATAACTTAACTAAACCCAATCGATAACCAAAATAATCAGATTTTTAAGCTCTATAATAGCTCCTAGCCGAAATTCAACAATGGTGGCCAAATAGGGTTTCAAAAATAACGATCTTCCATTGATTTCTAAGGTAAAACCTTCAAAACCATTGTTCTATTAATGATTTTAATCAATCTAATCATGTAATTGATCTTATGATGGATTAGGGTTTGTGAGTTTTCTGAGATTAGTGAGTTTAGGGTTCATATGAATTGATTACTTTGGTTATTATAAAGATTAGTGATGGTAATTAGGGTTTAATCATGTTTAAATTCGTTTTTAAAAACTGGGTAGAATTTTTGGTCCATTGTTTTGATCATATCTAGAGTTCTTCAAACTTTTAATTTTCGAATTTTATGTCCCTGGAAAGGTAATTGAATTAGCTTTCAAATTCAAGTAATGAGAACTAAATTGGAGGTGGGAAAGTGGGTCAATAACAGGTTACATCAGTCGGGTGTCAAAACAGTTTTTGGATCAGCCTTTTTTCATTTTATGTTTTGAATTGTTTGGGGTACTTAGGGTTATAATTGGAGCTTCAAATGAACATGAGATTTAGATTATATATCAAATAAAAGATCTGGAGAAGGGCTAAGCAAATGGAATAGGGTAAAACCCTCTAGTCATAACAAACATTTCATATGTTCAAAACCGGTAAAATATGGATGGCGAAAGTATAAGTTGTATATCGGGGACTTAAGATTAGCTTTCATGTTGGGGAAAGGGCTGAGATTTTAGATAACACATATAAGTTTATGGGGTTTTAATTTCAAGGAATGTGGTTTAGGTTTGGTGGGCGTTTGGATCATAATACGGAGTGTGAAAAACGGGACTGTTTTGGGTTAAATGTTAACGGGACGAGTTATGAACTAAACTAAGTTAAGAGCTTTATAGAGTGGTGTAATGAGATGCTTATGGCATATAAATGAGTTTAAGTTGTAGGAGAAGGTTAGATATCCATCATAGATTGATGAGCCATTTTGGTATGTGGTTCATGTCTTGATTTTATATGTTTGTGTGTTTAGATTTTTGCTAGAGCGCGAATACTTGGAGAAGCTTGTTCAGGTGAGTTTCATAGTCCCATGTCTTTTTATGATTTGATTTCCAGATGGGATGGAAGAGACACTGTATTGTTTTGTAAAGAAGGTTGTGAATGTTTTTCTGGTTTGTGATGGACTTGTGTGTGCACTTATGTGATTAACTGCTATGTGATTCTTGATTTTGTTTATGATTTGGATCGGGGGACACGTACCATCTCAGTTATTGTGGTTTGACTTGGTACCAAGGGGATGTTGACAAGGCGGGGCCTTGGGATTGGTTCATAGGTGTATGGGCGCCTATGGGACCATGGTTATTGGTAAGGCTTGGAGCCTTGGAATTGTGGTTATTGGTATGGCTTGGAGCCTTGAATTTGTGGTGCTTGGTTAATCTTGAATGCTAGTTATTAATACATAATTGTAGCACATTGTCCATATGTTCTTTTGTTACTGGTTGTTATTCACAGCTTATAACTTATTTGGCATTGGAGTCTAAACCTATGACTCTAACTAACTTTATGTTGACGTGTTTTAGTGTCTCTTTCAGGTGAGAATGTGGTTAAGTATGAGAATAGGAGTGGCTAGTTGGAAGGCTTAGGATTGCATTTGGAGGAACCCCCTTTCCTCTTAGTCTTTATTTATGTTTGAATAAGTGATACTTTGTAGACACCTATATGTTTGTTATTTGTTAATTGTATGTCTTTGGTAAGAGGTAGACCTGTTACCTACTTACCTAGACGCCTGCATTGTTTGAGATATCTTCATGACATTGTGTCACCATTTATGATATTTCCATTTCATTTAGTTATCTCTATAGACACGCTATTGTTGTGATGATATCCATACGTCGCGCCCAATATTCCGCCATGGTGGGGTGTGACTGAATGGTATCAGAGACAATGGTTTTAGAGAATTAGGTTCCATAGCCTAGTCTATAGCTTAAGGATCCCTGCATATAGGCGTCATAAGATTACGTGTGGTCTTGATTGTATTTTCCTAAATTTTATTTTTTGTGAATTTTGACTAGTATGAGTTGAACTGTAGTTGCCCATACTTAGTCACCTGTTAATTTCTGTTTTGCTTTTGATATATAAATTACTTTCACCATAGTAAGTTATTTGGTGTACCTAATGTATAGTATTTTTCTTTTGATGTTTAAGTCATGTTCCCTAAGAATCATGTGGTGATTCGAGTTACTAGGAGTAGGTGGATAGGAAGGATTTTAAGTTGTTTCCACTCTTATGGGCGACATGACTTACAACTGATTATGATGTTGTGTTGGAGTTTGTCTATGTTTTTTTAGCTAGACTGTGGATTTATGTATTCCAAGAGTTTGACTATATTATTTTAACAGATGGAGTTTTGGACCTTATTGATTATGTGGTTATGAGCTTATGTGAGTAGATGGATTTATGTGTTATATGTTGTATTGATTCTTATAAGTGTCATCATAGGAGGAAGTGCATTGAGGAAAGGGTAATTGTATAAGTATGGTGGCCAACATAGTTATACAAGTACCACAACTTCAATGGGTTCTTAAGTATGATTGCATGAAAGAGGGTTAGTACATGCTTGTATATGATGAGATGTGGATTTTTGGGTATATGTATAATATGTGGGTTTATGTAACGGTTGCCTACGTATGGATATTTTTTAGTGTGTTATATGTTTTGGGTTATAGTCATGTTGTGTGATTATGGGGTCACACGATATGGACTGGTTTTAGTGATTGGTTTTATGCCTTGTTGTAGGATGGCGATTACTCGTATGGAAAAAACGAGTGTATGACGCGATTGATTGATCTGGCATATATGGTAACGAGTATGTTTTGGGTGATTGAATAGGTATATATATGTGGATGTATATATATTAGTATGTGTTAAGTTATAATATATGGTCGTTCAGTAGTTATTATAACTTGAACGTACCTTGTGTTTGCTCGTGTTTTATGGTGCTGGAGTTTGATGGAGTTCCAACGATGTTTTGAGTCTTTTGATGTGTGTCTACATTCGGGTATGTATTTGATTAATGAGAACTACTAAATTTTCTTAAAAATAAGTGTGGCTAAATATAGGAAAATGGTTTTGAAAATAATTTGTAAGTGTATGGTATGATATCGTGACTTAAATATTTTTTTAAGTTTGTGGTAGTAAGCTAAAAAAAAATTATTGTCTTGAAAATAATTGAATTAGTTTTCTATGTAACATGTGATAATACATCTTAAAGGGTTATAGAAGTTTTACAAAAAATTTCTTAAGTGGAGTTAAAATTTTAGAAGTATTTAACTAGACGGAAAAAGTAAAAAGGGATATTTTATTATAGTAATGATAATAATAACACCACACCTTGTAAACGTGTAGTAGTTTACTTATAACTAGCCTAAATGGATTTTATAAAATAATAATAATAATAATATAGAATAAAATGAAAAAAAACACTGTATTTTATAAACATGTATTGGTTAGAATAAGATTGTAGTATACTAACTAGTTGATATCTTGATAAAATGATGAAGATAAAAGATGAGTTTATTGTTCAAAATGAGTATGATTGTTTTTAGTAGTATTGAAGTTTGGTTCTTATGAGGAGTAACTAAATGGGGCCAAAGTTTAAAGTTTTCTAAGGTATCGAAATTTGGTAATACTAACAGTGACGAGTCTAATTTTTTCGTTGTTGGCACACTCCATTGAATCTTTTGTATTACATTGGTTC
Organism: Glebionis coronaria; assembly: GCA_025667525.1. Taxonomy (NCBI): domain Eukaryota; kingdom Viridiplantae; phylum Streptophyta; class Magnoliopsida; order Asterales; family Asteraceae; genus Glebionis; species Glebionis coronaria. The sequence continues at coordinate 173,191,970 of CM046881.1, read as the reverse complement.
GTTTTCAGTTGTTTTGGCTAGGGTTCATTACGATTGATTTTTCGGTTTACCCTATATTTATTATGGGACGTGATCGTTTGGAATTCTTTTGGTACACGTCATGGTTTATTTAGTTATGCGGTTGTGGAAACGTTAGGATGAGAGGATAGAGTTGGTAGTATTACTTATTGTTAGATATTAGAATGCAGAGATGTGTCTTGGTTTAAAGGTTGTGTTGAAGGAATGATTAAGATTTGTGGAGTTTTGAAACTTAGATTGGTTACGGCAATAAGGGTGTAAGTAAAGTTAGTTGACTGGTCATGGGAACGAGATGTCATGCTATTAGAAGTTGGTTGAAGTACCATTAGGAGATTGATGAAAGTACCAGCGGATGTGAGGGTAGAGTAGAAATTTTCTACTAATGCAAAGATTGGGCAAATAACACGCAAGGGAATTGGTATAGTTATGGAGGCGAGGTAGTAGTAGACACATGAAGGAAAACATAGATTTGAAAGAATGATTGGTAGGAGGCTGATTAATGGTGATTACAACAAGTAAGGAAGAGTGAGCCGTTGAGGGGTTGAAGTACCCTTAGAAATATTATGGTAGATGAGTTGAAGTTAGAGGCTACTGGGTAGTGTGAAGTTCCTAGGTAACATCATAGAGACGAGAAGGAGTGCGTGAAGAGCTACATCGTGAATCAAGGAGCTGAAAGGACTACGTGCTGGCTGCTAGAAGGAAGCAAGAGATTTCGAAGGAGTTCCAGAAATTGGAAGGACTGGAAAGGTGACAAGCACTATGATGGGAATCTCCGTATGGTTCGTGACGGAGAAGGACAGATCGAGTACCGGAGTGGAGTTACAAAGAGCTAAACTAGTGGATTGTGATGAATTGAATACATAACATGGGAGATTAAGAACTCGTGGAGGTAACAAGGGGAGTCGAGTGACTACGCGGATATAATTTTTGTGGCAATCAATATCGAGGGATGAGTAGTGAAGGTGAGCTGAATAAGTTCATGGAGAAGTGATTAGAGAGTTGGTTTTGTGAAGGTGTTATGAAAGATCTTTGGAAGAGACAATGCATTATCCAATGCACTAGCGATTTCCATAGATTTGATGAATGAAGTATGGAATTTCTGTTAGACGAGATAGTGTAGGAATTAGGGAGAACCATGGAAGGAGAGAACCAAGTATTCCTAGAAGATTATCATTGAAAGTACCTCATGTTGGGTGCAAGATCAAAATAGAAGTATGAGATTTGAATAAGAATATAAAATATGGCTTAGTTTAGACATATGGAAACTAATATGGGTATAAGATGAGAGTGTGATCCGCATGGGAGCACATAAAACTCTAGTCTGTCCCTATTAGGAAGGAGTAGGAGAACTGGTCGTGAGGAAAACCAAGTGAAGCTACTTGGCAAAATTTTGAGGTATAGATGACTTGAAAGACGGGAAGCATAACATCGTGATGTATGTCATGAGTTGAGGAAGAAGAAGGAAGTGTGGATAGATGCGAATCATGAATGAAATAGGTCGAGATAGGAACCGAAGGTAAAACTTTGGTATAACCTAATGAGTAGACTAAGGCACTAAGCATTCTAATATTGTTGTAGTGTGGAAAGGAATGGTACTGACCTATACTGTTTGATTGGAAGGCTTAGTATAGATAATCGAATGGTGGAGGAGTTATAGATGTGATGTGTCATGAGAGACGAAGGGCTTGGTATAACTGAGACAAGATGAGGAGCACTATGACCTTGAAGGTAAGAAATTGTGTAGGTATAAAGGAAGTGTTGAGTATCAGGAAAAAAAATCTTTCATGGAGAAAAGTGAGAAAGAAGTGTATAGGTGCTACTAATGATCTATCCAAATTTTATGGAAGTAGTTGTAGCATGGGTTTGGATGGTAGTTGATAGACTAATTGAGATAACCGTCCTTTTGGTGATGTGTATAGATCATAAGTTGATTTGGATTGGAAGAGCCTCGTTGTGATAAACTAATCAATATGTGAAATATCGTCATAGGTCACTTGTATAAGGAAATTGGAATTAAGTAGTTTGCGGTATAGACTAAAGGGAGTTGATGAACATGATTGGATATGAGTATATCCAGCTAATTGGAAAATGATGGACGAAGTGGGAAATTGATACAAGTATAGGAGTCGTGTTGAGAGCTTGGGTGACTGATTTAGAGGGATGTGGGAATCTCGTTAGCGATGTTTGAGTTTTCCTATAATGATAGTTATCATACTAGAAGTCGATGAATGCCATTTGAGGCACTATATGGAAGGATAGGGTGAGTTGTCCTTATGGTGGACTAAAATTCGTGAAAGAGACTACTAATGTGGAAATGGTGTTTGTGGAAAGGATGAGAGTAATAAGAGATGATATGTTGAAAAAGAGGAAATCACTAGAGTTTAGTGACAAATTTATGTAGGAAGTTTCACCTATAGTAATGGGTGGCATGTTTTGGTAAAAGGGAAAGTTGATGTCAAGTTTTGTAGGTCCATTTATGATCTTTTGAAAGATTGGACCAGTAGTTTATGAGAATAGAATTACCTGGGGGAATTGAGTGGTATACATGATATATTTCATGTATTAAGATTGGTAAATGTTGTTTGAGAATGCATATTTTCATGTACGGTTATTCGGGATTTGTGTTAATAAGAGTCTTTATTTTATCAAAGAGTCATTTTTGAGATTTATTGGCTGTGAGCTCAAGAGTTTGGAATGAATTTAAATATTGTTGGTTAGTATATGTGGTAATTTGATACTTGAACTAATGTACACATGGAAATGAGAGGAGTTCATTTAGAACAAGTATTCTCATATGATTTGTTGTTTGTGTGTTTGATCCTAAGGAGTAAACCTCAGGACGAGATTTCTATTAGGAGGTAGTGATGTGACAACCATGGTTTTGAGGTTCGTCACTTAGTTTTATTTTGTGCAAGTTACGTGTCTTTACGTGTTTATGTGCTAATTGATGTGTATGGACTGTGGTTTGGATATCGTTTCGGGTACGGGGTACCTTGTGAGTGAAATGATGTGTGATGATTTCATGTTCATGAGCTCACAATGTAGTGACTATGAAATGAGATGGTGTTGTTTAGTGGTTTTATGTATACGTATATGTATTATAGAAAATCATATTTTTACGGTTTAGGGTTTTGCATTTAGGGGTCTCGGAAGAGGTATTTAATCACGGGAATAATTTATGGGATGGTTATAAGTCATTTATGACTTATTTATATAGTTTATTTTATATTCTAAGAGTTTTTATAAAACTGTATATTTTTACGTCTTTTACGGTATACGCGTAAATTTGACTAGGTTTGCGGTTTTGAGGTTTCGGAGGCTTTAGGAGCTGAAATAAATTAAGGGAATTTAAGGTAATAATAATTAATAGTTAATTTACAGTAGGTGGAGTATAAAAGTCGGCCGAATAGGGGTTTTGGGCTTTGGGTTGGGCGGCTAAAAGAAGGAAAGAAGGAAAAACCCAAAAACAGGCCCAATGGACTTGTAATGGGATTAGGGGGCCTTTAGGACATAACTAAACCCAATAGATAACCAAAATAATCAGATTTTTAAGCTCCATGACAGCTCCTAGCCGAAATTCAACAATGGTGGCCAATTAGGGTTTCAAAAATAAAGATCTTCCATTGATTTCTAAGGTAAAACCTTCAAAACCATTGTTCTATTAATGATTTTAATCAATCTTGTTGATCCCAAACTTAGATTGATTTAGCTTGTGTAAACGAGATTAGATCAAGTTATACACGTAGAGAAACTTTGTTTATGTATGAAACAATTTAAGTTTTATGCGGAATTAACACTTAAACAAGAACACAAACAGTTGTAAAACAAACTTTCACTTGATTGATAATAACAAACTTGCTTACAATGAAAGTGTTAAACGTATGAAAAACTTATTATGAAACATAACCTAAAGGTCTTCTTTTATAGACATAAGAAGCCTTGTACAAGAGTCTATGTATCAACTATTCTAGGTAAAGATAATTATAGAAAATACAATGTTGATCCTATCTTTACTAGAAACAAACTAGAAACAAAATACGCGTAGACCATATCTTTCTATCAGTGCTTGTCTTCAACCTATCAACGATTGACTTCTTCTTGTCAACGCTTGATCTGTCAGCGTTTGTTTTCTTCTTATCAACGCTTGTTTTCTTCTTGTTAGCGTTCAAGTGGACTGGCTACATTTTATTCCCAACAATCCTCCCCTAAACTTGATATCTACTCTAGTAATCAAGTTTCTGAATAAAAATTAAGAACTAGGAGGAATCTTACAAATCTTATCATATTGGTAATAAACATGCCTAATCAAATCTTTGGCCACGTCACTTGAATAGTCAATCTCCAACTGTGTTGTCTTCATCTTGTCCAAAACTTCTTTGGACATGGGATACTGAGCATCTACAAGAAGATACTCAGTAAACTTTGTAGAGCTCAAATAATACACACCAGCAGCTGAATACAAACGCCATTGAAGACCACTGATATCATCCTCAAGATCCTTCCAAACAGGATCTTCTTCTTCTGGTGCACACATTCTCTTGAATGTTGACCAAAGTTTTATTCCATTGACTGAAGTAGGTGCTTCAGTCTCATACTTGGCTATCAAAAACCTCCAAAGGTCTGCCAAGTCTTCTCTATCCATACTTGCAAAGAGAGACATAAGAGTAGTAAATGTGTGTTTCTCTTTACCATATCTGCATCCAAAACCCACTTGCATCTTCTTCATAGCTAATGATAGGGTTTCTGGCATCAAGAGGTAACACTTGTACCATATCTGAAGCTTCCATGGTGAGAGCTTAATGCTTCTTCTAAGAACAGCTTCACTGGGATCCACTTTATTTAGATCTTTAGGAAACTCAAGTGGAACTCCCTTCTTCAAAGGCCTTGGAACAATCATTTCCTTCTGAATCTCCATCTCTTCTGCAAGTTCTTCTTTCCTTTCATCTGAAAGAAGTCTTAGAGTGTTCATTTCCTGCACTTTTGCCCAAATGGGATAAGCCTTGTACTCCAATTCTTGAAAATATAATCCCTGCAATTTCTTGAAGGTCCATCCAGTTCCATGACATCTGAGTAGCATGTAATAAAGATCTCTTCTATCCCTTTTTAGCAGTGAGAAAACATTGCTAGCCTTGTGTTTCAGAATTACCTTGCAGTCTCTTTGAACTCTTAGAAGAATCTCCAATCCCCAAATCCGGTCTGAAATTGTCAAATCTAGATTCTCCATAATCCTATTCTCCCAAGAATGGTACATCTGAACTACTTCTGGCATATCAAAGTCTACTTGCAATTTTAACTCTCTAAGCTTCTCCCTTGCCAAATCATCACCATATTCAAGTCTTTCTGGTTGTTCAATTATCATCAGACTTGAATCTGAACTTTCTTCATCACTTCATTCTTGTTCCTCAGAAGTGACAACAACTGGTGATTCACCAACCTTCTTCTTTTCTTGTTCCATGAGTTGTGCAGCCAACCTTGAATCAAACTCTACCTGTGCTGCATCCTTTGGAACTTCTACTTCTACCATAATTCCTTTACCCTTATCTAATGGATCAATGATGGGTAAGGATGATGGTAATACCTGTGAAGATACTTCTTTGATGATAGCTGATGACTGGAATACATCAACCATATCTGCAGGTCTGTCAACCCTCAAATTCCTAGTGTCAGCGCCCAAATTACTCTTGTCAGCGCTTGGTGTGTCAGCGTTCAAATGTTGCTTGTCAACGCCCAACTTACTTGTCTCAGCGTCTCTAGTGAACTACTCCATCATAGCTGTAAAAGACAAGTTCAAATTTGTAGGAGTAATCAGAGACGTATCAAAACCTGATTGCTTCTTCAATTCAGTGAGGGCTTCAGCGACACCCAAAGATTTTCCATCATATGCGCCTTTTCCACTTAAGTCAAATGGCTCTGTAGCAGCTTCATGTGAGCCTTTATCACTCAAATTAACAGGCTCTGTAGCAGCTTCCTCCCCTTTGTAAGAATCCTCCTCTGATAAAAGGACTCTTGTCTGCCTTCTCCTAGACTCAGCAGTTTCCAAAAGAACAATCCTCTCCCTCAATTGCTTGAGTTCAAGGCCTTGTATACTGACTGTTTGTACCAAGTCTACATTTTGCTTTTGCAAGCTAATGCAGACAGCCGTCAATTCCATCAATGTGTATGGTGCCAATCTGCCCTCCTCTAAAATGGGTATTTGACCTCCCAAAGTAGAGTCATGGGGCATGGATGAGGTCTTAAAGATGTTAGGACTGTCTTGACCTACATCTAAGCCAGTACCAATAGTCCCAGCCTCATCCATAGCACCAACCACACTTGTGGTGGTGGTTCTCTCTGCTACATGTCTAGGACCACTAGAGGAGAACACTCCAGTAGTCCTTGGGCGTTTTTGCAACCTATATTGAGGTGGGGTAGAGAATGATGTGGATTGAGTGGATGTTGGAAGGTTAAGGGGTGTTTGGGTCTGTGAAGGAAAGGTGTCAACGTTTGGATTACTTGTGTCAACACCAACATTTAATGTGTCAGCGTTGAAGGGTTCTTGGTCAATTTCCATGTGTTGAGGTGAAGGCAAAGGTTCTGGTATTAGGTCAAGTTGTGGTTGTGGGTCTGGTTGGGGTTGTGCTGCTGCAATAACAGCAAGCATAGCTTGGGTGAGAGGTAAATCACGGTGAAGGGGTGAGTTCATCTTGGTAAAAATAGCTTTCTTTTGCACAGGGATCTCATAAAAATCATCATGATCCCTTGTGTAGTAATTTTGCACATCAAAAACCATTTGCAAAAATCTGGGATAAGCCAAAGTCATCTTATTCCCTTTGTTTTTACACATGCCATCAAAAATCAGTTTTGAATAATCAAACTTTTGCCCATTTGCAATGCACACAATTGCACTAGCAATTGATCTATTAATTTCATTGTGTGCAGTACATTTGGTACTCAAACATTGTAGGATGACATGTATGAGGTACTTCCAGGCTGGGGGAAACTCTTGTTTATGATATTTGTTTAAATTGCCCTCATCAGGGAAAGGATAACCCAAAGCCCGAAATCCTTGTTCTATTTCATTAATGGGGAGGGTGGTTATACCATCTGCATCATCAAGATGCAAAGCCTGGCAAACCAAGGCTTCAGTAACCACCCAAGTACGCCCATGAACAATAGCTGATAATGTAGTCAAATTATTCATTGTTGAGGAACTAACAGTGTTCCAAAACTGTTTAATATGAGTGCCAGAGATGAGAGGAGCATGAGAAAGATCATACTTAATAGGGGATGCATTCAAATACGCCACCATCTGGGTGTATTGTGGAAACAGAGTATCGTCAGCGTCCAAATAAGCAATCATGTTGTGTTGACTCCTGAATCCCAATACCAAGTCAATTGGTTTAAACTTTGGTGCCATTGTTGAAGAAAGCTGTTTGTGAATTATTGAGAAAGATGAATTATAGGAGAAAATTGTTAGACAAGAATATAAGATACCCTGTTTAAAAATAGGAGCCAAATATATAGGAGAGATAGGCACATGTGATTGGTCAAAAATAAGGCAAGAAGTTTTCAAAAACATAATGATGAAAATCTTGAAATGAAAATAATTTATCTTGTGCATTAATTAAAAGTTATCTACTCCCAAAATTACGGCCCAAAATTCGTCAAAAATAACAACTGGGTAGGTCCCAATGAGTGTCAATGGTAAAAAATAACCCATCAACGCCCAACGGCTATATTCTTGTCAACGTTTGCCAAAGCCATGTCAGCGTCTAAATTGGTCATAACAACGTTTGGAAAACTATTTGTCAGCGTCCAAAAATAATAGTAATAAAAATGAAAAAGGACCTTAACAAAGTAATTTATCCTAGTGAAGATAACTTATAAATTGATAATTATTATAGGGTGGCAAGCACTGTCCAGTTATGCACACTTGCTTATGCAAGATAGACATAACAGTCCTCTAGTGTCCCTTGCTAACCAAAATTCTTAACAACTAAGTTACCTCATAAAATTCCTTGTAACTCCCAGGTAAAACCAATTATAAATCATTCCTAAGTCTCCCAACAGACCACATCCAATTCTAGGCCAAAAATGTCTTGGCAGCATGCATAGTATATCAACTTTGCATGCTACAGTGCCTCATGATTTAGTAATCTAACTCATACTCACCTGTGGACACAATCTAGAATTGTGATAAGAGTATTATAAGAATACCCAAAAGTCCTAAAGGTTCCTAAAACCCCCCTTAAACAGTGATACATATGTTGCCCAAAAATATGCATGAACATAAAAATTTATGTCATGATATGAATATAAATATTCCAACCATCATCTGTAAAACCCACAAAATAAGGTCATTAATTCTTACTTTTCAAATATTTTTGAAGTATTTTATAAGATTAAATATTATTATGTTTAACGGTTTAAGTTGAAATCGATATTAAATAATTTATTTTAATATTCTGACGAGCAACGAGGACTACTAGTGATCGCGATACCGACGGATGCCCACAATTTTATATTTTATTATCGATTGTTTCGATATTTAATACTTTCGACGATATCATTTTAATTACGTATCGAGTCGTTATATTATTATTTTTCGTGTGCGTTTAAACTTTTAAGTATTTTTACGAAACCCGAGCCCCGTAAATATTTTCAAAATTGACTAATAATTATTTCCCGCTTTTTAGTTAACTATTTACATTTTTAGCCACAACTATTACCAAATTGCAACTATGGTCCCTACCCCACTATATAAAAACCCAAAATACACACACACTACACATTTTTCACTTTCAAAAATTTCTCTCATCCTCTCTTTCTCTCTCCTATTGCCGAAACACCACCCACAACCCCAAATCCATATATTTTCAATTTTTACTTGAGTTTGAGGTTGATTCAAGCTAAACCAAGCATAGACCCATCTCTATTTTTGATCAAAGATCACATTGGTATAAAAATTTCACACATGCAAGCACTTTTTATTTTCATGATGTTGGTAGGTAGAAGCCATGATCATGCATGGTGTTTTTAGCATGATCCATGGTGGTTCTTGCTAGAAATATTGTTAAAAACTTTATTTTGATCTAAATATTTTTATTTTTATTATGATTTTGATGTTATGGTGGATATATGATGATATTAGAGTATAGGAATGATCATTTCTATGGTTGGTTTTGGTCAAAAAGTTGATTTTGTACAAGATTTTGGTAGCCATTTTATAGCAGTAAGTAAACTGAAAAATCCGAAATTTTATGTTTTGAAAATGACTTAACTTATAGCCTAGGGTTGTATATAATTTCCTTAGCTTCGATTTGATATAAGGTAGAGCTTCTAGCTCAAAACGAGCGCGAAGTTATGATGTTTTGAATGATCGTGTACCAGGAGACGAGTATCGACACTACATATAGTTGTTGTCGATATTTGGATCGAATCTCGGGGACTCTAAATGGATGTTTTGAAATGTGTAACCTACTGATAATAAGGTGTTTACTTATTAGGTTGAGTTTACTTTAAAACCCGAGTGTCGGTTTTGTAAACGGAGTTGTTTAAATAAGTTAAAATGGTTGTATGAAAAATTAACGCAAATCTGTCCGGATTTTGTAGTTTGAAAATGAGTCGAGTAAAGTACTTTCAAAGTAATTTCATTTGATAAACTTGTAGGAGGACTTTCTATATATAGTAAGTTAGTTATCGAGTCGTTTCATAAACGGTTGACAAGTTTAAAAGGGGTAAATAACTTAGTACATGTAGTATGTACCGGCGGATTTTGTTAAAAGTGTAAAATGGTAAAGTAAATGAGTAGTAAAGTATAATGAAGTTATTTATATCGTTTACTCTCGAGTGTATTGTGGTTTTATGAGTTCGAGTTTTATTTTGTTATGTATGATTTATTTCTCGAGTTTATTATTAATATACGCACCTTATTTGCTAGGTTGCAGTTGTCGTATTTATCGGGCATCTACTATCGTCGGCGATCGTCTTCAACTACTATAAGTACTAAGGTGACTCTATAGCCTCGTTTGAGCTCATTCAAATATTTTAAAACCCGCGAGGGGGAATACATGTTTTGTAAACTTAGAACACAAGATTTTTATGGTATGCTTGTCCCTCTATGAATGGACCCGTGGTTGCCTTTAAATTGCATTAAGTGATTGCCTTTATTAAAGCCTCAATTATGGACCGTTAACTAGCTTATGATGGGCTAGCCGCTAGTACAATTAATAGATCTATGGGGGAAGCCGCCCCGGTTCAATTTTTGTGGACTTGTCATAGAAGCTTAGGCCCGACCTCCACACTGTTTGAACATATTGTATTGAGAAGTCAGGTATACGGCAATGTACCAATAATCTAGAGGTAACCGACAATTAATAAATCTCTTGTCTTATTAGACCTAACGGAGTGTCTAAGGGCTCGGTTCCATGAGCTTATTGCAATTTATGCTATATACATTTATCATTGTTGATGCAAATTATTATTCGATGCTTATTAAGCATGCCACAAACTTATAATCTTTGCTTGTGTTCAAAATGATTATATAAACCTATGGATTCACTCGGCATTTTTGCTGATAATTTTTCTCACATGTATTTCAGGTAATCAGGAAGGGTGAAGCTTGGAAGCCACGGGAATGATGTTGTGCACTACTTTTGTAATACAAACTCTTTGAATGTTTGTCTTTCCTTTCGTTCAAAACAATTTAAATCTTTTGTTTTGGTTGTACTTTGGTTACGATGTCTTGGGACTACGCTACTCTGACAAATGTTTTAGGAACGATAAATCTAAAACGCCTCTTTTCGAGTCGTTCTTTATAAATTATGTGTTGTTGTATCATTGTTTAGCACCCAAAGATGTATTCCGCTGCGTGTAAATTTGGGGGTGTTAAAGATTGGTACCAGAGCCATGAGTTATAGAGAACTAGGTCTTTTTCTAAAAACCTAAACTATAACTGTCGGTTTTTAATTTTCAAAGAGTCGGTGCACATGATTTCGCGTGACTTCAGGTTCAAGCTACTTCTGGGATTACAATTTTACTATACATTATTATGTATACCTTATTGCTAAGTATTTATAAATAAATACTATAATCTCTGATTGATGTATATTGATATCGTAAAATATTTCGATAAAAGTTTCTCATTTACTAATGATTTATTTGGATAAATTTCTGAAAATTTCCTGTATTTATTAGAAGGATTTTCTATATTTATTTAAAATATTGGAAATTATTCTATTTCATTTTGTTATGACCTTATACCTATTTTGTGAATTTACCATCGTCAAAATTTCGTCTTCGATGAGGAGGAAGTAGGTTCCACTGCTGCAAGCGAGTCACAGTCAACTAAGCCATGTGGATCCCCACGTGACTAGTGTCTATTATTTTGTGTCATTGTACTCTATTTGTACTTAAGATCATTCCTTGTTGATCGATGATAATAGTTTCCTTTGATCCTTATAATGATTGTGAATCCTTGTATTGATAATGTGTATGCATTTGATGATTGATTTTGTACATGATATGACTATACCATGAATACAATTAACTCATTCATTTTATCTTCTCTTTGTGATATGACAGAATCATGCCACCTAGGAGAATGACAAATGATGCCATTGCAAGGCTAGTTGCTGAAGAGGTTACGAAAGCATTAGCTACGGATAGAGATGCACGTGTTAACACTGAAGGAGCAAGTGGCTCTGGAGGTGCGGGTGCTGAGTGAAGGTGAACCTGCTGGACCAGAAGCTGTTGGAGGAGCAGGTGTAGCTGAGAATCCTGCAGATGAGGTTGCTCCGGCTGCTGCTGCGGTTAAAGAATGTACTTTTGCTGGATACAAGAAATGTGGAACCACTACATTTCAAGGAACTGGTGGAGCACTGGAATTATTCAGGTGGATTGAGAAAACAGAAACAACATTTGAGATTAGTGATTGCTCAGAAAGGAACAAGGTTAAGTTCGCAGTTGCTACTTTTAAGGATCGAGCTTTAAGCTGGTGGAAGACTCAAGTTGCTACAGTTGGTTTAGAAGCTGCAAACAGGAAACCTTGGGATGAAATTAAAAGGTTGCTAAAAGAAGAGTTCTGTCCAGAAGAAGAGTTATCTGCTTTGGAAGATGAGTTGAGGCACCTGAAGCTGAAAGATAATAACATTGCTGCATACACTAGTCGATTCAATAAATTGGTTTTGTTGTGTCCAGATGCTTTTGTTACTAAGAAGAAAAAGATGGATCAATACATCAAAGGGCTGCGTGGGTACATTAAAGGTGAGACAACTTCATCTCGACCGAAGAACTTTGTTGAAACTGTAAGAATGGCTCATACACTCATGGGGCAGAAGGTTCAAGATATGGCTGAGAGAGCTGCTGAGGGTAGTAAAAGGAAATGGGAGAATTCGCAGAGTGGTAATCAGGGTAGTAACCGCCATAGGCAGTACAATCAGAAGAGAAATGATGGGGCTAGAGCTGCAACTAACAAGAATGATAATGCTGATCATGGGGGACCAGCCCAGAAATATAAGAGTTGTGGTGTTTGTCACTTTGGTAATTGTCTACCAAGGTGCACTAAATGTGGAATGGTTGGGCATGTTGTGGAGAAATGCAAGACAAGGACCCTGCCACTGGAGCGAATGCTGTTCCGATCAAGACTTGTTTTGAATGTGGAGAACGTGATCATTATCGCCCTAGATGTCCAAAGCTGGTGAACAAGAAAGCAGGTGAAGCTGCTGGGGCAGTTTATGTTGTTAAGGATGCTGATCAGGCACAAGGTCCAAATGTGGTGACGGGTACGTTCTTACTCAGCCATCGTTATGCTAGTGTGTTGTTTGACTCAGGATCTGATAGGATCTTTATAAGCACTTCCTTTAGTCGTTTAATTGATGTTGAGCCAACAAGCCTAAATGCTAGTTATGAGGTCGAGTTAGCTGATGGACAATTAGTTAGTACTACCACTATACTTAAGAAGTGTCCTTTGAAATTAGCAAATCATTTGTTTGAAATTGATTTGTTGCCGATAGAGTTGGGTTTGTTTGATGTGATTGTTTGTATGGATTGGTTGGTTTCTCATGATGCGGTGATTGTATGTGGGGAGGAAGTTGTTCACATACCAGTCAAGGGCAAGGTGTTAGTAGTTAAAGGTGATGTCGGTAGATCTCGTCTGACGGTGATATCTTGTATCAAGGCGAGGAAATATGTAGAAAGAGGTTGTCACCTGTTCTTGGCTCAAGTAGTGGAGAAAGAACTACCAGTTAGGCGTGTGGAGGATGTTCCGGTTATTCGTGATTTTCCTGACGTATTTCCCGATGACTTGCCAGGGCTTCCACCTCAGCGAGAAGTCGAATTCAAGATTGATCTAGTGCCAGGAGCTGCACCGGTGGCGCGTGCACCTTATCGTTTGGCACCGTCTGAGATGAAGGAATTGGCAGATCAGTTGAAGGAGTTAATGGAGAAGGGGTTCATTAGACCAAGTTCGTCACCTTGGGGAGCTCCAGTATTGTTCGTGAAGAAGAAGGACGAATCGTTCAGAATGTGCATAGACTACCGAGAGTTGAACAAGTTAACTATCAAAAATCGTTATCCACTTCCTAGGATCGATGATTTGTTCGATCAACTTCAAGGTTCGTGTGTGTACTCGAAGATCGACTTGAGGTCGGGTTATCATCAACTTCGTGTTAAAGAGGAGGACATACCTATTACAGCTTTTTGGACGCGTTATGGACATTTTGAATTTCAAGTGATGCCATTCGGGTTAACCAATGCACCTGCGGTATTCATGGACTTAATGAATCGTGTGTGTAAACCATACCTCGACAAGTTTGTGATTGTATTTATCGACGATATCCTGATTTATTCCAAAAGTCGGGAGGAGCATGAAGGTCATCTAAGGATTATTTTGGAGTTGTTGAAGAAGGAGAAGTTGTATGCAAAATTCTCCAAGTGTGATTTTTGGTTGGATTCAGTCCAATTCCTTGGGCACGTGATCGATAGTAGCGGTGTTCATGTTGATCCTTCCAAAATTGAAGCTATTAGAGATTTGGCTAGGCCTACGACCCCGACTGAAGTTAGACAATTCCTGGGATTAGCTGGGTACTACCGGCGATTCATAGAAGGATTCTTTTTAATTTCTAAACCTCTTACTAAACTTACCGAAAAAAACAAGAAGCATGAGTGGGGTTCAGAAGAAGAAGAAGCATTCCAAACTTTGAAGCAGAAGCTGTGTTCTGCACCAATTTTGGCTTTGCCCGACGGAGCTGAAGACTTTGTGGTATATTGTGACGCATCACGTAAGGGTTTTGGTGCTGTGTTGATGCAGAGGGAGAAAGTGATTGCGTATGCATCTCGTCAATTGAGGAAGCATGAGGAGAATTATACTACACATGATTTGGAATTAGGAGCTGTTGTCTTTGCTCTTAGACTTTGGAGACACTATCTCTACGGTACAAAGAATGTGGTATATACCAATCATAAAAGCCTGCAACATATTTTGGATCAGAAGGAGCTCAATATGAGGCAGAGAAGATGGGTTGAATTTTTGAGTGATTACGACATTCAAATTTGCTACCATCCCGGCAAGGCGAATGCAGTTGCCGATGCTCTTAGTAGGAAGGATAGAGTAATAACCAAAAGGGTTAGATCTTTAGCTATGAAAACTTATTCTAATTTATCTAATCGAATACTTAAAGCTCAGACAAAGGTGATGAAAGAGGAGAATGTGAGAAATGAAGACTTCGGTAGAAGGATGACACCTATATTCGAAATTCGTGATGACGAAATTCGGTATTTCGAGAATCGTGTATGGTTACCGGTGTATGGAGGACTGCGAGATCTAATTATGCACGAATCTCATAAGTCTAAATATTCGATTCACCCAGGATCGGTAAAATGTACCAAGAATTGAAGAAATGTTACTGGTGTCCGAATATGAAGGCTAACATTGCTACTTATGTTAGTAAATGCTTGACGTGTGCTAAGGTGAAGTTTGAGCACAAGAGACCTTCGGGTTTACTGCAACAACCTAAAATTCCAGAATGGAAATGGGAGAAGATCACTATGGACTTTGTTTCGGGACTTCCGAGAACTTCTAGTGGTTATGATACGATTTGGGTGATTGTTGATCGGTTGACTAAGTCGGCTCATTTCTTGCCGATAAAGAAAACTGATGACTTAGAAATCTTACTCGGTTGTATTTGAAGGAAGTTGTTTGTAGACATGGGGTTTACTTTGTCAATTATTTCTGATCGAGATAGTCTGTTCACATCTGAGTTTTGGAAATCGCTTCAGCGAGCTTTGGGGACTCAGTTGGACATTAGCACTGCGTATCATCCAGAAATGGACGGACAAAGTGAAAAGACTATTCAGACTTTGGAGGATATGTTACGAGTGTGTGTAATGGATTTTGGAGGTAGTTGGGATCGACACTTACCTTTGGTGGAGTTCTCATACAATAACAGTTATCATGCAAGTATCAAGGCTGCGCCTTTTGAAGCACTTTACGGGCAAAAGTGTAGATCACCAGTTGGTTGGTGTGAGGTTGGAGAAAGTCAGTTGACGGGTCCTGAATTGATTAGAGAAACAACTGAGAAGATAGTGCAAATCAAGAATCGTTTATTGACAGCTCGTAGTAGGCAGAAGAGTTATGCGGATAAGAGGAGAAACCCATTGGAGTTTGATATTGGCGATATGGTTATGTTGAAAGTATCACCTTGGAAAGGAGTAATTCGATTTGGCAAGCGAGGAAAGCTTAGTCCACGTTATATTGGTCCATTCAAGATTATTGATCGAGTTGGTCCTGTGGCATATAAGTTGGAATTGCCAAAGAAGTTAAGTGTTATTCACAATACTTTTCACGTTTCTAATCTTAAGAGGTGTTTGGCGGACGAGAATTTGATAATTCCACTTGAGGAGATTCAACTGGACGACAAGCGACATTTTATTGAGGAACCAGTGGAGATTATGGATCGAGAGGTAAAACGGGTTAAGCAAAGTCGGATCCCGATAGTGAAAGTGCGATGGAATTCCCGACGTGGACCCGAATACACTTGGGAGCGAGAGGACTACTTCAAGAACAAGTATCCACATTTATTCGTAGACGGACCTAAGGAGAAGTAAGCCCCGGGACGGTGCTCTCCTAAGGTGGTGAGGATGTAAAACCCACAAAATAAGGTCATTACTTAATTCTTACTTTTCAAATATTTTTGAAGTATTTTATAAGATTAAATATTATTATGTTTAACGGTTTATGTTGAAAGCGATATTAAATAATTTATTTTAATATTCTGACGAGCAACGAGGACTACTAGTGATCGCGATACCAACGGATGCCCACAATTTTATATTTTATTATTGATTGTTTCGATATTTAATACTTTCGACGATATCGTTTTAATTACGTATCGAGTCATTATATTATTATTTTTCGTGTGTTTAAACTTTTAAGTATTTTTACGAAACCCGAGCCCCGTAAATATTTTCAAAATTGACTAATAATTATTTCCCGCTTTTTAGCTAACTATTTATATTTTTAGCCACAACTATTGCCAAATTGCAACTATGGTCCCTACCCCACTATATAAAAACCCAAAATACACACACGCTACACATTTTTCACTTCCAAAAATTTCTCTCATCCTCTCTTTCTCTCTCCTATTGCCGAAACACCACCCACCATCCCAAATCCATACATTTTCAATTTTTACATGAGTTTGAGGTTGATTCAAGCTAAACCAAGCATATACCCATCTCTATTTTTGATCAAGGATCACATTGGTATAAAAATTTCACACATGCAAGCACTTTTTATTTTCTTGATGTTGGTAGGTAGAAACCATGATCATGCATGGTGTTTTTAGCATGATTCATGGTGGTTCTTGCTAGAAATCTTGTTAAAAACTTTATTTTGATCTAAAGATTTTTATTTTTATTATGATTTTGATGTATAGGAATGATCATTTCTATGATATTAGAGAGATTTTGGTAGCCATTTTATAGCAGTAAGTAAACTGAAAAATCCGAATTTTTATGTTTTGAAAATGACTTAACTTATAGCCTAGGGTTGTAGATAATTTCCTTAGCTTCGATTTGATATAAGGTAGAGCTTCTAGCTCAAAACGAGGGCGAAGTTATGATGTTTTGAATGATCGTGTACCGGGAGACGAGTTCGACACTACATATAGTTGTTGTCGATATTTGGATCGAATCTCGGGGACTCTAAATGGATGTTTTGAAATGTTTAACCTACTGATAATAAGGTGTTTACTTATTAGGTTGAGTTTACTTTAAAACCCGAGTGTCGGTTTTGTAAACGGAGTCGTTTAAATAAGTTAAAACGGTTGTATGAAAAATTAATGCAAATCTGTACGGATTTTGTAGTTTGAAAATGAGTCGAGTAAAGTACTTTCAAAGTAATTTCATTTGATAAACTTGTAGGAGGACTTTCTATATATAGTAAGTTATTTATCGAGTCGTTTCATAAATGGTTGACAAGTTTAAAAGGGGTAAATAAGCTAGTACATGTAGTATGTACCGACGGATTTTGTTAAAAGTGTAAAATGGTAAAGTAAATGAGTAGTAAAGTATAATGAAGTTATTTATATCGTTTACTCTCGAGTGTATTGTGGTTTTATTAGTTCGAGTTTGATTTTGTTATGTATGATTTATTTCTCGAGTTTATTATTAATATACGCACCTTATTTGCTAGGTTGCGTTTGTCGTATTTATCGGGCATCTACTATCGTCGGCGATCGTCTTCAACTACTATAAGTACTAAAGTGAGTCTATAGCCTCGTTTGAGCTCATTCAAATATTTTAAAACCCGCGAGGGGGAATACATGTTTTGTAAACTTAGAACACAAGATTTCTTTGGTATGCTTGTCCCTCTATGAATGGACCCGTGGTTGCCTTTAAATTGCATTAAGTGAGTGCCTTTATTAAAGCCTCAATTATGGACCGTTAACTAGCTTATGATGGGCTAGCCGCTAGTACAATTAATAGATCTGTGGGGGAAGCCGCCCCGGTTCAGTTTTTGTAGACTTGTCATAGAAGCTTAGGCCCGACCTCCACACTGTTTGAACATATTGTATTGAGAAGTCAGGTATACGGCAATGTACCAATAATCTAGAGGTAACCGACAATTAATAAATCTCTTGTCTTATTAGACCTAACGGAGTGTCTAAGGGCTCGGTTCCATGAGCTTATTGCAATTTATGCTATATACAATTATCATTGTTGATGCAATTTATTATTCGATGCTTATTAAGCATGCCACAAACTTATAATCTTTGCTTGTGTTCAAAATGATTATATAAACCTATGGATTCACTCGGCATTTTTGCTGATGATTTTTCTCACATGTATTTCAGGTAATCAGGAAGGGTGAAGCTTGGAAGCCACGGGAATGATGTTGTGCACTACTTTTGAAATATAAACTCTTTGAATGTTTGTCGTTCCTTTCGTTCAAAACAATTTAAATCTTTTGTTTTGGTTGTACTTTGGTTACGATGTCTTGGGACTACGCTACTCTAACAAATGTTTTAGGAATGATAAATCTAAAACGTCTTTTTTCGAGTCATGCTTTATAAATTATGTGTTGTTGTATCATTGTTTAGCACCCAAAGATGTATTCCGCTGCGTGTAAATTTGGGGGTGTTAAATCATCCATTAAAGAAAACATGCTCAAATGATTCTCCAAGGATCCATAAGCAACTCTGTATCCAATGGTACAATGCTATCAATGTCTGCATACTTAGATAAAAAACTACAAAACTAACATGTTGCTGACAATGTCACGATAACACTTATCAGCGTTAAGATAACCTTTGTCAGCGTTAGACAAATATAGTGGAAAATCTAACTTTTCAAAAAGACCAATAACAATGCATTTTCCTGTACATACTTTTACAATAAGATCCAAAAACACATATTAAGTGAGATTGATCATTCCAATACTTGTTACCAAGTATTGGAACCTTCTAGTATCAAAAGGTTTAGTTAATAAATCAGACACATTTTCTTCTGTGTCAACCCTATCTGGTTGTATTAAACCATTTTCAAAACAATCTCTTATAAAATGATGTCTAATTTCTATGTGTTTTGTTTTAGAATGATGTACAGGATTTTTAATAATGCATAAAGTACTTTTATTGTCTACAAAAATCTTGGTATGCATGAAATTATACCCATAATCCAATAGCTGGTTCTGAATCCATAAGACTTGTCCACAACAAGCAGCTGTAACTACATACTCTGCTTCAGTTGTAGAATTGGCCACCACTGTTTGTTTCTTGCATTGCCAAGATATCAACCTACTCCCAAGAAACTGACATCCACCAGTTGTGGATTTTCTATCAAATTTATCACCACCATAGTCATTGTCTGAATATGCAATAAGCTCAAATGGTGAATCTTTTGGATACCATAATCCAAGGTCTGGATAACATCTGAGGTACCTAAAGATTCTCTTGACAGCATGAAGGTGACACTCTTTGGGAGTCACTTGATGGCGTGCACATGCACACACAGCAAACATAATGTCAGGTCTTGAGGCTGTGAGATACATCAATTAACCAATCATTGATCTATAGTGCCTAACATCCACATCTTTTCCATCTCCAACTTTTCCCCAAGGATGTTCTCTATCCATAGGAGTACTAGCCCGTTTTTCATATGGAGAAAAGCCAAACTTCTTCAAGATTTCTACCACATATTTATCCTGAGAGATGAAGATACCATCTTCTTTTTGCTGAACTTGTAACCCTAGAAAGAAGTTAATCTCCCCCATTGCACTCATCTTGAATTTTTCTGTCATAAGCTTGGAAAAGTCTTCACTCATCTTTGGATTGGTAGAGCCAAAGATGATATCATCCACATAAACCTGAACAAGTAAGACATCCTTACCAGTCTTCTTTGTAAATATTGTCTGGTCTATGGTGCCCCTTTTGAATCCATTTTCCACCAGATAGGTGGACAATGTGCCATACCATGCTCTTGGGGCTTGATGAAGTCCATACATAGCTTTCTTGACTCTATACACCTTGTCTGGATGCTCTGGATCTTCAAAACTAGGAGGCTGCATAACATACACCTCCTCAACAATTATGCCATATAGGAAAGCACTCTTCACATCCATTTGATAGACAGTGAAGCCCATGCAGGAAGCATAGGCTAGAAATATCCTTATAGCCTCAATCCTTGCAACTGGTGCAAAGACCTCCTCATAGTCTATCCCTTCCTCTTGTGTATATCCTTGAGCCACTAAACGTGCCTTGTTTCTGACCACAATGCCTCTTTCATCTTTCTTGTTTCTTAGAACCCATCTTGTCCTAATAGGTCTGACATATCTGGGACAATCAATCAACTCCCAAACATCATGAATAGCAAATTGGTGAAGCTCATCCTGCATTGATTCCACCCAACTTGGTTCTTTGAGAGCATCAAAAATCTTCTTGGGTTCCTGTTGTGACAGAAAACAGGCAAACAAACATGCTTGAACAAGAGGGGTATCAACCTTCTTGTGTATATTGGCAATAAATCCTCCAAGACTCTGATGAGATCTTCTAGTCTGAACAGGAGACATGACATCTCCAATAATTTGATAAGAGGGGTGATTCTTTATTGTAGAAGTGAGAACTCCTCCCTCAAAAAGTCTATTGTCTTCAATCTCATCATCCAAGTTACCAATATCTTCTTCAGACTCTCTTCCATCAATATCACTATGAACCTCTTCATTTCTGCTTGAAGGTTCACCTTGTTCAAAATTAGAAGAGAAGATATGCTCAAAAGAGTTGTCAACGCCTGAACCAAGGTTGTCAGCGTTTGATCCATCCACGTCTGAAATGATGTTGTCAACGTTTGAGCCATCAACGCCTGAATTTGTCCTGTCAGCGCCAGATTTTCCTTTGTCAGCGCCTGAAGGACCATGCATGTTGTTAACTGGTGATACTTGGGGACCACCATTTTCCTTTCCAGCAGTATCAGCATCAGCAAAAGCATCTGTCCATATGGGAACAGTAACATACTCAAGTATGGGAGATGACTTGTCTGCTTGTGATCCAACCTCTTCATTAACCTGTGTACCTAAAACATCAACAACTGGTTCTTCCATAATATTTGAAGTTACCTTCACAATGTCTGGATTAGTAATAGGCATATAATTCAAAGTCCTAGATAGAGATTCCAAGTCAAACAACCAAATTGGACCACTTTCAGGATCACTAGGTTTACTCTCTAATAACCAATATTAGGTTTCCTTCCCCAAAGTAACTCATAAGGTGTTTTGTTATGTATCTTGTTGACCAATGCTCTATTCTGAACATAACAAGCTGTATTCACAGCCTCAGCCCAAAAAGCTATGGGAAAGTGAGCATCAGGCAACATAGTCCTGGCTGCTTCAATTAGGGTTCTATTCTTTCTCTCAGCAACCCCATTTTGCTGTGGGGTTCTGGCAATACTAAACTGTCTAGTAATCCTTTTCTTGGCACAAAAATCATCCAACAGTTTATTTCTAAACTCACCACCATTATCACTTCTAAGTATTTTAACTTCATTACCAGTCTTTTTCTCAATTTGGTTAATAAAGTTAATTAAAGTATCAGCAGTGTCACTTTTCATGGCTAAAAAGAAAGTCCAAGTAAACCTAGAAAAGTCATCTGTGATGATAAAGCAGTATGATTTACCATTCAAACGCTCTATATTAGTTGGACCAAACAGGTCCATATGCAGCAAGTGAAGTGGTTTAGAAATAGAGTGCACCTGTTTAGACTTAAATGAGACCTTGTGCTGTTTGCCTTTAAGGCATGCAACACAAGAGTTGTCATTGTGGAAAGGTTTTTCAGGCAAACCATCAACCAAACCAAGTCTCACAAGTCTGTTTATATTTTTAAAGTTAATGTGCCCTAGTCTCCTGTGCCATAGATTACTCTCATCAACTGAAGCTTTAGCATAAAAACATGACATATTATTATTCATCCTAATACCATTAAGATTCACATTATAAATGCCCTTATGCCTAGGTGTTCTATAGTCAATAAATTTCTCATCTGGTATTTTAAAATCCTTGCTCAACACCAAGCATTCAGTATCAGTAAAAAGAACCTTATTTTTGTTATCACAAACTTGTGATACACTGAAAAGATTATAATCAAGTTCTTTAACCAGAAACACGTTTTCAAAACGCAAGTTTTCAGTGAGAAGAGTTCCTTTGCCTGTGATAGTTCCATATCCGCCTCTAAAGTAAACTTTATCACCATCCTTAATGGGAGTGAAGTTTGTAAGATAATCTTCCTTCCCAGTCATGTGCCTAGAGCATCCACTATCCCAATAGCCATAATCATTTACCTGTTTTTGAATGCACTGCACATAAAGAAAACAAATTAGTTTTCTTTGGGAACCCAAGCCTGAGCAGACTTGGATTCATCTGGTTGTTCAACAAGAACAGACTTAGTTCTCATAACAACCCCTTGTTCATCCCTTTTTGGATGAAACACCCAGTTAACCCCAATTGGTTTTGTGATGACCTTTGAAATATAATTAAATCTGTTGCAGGTCATAGAAATCCCATTAGAATTAGGATTTTAATCTTGCTTAGGTCTCCATGTCAAGCTAGAAGAAGCTCTAGACCCCTTTCCCTGTGGTTGCAAATATTTACCATTATTTGGTCTGGCAACGTTTCTGTCAGCATTTGATTTGGTCTTGTCAACCCTGAATTTACCCTTATCAGCGTTGAACCTAGGGTTTGCTACAGGAACCCATTGCCTATTAGACCATGTATTGGTCTTCTGAAAAGGTCTTTGTCCATGAGTGTTAGACCCTTTGGTAAAGAATGGGGCTGTTCTAACAACTTGTGGACTTTGCTCCACAAAAGTTTTGGGTCTGACAGTGTTTGACCTTTTGTCAGCGTTGACCTTGGAAGCGTTGACACACTTATAGGCTAAATGTGAAAAGCTACCACAGTGTGTAACAGGATTTTCTAGACACAGCTCTAGGTCTTGAAGAAAAGAAACATGTTCCATTACCAAGGTTTCCATAATTGGTATCACTAACTTGCCTTTTTGGTGACCTAGTATTTCTATACATTTCTGCATACTTAATGCTAGGTTTTCTAACAGTGTTTGAGCCAAGGTCAACAGTCTTTCCAGTGATTGGGTTTGTTACTTTGATAGGGGTCGACTCATTTGGATTATCACAAAGCATGCCACCCTTGACAAATAAGGTAGGGTTGGCTTTCTTTAATTCATTTAAATCAGTCCACTTTTGCCTATATTCCTCTACTGGGGTAAGGACTCTTGGTGGAGGAATAAATTCCTCTTCTTGGAGTTCTGGTAAACCAGTCCAAGATAAGTCCTTTTTTTGGACACCATAGAAGTCCCCAGCTGGTGGTGGAACACCAGAATACTCTTTCATCCCAATCCTAGTCATGTCCCTAGAATCCCTCTGTTTACTAACACATTCTCCTAGGGTTTGTGACACCTTATCAAATCTCTGAATTTTAAGGTCTACATTATCCTTATTCTTGATAGCCTCATCTAACTTAGCCTGTAATTCAGCATTGACCCTTTCCATGATGTTTCTAATATCATTACTAGCATTTAAATCATGTTTTAATATATTTATTTTATCTTTTAGGTCAAGCTCCATTTTCTTATACTCAGCTACAGTCTTTTCAGTTTGAGTAAGAGCAAGTTGATAGCTAGACAACTTGCATCTCTCAGTACTCACATCTCCTAACAATCTTAAAACCTCTTTGTTAAGTCTTTCAGTATTTAAACGACAACCCTTACTACAAAAAGCATCATCGTATACCTCATTGTCTGATTAAGATGAGGAGTGTGCCATGAGAGCATATTGAAAATGATCTTCTTCTTCTATCTCATCAACCAAAGCTTTATCCTCTTCCTCATCCTTAGCCAAATATCTCTAGTGTGACAATCCGTCAATTTATGGTTGATACTTTATTCTCAAATATTATTCAAAAACATTATTTTAAATGTTATAATATGAACTCACTTATTTTTGGGAAGTAATTTGGATTTACGTCTTGAAGTAGCGTCGACTACGTCTAAACCGGAGGATTCAACGTTACGTGGTTACGTTTACATACACCGTCTTTGGTGACAGTCCGACATTTCAGAAAATAAATTTATCCGTGAATATTATTTTGGAGTTTTAAATTTGTGTTGGTTCATAAACTCACAAATTTACGAGAAGAGATTAGGACTTACGATTTTATTTTAACGTCCTTTACGACTAAACCGGAAACCCTAGGATTACGTATTTATGTCTTCGAACTCCGTTTTTGATGAGACAATTTTTATTAAATTCGTTTCGTGCCGTTGATTCATAATTTATAAAAACATTTTTTGTAAAACGACCCGAGGGCACGTAAATCGAGGAAACTAGAATCAAGGAATACCCGTAAATTAGTGGGATGAGACAAGTATACACTTGTCCCACCCCACTATATGGGAAGGCTACACAACTGACACCACACTTGTGATGTGTCAAGCTTGTAGCAACAAGCTTACACTTGTTGCTTAAGGCTTACAAAGTAAGCTACATTTCCCACTAACCTAACAAAACCACCTCAAACTTCCCATTAGCTTCCATTCTTACATGAAAAAACCACACAACACTCCTCCCTCTCTCTAAAATTCGTCCCATCCTCACCATCCACCCTATTTTGATCAATTTTAACCACAAACATTTGTTATAATTAACATATGTTAATCTCCATTCAAAAAGATGAAGATTGGTGCAAGTTTTAACATCCAAAAAGGAGTTTTCAAGTGAAGTAGGGGCTGATTTTCCATGAGAAGCTTATGAAGATTTGGTGATCTTAAAGTGGTGTTGGTTTATCACAAGTCTTGCCATCAAATCCAAGCCTTGTTCATCAAACTCATCTTTTCATCACTAATGGTGGTATAGAGATTGTTCTCATCATCCTCTTGTTATTTTTGTTATGTAATCATGTATGTTATTTCCTATTGTATATGTATATGATGATTATATGATGATAAAAGTATTGTGTGGGGATTTGGTGTTGATAAACATGATTAAAAAGGTGAAAAACTATAAAGAACAAGACTAAAATCTTGCTTAAAAATGATGGCTGTATAAAACAGTAAAGAAACATGTCATGGACTGATAAAATGATAAAATAGAATTAATATACAGTAAGCTATGGGTCTTGTACACATGTGAGAGTTGGCCATGCAATGGAATCATTGTAATGAGTAAGATATGATCAAAACAAGTTTAAGATACAAATCTGAGTTCACTGTTTTGGACGATTTTCAGAAAATACTTAGAGAATGATTCAACAGTAGCTATAGGAGAGTTAAATGGAGCACATATCATGTAGTTTATGTGATAAAAATTTGAGCTTCTATCTCCATATAGAACTCTAGATATGGCAGTTTTGGTGAAGATGAAAATAAAAATCAGATTTTGGAAATTAAAGTATAATACTATTATATAAGCACTCAAAATTTACTAGTATAAAATATAAATTAAAACCCACTAACTTATATAATACATTTATATAAATATTTACAATGGTAAATAAGTGGACATTTTATAAAAATGGTAACTTGTTAAGTTTTATAAGTTATAAAACTATAAACATGATTTTTACGACTTTTTCGGCTATTACTATAAAATTAACGTTTTTCGCCAATTAAAACTTAGACGATCAAGCCCGTCTAATGTAAAGTTGTCAAAACTCATATACTGATATATATAAACATATATAACAGGTAAAAACCGATAAAACCCGAACTATTAAAACATACGGACATTAACGGGCTAAGTTAACGTTATTGGACTAATAATACAACAAAATGGACTAAAACACTTATAAACTTTTTTATTGGGCTTAACCCATTTGGGCCCAACATACAAAGTATAAATACTGATAATACAAGTATGAAATGGATTAACACAAGTTAATAAACTTATAATAGGCTTATTGGACCTAAAACACGTAAATAGGTAAAACGAGCAAACTAGTATAAAAGTTATCGACACATAACACAAAAATGAGTAAATGAGGATATGTAAACCCACTTGATCATCATATATATATAATCATCATATGTATAAATAATTGTTATTTTTATAAAGTCATTAGACATGAGTCTAAGACGAGTATTATTTGTCTAGGTTTTCATGATTGAAGCACGCACCGTACGTCCGAATTGCCGATAACCCGCCTTCCCACATCAACGTGAGTTCATAGCCTCGCACTCTTTTAAATGTTTTTATGAAATTTTTTATAAACCCGCGAGGGAAATAACATGTTAGCTTTTATAAAATAGGACACCATTTGTCCGGATTGTTTGTTTATTTATTTGGACCCGAATGATTGTATGACCCGATTGTATGACCCGATAAATGATTAAAGGACCCGATAGATGAAATTAAATGGATTATTAAAGTTAGGTTATGTCACTAAAAGTCCCATTAGCATGAATTGTGAACTACCGGGATTTGGTAGACGCTTGTGCATATAATAGTACTATTTGGGGACGATCACCCCAGTTCGCGCCTTGACGGTTGATCCCCGTCGTGCCACATTGATTGGTAAGCGAATTTATGTATGAGAAGATTTCCATAGCGTGACCTTTGTGACGACACGCTACTTTAGATGGGCAAATTGAGTATCGGGTTAGCTACCCGTTGTTGGTTTAGTAAGGTAACAATGTCATGCGGCTTATAATAATCCAAAACTAACGAAATACTACTAGACGCTCCGAATTACGATGTATTGCCTGACTAGCAATACATGGTCATACTATTGATATTATGTTTGTGTTTTGGTTTGCATAACCATATTCATATAACGGTTTTTATTTTTATACAACGTCATAAGACGTATTGTATGATATTTTTACGACATTGGCTCGTATAATGATTTTTAAGGCAAATGCCTATATTATGATTTTGATGAAGATTTGTATAAAATGACTTTGGCTATTTTATGGCCTATTAAAATGATTTGTACAAAATGATTTTCAGTAATAATTTTATACTGATATTATATTGATGGATTTTATTAAACACTATGAATTCACTCGGCGTTATCGCTGACCTTTTCTTTTAACATGTTTTATCTCAGGTACTTGAAGGTAATTCTCGGGAAGACGACAAGAATTCATGGCCCGCACTTAAACAATATTTTTCCATTCAAATACTTTGTAAAACTTTGTATGAAATAATGACTTGGGACCTATGTAACTTTGATATTTATGAATGGAAATGCTTTATTAATAAACGACACGATTTTTATGCGTTGTCTATGATGTGTGTAATGTGCTAACCCATAACACCAACTAGTCTTCCGCTGTATTGAGTTGTATAAATTTGGGGGTGTTACATCTAGTCCCATCCAATACCATCAATTTCTTTCACTGCCACCATGGCCTCAGGATCCCGAGCCTTAACAATTTGGCTTGAGGGTTTTCCAGCATTAGATCTTCTTGGAGATCTGCATTCTCTCATAAAGTGCCCCATACGATGACAATTGTAACACTCAACCTTGGATTTATCAAATCCAGCAGTGTCCTTAGCATAAAAAGTCATCTTCTTCTTGAATCTTCTATTCCATCTATTTGCTCTTATACTTACAAGAGCCATGTTCCACTTTATATCCATCTCCTCCAAATGCTCATCACTTATTTGCTCAAGGTCCTCATATGTAATCACTAAACTATTGGGCAATGAAGCAATGTATGCACACACAGTATCCAGATCAATACCAGTAGGCTTAACTCTTGGAGAGTCAATTTTGTATGTGTCAGCGTCTGAATGTGAGGTGTTGACAGGATATGATCCAGCGTTGACACATGTTGATCCAGTAACTGGGTGCATGTATGAATCCTTCTGATCAAATTGGCCTTCACTATGTGAGAAGAAGGCCATGTTACTATTGGTAGACTTACTTCCATGATCCAAAAGAGTTTCATTCTCCAACAGCCTCAGTTTGTTGTAGACATCATCAAAAGTAGAAATTTTGTGAGTGTTGTTGGCAATTATAGATCTTGCCTCAATCTTCCACGCATCACCAAGGCTTTTAAGAAAAGTGGCAATAATGTCAACATCACCAATTACTGTCCCCATGAAGTACAGCTTGCTTGTAATGTCAAGAAGTCTGCTTCTCACACTACTTAGCTTCTCATTAGGTTGAGACTTAAAAACAGCATACTCATGTAAGAGTTGCTTCATTTTCTCTTCCATAGTATCAGCATTACCACCATATGCAACTTCAAGGGCTGCCCAAAGGTCTTTTGCAGACTCATAACTTATGTATTTGTGTTGATTTTCTTGTCCCAAAGAGAGTTTTAGAATGCTTAGGGTTTTCATATCAACCCTTTTCTTTGCTATGTCATCAGCAGACACAACTCTACCATCTTTAGGTTTTTCTTTCTTATCTGCTTCAGAGCATCCTTGTACAACTGATCTTGTAGCAATAGCATCTGCAATCTTTTGAGATTTATTGAATGTGTTTCCATATTCAATAATCTCCTAGAGAGTGTAGTCATGGATTTGCAAATATTGCTCAAAGTTGAACTTCCACAGCTCAAAATTGTCTGAATCTAGCATGGGAATCTTGATGTTGTGGTTTGAGGAGGAGGAGGTTACTTCTGGATTAGACATGATGTTTTTAGGGTTTTGTGAAAATTAGGGTTTTGGTGATTTAGGGTTCTTGTGTTCTTTAGATCAAAGTTTCTCAACCAGCTCTGATACCACTTGTTGATCCCAAACTTAGATCGATTTAGCTTGTGTAAACGAGATTAGATCAAGTTATACACGTAGAGAAACTTTGTTTATGTATGAAACAATTTAAGCGTTATGCGGAATTAACACTTAAACAAGAACACAAACAGTTGTAAAACAAACTTTCACTTGATTGATAATAACGAACTTGCTTACAATGAAAGTGTTAAACGTATGAAAAACTTATTATGAAACATAACCTAAAGGTCTTCTTTTATAGACATAAGAAGCCTTGAACAAGAGTCTACGTATCAACTATTCTAGGTAAAGATAATTATAGAAAATACAATGTTGATCCTATTTTTACTAGAAACAAACTAGAAACAAAATACGCCTAGACCATATCTTTCTATCTGTGCTTGTCTTCAACCTATCAACGCTTGACTTCTTCTTGTCAACGCTTGATCTGTCAGCGTTTGTTTTCTTCTTATCAACACTTGTTTTCTTCTTGTCAGCATTCAAGTGGACTGGCTACATTTTATTCCCAACAAATCTAATCATTTAATTGATCTTATGATGGATTAGGGTTTGTGAGTTTTCTGAGATTGGTGAGTTTAGGGTTCATATAAATTTATTACTTTGGTTATTATGAAGATTAGTGATGGTAATTAGGGTTTAATCATGTTTAAATTCGTTTTTAAAAACTGGCATAATTTTTGGTCCATTGTTTTGATCATATCTAGAGTTCTACAAACATTTAATTTTCAAATCTTATGTCCCTAGAAAGGTAATTGAATTAGATTTCAAATGCAAGTAATGAAGACTAAATTGGAGGTCGGGAAGTGGGTCAAAAACAGGTTACATCAGTCGGGTGTCAAAACAGTTTTTGGATCAGCCTGTTTTCATTTTATGTTTTGAATAGTTTGGGGTACTTAGGGTTATAATTGGAGCTTCAAATGAAAATGAGATTTATATTATATATTAAATAAAAGATCTGGAGAAGGGATTAGCAAATGGGATAGGGTAAAACCCTCTGGTCATAACAAACATTTCATATGTTCAAAATCGGTAAAATATGGATAGGCGAAAGTATAAGTTGTATATCGGGGACTTAAGATTAGCTTTCATGTTGGGGGAAGGGCTGAGATTTTAGATAACACATATAAGTTTATGGGGTTTTCATTTCAAGGAATGTGTTTTAGGTTTGGTGGGCGTTTGGATCATAATACGGAGTGTGAAAAACGGGACTATATTGGGTTAAATGTTAACGGGACGAGTTATGAGCTAAACTAAGTTAAGAGCTTTATAGAGTGGTGTAATGAGATTCTTATGGCATATAAATGAGTTTAAGTTGTAGGAGAAGTTTAGATATCCATCATAGATTGATGAGCCACGTTGGTATGTGGTTCATGTCTTGATTTTATATGTTTGTGTGTTTAGATTTTTGCTAGAGCGCGAATACTTGGAGAAGCTTGTTCAGATGAGTTTCATAGTCCCATGTCTTTTTATTATTTGATTTCCAGATGGGATGGAAGAGACACTGTATTGTTTTGTAAAAAAGGCTGTGAACGTTTTTCTGGTTTGTGATGGACTTGTGTGTGCACTTATGTGATTAACTGCTATGTGATTCTTGATTGTGTTTATTATTTGGATCGGGGGACACGTACCGTCTCAGTTATTGTGGTTTGACTTGGTACCAAGGGGATGTTGACAAGGCGGGGCCTTGGGATTGGTTCATAGGTGTATGGGCGCCTATTGGACCATGGTTATTGGTAAGGCTTGGAGCCTTGGAATTGTGGTTATTGGTATGGCTT
Source organism: Glebionis coronaria (assembly GCA_025667525.1). Taxonomy (NCBI): domain Eukaryota; kingdom Viridiplantae; phylum Streptophyta; class Magnoliopsida; order Asterales; family Asteraceae; genus Glebionis; species Glebionis coronaria. Next base: position 173,161,458 of record CM046881.1, on the reverse strand, counting down.
GGAGCCTTGAATTTGTGGTGATTGGTTAATCTTGAATGCTAGTTGTTAATACATAATTGTAGCACATTGTCCATATGTTCTTTTGTTAATGGTTGTTATTCACAGCTTATAACTTATTTAGCATTGGAGTCTAAACCTATGACTCTCACCAACTTTATGTTGACGTGTTTTAGTGTCTCTTTCAGGTGAGAATGTGGTTAAGTGTGAGAATAGGAGTGGCTAGCTGGAAGGCTTAGGATTGCATTTGGAGGAACCCCCTTTCCTCTTAGTCTTTATTTATGTTTGAATAAGTGATACTTTGTAGACACCTATATGTTTGTTATTTGTTAATTGTATGTCTTTGGTAAGAGGTAGACCTGTTACCTACTTAGCTAGACGTCTGCATTGTTTGAGATATCTTCATGACATTGTGTCACCATTTATGATATTTCCATATCATTTAGTTATCTCTATATACACGCTATTGTTGTGATGATATTCATATGTCGCGCCCCATATTCCGCCATGGTGGGGTGTGACAATTGTGCTCGTGATTCATTATGTAAACATATAGTCCATATAGCCCACATGTAGGGTGGGCTAATTATATACCCCCTCCTAGCATGTTAGGAGGGGTTGCTCATTTTGTTCTTTCACACATTTAATCAATCCGTCTTTCTTTCTTCCTTTCTCTCTCTAGTTCTTCCTTTTCATCCATCTCACTAGATAAATACAAACACATCTACAATCCTAAGAAACTGAGATTCTACATAGATTAAGAAATAATGACAATCAACACCCTTCCTAACATGCTAGGAAGGGTATTTATATCCTAGCCTACATGTGGCTTAATGGGCTATATGTTTTGATTGGGTCGGGCTTGAATAAAATGCTTAGTATATTGAAAGAGGCCTTTTAAGCTAGCCATCAAGCCCGTAATGTCACGACTATTTTAACTAACTATTACAACGTTCTAATAAATGTTACAATATAAACCTATGACCGAACATTCTTGTTTGACTCAATATTTTGAGGCTAACAATCTCCCCCAATGTGAGGTCATTCTTCTTCGATATTTGGAGATCAGTGGAGATTACAAATTTCGTCATAAATAAGTCTTGAACATGTAATAGTAGTCTTGTTCCTTCATGTTGTGATCTTTGAGCCTTTGTCGTTGTCTTTCGACTTTGTCTTTTATCTTGAGATCAACAAATTATCCTGGACTTGTCTTTGCCATCTTGCGATCTTGTGTCTTCATCCACATGCTCATACTTTGCATTATCTTGAAAGCTTGCTAACAATCTCCTTTGAATAGAGGTCATTCCTCTACATTAATTGTTAAGGAAGATTTTAATCATCAGAGTTGCAGAAGTCTTTAGCTTTCTTGATTGTTGAATGTCTTTGGGCATGAGTATGTGGTTTTGAATCTTTGACTTTTCTGAGTATACCGTAACACCACCTTCTCGAGACAAAACATAGACACGGACTGAATGGCTTTGACATTCGTCCTAAATCGGTAGCGTTTTACCTCCGGTCGGTGAAGACCGTTACACGATATTAAATATCGTACCTGTGATTAGGTAAATTCAATTAAGAACCTCCTTGACAGGGTTTCGCGGCTGTACTAGCCGTTCTCTTTACTAGACCGTCTCAAAGCAAGACTGCGAACATAAAGAGTGAATCATTTGGATAGATATCAGCTTGATTAAATTCGTCAATTCAAAATCATGAAACAAGTTTGATTCATTAAGAATCTTACCATTGTTGCTTTCTAGTTGACACAAGCTTGATTCATAAGAATCTCGCAAGTTACCTACCGTAGCACTGTTTGATGTTGACGCTAGAAGGATTTCCATTCATCACTGTGAATATTAATAAATATCACTCTGAATGTTCTGGCAAGACCATAAAGATATTGCTTAGAAACCTGAAACGAGTTTGATTCGATAGAGAAACAAACAACTGTTGCTTTTCAGTTTTACATATGTTCAATTCATTAAGAATCTTACACATGACCTACCGCAGTGCTGTTTGATGTTAACACTAGAAGGATTTCCACTCATCATTGTGAATACTAGGAAGTATCACTCTGAGTGTTCTAGCAATATCACAAGGATATAGCGTAGGACTCTCTTGATCGTCATCCATGTGTCCTAACGAGATTTAATTGATCTCTTGGCTCTAGACTCGATTTGTGCACTTTTGGTGGACGGAGGCTGGAGCAGATTCCACCTATTCAATATCAACTAACTCGGAGTGAGAAAGTCAATAGAAGTCGTGTTGATCTCTGTGACAATAAAATAAACTTCTTTTAAGAGAAGCTTGAGTTAGCTGGGGAGGGGTTGTGCATTACATCACTGGGTCCATGATGCGTTGTCTTCATGATGTATTGACCCGGTTTCTGCCTAAGTTTTATGGAGGGCTAATTTATTTACACCCTTTATCCTTACATTTCTTTTTCATTCTTCAACCCCTTCAATGCATACCAAGACATCATTACTAGCACCTTGTTGTGATTGTTCCAGTGTTAGCTTCAGTACTTAGTCTGCATTCAGCTACTTTCACATTCTACTCCATCTTTCCTAAGGACTTCTAATAATCTATTGGATTGTCCGTGGGAAGATCCTTCCGGTTCTGTTTGGATCATAGGACTTAAACCTAACCACCCTTTTGACACCAATAACGTCGTGAATTAAATATGTTGTGGGTATTTGATCGTAACCATGAGTGCTTGAGTCTTTCGATCACATTTTAATCACATTTTCTCCCCCTATCTTTATTATATAAAATCTTTTGATATTAGAGATACCAAATTTGATTAAAATATATTTTGAAAAATGGTCTTGAAAATCTTTCGAGAGAAAAATGTGTCAAACTTAGCATGAATTTTGGAATGCTCCCCCTCAAAAATTGATCCAATGGAATTGTCATTACGAGGATATGATCCACATTAAACTTTTGAGGATAGGAGTTGTTGAACACACAATTTTGAAAGATTTTGAATATCATTGAGAAATTCTTGAAAAAATTGTGTTCAACGCTTTTTGAAAAATCAATTCTTTTTAGCGAAAAGGTTTTTCTAAAGCATAAACTTGAGTTCATAGACTTTGAATGTCTTGACGAATCCACTCAAGTGTAAGAAGATTTAACTTCTTTTGCTAAGGGTAAGGGCACGAAAGCGTACACTCCCCCGTGAATTTAGATCCGCGTTGCAATCTGAAAGTGATTACAAGCCATAGTGTTGAGCTCAAAACGTTGAATGTTGAACTTAATTGTGAAACCCCTGAGACACTTGTTTCTCAGATATCAGCTTCTTCAGCAACCAAACTCTGAGTGTGTTTTTTGTTGAACGGTATTAAAAGATTGGACCTTTGGGTGCCCGTTGAGCCTTTACTTGCGTACCTGCACTTGCATCAGTAGTTTTTATGCTTGCATATTGGTTAGTGATATCTTTGTGAGAACCATGTGGGGATTCACAGTGAACAGTTGTCGTGCTAGAGGGAAATATTATTCCAGTAGGAACCCATTTAAGACCAGTTGCTTTGAAGATTCTACCTGTTGGTATCCACTTAAGATAAGGTCTAGGAAGCCTAGTTTTCTCATGCACAACGGAAGACTTAATTGGAGAAAATCTATTTCCTATAGGGTTCTGTCTTTGAGATGCTCTAGCTTTTTGGTTCACCTTGTTCAGGACTTTTGTGATGCAATCATCATGAATGGTATTAAACACGCATTTGTTACATTTTGTGCAAACAAAGTGCTTAGCATCTGAGAAGGATCTAGTGTTCCTAGGATAGGCTTATTTGGGCACATCATAGAAGGGTCTAGAATTCCTAGATGTGTGATTAGCACTACTAGGTTTCGGTTGGGTCCTATATCTTGCTTGTATCTTTATCTTAGCATCCTCTAGATAGCTTTTATGACCCGTGTCATTTGAACTACTCCGAGGCATATTCTTGGAGCTATTTCTAGAGTTGCTTGAGGCATTCATGTGATTGGGTTTTGCATAAGCAAAATTTGTTAAGGGGGATCTATATAGTGGAGTGACTGTTTTTGGCACTCCTACGCACGTCAACTTGGGATGCAAACCTCGAGTTCGATGTTTTAGGTCGGTCAGATTTAAACGCATTCAGTTGTCTAGCAACTGAGCGGTTTCTGAATGGTTGAGTAGGAGGTTTCCCCAAGATTGACTGATTTGCTAACTTAGTATCCACACTATTTCCTTTTACCTTCCTTAATTCATTTTGCACCGCTGTTAATGCAAAAACCTTTTCTTGAATCTGAGCTTTCAATTGCTCATTTTGTAGAAGTAATTGAGCGACACGTTGTTCTAACTTAATGTTCATATTATCAAATATGTCGTTATCAGCATTCGCGTCATTACTATCTACAGTGTCGATAGGTTGCACAGATATTTCACTTAATGAAGCAGACGGAGGAATTGGATTTTGAGAAGCCTACTTTGATTCTAACAAATTTATTTGTTTCACAAAATGTTCTTTTTCCGCATTAGAATCTTGAATTCTTACGATCCAGTTTTTGTTCAAGAACAACGTTTGCTTTTTCAAGTTTTTCAAAATAAGCTTCAAATTTGTCATTTTTCTTCGAAAACTCGAGTTTGGCGTCCTCAAAATCTTTTGTCTTTTGAGCTAACATAGTTTCAAGCTCATGAATCTTAGAATCAATATATTGATGATCATCATACACAGCATTTAATTGTACCTCAGCCAATGGCTCCTCATCATATATGGGTCTGATATCTGCATTATCGGTTGCTTGATCATTCCCTGAGTTGTTGCTGGTATGCTGCTTTTCTGATTATATCCCGCTGCTTTCTGTGCCAATCGAACAAGCATCCAATGTTTGACCATCCTCGACATTGCTCTCGTTCTGCTGCATTAATCTGTTATTCACCCTTCTTTCAACTTTTAGTTTATGACGTGTTCTTTCAGCAATGGACTTCCTTATAGCACTCATGTGTTGAAGAAATGTCTCCTTGAATTCTTGAACTTCTAACCGAGTATATTCAAAGAAGTATTTGTTGATGAATTCTCGATCATAGTGTACAAAGACTTGTGTATCAAAGAATTGCTGAAACTGATTCTCGAGAACCAAAGCGGCATCTATGGATTCAACCTCTTGAAATTCATCGTTGGCAAGTTGTTGTTCAAGGTGATCTACATTGAGTAGCATTGTGTTTGTGAATGTTTCAACATCTTGACCAGTGAGTGACATGAATACCCGTTTGAATCCAAGTTCGACGCGAGTGCCTTGTAATTCGTCATTTGAAATACCTTGAAGGTGTGACTGGAGTGATCTAAAGTGTGTCATGCATCGTTCTTTTGCAACCGACATCTTGGATTTGAGTGCATGCACATCTTGTGTTACCGAATCCATAATGAGTGTTTCAGGAGATGAAGTGAATTCGGATCTTAAGTAGACATGGTGTGATTGAGTTGTGGTTAAAATTCCGAAAATTCCGATTTTGTTTCTCAGTCCGACAATAAATTTCACAGTCCGATAAGACTGTAAACCAAAAATTTGAATTATCAAAATTTGAAATCGAGGTCTAAATATCCAAAAACTAATTGGGATAAATTTTGAAAATTGAAAATTTTAACGGAAAATAAAACCTAAAAAACTGAAATTTGGCCTAAAAATTTGAATTTTGGTCCGAAAATTTGAATTTTTGGTCGAAAATTTTTTCGCATCACCAAAATTTGAAATCGAAGCTTAAATGACCAAAAAATGGTCTAGGAAAAAATAAATTTTACTACGGTTTTCCCGCCAAAAAACTCTTTTTTTTTCTTTTTTTTCAAGTCGGAATGTTTTACCTGTACCTAAGTCGGAATCCATGAGATACTCACCTAGTTCGGAATATGTATTCAACACCTAATTTGGAATATGTGATGACAGACCTAGTTCGGAATATGTGATCACTGACCTAGTTCGGAATATGTGATCACTGACCTAGTTCGGAATATGTGATCACTGACCTAGTTCGAAATATGTGATCACTGACCTAGTTCGGAATCTGTGAATATCAGACCTAATTCGGAATCTTTGAAATTATGATCTAATTCGAAAATGGTTAAATTCTGATCTAATTCGGAAACAGTGAAATTCTGATCTAATTCAGAATGATGGAATTCTGAGCTAGTTCGGAATGATGGAATTCTGATCTAATTCGGAATGATGAAGTTCTAAACTAATTCAGAATCGATGAAGCACTGACCTAATTCAGAATCCACAGATGGTACTAACTCGAACTACTCGCTTCTCACCTAGTTCGGAATCGAGTTCTCACGTAGTTCGGAAAACGAGTTCTCACGTAGTTCGGAAAACGTGATCACAGACCTAGTTCTGAATACCCTTTATCACCTAATTCGGAATATTTCAAAACCCTTGTTTCCAGAGTTATAAAACTTCAAATTCTTAATAGTGTAACCAAAAAGTCCAAATGACGAATTTTTACCCAAAAAATCAAGCCAAAACTTCCAATAATTTCGTGGAAATCACCAAAATGAGGAACACAAATTCCTACCACAACTTTGTAGGCAATTTGTATGAAGATTTTGAGCTCAAAAACACAAAAAAAAATTTATACGAGATGATTTTAAGATGAAAATCACACGAAATCAAAAATGATAACCACAAACTAAACACGAATCTACCCCATGGCGATATGATACCAATTGTTGTCCCTAATAATATGATGATAGATTAAAGAAATGAGATGGAAAAGATATGAATTTTAGAGAGTGAAAGTAGTGAGAGAAAGTAGAGAGAAGTGTGTGAAACTTTTGGAAGATTAGATTAAGAAATAATGACAATCAACACCCTTCCTAACATGCTAGGAAGGGTATTTATAGCCTAGCCTACATGTGGCTTAATAGGCTATATGTTTGATTGGGTCGGGCTTGAACTAATAGCTTAGTACCTTGAAAGAGGCCTTTTAAGCTAGCCATCAAGCCCGTAATGTCACGACTATTTTAACTAACTATTACAACGTTCTAATAAATGTTACAATATAAACCTATGACCATACATTCTTGTTTGACTCAATATTTTGAGGCTAACAGAATAATTTTCAACAACAATACTTTTCCCCATGGGGAATGTATCCTTCATTCATGCATCCAAATCAAATGCAAGGGATGTTTGGAACAAACAATTTTGGACCCATGAGATATTGGGGACCAAATGTTTGATCTTGTGTGTTGTTACCTAGATATGCTTGGGAATCGATCTAGAGCTCGACGAGTGGATTAAGGATAGTGGTTGTTCTAAACACATGACGAGTAATCGAAGTTTGTTCTCACACTACAAAGCATATGATGGAGGTAACGTTACATTCGCTAGTAATAGACGTGGTAATATCATTGACAAAGGTACGGTCTCTCTTAACTCTATGACGTAGAGCATGTAGATAACTTAGGTTTTAACCTTCTAAGTGTAGGTCAAATTTGTGATAATAAGTGTAAGGTCATCTTTTCGAAATATGACAGTGAAATCGTAAAAGAAGGAAAAGTCATTGGAAAAGGTGTTAGAAAGCATGGGCTTTATGTCATGAAGGTTAATAGGAAGTCAAAGGGAAACTTATGTCTAGCGACTTTAGATGATAGTTCTACTCTTTGCCATAGGATATTAGGTCACGCTAATATGCGTTTAATTCAATCTTTAGTCTCTAAGGAGTTGGTAAGGCATCTCCCCAAGATGAAGTTTGATAGTCACTTTTGTGATGCTTGCAAAATTGGAAAGCATTTTCACTCAAGTCACAAAGCCAAGAATTTGGTTTTGACCTCTCGGTGTTTAGAGCTCCTATATATGGATCTCTTTGGACCTTCCGCCATACGGAGTTATGGAGGTAACCTTTATACCCTAATTATAGTTGACGACTACTCTAGATTCACTTGGACTAGATTTTTGGCGTCTAAGAATGAAGCTTTCGATCACTTCGAAACCTTTAGTCGAAGAATTTAAAATCAACTAGGATGTTCATTTGTCTCTATAAGGACGGATCATGGTAGGGAATTTGATAATGAAGTGCAATTTGATGCCTTTTGTGAAGCTCATGGTATTACCCATAACTTCTCGGCTCCTCGTACTCCACAATCAAATGGGGTAGTTGAAAGGAAGAATAGGACCATCCAAGAGATGAATAGGACGATGTTAAATGAGCAATCTTTGCCTAAAAAATTTTGGTGCAATGCCGTGGACACATCGACTTACATTCTCAACCGAATTCTTATTCGACCTTTTCTAAAATTGACCCCCTATGAGATTCTTAAAGGTAAGAAGCCCTCATTGGAATACTTTAGGGTGTTTGGAAGCAAGTGCTTCATTCTCAACACCAAATATTACCTTACTAAGTTTGACCCAAAGTCTTACAAAGGTATCTTTTTAGGTTATTCTCAAACTAGTAAAGCCTACATAGTCCTCAATAGAACCTCGGGTGTAATTGAAGAATCACTTAACGTGACATTTGATGAAACCCCACCTTGATCTAAGACACCAACTTTGGTAGATGATGACTTAGATGAAATAGACATAGTTAATGCCAAAGATGTTAGAAACATAGGAGTTGAAGACCTTAGTGTTGAAAAAGGAGTAAACATTAAGGAGTCTAAGGATCATGCTCTTGATAACGTCATAGGCAAATTAAATCAAAGGACCCTAAGATCTCAAGTCCAAAATCAAAGTAACTTCTTTTGTTTCGTCTCCTTGATTGAACCAAAGAATGTTAAAGAAGCTTTGATGGGTGAGAGTTGGGTCATCGCTATGCAAGAAGAATTGAATCAATTCATTGCTAATGATGTTTGGGAACTTGTTCCTCCGCCTAGAATTTCGACCATCATAGGAACCAAATGGGTATATAGGAATAAGTTAGATGAGAATGGTGTTGTGTCTCGTAACAAGACTAGAGTTGTAGCTCAAGGCCATAATCAACAAGAAGGTATTGATTATGACGATACATACGCACCCGTAGCTAGATTAGAATCCATTAGAATCCTCTTAGCTTACGCTTGTGCTTTAGAATTTATGCTTCAAAAAATGGATGTAAAGAGTGCATTTCCTAACGGTTTGATCAATGAGGAGGTATATGTGGCTCAACCTCCCGGCTTCATTGATTTTGAGAAACCGGATCATGTTTACAAGCTTAAGAAAGCTCTTTATGGTCTCAAACAAGCACCCAAAGCTTAGTATGATAGACTTAAAGCGTTTCTTGTAAAACATGAGTATACCATGGGTATGGTAGACAATACACTCTTTACAAAGAAGAAAGGCTCTCACCTCATTATCGTACAAATATATGTTGATGACATTATATTTGGTTCAACTTGTCAATCATTGTGTGATGACTTTGCCAAAATCATGCATGACGAGTTTGAAATGAGTATGATGGGAGAACTTAACTTCTTTTTAGGACTCCAAATTAAACAAATGGACGATGGTATTTTCTTTAATCAATCCAAGTATGTTAAAGAAATGCTAAAGAAATTTGGATTAGAAGACACTAGACCTATGAAGACCCCTATGGCCTCGGATACTAAACTCACCGTAGATGATAATTGTGATTCAGTAGACAACACCAAGTATAGAGGTATGATTGGTATTTTGTTGTACCTAGCGGCAAGTCGACCGGATATCATGTTTATTGTTTGCCTTTGTGCTCGCTTCCAAGAGGCTCACAAAACCTCTCACCTTGAAGCGGTTAAGCGTATCTTCCGATACATTAAGGCACTATACATTTAAGATTAGGGTATCCTAAAGGGACCGGCGTAGAAACCATTGTCTACGCGGACTCGGATCATGCGAGAGACTATGTGGACCGGAAAAGCACTAGTGGAGTTTGTACCTTAATGGGTTTATGTTTAACTTCTTGGTTCTCCAAGAAACAAACCGCTCTTGCTATATCCACCACGGAAGCCAAGTATGTGAGTGCCGGTAAAGCTTGTCAACAAGCTCTATGGATGAAGCAGGCGCTTGTTGATTACGGGATTTCTCTTGATGATGTTCCCATCATGTGCGACAACAAGGGTGCAATAGACCTTAGCAAGAATCCCTTTCAACATTCGCGAACTAAGCACATAGATATCTTTACTAAGCCACTTAAGAGGGAACCTTTTAATTACTCGCATCTAGGTCTAGGCTTAATGGAACATATTTCTTAATTGTGCATTCTTATTATCTTTTATCTTTTGAATCTTTTCTTTCTTTGAGTTCTTAAGTTTAATAAACTCTTTTTGAAAATTTCTCTTCTTTTTCAAAATTCTCAAAGCTTTTCCGAAAATGGCCGAGAAATGATTTTGCATTGTTAATTCAATCTAAAAACTTTTTTCATAGCTTCTTGCTATTCATAATGAGCTTACATAATTCATATGTATGGGTCTTGTGAAAACCTTGATTTCCTCGAATCTTTTAGCTACTAGGAATAACCATTATTCATATGATTAGATAATCAAAGCGGAATAGAACAACAATCATTAAACAAGGTGTTTGGGGGCACAAGAACACATAAATTAATCAAAGGGTTGCTCATTATGTTAATAATCAACAACCACTAGACGTGTATACATTAATCCCACGTCTAGTGCAACACACGCTTTAGGTTTACATTGTGAATGAAAGTTATGAAAAACCTAATAACCCTTGGGTCCTTTTATAGTGTAAGGATTAGGGTTTTACAAGAGATAAAATCAAATAAACATGTGTATCTTCTATTTAAATAAGTAATATCGAATATTCTTAATTAATATTCTGAATATTTATCCTAAATACATATTTCCAACTACGTTTGACTTATGTTGACATCTGTCAGCGCTTCATTAACACTTGTCAACGTCTAGACACAATGTGTCAACGTTGAACAAATGCCTTCATGTTTTCTTCGTTTGGAGTTTCTGCCACATCAACTTTTTGACCCAACAATCTTCCCCTAGTTGATGTCGGCAAAACTCTATGTGTATCTCTTGTAAGTGGTACATTATCTTCAAATTCTTCCCCTTAAATGTAGCATGCATGGCTTCCCCTTTTTGTCACAGCAATAGGGAAGGAAACAAAGTATGCAACCGAAGATTCTCCAAATGTAGGCTCTGTGTAATGATCTTGAAGAAAAATAAATAAAATAATCTTGATGTAGAAGTAGAGTAACCCAATCCTATGTTTCATATCTTGTACTCTCCATGTGACGAAGTGTCATCATTATATAAAAATCCTCATCCTTTGTGAGACACTGAGTACGATAATGTAACTCCTTCAAGTGATAGAAAATATGTGCATAGAGTACCATAAGAAAAATCACATATTCCTAGATCTTGTATCACTTCATCAGTAACAATGTAAGCACAAACAAGTTATCTTAAAAGTCAGTGGCTGGGAGGTCACAACTTTAAGATATGATAAAACATAAACTCGCGAAAACCTTCTTCGACCATCAAACTTACCATAAGAATTATTCCCCTTAAGCCAACACCTCTTCATGAAGAGTCTTAATGAAACAATATCTTCATATGTAAAAGTTGTTACCGAATAACTCTTTCACAAGGCTATCCCGATTACATAATAAACATTACTCCAATAATACTTCACTTAATTGGTGCTAACTTAGAAAAATCATTGTCCCCTTTAAAAGTATCCGAGCCATTAATATCATAATGATATTCTGAATAAAAACGGAGATCCCATGTACCTTCGTGTGTAAATACCTCTTTTTGTGTGCAAAAAACTATCAATTTTCTAAACAGCAGCTATTCCTTTGTCATCCAAAATCCTTTTTTATCCAAGATATCATCACTGTGTGTTGTCCAATATCGGACAACACTTGTCAGCGTTTGAAAAACTATATCTCGGACGACACATGGGTTTTCTGTCAGCGCCTACATATAACTCTGTCAGTGCCAACTTTGTACCTGTCAGTGCCTGGCCATCAGCGTCTTATCCATGCCTTGTCAGCATCACACCAACATCTATCAGTGTCACACCAACATCTATCAGCGTCTACATAACACATGTCAGCGGCTAATCGATCTAGGGTTTTACAAACCCTAAATCATGATTTTATGTGAAAACCATAAACTACAACGAACTTCGACATCGAATATCTTCTTCATGAGAGCTCAGATCGAAGATCCCTTCGGTGAGATCCTAGACACAAGTGCCAAGAACCTACAGAGCGAATTTCACAACGATCCAACGGTTAACAAAGGAGAAATCACGTTTTTACTATTAATGTTCACAGAAAAACAGCATATGATCACTGCTGACTTCGACGCTTAATAACTTTTTCTTGGGAATAGATCTCGACAATTCCTTCGGTGGATATCTAGATATATGTGTGTAGAACACACAAAAAAATTTTTGTGGCGATTCAACAGTTTAATAAAAAGTTATGGCCTTCTGAATATTGTTGCGCACACAAAATCTCCTAGAAAAATCCTAGACGAATTTTTCTTTTCTTCTCAAAACACCAACACCTTGTTGGTCCTAAAATCACGAGCCACGAGGCTCTGATACCAACTATGGAAACCTTGATTTCCTTGAATCTTTTAGCTACTAGGAATGACCATTGTTCATATGATTAGATAATCAAAGCAGAATAGAACAACAATCATTAAACAAGGTGTTTGGGGCACAAGAACACATAAATTAATCAAAGGGTTGCTCATTATATTAACAATCAACAACCATTAGACATGTATACATTAATCCCACGTCTAGTGCAACACACGCTTTAGGTTTACATTGTGAATGAAAGATATGAAAAACCTAATAACCCTTGGTTCCTTTTATAGTGTAAGGATTAGGGTTTTACAAGAGATAAGATCAAATAAACATGTGTATCTTCTATTTAAATAACTAATACATAATATTCACAAATAATATTCTGAATATTTATCCTAAATAGATATTTCCAACAGCGTTTGACTTCTGTTGACTTCTGTCAGCGCTTCATTAACACTTGTCAACGTCTAGACACAATGTGTCGACGTTGAACAAATGCCTTCATGTTTTCTTCGTTTTGAGTTTCTGCCACATCAACTTTTCAACCCATTGTGGGCGGTTATCGCGGTTCCCCAGTGATAAGGAACCGCTGGCTGAGTTAAAGAACCGCGCACAGTACCTTATTTTTCGGGTATTCCTGAAACTCCAAATTTGTTCCAACACTTTTTGGATTCTTTGTTTCAACCCTTTGACCACTCCAAATTATCTTGGACTTTCTCTATATAACCTTAAGCATTTTGCATTCTTTCTCAAAACAAAATGTCTTATTCCCCAAATTCCATTCTCTCCAATTTCTTTCAACCCCTATTCACCCAAGAACACTCAAAATCACATCTCTTCTCCTTCTAAGAATGTTGATTGTGGAACTTCTTTTCTTCCACCGCTAGCCTTTAGTGTTCTATCTCCTTCACATGATAATGTCATGCATCATAGAACATATTGTCAATGTTGTCAATATCAACATCTTGCTATGGCTCACATCTATGAGGAGTTGAATTACATCAAGAGTTTCTTAGTTAAACCTCATCTTTTCTATAACTATGAGATATCTACCAGGCCACCACCACCTCCTTCCGCCACTACCTTGTCTTTTATCTAAGCATTGGTTGCTTATCTTCAAGACATCTAGTTCAAGCAAATCTTAGAGTTCTAGCTTAACTTTGATTAGATTTATGCTTTTTATTTTGGCTTGTGGTTGTGTCTCATACATCTTTGAATGATTTATTTCCTTGTATCTTTTATCATGTTTTCTTTTAACATGACTTATCTTAGATCTTTTGTTTCTTATTTTTTTGTGATCTTTGCTATATCTTGTTGGGTGTCTCTTCTCTTCTACTAACCCTTCTATGTAGCTTGTCACCATATATCGATTCCTTGGTGCCCCAAGCAAGGCTGAGTAAGCACCAAGGGGGGGCATTTGCGAAGTCCGGTTCTTTTCTTCTTCAAAGACTTTTGCAACCTTTTTGCTTCGACAAAGGGGGAGAAATGATAAACTCGTCTTCGAAAATCTTGTTTTATTAGATGATTGAGTTTATGGATTGTCGGAATCAAAAAGCGGGAGATTGTTAATGCAATGATGCCTAAAAACGTTACTTGCTTTTTTCGGTCTCGCTTTGTTTTGATTACGACAATATGTAAAAACAAGCATTCACGAAAACAATGAAAAACGAATTCTTGAGTTCAAGTATTGTTCATTTCAACCATTATCACTTAAGGTATGAACAAACAAGTAATTATACTAATTAAGTGATCAAGGATTTAATCTTTTCTTAAAACTCACTTTTTATTAAGTGTGACAAAGTTTTACTATTAAACTTTATTTTTAAGAAAATGTTTTATTAAATTAATTATTTGAAAATTTGAAATTTAAAAATGGTATATTCTATCTTGGTTTGGAATATCCTTTTAGGATATTTTAATCCCCAGATTCGATCCATCCCACTAAAAGACAAAAGGGAGCGGACTCTACGCTGGCGGTTCCTTAGCGCCTACGGCGGTTCCTTGTCGATAAGAAACCGCATGCTACAATAAAGAACCTCGGGCAGATATAGCCGTTGGACAATTGTCTTATAAATAGTGGACAATTCTCAGACTTTCAATCCACCTCTTTTGCACATAAACTTTCAGATTCTTACTTCTTAAATCACTCAAATCCTTGATCATTTGTTTGATTACTACTTGTTTAGAAGTGAATCTTTCTCCTCCCATCTTTTCCTCTCAAAGTTCAAAGAGAACAACACTATCATTGTTGAAGTGTTGTGTCTACCTCAAAGATCCATTGAAGATCCAAACTTATATATTCATTGTTGTGTCATTGTTGTGAAGATCCAAGTACTTGTGTCTATTTGGAAGTTGTGTATGTATTAGGTTTAATACTTAGTCCTCAAAGTATATTGGTGTAGATTGGTCCTAGCTAAGATTAGGGGTCGACTTTTAGCTTAGAGTCGGAAATTGGTTAAGCGACGTTGTGTACGGTTTCTCCACCTTAAGGAGCTTGTTGATTAGTGAACTCTCGAGTAAGGAGTACTCGAGGAGTGGAGTAGGAACGAGGAGTGAGCTTCGTTGCCGAACCACTATAAATCCTTGGTGTTTGGTTTGATCTTTCCTTCCCTTATCTCTTTACATTATTTATTCTTTATACTTGTGATTATTAGTTTAGTTGCATTCATTATTCTTTATACTTGTGATTATTAGTTAGTTACACTATACCTTGTTCATATTGTGTATAAAAAGGTTTCACATAAATACTCAAGCTTAAGTTTTTGAAAAAGGATTTTTAAAACCAAACTATAACAAGCAAATTTACGAAACTATTCAACCCCCTTCTAGTTTCTACAGATTATATTTTGCATAATCATACTTAGGAGCTCATGGTTTTAACTCATGGTTGTAAACCACTATGCTATAAATGGATCTTAAAAAAGAAGATGAAAGCTTATGGCACTATTGAAAAGTATAAAGCAAGATTGGTAATTAAAGGATTTATACAAACCAACCCGGGGGTTTCATAGATCCTGGACAAGAGAGAAAAGTGTGTAGGCTTGTTAATTCATTATATTGCTTCAAACAAGCTCCCAAATAATGGCATCAAAAGTTTGATCACGCCATATTAGAGAGTGGATTCATAATTAATGAATGCGAAAAGTGTGTTTATGTCAAAGACACAAATTATGGATATGTGATCTTGTGTCTATATGTTGATTACATGCTTATCGTTGGTAGTAGGGACAAGATGATCAAGTGTACTAAAGACAAGTTGCAATCAAAGTTGACATGAAAGATATGGGTTTGGGTGATGTGATCCTTGGAATAAAGATCATACGAACATAGGGTGGACTTGCTTTAAGTCAAACACATTACGTGGATAAAATTGTTAATACTCATAATGCGGAGGATTCCGACCTAGCTAAAACTCTAATTGACACTGGTTTTCATCTATCTAAAAATAGAGGCGTTGGTGTTGCCTAATTAGAGTATTCAATAATTATTGGCATGTTGATGTATTTTATGACATGTACCCGACTTGACTTAATATATGTTGTTAGCAGCTAAGTATGTGTAGAAACTAGAAGGGGGAGGGGGTTGAATAGTTTCTTAAATTTACCTGTTAAAAGTGGGTTTTCAAAAATCCTTTTCAAAAACTTAGGCTTGAGAAAATATGTGAAATCTTCTTATACACAATATGGACAATGGATAGTGCAACTAAGCTAATAATCACAAGTATGTGCAAGTAAAGAATAATAAATGTAAACAGATAAAGAAAAGAATGATCAAACCAAACACCAAGGTTTTATAGTGGTTCGACAACGAAGCTCACTCCTCGTCCCTACTCCACTTCTCGAGTACTCCTTACTCGGGAGTTCACTAATCAACAAACTCCTTAAGGTGGAGAAACCGTACACGACGTCGCTTAACCAATTTCCGAGTCTAAGCTAAAAGTCGAGCCATAATCTTAGCTAGAACCACTCTACACCAATATACTTAAAGGACAAAGTATTAACCTTACTACATACACAAATTCCAAATAGACACAACTATTTGGATCTTCACAACACAACTTCCAAATAACACAACTACTTAGATCTTCACAACACAACTAAAATGAATGAATAAAACTTGATCTTCAATATATCTTGAGGTAGACTCAACACTTCAAGGATGAAAGTGTTCTTCTCATTGCACTTAGAGAGGAAGAGATGGGAGGAGATAGATTCATTTCTAAACAAGTAGTAATCAACTAAATAACCAAGGATTTGAATGATTTAAGAAGTATGTTTGAATCTGGAAATTTGTGTAAAAAAGAGGTGAAGATAAAATCTAAGAATGGTCCACTATTTATAAGACAAAAGCCTAACGGCTCTTTCTGGGGGTGGTTCCTTATTGATGTCTGCGGTTCCATATCGATAAGGAACCGCATAAGAATTTAAGGAACCGTGGAGGTAGACTCCGTGCCCTTTTGTCTTTTAGTGGGATAGACACATCTGGTGAAATAGTTATCCTTAAAGGATATTCTTAAACCAAATGGAATATGTCATTTTCAAATTTTCAAATATTTAATTTAATAAAACATTTTCTTAAAATAAACTTTAATAAAAAAACTTTGTCACATTTAATAAAAGGTGAGTTTTAAGAAAACTTAAATCCTTGATCACATAGTTAGGATGGAAACTTGTTTGTTCATACCTTAAGTGATAATGGTTGAAATGAAAAAATACTTGAACTCAAGAATTCATTTTTCGTTGTTTTTGTAAGTGCTTGTTTTTATATGTTTTCGTAATCAAAACAAAGCGAAACCGAAAAATGAAAGTAACGTTTTTAGGAATCATTGCATTAACAATCTCCCCTTTTTGATTTCGACAACACATAAAATCAATCACATGAAAAACAAGATTTCGAAGATGAGTTTATTTCATTTCTCCCCCTTGTCGAATCAAAAAGGATTCAAAAATCTTTATAGAAGAAAAGAATCGGACTTTGCAAATGCTCCCCTTTGGTGCTTACTCCCACTTGCTTGAGGCACCAAGGAATCGAGTTATGGTGACAAGCTACATGGAAGGGTTAGTAGAAGAAAAGAAACACCCAACAAGATATAGCATAGGTCACATAAAAAGAAAAAAATAAGATAAGAAAAGAGAAGATAACTAAGATCCAAGATAATTCATGTTAAAAGGAAACATGAAATAAAGATACAAGAAAATAAATCATAAAAAGATGTATGAAAAAGAAAACAAGCCAAAAGAAAAGCATAAATCTAATTCTAGTTAAACTAGAATTCTAAGATTTGATTGAAATAGATATCTTGGAGATAAGAAATCCACATGCTTAAATGAAAGACAAATTAGTAGCGGAAGTAGGTGGTGATGGCTTGGCAGAAATCCCATAGTCATAGTGAAGAGGAGGTTTGACTAGGATACTCTTGATGTAATTCAATTCCTCATAGATGTAAGCCATAGCAAGATGTTGATATTGACAACAATGACAATATGTACCATGATGCATGACATTATCATGTGAGGGAGGAAGAACACAAAAGGCTAGTGGTGGAAGGGAAGAAGTTCCACAATCAATATTCTTAGAAGAAGAAGAAATATGATTTTGAGTGTTCTTGGGTGAATTTGAATTGAAATGGAGGAGAATCAAGACTTTCATTTGGTGAATAAGATATTTTGATATGAGAAAGGATTCAAAATGCTTAGGGTTATATAGAGAAAGCACAAGACACTTTTGGAATGGTCAAACGTTTGAACCAAAGATTCCAAAAAGTGTTGGAGCAAATTTGGAGTTACAGAAAACTCAAATTTTGAAGCTTATGCCCGCGGTTCCTTATCCCCACCTGCGGTTCCATATATATATATATATATGGATCCATGGGATATTTAGAGAACCGCCCATAGAAGTTTGTTTTTGATGGATGAGGAGAATTTTCCAATTCAGCAAATCTTGATTTTTTAGTCTAACTAATCATAGAGACATGCTAAAAAGAAATAATAGACATAGAAAACCCATAAGAGCTCATCAAACAAGATTTTGACCAAAATACATGGATTTAAAATAAAATAGATGGAGGTGTGTTAATATAGACTCATAGTCATGACAAAATGATCCTCCATATTTCATTATCGTTCTTGCTATATTTGAGAAAACCATACATATGAATTATGTATGCTCGTTGTCAATAGAAAGAAGCTATGAAAAACGTTTTTAGATTGAATTAACAATGCAAAAATATTTCTCGACCATTTTTGAAACAACTTTGAGACTTTTAAAAAAGAGAAGAGGATTTTTTAAAAAGAGTTTAAGAGACTCAATGACTCAAAGAATGAAAAGACTTAAAAGAGAAAAAGACTCGATTAATGAAATGCGCAATTAAGGAATATGTTCCATTAAACCTAAACCTAGACACAAGTAATAAAAAGGTTCCCTCTTAAGTGGCTTAGTAAAGATGTCGGCTAAATTTTCTACCAAGGGCACCTTCTCAATTGAAATGTTCCCCTTTTGAACATTATCCCTAAGGAAATGGTGGTGAATCTCTATGTGCTTAGTTCGCGAATGTTGCACGGGATTCTTGCTAAAGTCTATTGCACCCTTATTGTCACACATGATGGGAACATCATTAAGTGAAATACCGAAATCAACAAGAACTTGCTTCATCCATAGAGCTTGTTGACAAGATTTACCGACGCTCACATACTCGGCTTCCGTGGTGGATATAGCAAGAGCGGTTTGTTTCTTGGAGAACCAAGAAGTTAAACAACAACCCATGAAGGTACAAACTCCACTAGTGCTTTTCCGGTCCACATAGTCTCCCGCATGATCCGAGTCCGTGTATACTATGGTTTCTACTCCGGTCCCTTTAGGATACCATAATCCTAAATGTATAGTGCCTTTAATGTATCGGAAGATACGCTTAACCGCTACAAGGTGAGAGGTTTTGGGAGCCTCTTGGAAGCGAGCATAAAGGCAAACAATAAACATGATATTCGGTCGACTTGTCGTTAGGTACAACAAACTACCAATCATACCTCTATATTTGGTGTTGTCTACCGACTCGCAATCATCATCTACGGTGAGTTGAGTATCCGAGGCCATAGGGGTCTTCATTGGTCTAGAGTCCTCTAATCCAAATTTCTTTATCATTTCTTTAGCGTGCTTAGATTGATTAAAGAAAATACCATCGTCCATTTTTTAATTTGGAGTCCTAAAAAGAAGTTAAGTTCTCCCATCATGCTCATTTCAAAGTAGTCATGCATGATTTGTGCAAACTTATCACACAAACTTTGACAAGTTGAACCAAATATAATGTCATTAACATATATTTTTACGATTATGAGGTGAGACTCTTTCTTCTTTGTAAAGAGTGTATTGTCTGCCATCCTCATGGTATACTCATGTTTTACAAGAAATGATTTAAGTCTATCATACCAAGCTTTGGGTGCTTGTTTAAGACCATATAGAGCTTTCTTAAGCTTGTAAGCATGATCCGGTTTCTCAAAATCAGTGAAGCCGGGAGGTTGAGCCACATATACCTCCTCAATGATCAAACCGTTAAGAAACGCACTCTTTACATCCATTTTTTGAAGTTTAAAATCTAATCCACAAGCATAAGCTAAAAGGATCCTAATGGACTCTAACCTTGATACCAGTGCATATGTCTCATCATAATCAATCCCTTCTTGTTGATTATAGCCTTGAGCTACAAGTCTAGCTTTGTTACGAGACACAACACCATTCTCATCTAACTTATTCCTATATACCCACTTGGTTCCTATAATGGTAGTACTTCTAGGTGGAGGAACAAGTTCCCAAACATCATTAGCAATGAATTGATTCAATTCTTCTAGTATGGCGATGACCCAACTCTCATCCATTAAAGCTTCTTTAACATTCTTTAGTTCAATCATTGAGATAAAACAAAAGAAGTTACTCTGATCTTGGACTTGATATCTAAGGGTCCTTTGATTTAAGTCGACTATGAAGTTTTCAAGAGCATGATCCTTAGACTCCATAATGTTTACTCCCTTTTCAACATTAAGGTCTTCAACTCGTAATTTTCTAACCTCTTTGGCTTTAACTATGTCTATTTCATTTAAGTCATCATCTACCAAAGGTGGTGTCTTAGATGAAGGAGGGGTTTCATCAAATGTCACGTTGAGTGATTCTTCGATTACACCCGAGGTTCTATTGAGGACTATGTAGGCTTTACTAGTTTGAGAATAACCAATAAAGATACCTTCGTATGAATTTGGGTCAAACTTAGTAAGGTAATCTTTGGTGTTGAGAATGAAGCACTTTCTTTCAAACACCTAAAAGTATTCTAATGAGGGCTTGTTACCTTTAAGAATCTCATAAGGGGTCATTCCTAGAAAAGGTCGAATAAGAATTCGGTTGAAAATATAGGTCGATGTGTCCACGACATTGCTCCAAAAATTTTGAGGCAAAGATTGCTCATTTAACATTGTCTTACTCATCTCTTGGATAGTCCTATTCTTCCTTTCAACTACCCCATTTGATTGTGGAGTGCGAGGAGCCGAGAAGTCATGGGTAATACCATGAGCTTCACAAAAGGCACCAATTGCACTTCGTTATCAAATTCCCTACCATGATCCTTCCTAATAGAGACAATTGAACATCCTAATTGATTTGGATCCTTCGACTAAAGGTTTCGAAATGATCGAAAGCTTCATTCTTAGAAGCCAAAAATCTAGTCCAAGTGAATCTAGAATAGTCATCAACTATAACTAAGGTATAAAGGTTACCTCCATAACTCCGTATGGCGGAAGGTCCAAAGAGATCCATATGTAGGAGCTCTAGGTACCGAGAGGTCGATACCAAATTCTTGGCCTTGTGACTTGAGTGAACTTGATTCCCAACTTTTCAAGCATCACAAAAGTGACTATAAAACTTAATCTTGGGGAGATGTCTTGCCAACTACTAAGAGACTAAATGTTGAATGAAACGCATATTAGCGTGGCCTAATCTCCTATGCCAAGAGTAGAACTATCATCTAAAGTCGCTAGACATAAGTTGTCCTTTGACTTCCTATTGACTTTCATGACATAAAACCCATGCTTTTTAACACCTTTTCCAATGATCTTTCCATTTTTTACAATTTTACTATCATGTTCTGAAAAGATGACCTTACACTTATTGTCACAAATTCGACCTATACTTAGTAAATTAAACCCTAGGTTATCTACGTGTTCAACATTTTCGATGGTCATGGAGTCAAGAGAACCGTACCTTTGCCAATGATGTTACCACGTACCTTACTAGAGAAAGTAACGTTACCTCCATTATATGCTTTGTAAGTAGATAACATACTTTGATTACCTGTCATGTGTTTAGAACAACCACTATCCTTAATCCACTCATCGGGCTCCTAATCGATTCCAAAGCATATCTACGTAACAACACACAAGATCAAACATTTGGTCCCCAATATCTCATGGGTCCAAAGTTGTTAGTTCCAAATATCCCTTGCATTTAATTGGGATGCATGAATGGAGGACACATTCCCCACAGAGAAAAACATTGTTGACAAATGTTACTATTCATATGATTATTTTGATGTCCATTGTTTTTCATAGGAGTCTTTGATCTTGACCTAGAGTTATTGTTGTTTCTAGGTGTTGGAGTTTTACTTCTAGGTCTTGACTTAGAGTGATCATCTCTTTTAGGTGTTGGTGTTCTACTTCTAGTCCTTGAATCATTACGTACTCTTGTAGGAGTAGATGATTGTCTTGAAAAATTTCTCATTCCCATTAGAGGTTTACTTAAAGGCTTGTAGAATTTATCAAGTTCCTTTTTATCAATTATAGGTAATTCAACATTGTTAACAACAAGACGTTTTGACCCTTTACCTAAAATGGAATTTTCAGAAAGTTGAGAATTTTCAAGAATCCGATCTTCTGTCCGCAGTTCCTTATCAAACCCTGCAGTTCCATAATTGAGGAACCGCGCCATAGATTGGTGAACCGTAGACAGAGGGTCTTTTTTCTAAAAAACTAACTTGTTTTGGTTTAGTAGAAGATGCTTCATTTGTGTTAAAACCTAATCCTAGTCTTTCTTTAGTGTGAATTTTTTTATTTAACATGTCATCAAGAGCACTAGTACCTTTCATGAACTTTTCCAATTTAATGGAGGTAATCTTGAGATCTTCATTCTCTTGTCTAAGGTGGTCATAATTTAAACAACATAAATCAACTTCCTTATTTTTCTCAAGCTTAACTAATTTATCTCATAGCTCACTAATCTCATTTTCAAGCGTGGTCCTAGTTGATTTTAGCACTTTGTTCTTTTCAATGAATATTAAACTTATTTTGCATAGGTTGTTATATTGACCTTCTAATTCAAAATTATCTAGTGAAGAACTATCACTGCTATAATATTCGGTTTCGGAATGTACCTCTTTGGAAGAATGGGCCATGAGACACTTCTCGTCTTTAGTATTATCGCCACATTCTTCACCGCTATCGCTCCACGAACTACTAACAAAGGCCATGTGATTCTTGTCGCGAGATGGCTTGGGATAATCACCGATGAAGTGGTTTGGGTCACCACATATAAAGCATTTCCTATCACCATTGTCATTCTTGACAAATTGGTTTTTGGAGAATGCCTTCTTGTCGTTGCTTGGTTGTCTAATATGTTGACCTCGCCTTATGAAGAACTTCTTGAAATCTCTAACCGCCATAGCATATTCCTCATCGTCACTTTCTGAGGAAGAGCTATCATGGTCACTTTGTACCTTCTTGGCTTTTAGTGCTAGAGACTTTCTTTCACTCTTGGTTTTCACCATTTCCATGTCCTTCAAAATTATCATTTCATGAACTTTTAAGTTGCCAATAAGTTCATCAAGTGATAATGTAGTGAGATCCTTTGATTCTTTAATTGTCGTAACTTTAGCTCTCCACTTTGGATGCAACACCCTAAGAAACTTCCTAACATTGGTCTTTCTAGAATAACCTTCATCAAGAAATCTTAGACTAGTAATAATAGTATTAAACCTAGCAAATGCACTATCAATAGTTTCATCTTCAAAGATGGCAAATTTTTCATATTGTTGGTATAACACCCCATTTTGATAAATAGAATATCACAAGATAACTATGTCATATCATCAAAGCATACAAGGTAAATGTCTAAAACATTAATGACCATACAAGAATCCAGAAACAAACATCAGATCCACATAAGCTCCACACACGAAATGCATAAGTATATAATGTAATGAAAGGACTAAACAATGTCCAGCAAAGCAAAAGTATGTAAATGCATTAAAGAATGAAAGAAAGTCGGCGCCTCATTCCATGCACGTACTCTTGGATTCCTAGCTTTGCCCTTTAGTACCTGTCGTATTGGGACATGGAAAGATAAATACGGTTGAGCAATATGCTCAGTGTGCGGATATATAACATAGAATGTAAAGAATAAACATAAGCAAGTAATGAATGAAATGAATAGCAGAGGAATAAATGTATGTCCTTAAAAACTTGGTTTAAGTTCAAAAGACTGGTTTATATTTCTTAAAACACTTATGTTTAGTTTATCTTGAAAATCTGTATTTTAAATATGCCGAGAGCCCATATAGGTCATGTTATATCCACGTGCATGAATACTTGGAGGGGTGACCTCGTCATGCAATTAGAGGGGTTGCCTCTAATTAATATATAAAATGAGTGGAGGGATCAACTCTTGTAACAGATGCAAGGCACACATTGCAGTTACCATGAAATCATACTAACTTGTCCTAGGATGCACCCATTTGCCCCACATGATAATAATAATACTGGCCAAAACTGTAAAGGGACGTTGCGAGCAATCACTCTCACCACAGAAGAGTCATAACACCGGTGCCTCCAGTGCTACGGTTATGGAACCCCATAACTAGGTGAAACTGGCATGCATGTATATATCTCAGGCAATCTAAAATAATCATACATATACTGATGTGTTTAAGACACTTAAACTTAGGGGTGCAAACGAGCCGAGTAAGCCCGAGCTTAACAGGGCTCGGGCTCGGGCTCGAAACATAAAAGGTGGGCTCGAGCTCAGCTCTATAGCTCGTCGAGCTTTAACCGTTAAGGCTTGAGCTCGGCTCGATAAGGACTTGAGCAAAGCTCGAGCTTAGTTAGAAAAGCTCGAAATTTTATATAAAAAACAAATACATCACTAATATTAACACACTACCACAAAATCTATGTTTTTATTAAACTATGATAACGACTATTAATAAATTATTCAATATTTTATAGATTTATCCTTTATAATAAGGTTAATATTCAAATCAACGTTGATTTACTTATATAAAAATATTTTTTTATTAAGGCTCGAAAAGCTTGATAAGAGCTCGAGTCGTGCTATCAAAAGCTCGAGCTCGGCTCATTATATGTTTTGAGCCCTTTTAATGGGCTTGAGCTCGGGCTTGAGCTCAATAAAAGATCGGCTCGATCGAGTCGAGCTTGAGATCGAGCTCGAATAGCTCGATAAAAGCTCGACTCGTTTGTACCCCAACTTAAACTACTGGGGAAAGCAGATGGCTGCAAACGGGAAATCCTAATATAGGAAGAAAGATGTCCTTACTGAAGGACGGAATATCCGTACCTTATGTCCAGTAAATGAAGACGAAAACGAACGAAGACGATCACTCCGACTTCACAATAGCTACATAATGAAGGGACATGAATAAGAGTCGGTCTTACTTATACATACTTGTTATTTGGTTTACTTGACGTGTTCATACTTATTATACTTGTTCTTGTCTTGTCTTATTATTTCATATTTTAATCATGTATTTCCTATAGTTTAATGTGTTTTATATTCATGTGTTTCATGTTTTAAGTGTTGTTATACTTGTTATAACATAATGAGTAACTTTTTAAAAATAGCAAGTTTCTATATATAGTAACTTTCCAAAAATAACAGGTTTCTATATTTTGTAACTTACCAAAATAGTAAGGTTTCTTAAATAGTAAGTTTCTAAAAATATAAAATTTCCATAATTAGTTAGTTTCCAAAAATAGAAAGTTTCTATATTTAGCATGTTTCTATAAATAGCATGTTACCATATTTAGCGTATTACCATAAATAGCATGTTCTCATTATTAGTATATTTCCAGATTTATCATATTGCCATAATTAATATGATTCTATAATTAATATTATGTATAATTATATTATAAAGTTTAATAAATAATTAATACTTAGCTTATTATTAATTAATAATATCATGTCATGTTATTATAAGTTTATTATTAATTAATAATATTACATAGTTCATGTTATTAAAATTTATCATAAAAGATATTAATTAATTTAACCTAAGTTTTAATTAATTAAATCTATGTTCATGAATAATTAAATAATTAATTAATATAACCTAAGTTTATTTAAATAAATGTACATACATATTTTATCATGGTTTTTATTTAAATAAACATAGCATAAGTTTTAGTTTAACTAAACCAGAATTAATTAATACTATTAATTAATTAAAACATAACACAACTTATTTTACATGTCGGTTTAATTACGTGTTCATAAAAACATAAGTTCCGAACCAAAATCCCGACACCCGAGCACCACGACCCGAAAGCCGTGGCCCCGAGGTCGTGCCCCGTGTAACACCTATTTTTTACCTTTACGCAGCGGAACATTGAACTGGGGTATTACTTCATAGAACACAAGTCATAATGATAGAAAACAACTCAAAAGAGTGACAAAATCAACTTTATTTATAAATCATTAAAAATTCAGAGTTTTACATTATGAGGTTCCCAAAATCTAAAATAATAATTTCAATCTTGTGTCTCTTCATGCCATCCTCGTGCTACTCCATACTATCAGTCACAATTTCTTGAAATATATGCTTAAAGTCAACACAAAGGTTGAGTGAATTCATAGGTTTCAAATAATTTGAATACAAGATCCTTTTTCCTCAGCTACATTATTATTTGCTCACATAAAACAATTTATTATTATTTCACTAGCTCATGACCCCGTGACTAGACATTATCAGGAAAACCAACAAATTTTCCCAAGTATGAAGCTTGTCAGACTATCCTAAAAAACAAAATAAAGCATATATGTTTAGCCTAGGTAGGAACCATCAGCTGCTAGCAAGCGTGACTTGCCCAGATAGGAGATGTCAGTCTCCAATAGTAATATTCACAATATTAGCGCTCATTAAGTGATTAGCGGTCCACAATTAAAAAGGTACTTAACGGCAACAAGTAAATGTATTGTCAATAATATATCTGAGAAGCATACCAAAAACACTTGTATTCCATTTTTAGCATATATCCCCCTCACGGGTTTTTAAATCATTTATAAAGCATTTAAAAGTGAGGCTATGAACTCACCTTATGTCCATAGAATCCAAGCTATAACCAGATACATTTCATTCACAGATAAACAGCTTGATCATATAAACCACAACTTGGTCTCATAAATAACAGCTTGATCTCACACAAACTTGGATTAATACATTATGTATAGTATCAATTCTTTAATCTTTTGTTCAATCTTTCTAAGTATTGGTTATTTATTCTTTAGTTATTATTTGGTTGTAATTCTAGTACCATTGTTCGGGCCATCATACTCAGAAGCCATTCTATAAACGTTTGAGGAGCGAGGGCACTTTAAATCGTAAACCCAACCACTCAGTCAGAATGTAATATCGAGATGGAACATCTTGTACAAAGCTAACTACTAACATGATACTTTCATTACTTCTTTATATTAATAATTAATCTTCTTTAGTTTTAAAATTGGTAAAAATAGCCCTTATAGTTATACTTTGGTAATATTACACTTTTAACCCTTAAAGTATATAGTTTCAGTATTTGCATTTTAAACCATCAATATTTAACCTTAGGACCTCAAACTTTCCAATATTATTCTTATATATTTAAATTTCACAAAATGACACTTGTACCAAAATGTTAAATACTTTCAAAAATTACAGTTTTAGGCCCTATACTTGTAAAAATCACATAACAACCTCAAAAATGGACCAAATGATCTAGGATTTTAAAACAAAGTTTCAAAACATATTTATAATCATAATAACAATAGTTCTTCAGAATTATAGCTTTTGAAATGGGTTTTTGCTTATTATTTTATGTAAATTACAAAACTAGGGTTTTAAGACATCTTTAACTTATAACTTCCATTTAAATTGATGAAATGACTTAGTTTTTTTAGATTATATTTCTAACATATTTTTGGCATTATAAAAACTCTAGTAATTCATTATAACAAGATCAAAGCATAGCTATCATAGAAATTACCTAGGATGCTCCGAAATGGCTCCTAATGGCTTCCTATGAGCACAACTTGCTATCAAAGCTTCAAGAGCTTTAATGCCTACCTTCTAGACCTGGTTTCTGGTCTTAAGACATGTCCTAGGACATATATAGAAGTGTAAATGTAGAATGGGTAGGAGGTAAAAGAGAAACGGGGTGCAAGTTCAATACTATGTGTTTCGCCCCTATTTATAGTATTTCCAACACTTAGGCTCCAAGTTTACCTTGTAAACGTGTAACACAGCTAGCTTAGTGACTAAGGGAGTCTAGGCAAGGTCTATGCAAGTTTATAGGAGCTAGATTCCATCCAATCTATGGTTTGTGGGTAAAAATGGTTACAGCAAGAGTAGGGATAAGAATGAGGATGTGGAACACTCAAGTAGCTTACCCACCTGCTTGTAGACATCCTAAAATATCTGGGGATACTTTAAATATCATATTTTCAAACTTGTAATGGGAGGGAAAGTGTTTAAAACAAGTTTTAGAGGGAAAATCTAAAATCGGGTCCTAAATTACGGCTTGTAAATTGTAACTTTGTAATTTTGGTGATTAAGGGTTTAGGAATGTGATTAGTGATGGATTAGGTTTTAATTAGGGTATATACATTGTAATTAAGAAGTTTGGGTCTTTGGTTTGAAGTTTAATAAAGGTTTGATGTGAAAATGGGAAGAAAACTTAGGCGGGTTAGGGTTTCTAATGATTTATGGTTAAGTCTTAGTAAAACTGATTATCCTTCAATTAGCTACTGATGTAAACTCATTTTATACATCCTACATTGTCCTAAATATGGTCATGAAGTCCCTACATTGGTTTTATTAAGTTATTCTAAGTAAACATGTCTAAAGGGTGAAAATACCCATTTTGACCTAATTTACAAGCCATGCATTGAAATATTGTACCTTTTGCATTAGGGTACTTGTACATTGTCTTAACATAATCTTATAACCTTAAGTCCTATAAATATTTGTAGACTTGTCCAAAAAGACTAGGTAGTGATTCTATGTAGATTTCTTAATATAAGGGTTTTTAGGTTACTAATCCTAATAACTTTCTATCTTGGGTAATTAGTGTTTGTATCTTTATAAACACTTATTATAGGGATTATATAGTATGTTTATGTCTTCTAAGGATTCTACATTCTTAGTTTAAGGGTTTGTATAGGTTGATCATATTCTAGGGATAATTATGGGAGCTTAAGATCCTATGCTTTGATAACTTGTACCTTATGCTTTACCAACTTGTAACTTAACTTAATGTAAATGTATAATCTTAATATGATACATAGTTGAGTTTTATATAAGATTAGACTCTAATTCAATGTATAATGGATTTTATAGGCTAATCTTGGTTACTAGGTCTTAACTTGTAATTAGCTTTGGATTAGTGAATACTAGTATTTTGTGATCAATTAACTTTCCTTTATATAATAGATTATAATTAGTATATTGTTTTTGATACTTGTACATATATATTATGTAATTACATTGCTTTGAAATATTGTTTACCAAGGGTTTTTAGGTGGTGATCTAGACTATTAGGTACTTTTATTAGTAATTAGCTTTGTATAGTTTGTTCTTGCCATTCTTAGGTATTATTATGTCTTCAAGGTATAGTTAACAACTTGTTTATAATCCTTAATGATTTATTCATATGTTTCTTGAGTTTATAACTCATTTATAGAGATTCTAGGGTTTCTAAGGGAATTTAGGGCATCATGGTTACATTTGAGATGCTTTTATTAATATTGAACTTATTAGAACAATTTTATAACTTAGACTTGATATATATACATTGTATTTCAATATATAGGATATGCTCAAGTGGCAGTTCAGGTTGTGAGAAAACAATTCATCTTACCAAGTAAGGCATAAAGAGCAAAAATTTCTAGCCAAATTTTATACTCGTATAATCATAGCACATAGCATAGATGTGAAATTTATGGGTTGTCATAGTCTCTCTCCCTCAAATAAATCTCGTCCCGAGATTATAAAGGTAACATAACATATCAAGGGCAAACATAGCTCTTAGGTGCTGAAATTATTTCTTAGAATTTTATTCACATATCAAGAAAATAGCTTTACTGTTGGTATTTAGTTTCAAATCAATCTCTTTTATTTATCATTTTTATAAAAAAATGGTTATATATGAAATATCATTCATATTTTAGGGATCAAAATCATTTTATTACCGCATAAGAATTTACTTTAATACCAAATGAAATATTGAAAACATGCCAGTTGGTAAGGATTGTGATTATTACTGTGTTCTTTGGGAAACTCAAGCCAATACGTCACTTCTTAATTCAAAAATCTTGAATTGATAATCGCATTTTTCAAAAGTAATTTGGGTAATTGATAGAGAAAAGATCCTTTTCAACCAGATACTATTTAATATGGTGTAGTTTCTCATTTACAATGAGAAATTTTATCAAAATAATCTTTCAGATTATCTTAAATCACCATTTAATCCAGCAGATACTTAACATTATTCAACGTTCTAGAAGCTATATTATAATATAGTTTTTCCAATAGTGTCATGAACTCATTTGAGTTTCGTAAGTTGAAAATTTCCAACTTTAGTCCAGCAAATACGTAAATGGCACTTCTTTCGATAGAGTGCTCCAAATAGTATTGTTTTAGTTCTAGCATGAATACTATTGTTATACGGGAAAATTTTACCAATAATAAGTGTCTTTCCAAAATTCATAACACATACATGGAGTATGTAGTTTAGTTAATTGGATAGTTCTTCCATTTAACACATTAGTATACCTATTATAACTTACAAATTTTGAGTATACTTTTAGGATTAAGATGTCAAATACTCGTCACGATCTTAGATGATAGATATTGATAATCTATGTCAACATATTATTTCACATATAATCCTACAACTCTAATAAGATAATTGACAATGATCCGGATGGCATCGTGTCTAGTTGAAGTAACAAAATCCTCATTGTTCTTTTCAATTTCCATGGAGGAAATTCAGATTGAACTAGTAAGTCAGATGACTTTAATATTCTGCTTTTAAAAGCATAATATAAGGATTTTAAAGTTTCTTCGAGTTGAATGGTGTTAATGCAATGATGCCTAAAAACGTTACTTGCATTTTTTGGTCTCACTTTGTTTTGATTACGGCAATATGTAAAAACAAGCATTTACGAAAACAATGAAAAACGAATTCTTGAGTTCAAGTATTTTTCATTTCAACCATTCTCACTTAAGGTATGAACAAACAAGTAATTATCCTAATTAAGTGATCAAGGATTTAATCTTTTCTTAAAACTCACTTTTTTTTAAGTGTGACATATTTTTATTATTAAACTTTCTTTTTAAGAAAATGTTTTATTAAATTAATTATTTGAAAATTTGAAATTTGAAAATGGCATATTCTATCTTGGTTTGGAATATCATTTCAGGATATTTTAATCCCAAGATTCGAACCAATCCACTAAAGACAAAAGGGATCGGACTCTATGCCGGCGGTTCCTTAGCGCCTACGGCGGTTCCTTACCAATAAGGAGCCACGGGCTCCAATAAGGAACCGCGGGCAGATATAGCCGTTAGATGTTTTTCTTATAAATAGTGGACCATTCTCAGACTTTCAATCAACCTCTTTTGCACATACATTTCTAGATTCTTTCATACTTCTTAAATCACCAAATCCTTGATCATTTGTTTGATTACTACTTGTTTAGAAGTGAATCTTTCTCCTCTCAACTTTTCCTCTCAAAGTGCAAAGAGAAGAACACTATCATTTTTAAAGTGTTATGTCTACCTCAAAGATCCATTGAAGATCCAAACTTATTTATTCATTGTTGTGTCATTATTGTGAATATCCAAGTATTTGTGTCTATTTGGATGTTGTGTATGTATTAAGGTTAATACTTAGTGCTCAAAGTATATTGGTGTAGATTGGTCCCAACTAAGATTAGGGCTCGACTTTTAGCTTAGAGTCCGAAATTGGTTAAGCGACGTTGTGTACGGTTTCTCCATCTTAAGGAGCTTGTTGATTAGTGAACTCTCGAGTAAGGATTACTCGAGGAGCGGAGTAGGAACGAGGAGTGAGCTTCGTTGACGACCCACTATAAATCCTTGGTGTTTGGTTTGATCTTTCCTTCCCTTATCTCTTTACATTCATTATTCTTTATACTTGTAATTATTAGTTTAGTTGTACTATACATTCATTATTCTTTATACTTGTGATTATTAGTTTAGTTGCACTATACCTTGTTCATATTGTGTATAAGAAGGTTTCACATAGATACTCAAGCTTAAGTTTTTGAAAAAGAATTTTTTAAAACCAACCTTTAACAAGTAAATTTAAGAAACTATTCAAATCCCCCCCCCCTTTAGTTTCTACAATTAGTATCAGAGCGTGGTTGCTCAAGACTTTTTAAAATATATTGTGTTTTTTGAATCGATCTATAGATTCCAACAAGTATCTAGAAGGATAATCCATGCAAAGACCACCTCTTTTTGAAACCGATAGTTTTATTTATTGGAAAAATAGGTTTGAGACTTATGTGAAATCAAAAGATTTAGATCTTTGGCATGTTATTAACAATGGTGATTTTTTGCCATTTCAATATAATGAAGTTTCTAAAAGTAAGGAGATAGTCACTTTTGATAAAGCTAATGATGATACTAAAAGGAAACTTGCTAAAAATAATGAGGCTAAAATGGTGATTTATAATGCTTTACAAAAGAAAGAGTACGAAAGGATCTTTATGTGTGAAACCGCTAAAGATATTTGGAATACTCTTTTAGTAACCCACCAAGGTAATAGCCAAGTCAAAGAAAGTAAAATCGATCTTCTTGTTCAACAATATGAACAATTTGTCATCTTAGAAGATGAAACCATAGATAGTGCATTTGCTAGATTTAACACTATTATTACTAGTCTAAAAGCACTTGATGAAGGTTTTTCTAGAAAGAACAATGTTAGGAAGTTTCTTAGGGCATTGCAACCCAAATGGAGAGCTAAAGTCACGGCAATTGAAGAATCAAAGGATCTCGCCATATATCACTCGAAGAACTCATTGGTAACTTGAAGGTTCATGAGATGATAATTTTGAAGTACTAGGAAATGGTGAAAACTAAGAGTAAAAGGAAGTCTCTTGCACTCAAAGCCGGCACAAAGTGACCATGAAAGCTCCTCGGATACTGATGATGAGGAATATTCCTTGGCGGTTAGAGACTTTAAGAAGTTCTTCAAAAGACGAGGTCAGTACGTGAGGCAACCAAACAACGACAAGAAACCCTTCTCCAAAAACCGATTTGCCAAAGATGATAAAGGTGATAGGAAATGCTTTGGATGTGGTGATCCAAATCATTTCATCGGTGAGTGTCCTAAGCCTTCACGCGACAAGAACCACACGGCGTGTGTTGGAGGTTCATGGAGCGATAGCGGTGAAGATGTTGATGAGAACCCCAAAGATGAGAAGTTTCTCATGGCTCACACTTCTAAAGAGGTACTTTCCGAAACCGAGTATTATAGCAATAATAGTTCTTATCAAGATGATAGTGAATTAGAAGGTCAATACAATAACTTGCATAAGCTTAGTCAAAAATTCATTGAAAAGAACAAAGTGCTAAAATCAACTAGAACTAAGCTTGAAAACGAGATTAGTGTGTTAAAAGAGAAATTATCTAAGCTTGAGAAAAATAAACAAATTGATCTACGATGCTTAAAATGTGAAAATCTTAGACAAGAAAATGAAAACCTTAAGAGCACCTCCATTAGACTTGAAAAGTTCATGAGAGGTACTAATGCTCTTGATGATATGTTAAACAAACAAATTCACTCTAAGAAAAGACTTGGGTTAGGATATAACACTAATGACGCATCAAAACAAGTTAGCTTTTCAGAAAAACAGTCCCATGTAAGAGGTGCTCCAATATATGGGGCGGTTCCTTATCGTTACGGAACCGCCGATGGAGCTAAGGAACCGCGTCCAGAAGAATATTTTTGTGAAAATCCTGAACTTTCAGAAAAATCTATTTTAGGTGAAGGACCAAAACATATTCTTATTAACAAGGTCAAAGTACCTATAATTGAAAAGCCTACTCTAGATAAATTCTACAAGCCCTTGAGTAAACCTCTAATGGGAACTAGAAATTTATCTAGATAAACATCTACTCCTCCAAGAGTACGAAATGAATCTAAACCTCTAAGTATAACACCTACGCCAAAAAGAGATGATCAAGCTAAACCACGCCCTAGAAGTAAAACTCCAACACCTAGGAGGAATAATAATAATACTAGATCAAGATCAAAGACACCTAGGAGAAACTATGGACAACAAAATGGCCATATAAATTGGAATAATTTTCAACAACAATACTTTTCCCCATGGGGAATGTCTCCTTCATTCCTGCATCCCAACCAAATGCAAGGGATGTTTGGAACTAACAACTTTGGACCCATGAGATATTAGGGACCAAATGTTTGATCTTGTATGTTGTTACCTAGATATGCTTGGGAATCGATCTAGAGCCCGACGAGTGGATTAAGGATAGTGGTTGTTCTAAACACATGACGGGTAATCGAAGTTTTTTCTCGCACTACAAAGCATATGATGGAGGTAACATTACATTCGCAAGTAATCGACGTGGTAATATCATTGGCAAAGGTACGATCTCTTTTGACTCTATGACTATAGAAAACGTAGAGCACGTAGATAACTTCGGTTTTAACCTTCTAAGTATAGGTCAAATTCGTGACAATAAGTGTAAGGTCATCTTTTCGTAATATGATAGTGAAATCATAAAAGATGGAAAAGTCATTGGAAAAGGTGTTAGAAAGCATGGGCTTTATGTCATGAAGGTTAATAGGAAGTCAAAGGACAACTTATGTCTAGCGACTTTAGATGATAGTTCTAATATTTGGCATAAGAGATTAGTCACGCTAATATGCGTTTAATTCAATCTTTAGTCTCTAAGGAGTTGGTAAGACTTCTCCCCAAGATGAAGTTTGATAGTCACTTTTGTGATGCTTGCAAAATTGGGAAGCAAGTTCACTCAAGTCACAAAGCCAAGAATTTGGTTTCGACCTGTCGGTGCTTAGAGCTCCTACATATGGATCTCTTTGGACCTTCCGCCATACGGAGTTATGGAGGTAACCTTTATACCCTAGTTAAACTTGACGACTACTCTAGATTCACTTGGACTAGATTTTTGGCGCCTAAGAATGAAGCTTTCGATCACTTCGAAACCTTTAGTCGAGGAATTCAAAATCAACTAGGATGTTCAATTGTATCTATTAGGACAGATCATGGTGTGGAAACCTTGGTTTCCGGATCTTTTAAGCTACTAGGAATGATCATTGTTCATATGATTAACATAATCAAAGCGGAATTAGAACAACAATCATTAACAAGGTGTTTAGGCACGAAACATGAATTAAAACACAATTGGATTGCTAACTATATTAATAATTAACAATCACTATACGTGTATACATTGAATCCCACGTCTAGTCGACACACACTTTAGGTTTACATTGTGAATGAATTATATGAATAAAACCTAAGACTCTTGTTTCTTTTATAGTGGAAGAAACAGAATCTACAAGAGATAATATCAAATAAACAACTAAATATTCTATTTCTATAGATATATACTGAATATATTATTTAGAATATATCCAATATATTCTGTAAATAGAATTCTCCATCAAATCCATCAGCGTTGACTTTTGTTGACTGCGTTTGACTTTTGTTGACTTCTGTCAACGCCTACATTGCTCTTGTCAACTCTTGTATTACTCTTGTCAACGCTTGAGTAAATGTTCTTCGATTTTGAGTTTCTGCCACATCAACTTTTTGACCCAACAATCTTCCCCTAGTTGATAGTGGCAAAACTCTATGTGTATCTCTTGTAAGTTGTACATGATCTTCAGATTGCTTCCCCTCAAGTGTAGCATGTATATCTTCCCCTTTTTGTCACATCAACAAGGAAAGTAAACAATGTATGCAATCTTCGAAGATTCTCTAAAAGTAGGCTCGGTGTAATGATCTTGAAGAAAAATAAATAAAGTATTCTTGATGTAGAAGTAGAATAACCCAACCTTGTATTCCATGTCTTGTACTATCCATGTGACTAAGAACTTATAAAGGAGGATATAAGTAGACCTCGATCCCTTGTCAATATTCTCATCCGTTGTGAGACACTGAGCACGATAATGTAACTCGTTCAAGTGTTTATGACAAGTCTTCGTCACCAAACATGTAAAGCATGAACAAGTTATCTTTAAAGTCTATGACTGGAAGTGCACGACTTTAAGATATGATCGAACACAAACTCGCGAAAAGCTTCTTCAATCATCAAACTTACCATAAGAATTCTTCCCCTTAAGCTAACACCTCTTCATGACAAGTCAATATCTTCATATGTAAAAGCTGTCAACGGATAACTCTTTCACAAGGCTATCCCGATTACATAATCCAATAAAATTCTTCATGAATTGTTGCTAACTTACTTAAAAATCATTAATCCCTTTCAAAAATATCCGAGCCATAAATATCATCATGATATTCTAAATTAAAACGGAGATTCCATGTACCTTCGTGTGTAAATAACTCCTTTTTGTGTGCTTAAAACGTCACAATTTTCCAAACAACAGCAAACCTTGTGTTGTCCAATATCACCTTTTATCCAACATCTTTGGCAGTTGTATTGTCCGATATCAGACAATACCTATCAGCGTTGAAAAACCATATCTCGGACGACACTGTCAACCTGTCAGCGTTGACTTATTCCTTGTCAGCGTCAAAACTCTTCCTGTCAGCGTCTCAATTAAAAACGTCAGCGTCCAACTTACTTTCTTGTCAACGTTGAATAAGTATCAACGTTACAATAAATACTTGCTTTTTCCTTATATTGCTGGTGGGACCACAGATCCATATTGTATATCGTTTGATTTGAAAGCTCACGTGCCCCTTTCTGAAATCTATGATATCCATACATCAATTAATAAATCGCAAGAGTTTGGACAAACCTTTGACAGTGTGATCCATTAAATAAACAAACCATATATTCTCCCAGCACACGTGAACCATTATCATAGTACTAACCTTGAAACGATTTTAAACCAATCACATCCGTCAAACCGTGTGAATACACAACTTTCCACCAATAAGAATGGAGTGGCTCACGGGAATACAATGAACTAGCATGTAGAGAATTCAATTTCCACCAATCATGGGACTTAGCATCATGTGAACAAACTTTCTCCACCAATGAGAAAGCTTACTTCGTGTGAACATACAGAATCTCATAATCGTATGAATCAGTCTTCTTGTCGTTTCCTTTTTGATATTACTATCATGCGACCAGATCTAGGGTTTTACTTCAGAAAGTAAACATTGAAACCCTAGAACAAAGATTGTTTTAATTCGAAACCCTAATTAGGGTTTTAAGCATAATCAGATTTGATTTAAACACCATAATGCATTATAACAGCCTCCAACTGCAATTCTTCCTGCTTTTAAGTAGATCTAGGGTTTGAGGAGCCCTAGTTCATGATTTTATGTAAAAGCAGAAAACTAAAAATCATTCATCAGCCAACTTCGACGCTTAATAACTTTTGCCTGGGGATAAAACTCGACAATCCCTCCGGTGGATGTTTAGATCTATGTATGAAGAACACACATATAAAATTTCGTGATGATCCAATGGTTCAATCAAAAGTTATGACCTTCTGAATACTGCTGCGCACACAAAATCGCCCAGAAAAACTCTATACGAATTTTTCTTCTTCTTCACGATATACGAACACCTTGTTGGTCCTAGCATCACGAGCCACGAGGCTCTGATACCAATTGTGGAAACCTTGGTTTCCGGATCTTTTAAGCTACTAGGAATGATCATTGTTCATATGATTAACATAATCAAAGCGGAATTAGAACAACAATCATTAACAAGGTGTTTAGGCACGAAACATGAATTAAAACACAATTGGATTGCTAACTATATTAATAATTAACAATCACTAGACGTGTATACATTGAATCCCACGTCTAGTCGACACACACTTTAGGTTTACATTGTGAATGAATTATATGAATAAAACCTAAGACTCTTGTTTCTTTTATAGTGGAAGAAACAGAATCTACAAGAGATAATATCAAATAAACAACTAAATATTCTATTTCTATAGATATATACTGAATATATTATTTAGAATATATCCAATATATTCTGTAAATAGAATTCTCCATCAAATCCATCAGCGTTGACTTTTGTTGACTGCGTTTGACTTTTGTTGACTTCTGTCAACGCCTACATTGCTCTTGTCAACTCTTGTATTACTCTTGTCAACGCTTGAGTAAATGTTCTTCGATTTTGAGTTTCTGCCACATCAACTTTTTGACCCAACACATGGTAGGGAATTTGATAATGAAGTGCAATTTGGTGCCTTTTATGAAGTTCATGGTATTACCCATAACTTCTTGGCTCCCCGCACTCCACAATCAAATGGGGTAGTTGAAAGGAAGAATAGGACCATCCAAGAGATGAGTAGGACGATGCTAAAAGAGAAATCTTTGCCTCAAAAAATTTGGTGCAATGTCATGGACACATCGACTTACATTCTCAACCGAATTCTTATTCGACCTTTTCTATGAATGACCCCCTATGAGATTCTTAAAGGTAAGAAGCCCTCATTGGAATACTTTAGGGTGTTTGGAAGCAAGTGCTTCATTCTCAACACCAAAGATTACCTTACAAAGTTTGACCCAAAGTATTACGAAGGTATCTTTTTAGGTTATTCTCAAACTAGCAAAGCGTACATAGTCCTCAATAGAACCTCAGGTGTAATTGAAGAATCACTTAACGTGACATTTGATGAAACCCCACCTTCATCTAAGACACCTCCTTTGGTAGATGATGACTTAGATGAAATAGAACATAGTTAATGCCAAAGATGTTAGAAACATAGGGGTTGAAGACCTTAGTGTTAAAAAGGGAGTAAACATTAAGGAGTCTAAGGGTCATGCTCTCGATAACATCATAGGCGTATTAAATCAAAGGACCCTAAGATCTCAAGTCCAAAATCAAAGTAACTTGTTTTGTTTCGTCTCCTTGATTGAACCAAAGAATGTTAAAGAAACTTTGATGGATGAGAGTTGGGTCATCGCTATGCAAGAAGAATTGAATCAATTCATTGCTAATGACGTTTGGGACCACCTAGAAATTCGACCACCATAGGAACTAAATGGGTATATAGGAATAAATTAGATGAGAATGGTTTTGTGTCTCGTAACAAGGATAGACTTGTAGCTCAAGGCTATAATCAACAAGAAGGTATTGATTATGACGAGACATACGCACCCGTAGCTAGATTAGAATCCATTAGAATCCTCTTAGCTTACGCTTGTGCTTTAGAATTTAAGCTTCAACAAATGGATGTAAAGAGTGCATTTTTTAACGGTTTGATCATTGAGGAGGTATATATGGCTCAACCTCCCGGCTTCATTGATTTTAAGAAATCGGATCATGTTTACAAGCTTAAGAAAGCTCTTTATGGTCTCAAACAACCACCCAAAGCTTGGTATGATAGACTTAAAGCATTTCTTGTAAAACATGAGTATACCATGGGGATGGTAGACAATACACTCTTTACAAAGAATAAAGGTTCTCACCTCATTATCGTACAAATATATGTTGATGACATTATATTTGGTTCAACTTGTCAATCATTGTGTGATGACTTTGCCAAAATCATGCATGACGAGTTTGAAATGAGTATGATTGGAGAACTTAACTTCTTTTTAGGACTCCAAATTAAACAAATGGATGATGGTATTTTCTTTAATCAATCCAAGTATGTTAAAGAAATGCTAAAGAAATTTTGATTAGAAGACTCTAAACCAATGAAGACCCCTATGGCCTCGGATACTAAACTCATCGTAGATGATGATTGTGAGTCGATAGACAACACCAAATATACAGGTATGATTGTTAGTTTGTTTTACCTAATGACAAGTCGACCGGATATCATGTTTAGTGTTTGCCTTTGTGCTCACTTCCAAGAGGCTCCCAAAACGTCTCACCTTGAAGCGGTTAAGCGTATCTTCCGATACATTAAGGGAACTATACATTTAGGATTATGGTATTTGAAAGGGACCGGCGTAGAAACCATTGTCTACGCGGACTCAGATCATGCGGGAGACTATGTGGACCGGAAAAGCATTAGTAGAGTTTGTACCTTCATGGGTTGTTGTTTAACTTTTTGGTTCTCCAAGAAACAAACCGCTCTTTCTATATCCACCACGGAAGCCAAGTATGTGAGTGCCGGTAAAGCTTTTCAACGAGCTCTATGGATGAAGCAAGCGCTTGACGATTACGATATATCTCTTGATGATGTTCCCATCATGTGCGACAACAAGGGTGCAATAGACCTTAGCAAGAATCCCCGACAACATTCGCGAACTAAGCACATATAGATTCGCCACCATTTCCTAAGGGATAATGTTTAAATAGGGAACATTTCGACAGAGAAGGTACCTCGGTAGAAAACTTAGCTGATATCTTCACTAAGCCCCACTTAAGAGGGAACCTTTTAATTACTTTCGTCTAGGTCTAGGTTTAATGTAACATATTCCTTAATTATGCATTTTATTTTATCAATTATCTTTTATCTTTTGAGTCTTTTCTTTCTTTGAGATTTTGAGTATAATAAACTCTTTTTGGAAAACTCTTCCCTTTTTCAATCTCAAAGTTCTTTCGAAAATGGTCGAGGAATATTTTTGCATTGTTAATTCAATCTAAAAACGTTTTTCATAGCTTCTTGCTATTCATAAAGAGCTTACATAATTCATATGTATGGGTCTCTCAAATATAGAAAGAACAAAAGAGAACTATGGAGGATCATTGTGTCATGACCTTGTGTCTAGTTCTACACACCTCCTACATTGATTTTATTAAAAATCTATGTATTTTGGTCTAAACCTTGTTTGGTGAGCTCTTGTGTGTTTTCTTTGTCTATCTTTGCTTCTCAGCATATCCCCATGATTAGTTAGACTAGAAAAATAGGATTTGCTGAATTGGAAAATCCTCCCTCATCACCAAACTCAACCCACTGTGGGTGGTTCTTTATTGATACCGCGGTTCCCCAGTGATAAGGAACCGCCGACTGAGGTAAGGAACCGCGCCCAGTACTCCACTTTTTGGGTATTCCTGAAACTCCAAATTTGTTCCAACACTTTTTGGAATCTTTGTTTCAACCCTTTGACCACCCCCAAATTATCTTGGGCTTTCTTTATTTAACCTTAAGCATTTTGCATTCTTTCTCAAATCAAAATTCAAAATGTCTTATTCCCCAAATGAAAGCTTTGATTCTCCTCCATTCTCTCCAATTGCTTTCAACCCCAATTCACCCAAGAACACTCAAAATCACATCTTCTCCTTCTAAGAATGTTGATTGTAGAACTTCTTACCTTCCACCACTAGCCTTTAGTGTTCTACCTCCATCACATGATAATGTCATGCATCATGGAACATATTGTCAATGTTGTCAATATCAACATCTTGCTATGGCTCACATCTATGAAG
Organism: Glebionis coronaria; assembly: GCA_025667525.1. Taxonomy (NCBI): domain Eukaryota; kingdom Viridiplantae; phylum Streptophyta; class Magnoliopsida; order Asterales; family Asteraceae; genus Glebionis; species Glebionis coronaria. Next base: position 173,120,111 of record CM046881.1, on the reverse strand, counting down.
AGTTGAATTACATCAAGAGTCTCTTAGTCAAACCTCCACTTTACTATAACTATGAGATCTATACCAAGCCACCACCACCTCCTTCCGCCACTACCTTGTATTTTATCTAAGCATTGGTTGCTTATCTTCAAGACATCTAGTTCAAGCAAATCTTAGGGTTCTAGCTTAACTATGATTAGATTTATGCTTTTTATTTTGGCTTGTGTTTGTGTCTCATACATCTTTGTATGATTTATTTCCTTGTATCTTTTATCATCTTTTCTTTTAACATGACTTATCTTGGATCTTATGTTTCATTTTTTTTGTGTGATCTTTGCTATATCTTGTTGGGTGTCTCTTCTCTACTACTAACCCTTCTATGTAGCTTGTCACCATATATCAATTCCTTGGTGCCCCAAGCAAGGGGGAGCAAGCACAAAGGGGGAGCATTTTCAAAGTCCGGTTCTTTTCTTCTTCAAAGACTTTTGCAACCTTTTTGCTTCGACAAAGGGGAAGAAATGATAAACTCATCTTCGAAAATCTTGTTTAATTAGATGGTTGAGTTTATGGATTGTCGGAATCAAAAAGGGGGAGATTGTTAATGCAATGATGCCTAAAAATGTTACTTGCATTTTTCGGTCTCACTTTGTTTTGATTACGACAATATGTAAAAACAAGCATTTACGAAAACAATGAAAAACGAATTATTGAGTTCAAGTATTTTCATTTCAACCATTATCACTTAAGGTATGAACAAATAAGTAATTATCCTAATTAAGTGATCAAGGATTTAATCTTTTCTTAAAACTCACTTTTTATTAAGTGTGACAAAGTTTTATTATTAAACTTTCTTTTTAAGAAAATGTTTTATTAAATTAATTATTTGAAAATCTGAAATTTGAAAATGGCATATTCTATCTTGGTTTGGAATATCCTTTAAGGATATTTTAATCCCAGATTCGAACCAATCCACTAAAAGACAAAAGGGTGCGAACTCTACGCTGGTGGTTCCTTAGAGCCTACGACGGTTCCTTATCGATATGGAACCGCGGGCTCCAATAAGGAACCGCGGGCAGATATAGACGTTGGATGTTTGTCTTATAAATAGTAGACCATTCTCAGACTTTCAATCCACCTCTTTTGCACATACATTTCCAAATTCTTTCATACTTCTTAAATCACTCAAATCCTTGATCATTTGTTTGATTACTATTTGTTTAGAAGTGAATCTTTCTCCTCTCATCTTTTCCTCTCAAAGTGCAAAGAGAAGAATACTATCATTCTTGAAGTGTTGTGTCTACCTCAAAGATCCATTGAAGATCCAAACTTATTTATTCATTGTTGTGTCATTATTGTGAAGATCCAAGTAATTGTGTCTATTTGAAAGTTGTGTATGTATTAAGGTTAATACTTAGTCCTCAAAGTATATTGGTGTAGATTGGTCCTAGCTAAGATTAGGGCTCGAGTTTTAGCTTAGAGTCGGAAATTGGTTAAGCGACGTTGTGTACGGTTTCTCCACCTTAATGAGCTTGTTTTTTAGTGAACTCTCGAGTAAGGAGTACTCGAGGAGTGGAGTAGGAACGAGGAGTGAGCTTCGTTGCCGAACCACTATAAATCCTTGGTGTTTGGTTTGATATTTCCTTCCCTTATCTCTTTACATTGATTATTCTTTATACTTGTAATTATTAGTTTAGTTGTACTATAAATTCATTATTCTTTATACTTGTGATTATTAGTTTAGTTGTACTATACCTTGTTCATATTGTGTATAAGAAGGTTTCACATAAATACTCAAGCTTAAGTATTTGAAAAAGGATTTTTTTAAAACCAACCTTTAACAAGTAAATTAAAGAAACTATTCAACCCCCCCCCCCCTTCTAGTTTCTACAAATGGAATACTTCAACTTTTAAGTATTACAAATTCCAAATCTAAGACGAATATTGACGTATCTTCCAATATACTATATAGTAATATACGTATTATCTTACTTAGTTTTATTTGGTCTATGCTTGTCTTATATCGAATATTCTTAAGTCCATTTATAAATTCTTACTAACATAAAGATGCATCCAACTTTATGTAAGGAAGAAATCATAAATTTGGTGATTTAGATTTATTCATTTGACTAAAGAAGCGTCCTAATTCAATCAAATAAACAGAATGTAAATCATTGACTTAGAAATTCTCGTCATAACACGAATATAGACAAATGTTCTAGTATTTAATATATTTATTATATCCTTATATTTCCTTCTTATGTTAGCGTATGTAAGACGTTTTGTATATATATCTAAGAATACGATTTTCTAGAGACGAATGACGTTAAAACCAAAGACGATATTTTATTCCTTTCAACATGTATATAAGATACATGATAATTCTATCGAACATATAATTTTCAAGGCCACTTGCCTTTAGAATTCCCAATCTAATGACCTACTATGTTGAAAATCTGACACCGGATGGTGCAAAGTTATGTGTGATGAGGAGTGCATTTCTTATATAGAAGAAGATTTCCATCATATTCAATGTAGGTTGATTTCTAGTCTACTTGAATTTTATAGACGTTATTTTATTGCTGAACTTACGCTTGAGATTTTTCTAATTTTTGCACAGAATTGTGCCTGATTACCTTGTTCATTAACTCATTGGGTAGAGGTTAATGACTTTTTCCAATATATTGGGATTTTAGAAATGGTAATATTTCTTCAAAATCTTCGTTATTATCTACAAAACCTTCTAATAGAGTCTCCTTAATAGTATTTCAAATGAAATTTCATAACATAATTCCATGATAAAATTTTCTGGTGAAAGCTTTTATCATTCTATGGAATAGGATCTAACTCTACTAACTCTTGAAATTTCCTCGTGTATGTCTCAAGGTTATTTCCTTTTACTATATAGCAGAGTTCTTCTTTCATCTTTTCGATAAGAAATATTTGAAATTTAATCAAGCAATCTTATGTACTCCTTTTATCTCAATGGGTTGAGCATAAAGAAATTACCAAGATAACTGATGAAGTGCTATCTCCTTATAGCAAGCTTCACTTTATAATTTCAAATATGATAGGAAACTAAATTGGCTCTTTTAATCCAACGGGTGATACTAATAACATCTTTTCTTCCTTGGATATCAAAAACTAACTAGTCATCGAGTCTTTTTTCGGATAATACTTCTTATTGACAATTTGTAATTACAGGATTGCAGCCACGTTATCATCAATTTTTCATCAAATACTTTTTAAGGTTTAGAATGAGGGGAAAGAATAGAAATAATTCAGAATCCAAGGTATACTCATATCAGAAAACATCTGCCACATATGTACATGGATACATATAAATGCTTAGTGACCAAAATGTATATCTTTTGGGTTTGATAGGAAACTTACTATGTTGATTATCATTCATATCCGAGGATAATAAATCCAACTATGAAATAAAATTTCAAAGTTTACAATGGATTTATAAAGATATGACTCATACATAATCGTAACATAATTTTTCCATGATATGGAATGGAGAACTATAACGGAAAATGTAAAAACTCGTCTTATAGAACAAGCTTCTCTTTTACATATCATATATTTTACAAAATGAAACTTTTGATAGACAAAATATGAGAATAGAATATTTCTAGAAAACTTGGGAAGTTTCCTTTCTTCAAACCTGCGGGTTATATTCAACTTGATAATTATCATTATCGTTGAAGATAACAGAAATTCCAAAAATATAAACTTTATCAAGTATATTCTTCTTAGAATTAACGCACTTCATTCATAATCATTTGTGAGAAAAACAAGAAATAGGGATATCTTACTTCTCACAAATAAGTATGAAACGACAATATTTGATGAAAAACACAACTTTTACTTATTAACAACTTGTTTGTTTAAACTTACAAGACAAGCTTCACTGTTAACATAAAAGTAAAGACATAAAGTTGAAAGTATTTACATATTAATAGTCTAATGTCTTCATCTCTCCTTCTTAAGTTCTTTGATGGCATAAAAAAGACTTCGTATATCAGCTCGATGTCTAATTTAAATGTCCTCAATGACTAACTCTAGAGTATAAATCTTTAGTCGAGCTTGAACAATTTCTTCATCGTATATCATTTGTCTTCTTTGCAACTTAGTTTTAGCTTCTTCTAAATCTCCTTCTAACTTCTCAAAATCTCGTTGTATAATTCTTCGGCCTTTCCTAAGCCCTTCAACTTTATCTTCAAGATCTTAGTACGCTCGGGAGGAAGTTCTTTTATATAGGGTAGGATATCTTTAATTTGTTGTTCGTAGGTATTTTTGGGTAAATTTTCAAATATAGGTGATGGTACATTAATAGGGTAAGGTGATGAAAAATTTTGGTGTTGAGGTGAAAAATCTATTTCTTCATTATATGCTCATATAACTTGCATATAGGGGTCGTCGTCAAAGGGTAAACCGGCTTTTGGGATTTTTTTTTATCCTTGGGTGAATTTTTTGAAGTATCATAAGGATTATTCATCGGGAGATTAGAAATATACTTTGGGAACTTATTAGGAACACTTGCAGAATATTCATCTTGAGAATCTGATAAGATGATAATAGGAGGAAGATAGGAATACATATTTCTAGAGACGTCGATAAGTTTTATTTTATTATATCTTTATATTAGATATACTTAAACATATGTACTTATAAGTATAATATTTATACTTACACTTAATCATGGTATTACACATTGCTCTAGAGGGTAGCAGTACTTGTATTGGTATAATATTATCTTATTCTTGTATGAGCACTAACATGGGCACATAGGACTTTCTTGAAATTATTTTAAAAGTAATTATAGTCAAGATTTTAATTCTTGTTCTCTATAACCATGGCTCTGAGTACCAATCTGTAACACCCCCATGTTACCTTTACGCAGCGGAACATTAAACTGGAGTATTACTTCATAGAACACAAGTTATAATGATAGAAAACAACTCAAACGAGTGACAAAATCAACTTTCTTTATATATCATTAAAAATTCAGAGTTCTACATTATGGGTATACCAAAATCTAAAATAATAATTTCAATCTTGTGCCTCTTCATGCCATCCTCGTGCTGCTCCATTATATCAGTCACAATTTCCTGAAATATACGCTTACAATCAACACAAAGGTTGAGTGAATTCATAGGTTTCAAATAATTTGAAACAAGATCCTTTTTCCCGAGCTACATTATTATTCGCTCACATGAAAAATTTTATTATTATTGCACTAGCTCATGACCCTGCGACTAGACATTATCAGGAAAACCCAACAAATTTGCCCTTCAGTAGGATGCTTGCCAGACTATCCTAAAAAGCAAAATAAAGCATATCTATTTAGCCTAGGTAGGAACCATCAGCTGCTAGCAAGCGCGACTGGCCCAGATAGGAGATGTCAGTCTCCAATAGTACTATTCACAATATTAGCGCTCATTAAATGATTAGCGGTCCACGATTAAAAAGGTACTTAACGTCAACAAGTAAACGTATTGTCAATAATATATCTGAGAAGCATACCAAAAACACTTGTATTCGATTTTTAGCATATATCCCACTCACGGGTTTTAAAATCATTTATAAAGCATTTAAAAGTGAGGCTATGAACTTACCTTATGTCCATAGAATCCGAGCTATAACCAGATACATTTCATTCACAGATAAATAGCTTGATCATACAAACCACAACTTGGTCTCATAAATAACAGTTTGATCTCACACAAACCTGGATTAATACATTGTGTATAGTATCAAGTCTTTAATCTTTTGTTCAATATTTCTAAGTATTGGTTATATATTCTTTAGTTATTATTTGGTTGTAATTCTAGTACCATTGTTCAGGCCATCATACTAGAAGCCATTCTATAAACGTTTGAGGAGCGAGGGCACTTTAAATCGTAAGCCCAACCACTCAGTCAGAACGTAATATCAAGATGGAACATCTTGTACAAAGCTCCCTACTAACATGATACTAATTACTTCCTTATATTAATAATTAATCTTCTTTAGCTTCAAAATTGGTACCAATAGCCCTTATAGTTATATTTTGGTAATATTACACTTTTAACCCTTAAAGTATATAGTTTCAGTATTTGCATTTTAAACCCTCAATATTTAACCTTAGGACCTAAAACTTTCCAAAATTTATTCTTATATATTTAAATTTCACAAAATGACACTTTTGTCCCAAAATGTTAAATACTTTTAAAAATGACAGTTTTAGTCCCTATACTTGTAAAAATCACATAACAACCTCAAAAATGGACCAAATGATCTAGGGTTTTTTTTTAAAAAGTTTCAAAACATATTTATAATCATAATAACAACATTTCTTTAGAATTATAGCTTTTGAAATAGGTTTTTGCTTATTATTTTATGTAAATTACAAAACTAGGGTTGTAAGACATCTTTAACTTATAACTTCCATTTAAATTGATGAAATGACTTAGTTTCTTTTAGATTATAATTCTAACATAATTTTGGCATTATAAAAACTCTAATAATTTATTATAACATATCAAAGCATAGCTATCATAGAAATTACACAGGATGCTCCAAAATGGCTCCTAATGGCTTCCTATGAGCACAACTTGCTATCAAAGCTTCAAGAGCTTTAATGGTTACCTTCTAGATCTGGTTTCTGGTCTTGGGACATGTCCTAGAACATATATAGAAATGGAAATGGAGAATGGGTAGGAGGTAATAGAGAAACGAGGTGCAAGTTCAATACTATGTGTTTGACCCCTATTTATAGTATTTCTAACACTTAGGCTCCAAGTTTACCTTGTAAACGTGTAACACAGCTATCTTAGTGACTAAGGGAGGCTAGGCAAGGTCTATGCAAGTTTATAGGAGCTAGATTCCATCCAATCTATGGTTTGTGGCTAAAAATGGTCACGACCAGAGTAGGGATAAGAATGAGGATGTGGAACACTCAAGTAGCTTACCCACCTGCTTTCAGACATCCTAAAATATCTAGGGATACTTGAAATATCATATTTTCAAAATTGTAATGAGAGGGAAAGTGTTTAAAACAAGTTTTGGAGGGAAAACCTAAAACCGGGTCCTAAATTAGGGCTTGTGGTGATTAAGGGTTTAGGAATGTGATTAGTGATGGATTAGGTTTTCATTAGGGTATATACATTTTAATTAATAAGTTTGGGTCTTTGGTTTGAAGTTTAATAAAGGTTTGATTTGAAAATGGGAAGAAAACTTAGGAGGGTTAGGGTTTCTAATGATTTATGGTTAAGTCTTAGTAAAAGTGATTATCCTTCAATTAGTTACTGATGTAAACTCATTTTATACATCCTACATTATCCTCAATGTGGTCATGAAGTCCCTACATTGATTTTATTAAGTTATTCTAAGTAAACATGTCTAAAGGGTGAAAATACCCATTTTGACCTAATTTACAAGCCTTTCATTAAAATCTTGTACCTTATTCATTAGGGTACTTTTAAATTATCTTAACATAATGTTATAACCTTAATGAAGTCCTATAAATATTTATAGACTTGTCCAAAAAGACTAGGTAGTGAGTCTATGTAGATTCCTTAATATAAGGGTTTTTAGGTTACTAATCCTAATGACTTTCTATCTTAGGTAATTAGTGTTTTTATCTTTATAAACACTTACTATAGGTCTTATATAGTATGTTTATGTCTTCTAGGGATTCTACATTCCTAGTTTAAGGGTTTGTATAGGTTGATCATATCCTAGGGATAGTTATACTTATGGGAGCTTAAGATCCTATGCTTTGATAACTTGTACCTTATGCTTTACCAACTTGTAACTTAACTTAAAGTAAATGTATAATATTAATATGATACATAGTTGAGTTTTATAGTTTATGGCAAAAGATTAGACTCTAATTCAATGTATAATGGATTTTATATGCTAATCTTGGTTACTAGGTCTTAACTTATAATTAGTTTTGGATTAGTGAATATTAGTATTTTGTGATCAATTAACATTCCTTTATATGATAGATTACAATTATTATATTGTTTTTGATACTTGTACATAGATATTATGTAATTACATTGCTTGAAATATTGTTTACCAAGGGTTTTTAGGTGGTGATCTATACTATTATGTACTTTTATTTTTAATTAGATTTGTATAGTTTGTTCTTGCCATTCTTAGGTATTATTATGTCTTCAAGGTATAGTTTAAAACTTGTTTATAATACTTAATGAGTTATTCATATGTATTTTCCATTCATAGTTTACCATTCTTGAGTTTATAACTCATTTATAGGGATTCTAGGGTTTCTAAGGGAATTTAGGGCATCATGGTTACATTTGAGATGTTTTTATTAATATTGAACTTATTAGAACACTTTTATAACTTAGACTTGATATATATACATTGTATTTCCAACATATAGGAATATGTTGAAGTGGCAATTCAGGTTGTGAGAAAACGATTCATCTTACCAAGTAAGGCATAAAAAGCAAAAACTTCTAGACAAATTTCATACTCATATAATTATAGCACATAGCATAGATGTGAAATTTATGGATTGTCATACCCCGTCTGAACCACAGCCCTACACCGAGAGCCGAAGCCCTCGACTTCGTGGCTGTGTCCGAAACCAACACCAACCCCAGCGTGCGCTGGGTTCTTCGCTGCCCGAGAACTACGCCGAGCTCCACTTGGTGTTTCAGTCGATGTTGAACCAAATCCACAGCCCTCATGATGGGGGTGTGGTGTCTCGGCTGCCACGAACCGCCAACGTCGACCACTATGTGGTGCGGCTGTTGGTCCTGAACGCCACCGAGAGAAATTTTGGTCTCGGTTTGCGTGTACCCAAACTACAAACCATATAATTACCCGATCCCCTTATTGATCTTTTTATTAAACATGTTTTTCATACTTGTTTTTAAAGATCTATTAACATAGAAAATAAAATAAAAATATTAGGGAATTCAAGGATACCGTATACTTAAAAAGGGTTTAGACACAAGCACTATATTGTATAAACAATTAATCAAAAATCAACAATGGATCGTCCTTGTGTTCTTGGGTAAGCCGCGGCAAGGAGGAGACAATAGGGAGTTAGGGTTTTTTGATTTTATGTAAAAAGTGTTTTATGAAACCTCATATGGTTTTTATTAAACGATGATTAGTTAATTGGGTATGGGCTAAAGCCCGCATTAAAATACCATGAACAGTAACTATGAACAGTACACACACGAAAACACGAGTAAAATAAAACATTCCATTTATAATATGTAACACGTGTCACGACATTAAATAACAAGTAATTACGTATATTATAAATTATCACGAACACGACATCAAATTCATGACAATTAAACACGATCATATACGAACAGTATTTAACATAGAAAAACTACAAGTTTGCTTGATGGGCTATAAAGGGCAGCGGCATAAAAGAAAAGAAAGGAAAAGAGATCCTTTGGCCCATGAACAAGTACAAGTCCTAAACTAATAAAACATCAGGAGATTTATTATAATATTTATTTTAGCAAAATAACAAGAAACCCTAGCCCTCCTCTCTTTTGCCGTCGGCCAAACAAGAACACCAAGAGGTGTTGATTTGATTTTGATTCTTGGTTTTTACATAATAGTGTTCGTGTTCTTTAACCTTATTCAATCACACATTCGGTAACCCCATAACCTTGATCTTTTTATAATTATTTTCCTTTTATTATGTTCATATTAATGTTATATTAAAGACAAAATTAAAACATGTTAGTTAATCCAAAAATCAAGATTTAGGTTTGGTTGGTTTGTTATTGGTTCGGCCGATTCACAATCGAGAGCCCAAGCTCTCGGCTTGGTTTTGTTCGCACCACCAACCAAGACACTAAGTCTCGGTGTGGGCTGGTTGTTTCGGTCGCACACAGGAGAACCCCCCGACTTGAGTCGGGGTAGTGTTTGGTTTGTTTTTGAGTGTCAACCGAGACCTATAGGGTCTCGGTGGGACTGTTTGTTTAGGCAGTAGGAACCCCGGCTTTAGTCGGGGTGTACTTAACTCGGGTTGTGGGTAGCCGAGTGAAAGCAGGGGGAACCACCGGCTACAACCGGTGGGAATTTTACTCGGACAATGGCAACCGGCTTGGCTGGGTAGCAACTGTCAAGGGGAGTTTCGTTAGCTTATATGATTCAGCTATATTTAAAACAAGGGTTCGGGTTCGGTAAAATTATTATGTCAGTTTTATGTTTTTTAATTAAATTATTCCATGACTAATTAATTTAATTAAAACAGGACTTAGGTTATAATTATTAGATTTAGTTATTCTTGTTAACCTAAGTATTTTAATCGTATTAATTTAATTAAACCATGTCTAAATTTAATTAAATTGATATAACCTAAAGTTTATTTAACTAACCATGATATGTTATTAAATTAATAAAACATGTAATATCATTATTAATTTATAATCAGATATAACCTATAGTATTTAATAACTAAAGTTTACTGTAATTATTTCATGACTTATACTTTTAACCAATAAGCACTAGTTTATCTTTTTAGTCCAGATTATTCTTGTGGATTTTAGAAACTTACTATTTTTGAAAACTTTATATTTTAGGAAACCTGCTCTTTTTAGGAAGTTACCCAGTATTACAATACAAGTATAGTAATACAAGAATACATTACTTATATAATCAGAATACATGAGTATACACAGATAACACATGAAACAGTAAAATATGTCAAATCATGAACAATAAGTTAAGAACACACAGAACTAGTAAAATACACGTATCTCATACAACTCATACACGTCCTTATTCTTATGTATTATATCCGTCAAGGCGGAGTAGGTTCTTCATCGTTTCCGTTAGCTTTTGCTGGACATAATGTACGGATTTCCCGTCCTTCAGTAAGGATAATCTATTCCTTTATTAGGATTTCCCGTATGCAGCCAACTGTTTTCCCAGTAGTTACAGATTTAAATGCTTATGTTTTATTAGTTACCTTAGCCATATACATGCATGCCAGTTTTACCTAGTTACGGAGGTACCATAACCATAACACTAGATGTACTAGTGTTATGACTTCACCACGGCGAAGTGATAGCTCGTGGCGTCTCTTTCAGTTTATTTGGCCTTTAGTATTATTATATTATCATGTGGGGCGTATGGGTGCATCCTAGGTTCAGTTTCAGTCAGGATTTACGTGGTGAATGTGGTGTGTGCCTTGCATCCTTCACAAGGAGATGATCCCTCCTACCCATTACCATATTAATTAGAGGCATCCCCTCTAATTGTATGACGAGGTCACCCCTCCAAGTATTCATGCACGTTGTTGACCTCATGACCTATATTTGCTTTTGGTATATTAAACTATTACAGATTTTCATAAGTATACATAAGCTATATTTTCAAAACATAAACCCATATTATAAACATGTTCCAGGTCTTCCAGGACTTATTCATTTTCGCTGCTTTTCATGCTTTACATTTCTTTCCTATATTATGCCATTCATGTTATGTCATATATCCGTTCGTTGAGTGTATTGCTCAGCCATTACTTTCTTTCCATGTCCCAAAACGGCAGGTACCCAAAGTTAGACTGGAGCATTTAGAGGATATGCATAGGATGGGAGCTACCTTAGACTTCTTCTCCTCTTGCCTTTATATTTTTATGCTTGTTTAGTCTTCTTTTAGGTCATGTATTTTATCTATGTTTTGGGCTTATGTTTGGGAACCGATGTTTGATTCCGGTGACCCCTTAGGTCATGTATGTTTATGACATATTACCTTGTATGCTTTGATGACACGCCATACTTATCATGTGATATTCCATTTATCAAAATGGGGTGTTACACAGCATGTCTTCTAAGATCTGAATGGTACGCTCCGATTGACCATCGGTCTGAGGATGAAAGGCAGTGCTAAGCCTAAGTTTAGTGCCCCAAGCTTTCTACATACCCTTCAAGAATTTTGACATGAAACGAGGATCTCGGTGTGATATGATGGCTGAAGGAGTTCCATGAAGTCGTATGATGTCCTTAAGGAATATATCTTCCAATTTGCTGACTGAGAAGTCCTTGCGAATTGGAAGAAAATGAGCCATCTTGGTTAAACGATCCACTATGACCCATATAGCATCATGTCTGCTCTGAGTAAGCGGAAGTCCGGTGACGAAATCCATGGAGATTTTGTCCCACTTCCATGCGGGAATCTCTAACGGTTGCAGTAAACCACTAGCCCGCTGATGCTCGATCTTAACCTGCTGGCAGGTTAGACACTTGGATACAAAAGTAGCAACATCCTGCTTCATGCCACTCCACCGGAAATGTTGTTTAATATCATGATACATCTTGGTGGATCCTAGATGAATAGAGAATGGGGAGCTGTGAGCTTCTGTCAATAGAGCTTCCCAGAGAGTCTGATCATCCGTAACACATAGTTTATTTCCTTGCCATACGAGACCTTCTTCGTCTACACGAAATTTTATATGTCGATCAAGATTCTGAATGATAGCTCAAATCTCACCATCGTCCTTCTGAGCTGCCTTAATCCGAGAAATTAAATATGGCTCGATTCTCATATTAGCCCAATATCCATGTTGTCCACGTACTAGGAACTCAATGTTTAATCGCTCAAATTCACGTACGGTTTCTTCTTGTACTTTGATGCTGTTTATAATGCCCGACTTCCTGCTAAGAGCATCTGCCTCTACATTCGCCTTGCCAGGGTGATACTGAAGATTGATGCCATAATCCTTAAGTAGTTCCAACCATCTTCTCTGCCTCATGTTCAGTTCCCTCTGAGTGAAAATATACTTGAGAGTCTTGTGATCAGTGAAGATATCACATGATTCACCCTAAAGGTAGTGTGTCTAGATTTTAAGTGCAAAGACTACTGCTGCTAGCTCCAATTAATGTGTAGGATAATTTTACTCATAAGGCTTTAGCTGACCTGATGCGTATGCAATCACTTTCCCATGTTGCATAAGTATACAACCTAATCCTTTACCTGAAGCATCGCTGTAGATCTAAAATCCACCTGTACCAGATGGGAGAGTAAGAATAGGTGCAGATAATAACCGCTTCTTAAGTTATTCAAAGCTCTTCTCCCGCTCATCAGTCCAAACAAATTTCTCTCCTTTCCGCATCAACTTGGTCAAAGGTAAGGCTAGTTTTGAAAAGTTCTCCACGAATCTGCGATAATAACCAGCTAAGCCTTGGAAACTACGAACCTCAGTTGCAGACGTCGGTCTTGGGCCATTTAGTGATAGCTTCAACCTCCGAAGGATCCATAGTAATCCCTTCTATTGAGACAATGTGACCTAAGAATGCCACCTTGTTTAGCCAAAATTGGCACTTTGAGAATTTGGCATACAACTGTTTCTGACAAAGAATCTATAGCACAATACGTAGATGTTCTTCATGTTCTTCCTTAGATTTAGAGAAGATGAGGATGTCATCGATGAAGACGATAAAAAATTTGTCTAAGAACTCGTGGTAGACGCGGTTCATAAGTTCCATGAAAACCGCAGGAGCATTAGTAAGTCCGAAAGGCATGACAACGAACTCATAATGGCCATATCTGGTGCGAAAAGCAGTCTTGAGAATATCCTGCTCTTTAACTCGCAGCTAATGATAACACGATCTTAGTACAATCTTGGAGAAATGTTTGGCACCCTGAAGTTGGTCAAACAGATCAATTCTTGGTAATGGATAACGGTTCCTGATCGTGATCTTATTCAGCTCACGATAGTCAATGTATAAACGCATGATGTCATCCTTCTTCTTGACGAAAAGTACCGGTGCACCCTATGGTGATACACTCGGTCAAATGAAACCTCGATCCAGTAATTCCTACAGCTGATCCTTTAACTCCTTGAGATCTATGGGATCCATGTGATAAGGATACTTAGAGATTGGTTGAGATCCTGGGATGAGCTCGATGTTAAACTCTACTTCTCGAGTACGTGGTATACCCGGAAGTTCTTCTGGGAATACATCAGGAAATTATGAAACAACTGGTTGATCTTGGATTGATGGAACTTCCGTGGTTAGATCCAGAATTGAAGCTAAGAAGCCCTCTCAACCATGAGATAGTAATGCACGAGCTTCTAACGTAGAGATTATTTGTACATACTTTCCTGGTATAAAATCACTGTGAATGTACTCTGGTGCTTGAACATCGACGAAGATAACCCGATAAGTATGACAATCGATTGTATCATGATGTTTGGATAACCAGTCCATTCCTAAGATGAGATCAAACTTGCACATATCTAAAGGAAGTGCATCTACTGGGCGAATCTTGTCATCGAATTCTAGTGGAAGATCTCTGTACACTTGGAAAATTCGCACAGAGTCTCTCATAGGCGTAGATATACATAAAATATTCTCTAATGGTGTAAGGATTTTATTAATACTAGTGGCATACGTAGAGGATATAACTGAATGAGTAGCGCCAGTATCGAATAAAAGACACGCAACATGACCGTTCATAAAGAGGATGTCAGTGATAGTACATGAGGACTTATTAGCTTGGTCCCGTGTAGTAGTGTAGACACGCTCCAAAGTTCGTAGCTTAGGAAGAGCAGCACTAGAAGTACAAGTAGTGTCTCCCTTCTTGCAGTCTTTCAACATGTGTTCAGGTAGTCCATACTTGAAACAGACGACGGCTGACTTACGGCATGTTTCGAGATGTCTACGACTACAAGTCGTGCAGATGGGTAGCTGTAACTTCCTGGAGGTACCGTTGCTGCCTGAGAGCCTGTTTAAGAATATGCGTGAGACATGATTACTTGGCATAAACTTGACTGTTGGGACTTAGAGATCTTGAGTTGATATGAAAAACAAGATGAAGGACCTAGTAGTAATATATTAGCTTAGATAGTAAGCTAGGGTTGTGATGTAACCCTAGTCCCTCTATTATATAAAGAGGGTACCACCTTGGTTGTTATTTTTTCATTCACAAACAATGTAACCATAGGTGTGTGTGCGTTCACCTGGTGTCAAGCCTATTAGGCACCAGGAGTAGTAGTTAATAGCATTATTAATAGTAATCTTTATTAGTGAAATCCTTGTTCTTGGTTATGATTGTGTTCTTTATGTTCCGCTGTGCATGTTACAATCATGATCATGATATCCCATATGAGTCTAGATCCTAAGACTCAACAAGTGGTATCAGAGCTTGTTGGCTCTCGATCTGGTTGATCTACAAGGTTTTCATGTTAGGTTATTTTCTGTGTTTAATAAATAATGGTGTTCCTGCTGATCTAGGGTTTTCCCAACAAACCCTAGATGATTGTTGCTGCTGTTCTTATCATGTTGCTCGTACTTTATTGTGTTCTGTTGTTCGTATGATCTTGTTGGTGATTCGTGCATGATGTTTCTGCTGTAGAAGGTGAAGACGGCTGCTATTCTTAATGCTTAGGGTTTGTAATAAAACCCTAGATTCATTTTTATGGATGAAGCAGGTTCATGGTATTGATTGTGATTATACTAGCTTTGGTGAGTTGATCCTTGATCAATGATGAACCCTAGTATGATCCATGTTTATGGCTGCGGTGATGTTCTTAAAAGGAACTTTCGTTTTTAGGGCTTGATCTGGAAACCCTAGATTCGTGTTTTGAGCAGCCAGGGGAATGCTTTCTGGTCTGTGAACTTTGAAGGCAGATTCGATATAACTAGGGTTTTGTTTTAAACTCTGATTAATAAGAAGCAGATGTAATGGTGGTTCTATTGGCATTGGAAGGATGGATCTCATGGTGTTTTGTGGCTGTTGTGTTCAAGGCAGCGTGAGTTTTGGAGAATAAAGTAGGCCATGATCACAGTAGATATGTGAAAACACGTTTTGCTTTGGTCAAGCAATATACCAGAAGGAATGTGCACATGTTGCTTTAACGTATCCATTTCTAAAAAAACAGGTATGGATTTATGTTTTAATAGAATAAAAACGTATAATGTCTATTGAGTAAATCCTGCGTATACGTACATTATGGATACAATATCTTTGATTGATATGGTCAATCAATAAACATGTGAAATAAGTCATCAATATTGGACCAATATGGGACGTGTGAATATTGGAAGGTAGTTATGACACACGAAAATAAGGGAACTAATTTTTGGATGGGATATTTTATGAAAACGTGTGATGGCTATAGGATTGCTAAAGTATCAGAATTTTATTTTCCTGATTTCTTGGGAATAATATGAGAAAATATCTCATAGTCACGTCTTGTGTGATTTAAAGAGAAATATGGGATGCGAGATTTTTGGCAGTATTATTCACATGTTGCATCTAGTTTGTGGTCATGGTACATAAGCACTTAATCCAAGGATGAGGTACTACTGTTGATGGTAAACATGTGAGCAGAGGTTGGTTTACTTTACGATTAATACAACAAAGTGATACTCGGTATATACTTTTCCAAAGTAATTACTGGTTTACTTTATGAAGAAGTCAACAAAGTAATTTTCAAATCTGTTAGAAATCAAGATTTACATTGACGTATGAGTCTTGGTGCTAAAATATTAGGACTGCCTTCTATGTTTCCTACTTGGTTTTTTGATATGAAGCGTAAGTCAATTTTCCTATTTTATTCCATGCTTTTAGGAAATTATTAAGATATGTGCTACGAGAATATTGGGAACACACAAATTGTGGTTACTACTTTTTAGGGATTATATTCATGATTTCTTGGATTAAGTGGGAAAAAGTCTTATTATGGTTATATACTACTTTCCTTGTGGACGTTACGAAAATTATGAGGTCCTGAGTTGATGGCTTGATTTAAGGAAGTATAACATCTTCCATATATACTTTCTTCTGATCTGAACGTGGTCTAACGTGATGGAGTTATGATGGGCTGGACAACAACGGCATCAACAATAGCTTAGCGACATCGTGGTGACAGAAGGTGAAAAAAAAAAATTAAAAAAAAAAATTAAAAAAGAAGAAAGAAAAAAAAGAGAAAAAGAAAAAGGGTTTTGAGATGCTACTGGTAGGTGTTCGTTCTTCCTACTGGTGAGCTATGGTTCCTACTGGTCTCATATGAATTCATGGTGGTTTTGTTCTCGGTTCCTCCTAGTAATATTTGATGGTTCCTCCTGGTTGAATCATCGGTTCATACTAGTCGGTTTCTACTGGTCCGTACCACTGGTCGGTTCCTACTGGTTTGTTCCTCCTGGTAGGCGTATGTTCTTGTTGACTTGATTATGGTTCCTGCTGGCTTGTTGTATACTAACTTTCTTTGGTCGGTTTTGGTTCCTACTAGTCAAGTAAGATTGCTACTACTCTGATTTAGTGACTAGTCTGATGTCACTACTGTTACTGGAGGAGGAGTTCTCAGCCATCATCATTTTGTTGGGGAGATTCATTGAAGAAGACATTTGATTATCACTTATTTTATGTTGTAGTTGATTTTCATAGGTTTTGTGTTCTTATCATATCTTCAAAGGAGGGGAGCACCTTTTAAGATAACTTGCTTCGTTTATATGGTGACGAAGACTTGACATATCTAGCGAAGGGGTACGATCTATTTATATCTTAAAAGGAGTAGTAGCTTTTTAAGATACCTTGCTCTATGCGTACATTTGCTATCACTTGAAGGGGTTACGTTATTGTGCTCAGTGTCTCATTTCTTTGAGGATTTTGTTCGAGCTCGACGTCACGTGATTAGTGCAAGACATAAGACACAAGTTTGGGAGATTCCACTTCTTCATCAAATTCGTTATACTTGATTTTCTTCATCAGTGATCTCTCCATGGAGCCTACTGGATTTGCCGTGCACTTCTTAAGGGGAAGAAAATCCTTTTTGAGTTGATGTGACAAAAAAGGGAAGAATGCATGGATCAAGGGGAAGATTAATCTTCATCTATATTAGCTTCAGGGGAAGCTTGTGCTTACTGGTTTTGTCAAATCAACTAGGGGAAGATTGTTAGGACTTAGAGATCTTGAGTTGAAATGACAAAACAAGATGAAGGACCTAGTAGTAATATATTAGCTTAGATAGTAAGCTAGGGTTGTGATGTAACCCTAGTCCCTCTATTATATAAAGAGGGTACCACCTTGGTTGTTATTTATTCATTCACAAACAATGTAACCATAGGTGTGTGTGCGTTCACCTGTGTCAAGCCTATTAGGCACCAGGAGTAGTAGTTAATAGCATTATTAATAGTAATCTTTATTTGTGAAAGCCTTGTTCTTGGTTATGATTGTGTTCTTTATGTTCCAATGTGCATGTTACAATCATGATCATGATATCCCAGATGAGTCTAGATCCTAAGACTCAACAATGACTGTACTGAAGTTTTAAAATATAGTTTACCAGATGAAGACGAGTTGTTGGACTGCTGACCCTTATCATTTTGGTCACGTCCACTTACAGAGTTCCTGCTTATGAGGCTGACATGTTAGTATGTAAAAACATACAGCAACTTAACATAGAAAAGTTTAAGAATTTAGGGACATGTTGTTGTTGGACTGGATGTTGTTGTTACGGTATTGTCATTACCGTTCCTCTTGTCAGATCCATAACGGTCGTTAGATTGACCGTGTCCCTTTTTGGCATTCTGTTGAGTGGCCGGTCTCCATCCTTCTGCCTGAAGATACAATTTGGTAGGAAAAGGTATAAATGAACATAAAGATTGAAATGAAATCATAACGCTTGATGGGTGAAATTTATACCTATTCTCAAGACGAGCTTGTTCCTCGTAGTCATCACGGTCATGTAGCATTTCCAAGCTACGTGTTGCATCATTAGCTTGTGCTACATTAGCATAAGTAGCACTAAGTAAACGAGCTGTTGTAGAGGCGTGCAGAGCCCAGTGAAAGTGCTTAGCTTGTTCTTTCGCAGTACCCGCAGCTGCACCTAGAAATCCAGCCAACCTAAGAAACCTCTGCATGAACTCAGTGCTAGTCTCTTCAATTATCTAACGAATGGAGTGATAGTCCCTTTTGAGTCCTTCCTGATCAGATGTCGGAAAGAACTGTCCATAGAATAAAGTCTTGAACTGATCCCACGTCAATGCAGCTACCAAACATGACCTCCATTAGCTAACTTGTAAGCTCTCCACCAATGCAGGGCATCACCTTCTAACTTATAGCTAGCCAACCTTGCCTTGTAGACACCATCACATCCCATAACATCAAAAAATTTCTCCATATGCAAAATCCAGTCTTCCGCATCGGATGAAGTCTCAGCTTTGTCAAAAGATCTTGGCTTCTGCTTGTTAAACCTCTCAAGCCAAGTGTGCAAAGTAAGTGGTGGAGGAGGAGGAGGATTGTTGTTATGATTCGGGATGTTCTGGTATTCAGCCCGAATTTGGTACCTTATTTGGGGAAGCATGGCTTGCAGAGCTGCTTGGACAGTTGTTGCTAGCTCTTGTTCGCGTGTCATGACCATCTGACAGTTTAAAATTGAAAAATGAAATGATTAATCTGCTTAGAACATATGATAAACATAATAAAATGATGCATGAAACAGTTTATGAAGGCACATCCAAATGCAAATGACATGAAAACAAAATTGACATAACGAGGATGAACGCCTATGGGTCGGTTCATCAAAACAAAATGACATGAGCTAATGTGAACGCCTATGGGTCGGTTCACCAAGCAAAATGATTCGATTAAAAGCACATGCTACTAAATATGGCCAGTCCTATACCAACCATTACTTAGTCAAAATTTCTACAATAATGATACATGAAATGAATGCATGAAAACAAATTATCAGTTCTAAGAAGACGCAAATGACTACCCACTAGTCACAGGTCAATTTTAAGAGCCTACAGGTCGAAGCCTTGACTCTGATACCATAATTATAACACCCCATTTTGATAAATGGAATATCATAGGATAATTATGGCATGTTATCAAAGCATACAAGGTAAATTTCTAAAACATTAAATGACCATACAAGAATCCAGAAACAAACATCGGATCCACATAAGCTCCACACACGAAATGCATAAGTATAGAATGTAAGGAAAGGACTAAACAATGTCCAGCAAAGCAAAAGTATGTAAATGAGTTAAAGAATGAAAGAAAGCTGGAGCCTCATTCCATGCACATACTCTTGGATTCCTAGCTTTGCCCTTTAGTACTTGCCGTATTGGGACATGGAAAGAGAAATACGACTGATCAATACGCTCACTGTGCGGATATATAACATAGAATGTAAAGCATACACATAAGCAAGTAATGAATGAAATGAATAGCAGCGGAATAAATGTATGTCCTGGAAAACCTGGCTTAAGTTCATAAGACCGGTTTATATTTCTGAAAACACTTATGTTTAGTTTATATTGAAAATATGTATTTTAAATATGTCGAGAGCCCATATAGGTTATGTTATATCCACGTGCATGAATACTTAGAGAGTTGACCTCGTCATGCAATTAGAGTGGCTACCTCTAATTAATATATAAAATGAGTGGAGGGATCAGCTCCTGTAACGGATGCAAGGCACACACCGCAGTTACCATGAAATCATACTAACTTGTCCTATGATGCACCCATTCGTCCCACATGATAATAATAATAGTGGCTAAAACTATAAAGGGACGCTGCGAGCAATCACTCTCACCACAGAAGAGTCATAACACTGGTGCCTCCAGTGCTATGGTTATGGAACCCCCATAACTAGGTGAAACTGGCATGCATGTATATAGCTCAGGGAATCTAAAATAATCATACATATACTGATGTGTTTAAGACACATAAACTACTAGGGAAAACAGATGGCTGCAAACGGGGAATCCTAATATAGGAAGAAAGATGTCCTTACTGAAGGACAGAATATCCGTACCTTATGTCCAGTAAATGAAGACGAAAACGAACGTAGACGATCACTCCGACTTTACAATAGCTACATAATGAAGGGACATGAATAAGATTTGATCTTACTTATACATACTTGTTATTTAGTTTACTTGACGTGTTCATACTTATTATACTTGTTCTTGGCTTGTCTTATTATTTCATGTTTTAATCATGTATTTTCTATAGTTTCATGTGTTTTAGATTCATGTGTTTCATGTTTTAAGTGTTGTTATACTTGTTATAACATTGTGAGTAACTTTTTTAAAAAATAGCAGGTTTCTATATATAATAACTTTCCAAAAATAGTAGGTTTCCATATATAGTAACTTTCCAAAATAGTAAGTTTCCTTAAATAGTAAGTTTTAAAACTAGAAAGTTTCCATAATTAGTATGTTTCCAAAAATAGAAATTTTTCATATTTAGTATGTTTCTATAAATAGCATGTTACCATATTTAATGTATTATCATAAATAGCATGTTACCATATTTAGTATATTTCCATATTTATCATATTGCCATAATTAATATAATTCAATAATTAATATTATGTATAATTATATTATAAATTTTAATGAATAATTAATACTTAGCTTATTATTAATTAATAATATCATGTCATGTTATTATAAGTTTATTATTAATTAATAATATTACATAGTTCATGTTATTAAACTTTACCATAAAAGATATTAATTAATTTAACCTAAGTTTTAATTAATTAAATCCATATTCATGAATAATTAAATAATTAATTAATATAACCTAAGTTTATTTAAATAAATGTACATACATATTTTATCATGGTTTTTATTTAAATAAACATAGCATAAGTTTTAATTTAACTAAACCAAAATTAATTAATACTATTATTTAATTAAAACATAACATAGCTTATTTTACATGTCGGTTTAATTACGTGTTCATAAAAACATAAGTTCCCGAACCAAAATCCCGAGACCCGACACCCCAGCACCACGACCCGAAATCCGTGGCCCTGAGGTCGTTCCCCGTCCGAACCATATCCCTACACCGAGAGCCGAAGCCCTCGGCTTCGTGGCTGTGTTCGAAACCAACACCAACCCCAGCGTGCGCTGGGATTCTTCGCTATCCGAGAACCACGCCGAACCCCACTTGGGGTCTCTGTTGATGCTGAACCAAAGCCATAGCCCCCATGATGGGGGTGTGGTGTCTCGGCTGCCACGAACCACCAACACCGACCACTATGTGGTGCGGCTGTTGGTCCTGAACGCCATCGAGACCAATCTTGGTCTCGGTTCGCGTGTACCAAACCACAAACCATATAATTACCCGATCCCCTTATTGATATTTTTATCAAACATGTTTTTCATACTTGTTTTTAAAGATCTATTAACATAGAAAATAAAATAAAAAGATTAGGGAATTCAAGGATACAATATGCGTGAAAAGTGTTTAGACACAAGCACTATGCCGTATAAACAATATGCATCGTCCATGTGTTCTTGGTTGAGCCGCGACAAGGAGGAGACAAGAGGGAGTTAGGGTTTGTTGATTTTCTGAAAAAAAAAGTGTTTTATGAAACCTCATGTGGTTTTTATTAAACTATGATTAGTTAATTGGGTATGGGTCAAAGCCCGGTTTCTCCCCTCCTTTCCTTCTAGCCGACGCCAACACACCCCCTTATAATATTTATATTTATTTTACTTTCTTAACTATTATCGTGTATGTTCGTATTTAATTATCGTGCTTTCGTTACTTGAATGTTTTCTTAATAACGTACGTACATACTTATCGTATATTAATATTCGTGTTTACGTACATAATACTTATGATAATTAATTAATATACATAGTATTTGTATTAAATATTCGTGATGCATGTCGTATATTAATTAATTTAAAAGTTTAAATTTAACGGTAACTTCGTGCATTTAATGATCTTAGGATTATTAAAGCGGGTTTTACAGTTGGACAAGAAGATCGATTTTACTTTCTTTGACTTGGCTATTACCTTGGTGGGTTACTAAAAGAGTATTCCAAATATCTTTAGCGGTTTTACACATGAAAATCCTCTCATACTCTTTCTTAGTTAAAGCATTATAAATCACCATTTTATCCTCATTTTTTTAGCAAGTTTATTTTTAGTGTCATCGTTAGAATTTCAAAAGTTACTAACTCTTTCTTTTTAGAAACTTCATTATACTGATAAGGCAAAAAATCACTATTGAAAATAACATGCCAAGGATCTAAATCTTTTGATTTCACATAAGTCTCAAATCTATTTTTCCAATAAATAAAACTATCGGTTTCAAAAAGAGGTAGTCTTTGCATGGATTGCCCTTCTACGTACTTGTTGGAATCTATAGATCGATTCAAGTTTTAAATACAATATATTTTAAAAACGTTTGAGCAACCATGTTCTGATACTAATTGTAGAAACTAGAAGAGGGGGGGTTTAATAGCTTCTTAAATTTACTTGTTGAAAGTGGGTTTTCAAAAATCCTTTTCAAAAGCTTATGCTTGAGCAAATATGTGAAATCTTCTTATACACAATATGGACAAGGGATAGTGGTTCCCCAATGAAGCTCACTCCTCGTCCCTACTCCACTCTTCGAGTACTCCTTACTCGAGATTTCACTAATCAACAAACTCCTTAAGTTGGAGAAACCGTACACGACGTCGCTTAACAAATTTCCGACTCTAAGCTAAAAGTCGAGCCCTAATCTTAGCGAGGACCAATCTACACCATAAGGACTAAGTATTAACCTTACTACATACACAACTTCCAAATAGACACAACTATTTGGATCTTCACAACACAACTTTCAAATAAAACAACTACTTGGATCTTCACAACACAACTAAAATGAATGAATAAAACATGATCTTCAATAGATATTAAGGTAGACTCAACACTTGAAGGATGAAAGTGTTCTTCTCTTTGCACTTGGAGAGAAAGAGATAGGAGGAGAAAGATTCACTTCTAAACAAATAGTAATAAACCAAATAACCAAGGATTTGAATGATTTAAGAAGTGTGTTTGAATATGGAAATTTGTGTGCATAAGAGGTGAAGAGAAAATCTGAGAATGGTCCACTATTTATAAGACAAAAGCCCAACGGCTCTTTCTGGGCGCAATTCCTTATTAATGCCTGCGCTTCCATATCGATAAGGAACCACATAGGCATTTAAGGAACCGTGGAGGTAGACTCCGCGCCCTTTTGTCTTTTAGTGGCATAGACACATCTGGTGGAATAGTTATCCTTAAATGATATTCTTCAACCAAATGGAATATGCCATTTTCAAATTTTCAAATATTCAATTTAATAAAACATTTTCTTAAAAATAAATTTTAACAAAAAAAACTTTGTCACATTTAATAAAAGGTGAGTTTTAAGAAAACATAAATCCTTGATCACTTAACTAAGATGAAAACTTGTTTAGTCATACATTAAGTGATAATGGTTGAAATGAAAAAAATACTTGAACTCAAAATTCATTTTTCGTTGTTTTCGTAAATGCTTGTTTTTATATATTATCGTGAATAAAAAAAAGCGAGACCAAAAAATACAAGTAACGTTTTTAGGCATCATTGCATTAACAGTATGTATAATAGTAATCCAAGTGATACACATAGGAAAGCTATGACTAGGGTAATTCATTATTTGAGATATAGTCGCGATTATGCACCGAATTATATCCAGCTGTTATCGAAGGATACAGTGATGCGCTATGGATATCTGACATAAAGGATTCTAGATCTACTAGTGGATATATGTTTACACTATGAGGGGTCGCTATATCTTAGAAGTCTTCCATGCAAACTATAATAGCTTAGTCCATGATCGAATCAAAATTTTATGTGTTAGATAAATGCGGTGAAGAGGTGAAATGGCTATGTTAATTCATAGAGACATACCTAGGTGGCCTAAACTGATAATGGCCATTAGTATACATTGTGATAGTCTATCGAAAATTGGCAGAACACATAGAACAATGTATAATAAAAAATCAAGACATATCCGTCGTTGGCATAATTCCCTACGACAACTACTCTCAACATGAGTTATCTCAATTGACCATGTAAAGTCAAAGGATAACATCGCAGAACCACTTACGAAATGCTTAAGCAGAGAGTTAGTTAGTAAATCTTCTAAAGGAATGAGACTAAATACCTTGAAGGAATGAGTCTCTAGGAAGGAAACCTAACCTCGTTGATTGGAGATCTCAAGATCTGGTTTCAATTAAACAACCTAATCTTAATAATATGGGGGAAGTCACTTCAATGTGGGGGAGTTACTTACTATAGTAATTTTCCTAGTCCATTCCTATAATAATGTGGCTTGTTGATAGGTTAAACACATCGCTTAATAATTCAAGATGAAATCATATAGCATAATAACTCATGGATGTAATCGCAAAACATATGTTTTTAATGATTTAAGATGTAATCACCTATGTGAGAGAGAAGTGAGGTCTCTTTGAAGGAAATTGTGGGGCGTAATCTCTAAGAGATCTTGCAGAACGAGTCGAGTGTTCATGACCATAATGAACATAATCTTGTGTGAGTGTGTATTGTCGTCTATGTAAACAAATGCTAAGTTCAACGACATCGCATCTACTCAGATCTAGGAATCATAGTCTTGTGTGAGAGTGCATCTCATAAGGGAAGGTTCAAAGGGTTACACCTACCTATCATATGCAATTCTTAACTCATAATTTTTTTCGAAACTTTCATGTGTTTTCGATCGATTTCCATTCATGTGGGGAACTATTGAAAAAATTGTTTTGCAAAATGATTTTTTGTAAAGTTTGGACATACTAATATATGTATATGTAATATATATTCGTAGTAACTAGTAGCTTTGCGTTCTTCTCGAAGAGAGTTTCGCAACGAGCTAAAGTATGTCCATAATGGAGTTAATATGAATGAGATATCGTGTCTCAAAATGAGGCACGTGAAACACAAAAATTGGGAAAAGGAAAATGTCCCACATAGACTAGAAAAGGGAGTGAAAGTAGGGTTATAAGGTAATCGTGGTATTCATCTTCAAAATCTCTTTGGTTGGTTTTACTCCAACGCCTACGTGCGCGTATAAGGGGTGCAGAAAATGGGATATCTGGGACAAAATAAGTTCGAAAATTCTGAACTTAAGCGAGCCCGCGCGATTTGCTGACACAAATGCAGCTCTAAAATTTCACCTACGTGCCTATCTTTTTGCTGCTTATTTCGGGTCTGATTTCTTTCTAAAATATTCTATAGTTTATTTCTGGAATATATTTAGACTTAGAAACAAGTCTTCCATAATTCGTTTTGTGTAAAAAATGCTTTTGCAAATATGTCTTAGTTATAAATTACTAGACGAATACCCGCGCAAAGCGGTGGGATTTCTAGACGGCGTATAATTAACGATACGATGAAGAACGAAACATAATTTTTTTGTAAAACGTTTCGCACCATATGAGATACAAATCTTAACGTAAGCAAACAAGGCCCATGAGACAGAACTTGAGAATGAAACTTAAGAAAACCATTATCCTGCAAAATGGAATTCCACCTCCTACAAACCGACCGCAACCTAAAAATCATAAAAGGAGAAACTCTAGCTATAATCTCGTTCAATAAATCCTCAGGCAACATAGCCCATATGTTATCTTCCATATGAACAACAACATCGGGAAGGTGTGCAGCTTTAGTAAATGTAGCTGTCATGTTTTCATCTAAATACTATTACACCAAAGAAAATCCCAAGCATATCTGATCCATAGTATCATTTATCATGCTAAGTTCTACACAACTTATTTGCCATTAATTAGCAAATGTTCCAATAACGAAACAGAAATTTTTTGTGCATGACAAACATTATCCATACAACATACAATATAAGCATCTTCCATTGTCTCATAGTATCTATATTAACATATACACTACATAAAATCCATGGATGAGGATGCGTGAAAAATAACAAAACATTCATAAAACCGTAAACAACGATAAATCTAAAGTTAATCGAACGTGTTCCTGTTGTAGTCGATCCTATAAAAGATGCGTTCTCGGTAACAAGCGTTCCTTCCATGTTTGCCTTAGTCAAATCCACCTATAAAATTAACCTTTGTTACATTCACTAAGGATAAATATGCTCCTCTCAGATCTAAATCAGAAAGATCAGCCCTTATATCATATGAACCTTTATAGTTAGTATTTATCAGTATTCTTCAAATGATTTAACATACAGAATATATGTGACAATGTTGACTACAAAGTTCATAATGTTATGAAGTTGACTACATAAAACGAAGTCATGATTGAACAAAATGACTTTGAATACAGGTGCCTAAGGGGGTGTTTGGCATTGGGTAGAACAATGGATATGTGTTGTGATTTCAAGTCATCAATAATCAACTTTCCACTGTCGTGTATTTTCGAATTGATTTCAATTATAAAGAGGCCAAATAATTAGTTTAGGATACGTAGTTTAGGCCTTTATGAGACCTCAATCATTTTTAACAGAACAATGCACCAAAAAAGGCGAATCCACTGGATGTCTAGAACCACCAAGTCCATAACCAGTTATAGCCTCAAAAAGTCCCTCCCAGTCACTTCCGTATTACAACTTAAAAAGCATGATCGCAATATACATAACCAAAAGGACATTTGCAGCAAGAAGAAACCCTATTACAACACCATACCTAAACACTACAACTAATGCTTTATCTACACCTTTTCTAGCTTATAGTAACAATGGACGTAATAACACCAAAAAAAGGCGATAGTACTAAGTATAGCAGTTGCAAATAGTAATAATGGACGTAATAACACCAAGAAAAAAGGTGATAGTACTAAGTATAGCAGTTGCAAGTGCAGGTTTGCACATTCTGCTAACATCATAAGTACTAAATAGAGAAGTTGACCTGTTAGAGAAAAAAACACAACCTAAACTGACCTATTCTGTAAATGTGAACACTCACACTGAAAAGAGAAAAGTGAAGTCACAATAAATAATAACAGATGATAATCCAATTGCAAGTATGGTAGTCCAAAATTATGGTAGAAAATGGGAAACTTAAGAAACATGTCACACAGGTCAAACCAAACGCTAAGGCACCAACATAAAATTAACAAAAATATAAAACAAACTTATATAGTTTGAATCATATTCTCTCAGAACATATTTATGAAATTTGTCTTTATATACAATATCTTTTAGGATTCACACATGTGGTTACAGAATGTATTAAGGATTGAAACATAAAGTATGTCAAAGAAAAAAAAATTATATACATACAAAATATAAACTTGTTTTAGCTTTACTTCCAAATATTTCGTCTAACTCTTGTCTCTTGGTATTATTTAGTAGGTCAAAATCAAATGAACCTAGCACATACAAAAAATATACCAAATTTAAAACAAATAAAATAAAGAATTAGAAAATATTCATTTTTCCTCAGGAGTTCATCATAAATAACATGATTTAATTTTGACTTTCAAAATTTCAAATTTCACCACACTTTAAACCATGAATAGGGTCTGTGAGCATATCTATTTGCAATCTTTTTGTGCACGACGTAACTCCTTTTATCTCTCAAGCTCTACATCTTACAAAATATTGATGCGTAGCTTACAACCCCATTCGACCGGTTCAGACCCTATTTTGTACATATCAGGAAGAGTGAAACGATTAGGAATATACCTATTTTATTGACACCTGATCTTCAAAAGCATGAACCAGCTTGTGCTAACTTTGCACTTCAAACTTATATTCAACAGTTCCCCTCTAAAGACCTATAACAATACATCAATAAAAATAAAGAATTTTTAGAGACATTGATATAGGATGTTAACAAACATTTTTATGAAAGAATTGTACAATGAGCAGGTATGTAACGTTATTGTGCTACTTTGTTTGTTTCTCAATTTCACTAATTATGATGGCAGATTCTAAAAAACTATAGTTATTACTAATTTATTTGTAGAATAATAATAGTATGCATGAAACCATCATACAATCAGTAGATGTGGCATCACAATCTATTAACTTTATTACGAAATTTTACATAAACTTAAAAAAAATATTAACAATTTGAAAACTTACAAATTATTGTCAAACAGGAAGTTCAGCAACATCGACAACGTCAGCGACTGTGGTAACAAAAATAGTCATAAATTTTAGCATTGCTTTAGCACTACATCAAACAGATCATGTGCTTCAAACACACACAAAAACAATAGAAACTGTTTTCAAAAGATATTGTGCAATATTTACCTTCGTAGGTTGCTTCAAAAGAAGTACAAATAACTGTGATCGATAAATAAAATAATCCATACCTCAGATCGATACATAAAAGCATCAATAACACCAAATTAATCATCATTACAGCCGACATCATCACCTAAACCATCCACCAAAACCATAAATCCATTGAAACCACCAAACCATCAGCCAAGAACACCATTAATGATGGTGGTTGTGGTGGCAATTTCTAAAGATGTTAGTGACGCCGAAGATGGTGGCAATGGTGGGTGTGGTGACAGATTTGGCGGCGGCTGTGACTTTTAGAGAGAAAGAAAGATGGAGGATGTAGTGCCGGCTGTGAAAGAAAGTATGACTAAGTTTATATAAGAATAGAATTAGGGTTTTATTAAAAATTTTAAACAGGCCGCACTTTTATGACAATTCAATTGTGAGATTTGTCAAATAAGATAAACATATGGTAATATGATTTTTCATTTACTCTCATTAGATTGTGATTGTCAAATGATCATTTTGAAAATATAGGAAAAAGATTCCTATACTTCCTAAAATAAATGTACTTAAAAAAAAGTCATATATCCTTTATAAGTAGTAGGGATTTGCATGTCTATTTATTTTTAGAGTGAATATTCTGTCTTGGTGTCTAAGATAAGTTTCACTATAAAATAAACTTGTCTCATTCAATTTTCAGACAGAGAAAAAAAAACGTAGCTCCATTACCACAATATTCCAGCAGTGTTTTCGATAAAAAACATAGAAGTCTTCCGTGATCTTTCAGGTAAGTTTTTCTAATACGGTTGTACAACAGTTTTATACGTTGTACCCTGACAAATAGACTGTGTATCTTTTTTAAAGGAATCGTGTCAACAGAGCCTCGTCTCTTAGCATTGACTCCTTTTTTTTAATTTCGTTTTGTTATCTAGTCTTCTGTTAGGTTAAATACCATAATTTAATAATATAATCTATAACTACATTATAAAACATTAGTATGAACTCGTACAATGCGGCAACGAGTACTTATAATTATTTTTTAGGCATACAAATACTAATCTCTTATCTATTAAGTTTGTATTGTTAAAGTTGTAAAAAATAAAAAAAAACCTCTAAATTTAAAAAAAATTAATAGTTAATAAAAATATAGCAAAATAAATATTTAATTAAATAGCATAAAATTTTAGAAAATATGGTGAAATTATATTATAAAAATAATAAATAAATAAAAAGATTTTTCAATTTAACGAAAAAATATTATTTAAGTAGATTGTTATAAAAGTTTGTTACAAAAGATTGTTAGAAAATGGTTATAGTATATAATGTTGATAAAGATATCAACAACTTGCTTTATTTACTAGGAAAAAAAGTCTGAATTTAAGAATGTCCAAAATATTTTATAAAGTAGTATAGATTTGGGACCTTTTAAAAGTAGGAAGGCTGAATTTTTAGATTTGTTTACCTATTAAATAAAACAGGTTGTTGATTGTTCTAACAATTATATATCATAAGACTTTGTAACAACTTTTTGTAACAAACTTTCGTAACAACTTTTAAATAACATTTTTAATTTTAAATTGAAAAATCTTTTTACCTATTTATTTATTTTTATAATCTAATTTCACTATATTTTTTTTCTAAAATTTTGTGCTCTATAAGTTAATATCTATTTTGATATATTTTTATTAACTTTTAGTTTTTAGTTTTATTTTTAATAGATTTATTTTAATTCTATTTTTCACAACTTTAAATTTGAAAATAGCATATTCCATATGCTATTAGAATATCCTTTGAAGGCTTAAAATACCTCAGATATTCCTACCCCACTAACAGACAAAAAACGGAGCGTAGTCTACGGGCGAAACCTTAAGTAGCTAGGCGGTTCCCTAGAGATAAGGAACCGCCGGGCTAGATAAGGTACCGCGCCCAGATAGCCGTTGTACATTGTCTCCTTTAAAGAGTGGATCAAATCTCATTTTCCAACAAGCCTCTCTGGACGTTTTTCCTCAACCCCTTTCTCTTTTCTATAGCATAATCATTAGTAAATGATCACTTAATATGTTAAGTATGTTTACATATGATTATCCTCTTGATCCCCTCCTTTACCTTTTCCAAAGAGAAGATCACTCACTCACTAGTGTTGTGATAAAGGTGAATCCATAAGCTAGTCATATTCATCATGATACCCTTTTTGTTTTATGTTAATCCATTGTATTTATGAATACTTGGACTAGTTTTGTTCAACCAAGTTATTTGTGAATACTTGGATTTGTTGTGTACATCCATTGCATATGTGTTTGCTTGGATTTATGTTGTGTAGATCCAAGCTACATGTGTGTACTTGGATATGTTTAGTTGAGTTGTAATAGATTGATTAGAAGTTCTCACTAAACTATAAAGTGATGTGGTTGTGTCTTGTAAGTTCTCACTTAACTTGAAAGTGATTAGTAGTTGTGTTGTGTGAAGTTCTCACTTAGCTTTAAAGTGAAGAGTCGTGAAGATTGGTTCTAGCTTTGGATTAGAACTCGACATCTAGCCTTGTGTCGTAAAATGGTGAAGTAGGCAACGTCGTGAAGATTGGTTCTACCTTGAGATTAGAACTCGACATCTAGCCTTGTGTCGTTAAATTGTGAAGTAGGCAACGTTGTGTAGATTGGTCCTAGCTAAATATTAGGTCTCGACATTTAGCTTAGTGTCGGAAAATAATGTAAGCGACGATGTAAGGTTTTCTCCACCAAGAAGGGAGCTTGTGGATATAGTGGAAATCTCGAGTAGGTGTACTCGAGGAGTGGAGTAGAAACGAGGATAGAGCCTCGTTGTCGAACCACTATAAATCTTGGTGTCTTCCCACTAGGTTGTCTCCTTCCTTACTCTTTACTTATTTC
The DNA here is from genome assembly GCA_025667525.1 of Glebionis coronaria. Classification (NCBI taxonomy): domain Eukaryota; kingdom Viridiplantae; phylum Streptophyta; class Magnoliopsida; order Asterales; family Asteraceae; genus Glebionis; species Glebionis coronaria. Next base: position 173,088,242 of record CM046881.1, on the reverse strand, counting down.
ATTATCATTACACTTACCTATTATCTTTGCTAGTGCATTTGAATTGAACCTAATCATTATGCAACTTAGCTTCAAGTAAAACATAGTTTTGATAAAAACCAAATTGAAAGTAATTTTAATTAGGTTGCCAATCGAAGAGAAACTATTTAACCCCCCCCCCCCTTTCTAGTTTCTACAATTGGTATCAGAGCGATGGTCACTCAAGATCTTTGAAGTATATTGTACTTTGAACTTGGATCGAATCCATTGTCTCCTCAAATTAGAAGGTCAAGTTGTACTAAAGTTTCTCTTTGGTCTAAACTATTTCTTCTTGGAAAATAGGTCTTTTAATTGATCATATTGCATTAGTAGCATTTATACATTTTAGACCTACCTTTGAAATGTATCTACTAGTTTGCTATCTTGCTTTGTGTAGGTACTCATGAAAATCAATCATTTAATTGGTTGTGAATTGAGTCACTTGCACTTGTAGAAGATTCATCTTCATCGATCTTCAACATCCTTGAATGATGACATCAAGATGATTGGGAATGATACTATTCATTGAAGACCTAGTATTCATCATAGTCACTCTTGGGGCTTGCATTGATGGATTGGAATGCTTTTTGTGGTCAAGGTACGTTTTCGTTCTTCCACACGCCCTTTGATCAATCTTTTGATCATTACTTGACTATGTGCTTGTTCTTGACATCCTTGCCTTTACATTTGCTTGTAATTTGTGATTCCTTTCCTTTATACTCTCAAACCTTCATTGCTTGGATACTTGACTCACTATGGTGATGTAGAGTGAGTTAGTAGTAGCTTAAAGTATCAAGCATGATATCCATGGTTTGCACTCATACGGTTAGTAGGCCCTTTGTGGGAGAGAAAGTGAATCAATACCTTGCTCATACTTTGGTCTAGACTAAGGCTATTATTGAAAGTGATCTTAGTCTACGCATCAATATTTGCTTTGTGTTTATTCATTACCAAAGCCGTTTAACACTTCGCCGGAAAGGCACGTCTTAAACCACTATATATGACACAAGCTCTTCGTTACCACTATTTGAAGATTGTCATTAATCCCTTGAGCATTAGTCCTAGTCATGATTCACTTCCCTTGACTTCTCTCCACTTTGCTGTTTTGCTACGAGTAGTCGTTTGTCCATTTCGGTTCTTTTCTATCTCGATTCAACTCGTAATCCTTCATTAAAGCATATTGCCTAGTGTAATGATGATCCAATGTTATTCTAAAAGGTTCATGATATAACTTTAAGTATTTTAGAAAAACTGGTTTTTAAAATTTGGCCTTTTTCATTGATAAAAACCAGCCTCTATAGGCGGTTCTTTATCTCTGGCGGTTCAACCCGCGGTTCTTTATCGATTAGGAACCGCAGGCAGTAAAGTTTGTCAGAGCGCTAGTTTTAATAAAATAACCTTTTTCAAACCAAACCCTCTCTCTCTCTCCCAAAAACACACAGCCGACGTTTTTCATCTTTTCCACCATTGTTGATGATTCAAAAACCTTCAATCAATCAAATTAATTGATTCCAAGTTGTGGGTTTCACTCATCCTTCATCAAACATCAATTAATCGTAAGTACTTCCTTTCAATTTCATCTATTTTGTTCTAGGGTTCATCCTTTCATAATTGGGGATTTTTAAAATTGAAATTGAATTAGAACCTTAATAGGAATATTGGTTGACATGGTTACTTTACTATGATTCCTTAGGTTCATATTCATTGAGATTTCACTAAAACCCACTTGTAGAACAAATCCAAATTTTGACTAAATGTTTTTGGTTAAAAGATGGAATTGAGATGAACCCATGAACAAATAGGTAGTTGCATTGTTAATGCTTACCTAAAAACATTGTTTTGAAAAACCAATGTTCTAGTCCATTGTTGATCCAAAATAGGTCATATGTTCTTGGTTAATAATGGAATAGACACATTGTGAACATGAGAATGTTATGGATTCAATCCTTTGTTTGTCAAGAAATTGATATAACACATTCTCATATTTTTGAGCTTTAATTTTATTTTTCATATGAGTAATTGGAAAAATATTGTCTTATGTTTATATTAGGTACTAATCATGCCTTATCAATATCAAAAGGATCATCAATTCACTAGACAATACATGCCAAACCTTTCCCAAACCTATGCTTCCACTCAACTTCGAAACTCATTTCCATCCCTTTCTACTCGTTGTTTCCATGAGGGTAGGGTCGTTGACGAGGGAATAACGGGTTATGACTATATCCAATCTATGTTTGAGCTTTCGGGGTTTGATTGCTTGCTCAACATAGAAGAAGATATTTACCCCTTGTTTCTTCTTGAATTCTTTAGCACCTACTCCATGCTTGAATACAATGGAGAAATCTTCATTCGATTCGTGTTGAATGATCAATTGATTCAATACTCCCTCGAAAACTTTGGTGAAATTCTTGGTGTGCCATATGAAGGCACTTGTCGTTTTATGGATAAATGGAGACTTGATGCTCTCTTGGAATCCTACGATAAACCTCCAAATGACCTCACCGAAATTGATCTAGAGTTTATCCTTGACATCATTTCGAAAGAGCGTGATGGAAATGTTGTGAGAAGCCTTCATTCAAATGTGCGAAATGTGAATCGATATGAAGTGCTCTCTAGCGACCTTAAGGATTTTATGGTCCAATGGGCAAATATACTTAGGGAGAATGTCTTTTGTCTTGGTGGAAACCGAGATCATATCCCGGCTTGTATGGTGCATATGTTGAGTTGCATCTTTACATCCACCAAGTACAATTTGGCATTCTATATCGCTCGACGAATAAATTATGCCCTTTCAAAGCCCAAAACAAACCTTCCCTATGATATACTTCTTACTCGCCTTTTCAAAAGGGTTGCTCATGACTTTCCCCACCTCGATCTTTCTCGCTTTCACCCGGTTCATCGGGTTATGTTGCCTATTCAAGAGGTATATGAAAGAAAGCCAAGAAGTGATCGAGGTTCGCGAAAATCCGATCATCAAGAGACGGATGATGAGGACACCTATATGCCAACAAGTATGGTGATGGCATAGGTACTAGTTCTCACTTCAACTCTTCGAGTAATTCCCACCCATCCTCAAACTCATTCGTGGATGGACTTGAAGACTTAGCTCCCCCACCTCATTACTACTCTAGTGAAGTACCGGAAGATCTCAACATGGAGCATCTCTACCGTGAAAATCTTAGGACTAGAGGTGAATTGCATGAACATCGGGTTGAGTCAAGGAAGGGATTCAAGTATTTGGGGAATATGATCAAGGGATTGGGCAAGAAGAGAAGGTGAAGGCTTTGAAGTATTTCAAAGAATACATGTTGGTAAACATGTAATGTTGAACAATTTTTTTTTATTTTTGTTGTGCATTAACTTATGCTACATGTTTGGATTACTATTTATTTCAATCCTAAATGTTGCTTATGCCATCATGTTTGTGATTTACATAGCTTTGTGCATCCTTTATGATAGTTAGCTTCTTAGATTTTGGTAAGTAGTTAACTTTGCCTTATGAATCCTTTGGTAAAAATCTGGGTTAACCAAAATTTGGGATGTGAAATTTTTAAAACACCTCTGGTCGCGGTTCCATATCGACCAGCGGCTCCTTATCGATAAGGAACTGCTGGTCCTAGATAAGGAACCGCCGGCTACTGTGTCCGACAGAATCTTTTGCTTTACACTATTTTCTTCAATCTGTGTAAACATTGCATGATTCTTTGCAAAAACCTGCACATTTCCTAAGCTAGGTTACCTAAATTCATTATTCACCTAAAATGATTTTAACCCATTACTATTTTGGATCATCCCCTCACCCATTTAAACCCACCTTGTTAGTCATGTTCTTCACACATCAAAACATCCTTCCCTAACCCTTAAACCACCTTTGTCAACCATGGTTTCTATAAAAACCTCAAACATTTCCAAAACCTCCACCCCAAGGAAAACACTTAAGATTAGGATCAAGGTACCCAAGCCTAACTCCTCACCCTTTCACACACCCAAAAATGAGATGGTTCCAATCCTCATTTCCTCATCACCTTCACCACCCCTTGCACCATGCAAGACAACCTCCACCCATGGTACCAACCACTCTATTGGTTCTACCTCATCTTCATTCCACTCAAGAATGAATGAGCTCTCTTCACCCTTCACTCCAAGTGCACCCTCGGATGTGACTACACAACCACAACCAATCCAAAGCATTCCTTTTGTGAATGACTTTGATGACACCTTGGTGACTTCACCATTTACCCCTCCAAACTCACCTATTTCACCAACCTTGGAGAACATACCTCCACACTCACCCATTTCTCCTTTGGAGAACTTTCCTCCACACTCACCCACATCACCCATGGAGAACATGCCTCCTCCACCTCCACCACACTCAAACATTCCAATTTTAGGTGTCCCACTTTCCCTCCTCTTGGGTGATCCTTACTATGGGTTTCAAGAGACTCATGGTCCTAATTGTCCATGTTGTCTCTACAACCACTACATCATCCATAACCTTAGGATGGAAATGTTTGGACTACATAGGAGGTTGTAAGAGTTCTTGCTTGCCTTGTTCTCCATGCCTCCTCCTAGGAGATGAATGATGAGTTTTCAAAATAAATGTTTTTCAACAAAACCAAGCCAAATTAGACTACTCATCTAGATTTAATGTTAAGCTAGCTTTGTATTAGTTATTTGTTTTTCTTTTCATTTGTCATTGTATTTGCTTCCTTCATGAGTGTTTCATGAAGTTGATCTATGGATTTGTCTTTATGTGTTTCTATTCTTATGTGCACATTAATCAACTATAATTTGAAATTAAAATTGAACCTAAATCTATCACAACCTCTAAAAACTTGACTAAAATTGGTTCAAAATGATATCTAAATATTTTGTCACCCTTTGTCAAGACATTCTTTGTGAATGTGTTGCTTTTATGCAACCCTAGCATAATTTAGTGCTAATAGAGGTAAAATTACAAGATTTGCAACTTTTTGAAAAAGTCTTAGTTTTTCTCAAAACCCTGGAAAAACTTGGTTTCAAGTCAACTGCATGCGGCTCCTTAAAGTCACGTGGTTCCTTAAGTGATAAGGAACCGCCGGCCCCTATAAGGTACCGCGGACAGCAACTAGCTTTTGACTCGTTTTTGGTCAAAAAAAAAATTTAAACCCTATACCCTGTCAAGATTACTTGTTTACTTAATTTTGCTAAACATTCCTTGACACTTCACATTTTGTATTCAAATTCTTACCTTGATTACATTCTACTTATACCCCAACCTTGAGATTTCATTCTCACACCTTCCCAACCTTGAGAATTCATTCTCACACATCTCCAACCTTAAGATTTCATTCTCACACCTTCCCAACCTTGAGATTTCATTCTCACACCTTCACAATGCCTAACTCCTCCATTCATAACCTTGACATTTCTTTGTCACAACCCCACTTACCCAAAGCTTCCTCATCCAAGCTTTCAAAGAAACTGAAAATCTCGGTTCGACCTATTTGGATTAAGAAGAATGAACCATCTTCTTCCAAACCACCCAAAAACCCTACCTTCTCTCCAATCAAGTATTGGAATGAGACTTATACCATTAACCCCATCACCGGAGCAAAAGAAAATGTTCCCCCACCACCACAATCCTTCAACACCCCTCAACTCAATGACCTTTCAACCTTCCCAAACCTTACAAGGCATTGTGAAAACATTTCCTACCCTATTAACCCACCACCACCAAACCCTAGGTTTGATGCCCTACCCCCATCAACCGATTTTGTGTTGCATCATGGATCCTCGTGTGCTTGTTATAGATTTAAAAAAATTGAACTTGGTCATGTATATGAGAAGTTAAATTTCCTTGAATTCCTCCTCACTCGACCTCCTCTCCAAGTTTTCGTTCCGGTGGACAAAACTTCGAATGATGCATCGTCGTCTTATTTTTCCAACTAAAGGACTAACTACTCTTAGAGTCTTCATTACTTTAGTTGTTTTAGAGTCTTTTATTTTTTTAAGCAATCTTGGAAAATTGTCACTATTAGAATAGCTTATGCTTTGTGGTTTATTTTCCATATTTTTTTTTGCTTTAGATACTCATATTGTGTGTATAACTATCTACCTTGTTGTGTCTTTTATTTTATGTAACCTTTGTGTTGTTTATGTGTTATTTCCTTAGTTCTCTTTTGAGTTGATCATGGTTAATTTTTACAATTGCTTATGGGTGATTCCATCAATTCTAAACTTTAACCCCTTGACAAGTTTATCATCTTCATTGGATTGAAGTTTGATTTTTTCAATTACCTTTTTGGACATCTTAGCAAAATACTTGCTTCTAATTTGAGATTTCTTCTCTCTCTCCCTCTCAAGTTACTTAGTAGGTAGTGATCATATATACATTGGTGTTTCTTTTCTTTCTACTAACCTTTGTGTAGCATGTCACCTTAGCTTATTTACTTGGTGCCCCAAGCAAGGGGGAGCAACCACCAAGGGGGAGCTACTGGCAAAGTCCGGTTTTCTTCAAAGACTTGTGCTAACCTTTTTGCTACGACAAAGGGGGAGAAATGATAGTGATAAACTCGTTAATAATTCGATATTTTGTGTTTCTACGTAAATGAGTTTATCGTTTGTCGTAATCAAAAAGGGGGAGATTGTTAATGCAAGGGATGCCTAAAAACATTATTAGTGTTAACTAATCTTTCTTAGTTTTGATCACAACAAACTATACAACACATTTAGTGTAAAACATAAAACGAATTATTTAACTAACACTATCATCAAGGTAATAATCATATCACCAACCTTTCTTAATCATACTTAGTAATCATCAAAATGATTATCCTTGAAACTCACTTTTGTTAATATGACAAAAGACTTTTTAATAAACTTTCTTTTTTAGAAAATGTTTTATTAAAATGGAAAATGTAAATTTGAAAATAGCATATTCCATATGCTATTAGAATATCCTTTGAAGGCTTAAAATACCTCAGATATTCCTACCCCACTAACAGACAAAAAACGGAGCGTAGTCTACGGGCGGAACCTTAAGTAGCTAGGCGGTTCCCTAGCGATAAGGAACCGCCGGGCTAGATAAGGTACCGCGCCCAGATAGCCTTTGTACATTGTCTCCTTTAAATAGTGGATCAAATCTCATTTTCCAACAAGCCTCTCTGGACGTTTTTCCTCAGCCCCTTTCTCTTTCCTATAGCATAATTTATATGAGTGATTTTACTCATATCATTTGTAGCTTAAAACAATGAAATAATGCATTTAATGTATGAGATTTGCCTTGTATATGTTTGTTTCTTGTTTTAATGTGTGTAGGTACCAAGTTCGCGAAAACCGGCAAAACCGATACGAGTTTGAAGAAAAAGATCAAAGAAGCCAAAATCGAGTTCGATTTAGTGGATTTAACTATTATGCAAGAAAATGGGCAAGTGGGTCCCACATCTGCCAAATGGGCCCAAAAGCCCAATAAGGGATTTTGAGTTATTTATTTTGGATAAAATAAGCCATCTAAGGCCCATCAAATATGTTGAAAAACGAATTGGGAATTTAGTTTGGACTTAAAAGCCCAAGGAGAAAGGAAAGGAACGAAGAATGATATCTATTTGGGCTAAAAGCCCATGTATTTAACGAGATATTGGTTTAGGGTTTCATATGGGAAAAGTTATAAAGTAAAAAAAAACGTTCCATTCGTTTTAATCCAGTCAACCACTCACACCATACACACGTTATTAAATAAAACGTCACCCACTCATTTTTATAAACATCCAACCACCACACGTTTTTTTTCCATCACACACACACACACATTAATATGATACTTCGTTACTTCCTATGTTTGTACCTTTCTTCTCCATCCAAAAAAATAACCAGACGAGTTCTATTCACATTTTCACCAAAAACCCTAATCAACAATTACCTCAAATTAGTAAGGGGTTTTTACTCCCACGTGTAATTCAAGTGTGGGGGAATTAAATCCCCCAATTTTAAGGAAGAGAAGAGATGGGCAGATAAGGCTACGTGGCAGTTTTTCACTAGAGGAAACACCTCATCTTTCATCATCAGCCAATCATTGAGAGACACCTCTGCATCAAACTAACACAACTAGCAAAAACGGATGCCACGTTGGCAATCCGTGTGCTAGTTGTGTCTTATCAACCATCCGATCAAAACAACCATGAGAGAGAGAAGATCTAAAGGCCAATATGAAGATGGAATATACCAAAAAGATCCGGATATTCGCTCCTCAACAGCCTTGGGATGGCTATAAAAACCCCTTATTTTCTTGTAATTGATTATCCCTTTCTTTATTTTAAAGTTATAATGAAAAATTTTAGATAGATATTGTAATTTTTTTATAGTACTGTAATGATTTAATTCAATAAATAAAAAGTTACTTTTCTGTCTAAATCTCTTTACTGCTTTGATTTAGCATTATATTTGAAGGATTGCAGTTTCATCTAATTTTGTTATTATAATTGTTAAATCGATTAAATTAGCTTAAATGTTAGCTATTTTTATGGATAAAGTTAGAGATTAGGGATGAAAAATTATTCCCACTAAATAATTTAAATAAAAATACTGTTGACTGTTCGGACGAGTTACTGTAAGTTAGCTCATGGTAGTGTCGTTCAATGGTGAATGGTGGTTTCGTCTCCGGTTTATAAGGTAGCACAGCGCTAACCTTCGTCTCAAAGGAAATCTCTAAAAGGTGCTTATCTCTTTTATTTTACATGTTAAATAGATTAATTTTTGTTTAAATGTTAAAATGATTTAGATATTTGAGTGGTTTATGCGTATTAATATCTGCTTGATTTATGTTAAATTGTGATTGTTTATCAATCTGATAATGTTGGTTGAGGATTGATTTTGTTTGGAGAATGTTAGTTCTAACTGATTAGGTAATTTTGAGTTATCTGGTTTTTAGACTTGATTTGGAGTTTTACTTAGTCTGATACTGTCTAATGTCATTTTGGTTAATCTGCTAAGTTTGAATTGAACTACCTGATATTTTGTATAATCATTGTTTTATTTTTGGTGTAAGATTAATATCTGATGTGTAGAACTTTGTGGATTTCATTAAAGATTAATGCTGAAGTATGCTTAAATCTGATATATCAGATTAGATTTCATACAATAATTTTTGTCTAAGGATAAGCTAAGTATGTGAGACTAGTATTGTGTAATCAGATGCTTGAATTAGGCTTTATGAGATTGTGTGGGTTGCTGTAGTTTTTTGAACTGCATATTGATTTTGTTGCGAATCTGTTAATTCTGGTTACTATGTTATAATATAATGGCCTCGTTGTATCTCATTGTTTGATGCTAAATTGCATGCTGTTAATTCAATTAGATTTGTTACACTTGAGTTAGTTTATTCTAACGAATTGATCATAATGGACATGCTGAGTTGATGTTTTGAGTCTGTCATTCATAAGAGTTATTCTAGCAGTATTGTCTGAAGAGTTCTTTTTATTTGCTTATGTTTTAATTGGTTAAATTTATCTTTCTTCTTCATTGTTTGTTTTGCTGCTTGAGTATTTTTGATGATTTATTGTTCAAGCAAATAGCTTATCAGATCCCTTTGATCTGATTAGCCCACAAGTTGGAATCCTTTTCAGCTTTTAATTGATTTTGTGCAAAAGTTCACTCTTGTGAATTCTTTGTTGAATTTCGCTGCTTAAAAAAATAATAGCAATAATTTGCCATTTACAAGGCTCGAACCTGCGACCTCGCAGTTCACAGTCCAAAGTGTTAGCCAACTGAGCTAACTGGCTCTTTTGGTTAACTTTCTTACTGATTTATTAATATAGTAATGTTGATCTGGCAGATATCATTTAGTAGTATTTTTAACTTTAATTCCATTTAAATAAATTTTAATTAGTGATTTTGTTAAAGTAATTTTTAGTTTTTAAATAAAATATATAAAAAAATGTTTTTATTAAATTTAAGAGTTTAATTAGTTTTTATATAATTAGATTTTTATTGTTTTAGATAAATATAGTTTTTAAAATAGATTTAGTTTAATTAAATCTTAAAGAGAGTTAATTAGTTTAAAAAGTTAATTAGATTTCTAAAATTAGTTTAAAAGTCATTTTTAATTAAATAGAATTATTTTTATAGAATTTAAATTAGTTTAATTTTTAAATAGTTTTAAATTTTAAGTAATTGATTTAGATTTAAATAATATTGGGGGTTTACGATTCATGCACTTTAGGATTAAAATTAGTTTAAAATTGGTAGATTTTATTTTTAGTTTAAAAACCGAAAACCAATTTGAATCAATTGTCCAAATCGATACAAAAACGTCTCAAATTCATAAGATCTTCGTGTACAACGAACTTGGTTCATCACGTGTTTAATTGAATTCGTCATTGGTAATATTAGTCTATTACTTTTTCCTAAAGGTAATTTTCTAATTTACCCTATAACGTATCTTAGTTATCACATATACTATCACGATCACATCAAAAATTTTGGCGCCGCTGCCGGGGATCTTGTGTACGATTCGCTTTCGTGGTGATTTGTTGATCGTTGATTTGAAGACCCTTTCCGTCCTCGGAAAGTTTTGTTATTTTTCTATTATATAGTATGTATCGTTTTTCTCGTTTTTTGTGAATAATATATTATATTACATAGAACAATAAATTTACATACTTTCCAAATAAGGCCTTAGTTGGGATTTCATCACCTAGCTATTGTAGTCGAATCCAAAACTAAAATAAAAGGCAAAATAGATAAATACTAATAAGAAGTTTGAACTCGATTTAGACAAACTATAAGGTGGGTATAAGGCGACGTGCTATAAAAAGCCGTCTAAGGAAAAAGGTTTTTAAGTGCTTTGTGCCACCTCGTTTCCCCGCTTGCTTGTGCGTATATTGAGAGGGACAACCTATTATTGGTTTGCCGACTCAAGTAGTAATAAATCTTATTTTTGTAGTTTACTTATTGAACCTCGAGATGTTTAGGTTTTCACCTATCGTTTCAAAGTCGACCGAGGGTAATTTACTTTCATAGTAGTTATCCTTCTTCCTTGTTTTTTATCAATCATTATTGATTGAGCAATACCAAATAAAATACCAAAAATAATCTTCTTCTTGTCTAATTTCTTTTCTTCAATCCTTTAAATTCTCGTCTTTGTAGTGTATGCAATTACGATCTTCTCGTCTTGTGATTGATTTTAATAGGCTTGAAAATATTTCTCGTAGAAATAGAAATCTTCAACAACGAATAGTGGAACCCGAGCTTCCAGCTATTGTTGTAGAGATGGCCGATAACCGAACAATGGAGGAATTGCTCTGTGCACCCACGGAAGGGTACGGGGAAGCAATCGTTGTGCCGGCTATTTTGGCGGATCATTTTGAGATTAAGACGTGTCTTTAATCGCTCATTCGTGCCGACCAATTTCATGGCAATGAGACCGATAGCCCGCATTCTCACATTCGGAATTTTCTTCGAATTACCTCGACTCTCAAGTTTAGAGATGTGCCGAATGACGCGATTAAGCTCATGCTTTTTCCGTACTCGCTCAAGGGTAATGCTAAGCTTTGGTATGAGAAAGAACCACCGGGTTCGATCTTAACTTGGGATGATTTAGTGTCTAAGTTTATGGATTACTTCTTTCCACCATCTAAGACAACACACTTTAAGAACGAGATCACTAAATTTGAACAAAAAGTGCATGAATCGTTTGGGGTTGCTTGGGAAAGATTTAAAGGTTTGTTAAGACAATGTCCACACCACGGTTTCTCGGAATTGCATCAAATAAATACTTTTTATAATGGGCTTAATATGATTGAACAAGATTCTTTAAATGCCGCCGCGGGTGGTAATCTTTTAAGAAAAACTCCGAGAGACACGTGGAGAATAATTGAGGATAAGTCTAGAGCACAATATTCACGAAACACACCGGTTGTTTCCAATGTGAATTCATCAAATCCCGAGATTGCTAGATTGGAATCTAAGATTGATAGTGGATTCGCGACTTTGTTGAATGAGATTAGGAAGAATCCTCATGGATCCATTAATATGGTTGAGAATGTTTGTGTATCATGTGGTGGAGCACATCCTAATTATGCTTGTTCGACCACGGGGTTTGATCAAGCTAGTGCTTTTGCCGCGACGGGAACTTATGGCTCCAACGGTCAAGTTCCTCGTCAAAATCATGTTGCTCCACCGGGTTTTCCACCGGTTCAAAATAGGTACAACAATGGAAACAATGGGAATAATTTTAACCGTGGTAACCAAGGGAATTATAATCAAGGAAATGGGTTTAATGCTAATCAAAACAATCAAGGTTTTCATAATAACCAAAATGATTTGTCAAGCTATATCAAGTCAAATGAGGCAAATTTGAAAGCTTTTCAAAATAACATTCAAGGACAAATGGCAACTTTGAAAAATGAGTTTCAAAATACGATAAAAGGGCAAAACAATAAGATTGAGCTTAATCAACAAAGACTTGAACAAAACCAAAACCGTTTTGAGCAAAGATTAGAGCAAAGTCATAATCGTATGCAACAAAGTTTGGAACAAGGTCAAAATAAATTGCTTTCGATGTTTGAGTGATTTATGTCTAAACCATCATCTTCTTCGGGTTGCTTACCTAGTAATACCATTCCAAACCCGAAGGGAGAGCTTAAGGCCATAACCGTTTATGATGATTGTGATAATTTAGATGAAGTTGAAGTGATTGAGTTTAATCCTCCACCTAAGAAAACTTTTCTAGAAGTCACCAAGGCTACTTTGAATGTGATTAGTACCTCGGTTTTCTTTGATTTCTTTCCCGAGAAATATAAAGATCCGGGTCAATTCTTGATACCTTGTGTTTTCAATGAGCTTGGGGTTTGCGCATTAACATAATGCCCCTAGCCATTTGGAAAACTGTTGACTATGCACCACTTAGTACCACTCGAATGATCATTGAGCTTGCTAATGGTACCACCACTCAACCGGTTGGTATAGCGGAAAATGTCATTGTTAAAGTGGGAAATTTCTTGTACTTAGCCGATTTTGCTATAGTTGATTATGAGACCAATCCTCGGGTGCCTATTATTCTAGGACGACCATTTTTGTGCACAGCTCAAATTCAAGTCGATATGAGGAAAGAGTAAATTAAATTGTTTTATGGAGATAAAAGCATTGTTTTTAAACCGGAAAAGATTCCAAGATTTGCTTCTAAGAAAGTTGAAAGTGTAAAACGTGTTGAAACAATTGAAAGTAATAAGAAAGCTCTTTTTGATAAAGGTGTTTTTCCAATTTTGGAAACTTCATTTTGTGATAAATGAAAGTTAAAGTCAAATGAAGAAGCTTGCTTTGTTGAAACATGTTGTAACCTTTCCTCATCTACACTCACTCCACACGAGGATGATAAGATTGAAAAACAAATTGATGAATACTTAAGTGCACCATTTGATGCTAGTGAGTTAATAGTGAGAATTTTGGTCCCGAGAGTGATATTGCTTTAATTGAACAATCTTTGAAAATGGACTCATTTTCACTCTCTTCTAAGGATCAAATTGATGTTCCTAAGGCACAGTCTTCCATTGAAGAGCCTTTGATTCCTAACTTCACACCGAGTGAGGTTAGTGACTATTCATGTGCTAAGTTCATCGATGAACTTTTTGCTATTATTGATCCACTTCCACGGGGAAGTGAAGACGTTATCGATCTCGAGATCGAACGTGATTCTCGTGTTTTACCTACCATTCTCGAGGAATTCGCTGATGAATTGCCTTCTAATGAGAATGATGATCTTGTATCCGAGTGTGATACACTCGATACTTTGTTGGATATTTCTTGTGATGACAAGGATGACGACACTTTCATGACTTACTCAAATCCTCTCTTTGAAGCTTCAATGAACAATAATCTATTGTTTCAAGAGGATTTTGAGAGCATCACACCTCCTACATCTCACAACCTTTGTGATGATGATCTTCTCATGAAGGAGGTTGATGATTTTCTTTATATAGACATTCCTTCGGAATTTGAGGAAGAGTCTAATGACGGTGATGAAGATACTTGGTTTGATCACCCGATTTATGATGATGATAATGTTGACCCGGAGGGAGAAATTACTTTTGCTCCAATTATCCTTCCCACTCGTTTTGATCTTAATGTGCGGGTTTTTCATGCGACTCGTTTTGAGTACCACGACCCCTTTGTTCACATTCTTAAGAGTGATAAGGTCAACAAAGTCATGCAAGTTGAAACCACTAGTGTTGAGACTTTTATACCACCTTTACCATGTGCTTCATATGATTTAGGATTAGTATGGGGGGACGACACCGTGTTGTCCATTCCTTTCTCCACCGAGGACTTCGATCCCGGAATCGTTGATTTAGGGAAATCTCGGCCTTTCACCGATGCAATAATTGAAAGACTTTTTAATCATCTTGGTGCGAGTTTATCTCGGGGAGCATGCTACATCCATTTAGTAATTTGTGACTACCATCTCTTTTTAGAGATTCGTGTTAGATTTTATCCTTTCGTTTGTCATCCGACAACGAGGATGTAATCTTTGACCCCGACATCGTGCTTTATAATGGATTTTATTCCATTATGCCGGTTTTTACCTTTTTCCCTAAGGACAAATGAATGCGGGGATCGAGTCGAGCTCATGACTCGGTGAACAAAAACGAGGTGCCTTGTGGGGGAGTCCCATACATTCTATCTTCTTTCTATTTTCTAACAACTAATAAGGCTTGATCTTTCAAGCTCGTGCTCGTGTTTTGTTGTGTTGTGATCTTAGGTATGACCCTAATATTTGAAGAATCTCGTGTTCGGTTTTTGCCGGTCCACTTGATCTTCCATTGTTTGAATGCCAAAAGGGGCACACTCTTTATCCCTTGATTTTTATAGACTAACATTTTATCTTGAAGCATAATTAATAAACGGCTTATAGATTTGCGTGCTCTTTCCATGCTAGGATTTTGCATTAGACTCTTCGTATTTTAGCAAGGGGGTGTTACTCTTGAGCTAAGAAACATTGAGGACAATGTTTGGTTTTAGCACGGGGGAGTCAATCGATATAATATTGCTTTTGTCGTGTCCAAACGTAATTCTTTTTCTCATTTTTCAATAAAATTTTAAATTTTTAGTGTTATTCCTAAGTTTTAATAAATAAAATCAGTGCTTTTGACACGAATGTAGGCTTTCCGTTGGTGAAAATAAAATTAGTTTTTGACTCGACTTGGTTTTTTACCTTAGCTTTTCCTTAACTTATTTGAATTAAGTTTTGCTAGGCTTTTATATAGGGAGCTTTAAAACGCGAAAGTCTTAATTCATACGAGTTAAGAACAAGAACTTTTCGCAAGCTCTTATAATTGATCCTAGAAAGTCGTTTATTCAAGGGAACTTTAAAACGCAAATTCTAAAACTTGAAAGAGTATAAGAAGATGCAAGATCCTATAGATGACTTGAAAACCTAAAACTTTGATTTAATAGGCTAAGTATCCATTGATTTCACATTTTTGAAATTTTACAATATGGAGAACAAGAGATGATATAGTTCAATCATAAGTTTCTAAGGTTAAATTCTTCTTTGTGCAAGTATTTTTGTATTTGATTTAATCTCCTCATATTTACTTTCCACACTTGAATAATAATTGCTTAATAATTGAAGTTTTTAGTGGTTTAGGCTTGATATCTTAACTCGTAACTCCTTCTTATTCTTCCCTTGTAATTAAAGTGAGAACACATTAAGGGTGTCAGCGTCATGGACTTTTGATCATGGGATTGCGGAAATTTGGCTTACTATAAATATCATATTAATAAAGAAGAATAAATAAAAACATGTTCTCTAGGAGCCTTCGGGTGGGAGTCATGTAGCACTAACCTTGTCATTAGAGCCTTAGGGTGTATGTCAAGGGGCATGTTGAATAAAAATTGCTTCATCATCATGATCCGTAAGGTGGGATGGTGTTGTCAATTCCCTTATTTTTGTCCAAGGAGCCTTAGGGTGTGGATTTTAAATAAGGAGCACAATTGCATCTTAAAGAGCCACAAGGTGTTATGATGTAGTTGTTGCTAACTCCATTAATAAGGTCATAATTGACTTTGGAGGTTTTATTTGTTGCTTTTAAGTAGGCATATTAGCCAAATTTCGGGTCCGGGATTTATCCCTCAAATCGTGTTAAGTTATCCTTGATGTGGGCTTTCTTTAGTTACAACGGTTTTTAAAGTCGAGGTTAGGTTTTGAGTGTTGAGTTTACACCGTTCTTGCCTTCATTTTTGGACTAATAAATATCAATAAAGTCAAATGAGCCTTTGGGTGAATGACAAATAAAATCTAGAGATACAATTAGGAATAATGGGAGATT
This sequence comes from Glebionis coronaria, assembly GCA_025667525.1. Classification (NCBI taxonomy): domain Eukaryota; kingdom Viridiplantae; phylum Streptophyta; class Magnoliopsida; order Asterales; family Asteraceae; genus Glebionis; species Glebionis coronaria. Next base: position 173,071,917 of record CM046881.1, on the reverse strand, counting down.
GAGTTTAACACAAATTACTTGTATGAGTTGGTTTAATTTTGGGGCTTATGATTGACAATGATCTTGTTTTTGCACTTGGCATGGAAAAGTGAAAAGTCGGGGACGATGAATCTATTTGAGTTTTGTGATCCTAAAAGTTATTTTTCAATAATGAAAGCAATACATTATGTCTTTGCAAAATATAATGTCATAAGTTGAATAATGGTGTAGTTAGTGTTTTATTTTATCATTGCGTGAGGACACGGCAATTGCTTAGCAAGGGAGAGTTTGATATGAGTGATTTTACTCATATCATTTGTAGCTTAAAACAATGAAATAATGCATTTAATGTATGAGATTTGCCTTTTATATGTTTGTTTCTTGTTTTAATGTGTGTAGGTACCAAGTTCGCGAAAACCGGCAAAACCGATACGAGTTTGAAGAAAAAGATCAAAGAAGCCAAAATCGAGTTCGATTTAGTGGATTTAACTATTATGCAAGAAAATGGGCAAGTGGGTCCCACATCTGCCAAATGGGCCCAAAAGCCCAATAAGGGATTTTGAGTTATTTATTTTGGATAAAATAAGCCATCTAAGGCCCATCAAATATGTTGAAAAACGAATTGGGAATTTAGTTTGGACTTAAAAGCCCAAGGAGAAAGGAAAGGAGCGAAGAATGATATCTATTTCGGCCAAAAGCCCATGTATTTAACGGGATATTGGTTTAGGGTTTCACATGGGAAAAGTTATAAAGTAAAAAAAACGTTCCATTCGTTTTAATCCAGTCAACCACTCACACCATACACACGTTATTGAATAAAACGTCACCCACTCATTTTTATAAACATCCAACCACCACACGTTTTGTTTTCCATCACACACACACATTAATATAATACTTCGTTACTTCCTATGTTTGTACCTTTCTTCTCCATCCAAAAAAATAACCAGACGGTTCTATTCACCTTTTCACTAAAAACCCTAATCCACAATTACCTCAAATTAATAAGGGGTTTTTACTCCCACGTGTAATTCAAGTGTGGGGGAATTAAATCACCCAATTTTAAGGAAGAGAAGAGATGGGCAGATATGGCTACGTAGCAGTTTTTCACTGGAGGAAACACCTCATCTTTCATCATCAGCCAATCATTGAGAGACACCTCTGCATCAAACTAACACAACTAGCACAAACGGATGCCACGTTGGCAATCAGTGTGCTAGTTGTGTCTTATCAACCATCCGATCAAAACAACCATGAGAGAGAGAAGATCTAAAGGCCAATATGAAGATGGAATATACCAAAAAGATCCGGATATTCGCTCCTCAACAGCCTTGGGATGGCTATAAAAACCCCTTATTTTCTTGTAATTGATTATCCCTTTCTTTACTTTAAAGTTATAATGAAAAATTTTAGATAGATATTGTAATTTTTTTTATAGTACTGTAATGATTTAATTCAATAAATAAAAAGTTACTTTTCTGTCTAAATCTCTTTACTGCTTTGATTTAGCATTATATTTGAAGGATTGCAGTTTCATCTAATTTTGTGCTTGTTAGCTACTTTGATGGATAAAGTTAGAGATTAGGGATGAACAATTATTCCCACTGAATAATTTAAATAAAAATACTGTTGACTGTTCGGATGAGTTACTGTAAGTTAGCTCATGGTGGTGTCGTTCAATGGTGAATGGTGGTTTCGTCTCCGGTTCATAAGGTAGCACAACGCTAACCTTCGTCTCAAAGGAAATCTCCAAAAGGTGCTTATCTCTTTTATTTAACATGTTAAATAGATTAATTTTTGTTTAAATGTTAAAATGATTTAGATATTTGAGTGGTTTATGCGTATTAATATCTGCTTGATTTATGTTAAATTGTGATTGTTTATGAATCTGATAATGTTGGTTGAGGATTGATTTTGTTTGGAGAATGTTAGTTCTAACTGATTAGGTAATTTTGAGTTATCTGGTTTTTAGACTTGATTTGGAGTTTTACTTAATCTGATACAGTCTAATGTCATTTTGGTTAATCTGCTAAGTTTGAACTGAACTACCTGATATTTTGTATAAACATTGTTTTATTTTTGGTGTAAGATTAATATATGATGTGTAGACCTTTGTGGATTTCATTAAAGATTAATGCTGAAGTATGCTTAAATCTAATATATCAGATTAGATTTTATACAATAATTTTTGTCTAAGGATAAGCTAAGTATGTGAGACTAGTATTGTGTAATCAGATGCTTGAATTAGGCTTTATGAGATTGTGTGGGTTGCTGTAGTTTTTTGAACTGCATATTGATTTTGTTACGAATCTGTTAATTCTGGTTACTATGCTATAATATAATGGCCTCGTTGTATCTCATTGTTTGATGCTAAATTGCATGCTGTTAATTCAATTAGATTTGTTACACTTGAGTTAGTTTATTCTAACGAATTGATCATAATGGACATGCTGAGTTGATGTTTTGAGTCTGTCATTCATAAGAGTTATTCTAGCAGTATTGTCTGAAGAGTTCTTTTTATTTGCTTATGTTTTAATTGGTTAAATTTATCTTTCTTCTTCATTGTTTGTTTTGCTGCTTGAGTATTTTTGATGATTTATTGTTCAAGCAAATAGCTTATCAGATCCCTTTGATCTGATTAGCCCACAAGTTGGAATCCTTTTCAGCTTTTAATTGATTTTGTGCAAAAGTTCACTCCTGTGAATTCTTTGTTGAATTTCGCTGCTTAAAAAAATAATAGCAATAATTTGCCATTTACAAGGCTCGAACCTGCGACCTCGCAGTTCACAGTCCAAAGTGTTAGCCAACTGAGCTAACTGGCTCTTTTGGTTAACTTTCTTACTGATTTATTAATATAGTAATGTTGATCTGGCAGATTTCATTTAGTAGTATTTTAACTTTAATTCCATTTAAATAAATTTTAATTAGTGATTTTATTAAAGTAATTTTTAGTTTTTAAATAAAAATAAAAAAAATGTTTTTTTAAATTTAAGAGTTTAATTAGTTTTTATATAATTAGATTTTTATTGTTTTAGATAAATATAGTTTTTAAAATAGATTTAGTTTAATTAAATCTTAAAGAGAGTTAATTAGTTTAAAAGTTAATTAGATTTCTAAAATTAGTTTAAAAGTCATTTTTAATTAAATAGAATTATTTTTATAGAATCTTAAATTAGTTTAATTTCTAAATAGTTTTAAATTTTAAGTAATTGATTTAGATTTAAATAATATTAGGGGTTTACGATTCATGCACTTTAGGATTAAAATTAGTTTAAAATTGGTAGATTTAATTTTTAGTTTAAAAACCGAAAACCAATTTGAATCAATTGTCCAAATCGATACAAAAACGTCTCAAATTCATAAGATCTTCGTGTACAACGAACTTGGTTCATCACGTGTTTAATTGAATTCGTCATTGGTAATATTAGTCTATTACTTTTTCCTAAAGGTAATTTTCTAATTTACCCTATAACGTATCTTAATTATCACATATACTATCACGATCACATCAATAATAATTAGTAAATGATCACTTAATATGTTAAGTATGTTTACATATGATTATCCTCTTGATACCCTCCTTTACCTTGTCCAAAGAGAAGATCACTCACTCACTAGTGTTGTGATAAAGGTGAATCCATGAGCTAGTCATATTCATCATGATACCCTTTTTGTTTTATGTTAATCCATTGTATTTATGAATACTTGGACTAGTTTTGTTCATCCAAGTTATTTGTGAATACTTGGATTTGTTGTGTACATCTATTGCATATGTGTTTGCTTGGATTTATGTTGTGTAGATCCAAGCTACATGTGTGTACTTGGATATGTTTAGTTGAGTTGTAATAGATTGATTAGAAGTTCTCACTAAACTATAAAGTTATGTGGTTGTGTCTTGTAAGTTCTCACTTAACTTGAAAGTGATTAGTAGTTGTGTTGTGTGAAGTTCTCACTTAGCTTCAAAGTGAAGAGTCGTGAAGATTGGTTCTAGCTTTGGATTAGAACTCGACATCTAGCCTTGTGTCGTAAAATGGTGAAGTAGGCAACGTCGTGAAGATTGATTCTACCTTGAGATTAGAACTCGACATCTAGCCTTGTGTCGTTAAATTGTGAAGTAGGAAACGTTGTGTAGATTGGTCCTAGCTAAATATTAGGTCTCGACATTTAGCTTAGTGTCAGAAAATAATGTAAGTGACGATGTAAGGTTTTCTCCGCCAAGAAGGGAGCTTGTGGATATAGTGGAAATCTCGAGTAGGTGTACTCGAGGAGTGGAGTAGAAACAAGGATAGAGCCTCGTTGTCGAACCACTATAAATCTTGGTGTCTTCCCACTAGGTTGTCTCCTTCCTTACTCTTTACTTATTTCATTATCATTACACTTACCTATTATCTTTTCTAGTGCATTTGAATTGAACCTAATCATAAAGCAACTTAGCTTCAAGTAAAAGATAGTTTTGATACAAACCAAATTGAATGTAATTTTAATTAGGTTGCCAATCGAAGAGAAACTATTCAACCCCCCCTTCTAGTTTCTACAAAGTCATTGGACAACAAGTTGTACCTGAAGAAATGGTTGTATACATCTACATGCCAATTGGACAAAAGATTTCCAAGCATATAGATGTGTTCAAAAAAGTCATTCTCGATTTAGCAAATATTTAGGTAAAATTCGAGGATGAAGATGTTGCTTTATTATTACTCACTTGTTTACCAGAATCATACGAGCACTTTGTGGATACCTTGGGAAGCTTTGACTTTAGAGGACGTGATGGCCACACTAAATTCAAAGGAAATCAAAGAAAGGTTCAAGGCGAAGGGGGATAATTGTGAAGGGTTATTTGCGAGGGGAAGGACTGATCGTAGGGATTCACATCAGTCATGGGGAAAGTCAAGATTGAAGTCTCAAGGTGGAAGACAAATTATTTATTTACCAATCTGAGAAGCACTTAAAGAGAAATTGTTCGAAGAATAGTCGCAAGAAATCAACAGGTTACATCAAGAAAGATGATCAAACAAGTTCCAGTGGTTCGATTTATAACGGTTCTGAGGTGATGATGATGATGAGTGAAGAGGCTCTGTTAGATTGTATCATGGATTCAGGAGGTTCATATCACATTCCACTCAAGTTAGATGTATTTTTTTGACAACAATGAGTGCAAGATCATGGGTGTCGGTAAGGTAATTGCACAAATGAAAGATGGATCAAGTTTTGTGTTACACAATATCAGGTATATTACTAAATTGAAAAAAACTTGATATCGTTGGGAACTCTTGAAAAAGAAGGATATACCGTAAAGTTATAGTCGTGCAAAGTCAAGGTGATTGATGGTTTTAGGGTTATTTTATTTGGAATCCGAATGGAAAACCTTGTATACTCTTTGGATGTCCATGTAGTGGCGGGTGATCTTAATGCTAGCATTGAAGTGAAAGATAGTCTTGCGCAGGTTAGACACAAAAAACTGGGACATATCAGGGAGGCGGGACTATTGGTGTTGGAAAAACACGGTTTGTTTGGAAAGAAAAGTCTAGGAAAACTCGATTTTTGTGAGAATTATGTTTTGGGAAAGTCACATCCAGTCAGTTTTGATGTAGGAAAACACACTACTTAGGGAGTGATGATGGATTATGTTCATTCAGACTTATGGATCCGTCTCAGGTGGATCATTAGGAGGTAAAAGGCATTTCTTATCTATTGTTGATGATTATTCCAGGAGGTTATGGGTTTATGTTCTCAGGTTTAAACACGAAGTATTTAGAAAGTTCAAAGAGTAGAAGTAGTTTGTTGAGAATCAGACTAGGAGGACGGTTAAGAAGCTTGGTACGGATAATGGTCTTGAGTTTTGTAACCGGGAATTTGAGCAGTTATGTACAGAGAATGGGGTTGCTAAACATTTGACAGTTCTCGACACACCAACAGATTGGATTAGAATAACGGATGAACAGAAATCTCATGGATAAGGTACAATGTTTTTTAGTTCAGTCTGGATTACCCAAGACCTTCTGGGCGGAAGCGACATGTACGGCCGCATATGTCATAAATAGGTCACCATCGACATCGATTGAGAAAAAGACACGTATGAAGATGTGTTCGGGGCATCCATGTGATTACGGGATGTTGAGGGTTTTTGGTTCTAGAGCGTATTCACACGTTAGACAAGGTATGTTCGAGCCGAGAGCGGTAAAATGCGTTTTGTTGAGGTATCCTAAAGGCGTGAAGGGGTACATACTTTATAGGCTTTATAATGAATCACCTAAAACAGTCACAAGCATGAACGTGGTCTTCAATGAAAGTGTCATGTACAAAGATACGTTGAAGGATTCTGGTGAAGGTGTTGAGGGATTACAAGTTGAGGTGGACCTATAGAGGTTAAATAATCGTACGCATGAGGAAGATCAAATAAGTCAAGAAGATCAGACAAATTAGGTTGATCAGACAGATCATGAAGAACAAAGAAACCAGGAAGATCAAAGAGACTAAGAAGATGGCTATGATGAAGATGTAGGGGATCAAGAAATAGATTAGCCACCGGATCTCACAGTTGGTTCGGGATAGAGAGCCAAGGACAAGAACAAAACTGGCGAGGTTTCGGGATGAGAGTAATATGGTTGCTTACGCGTTTGTTGCACCAAAAGAAGAAGATAAACACGAACCATTGACATACCAACAATCAGTTTCTTGTGAAAACAGTTTTAAGTGGAAAGCTTCTATGGAAGGACAGATAGATTCTCTAAGGAAGAACAAGACCTGGGTGCTAGAAGATCATCCAGCTAGGAAAAAGCTGGTGAGCTACAAATGGCTGCTCAAAATAAAGGAAAGGATTGAAGGTGTTCAAAAGCATAGGTACAAAGCAAGGTTTGTGGCTCGTGGATTCACACAAAGGGAAGATATTGATTACAATGAAGTATTTTCGCCGATAGGTCGACACACATCTACTCGGGTTATACTTGCATTAACTGCATGTAAAGATTATGAGTTGGAACATCTTGATGTAAAGACGACATTTGTACATGGAAATCTTGAAGAAGTGATTTACATGAGGCAGCCACCGGGATTTGAACAAGGTAACAAGGTATGTTGGTTAAAGAAATCTATTTATGGTTTGAAGCAGTCACCTAGGCAATGGTGAATGAGGTTCGATGAGTCTATGCTGAGCAACGGGTTTAAGCGTAGTAGTTACGAAAACTGCGTATCTTACAGGATTTACCAGGGAAGTATATCTATATATTGTTATATGTAGACGATATGGTGATTGCTTGTAAGAGTAAGGCTGAGATTGGGTCTACCAAGTCTTTGCTTAAAAAGGAGTTTGACATGAAGGAGCTCGGAGAAGCAAAGAAGATTCTTGGTATGGAGATCGTCATGGATCGAAGTCGCAAGACTCTGAGGGTGTCACAATCCGGGTGCGCTTCTAAAGTTTTAAACATGTTTAGAATAGATAATGAGAAATCAGTTCAGATGCTATTGGGTGGGCACTTCAAGTTGTCGTTGAAGGATTGTCCGGTTAGGATTGTGATGTTGAATGAATGAGTAGGGTGCCATATTCAAATGCGGCTGGGAGATTAATGTACTTAATGGTGTGCACGAGGTCAGACATAGCGTATGCAGTAAGTGTAGTTAGTAAATATTTGGCGAATCTGGATAAAAATCATTGGGAAGCAATGAAGTAGATTATAAAATATTAGCATGGCACTGTAAACGTGGGTTTGGTGTATGGGACAAATCGTGGTAACCATGTGGACGTAACAGATTTTGTTGATTCTGACTACGTTAATGATTCAGATAAATGTAGGTCTCTCACTTGTTACGCTTTTTTAGTACAGAGATGTGTTGTAAGCTGGAAGGCAACGCTACAACACGTGGTGACTCTTTCAACTACAGAGGCAGAGTATATGACCCTTACGGAGGTTGTGAAGGAAGCTATCTGGCTAAGGGGCTCTTGAAAGAGTTGGGCGTGAAGCTTGACACTATAATAGTTAATTGTGATAATCAGGGCGCGCCTCACTTATCGCGAAATCATGTTTTCCATGAAAGGACTAAGCAGATCAATGTACTTATCATTTTATCAGAAAGGTCTTGAAAGCAAAAACGGTTGAAGTTCTGAATATGAGTACTGAAGACAATGTTGCGCATACCTTAACGAAGATGGTAACTAGACGCAAGCTACAACACTGTTTGAAATTGTTAAGTGTTGGGATATGTATATAACGCCTAAGGTAAAAATTGCTATATTTTAATCTTTGTATTAGCATACGTTTAGAAAAAGTGTCAAGATCAAAGTCTCGAGGTGAAAGACTCAAATGTATAAGCTAAAACTTTTTGATAATTAGTGTCCTCGATACAAAGCTAACCATGTGGATTCATTGATGACCAAAAACCATTGGCACCCAGTTTAAGTAGACTATATAATCTCAAGTTCGTGCAACCATCGACGCGCTACATTTGAGACCATGTTGAATTCGCGGTAGACCCACTTTTCCATCTTTATTAACAAAACCGAACGATGAAAAATACAAACACTAAAACATCACTACAGGAGTACAGGACACTAATATGATGCCATTAGTCAACAAGTAAAACAAGTTCTGGATTGCTTTCCATGCTCATGTGTTCGTTCATAAAAGAAATGGACACATGTTAGTTCGTGACCGCTGTTGTATGTACTTTTGTCACTTGAAATCAACTAGTTACTAATGGCTTGCAAGACCATATGCGAGGAAACCAAGCAGAATCTGCAGGTTTGACATTATTGAAGGTGGTTCTTTTACCTTCATTTTCCAAGATCTCAGCCTCGCTAGCCTTCATAGCAACATCAAAAGCGTCAAAAGGGACTGCAACCTGTAGGGGTGATTTAGGAAGCGTTTCTGATTGAGCCGCTACAAGTTTGTTAACCATTTCCAGAACCTCACTCATTTCTGGCCTTGATTTAGGGGCGTTAGATAAGCACTTGTTTGCAATCAGTGACAACTTTAGTGCAGATCTCAGCGAGTATTGACCTTTTAGTTTAGGATCAACAATCAGCTGGAATGTTTTGTCGTTTAAGAATGGTCTAACCCATTCTAGAAGGTTCTGCTCATCCTTGGGTCGGTTTCTATCCAGTGGACGCCTTCCTGTTATGAGTTCATAAAGAAAGACTCCATAGCTATACACATCATTTTTAGACGTGAGACGGCCAGTCTGTATATACTCTGGAGCTGTATATCCCATTGTTCCTACTACCTGATGACATTATATATCGATATATATATGTTTATAAATTTTATGAATGAAAAGTGAAGCTATAATTACAATATTAATACTAGTACGTTCACACTGTGAGAAATGCTTTTCGACTAAAAAAGCTGGCTTACCCTTGTTGAAACATGGGAATATCCTTCTTTAGGACCTAACCGAGCCAATCCAAAATCTGAAAGCTTAGCATTCCATTGATCGTCTAGAAGAATATTTGAAGATTTAAAATCTCTGAAGATAATCTTTAGAGACATCAAACACGATAAAATTAGTGATTACATATATAGAGATTTGAAATTAGTATTGAATGGAGTCATAGAGATATATTACCTGGAAATCCATTCCTTCATGTAGATATGCCAAACCACGAGCGGTGTCTTGAGCTATTTTCAATCTCATGGGCCAGGTGAGTAGTGTCCCGGCTCTATTAGCTAAATGATATTCCACACATCTATTAGGCATATATTCATATACTAAAAGCCGTTGGATTCCTCTTTCATGATCTTCCGCACAATAGCCAACTAACTTAACAAGATTTGGATGTTGAACGATTCCAAGCATATTCACCTCAGTCACCCACTCTTTGTGCCCCTGATTAATCACAAAACCAAAACTGAATAAAATCAGTTACATATAATTATGATCCAAACTTTGTACAAAAGCCGATAAATGAACCTGAAATCCTCTTGTGCCGAGCTGCTTGACAGCCACTTTGAGATCTGTAGCTGCATCTCGCTGACTCTTGATGGTTCCGGTATAGACAGGACCGAACCCACCCTCACCAAGCTTTGAAGTCAGGCTAAAGTTGTTGGTAGCAGACTTGAGCTCATACAGTCTGAACTCTTTAAGATTACCTGACTTTTTTGAAAAACTAGGATACTTCAACTTTCTAAATCTTTTTTTTGGGACATGGACACTTTTTTTCTTTGACTTGGATCCGGATGTTGTAAGATCTGTAGATCCAGAATTAAAGGAATGGATTGTACTTAATTGTGCTGGACTTGTTGGCGGATCATCTATGTTTTCACAGTTAGACAACTGAAAGCACTTCATAGCGTCTTAAGATTTATTTCTCGGCTGCAAAATAATAATCAACATACAAACTTTGTTATGTCTGACTTGATCCGTGTTTTACAAAGATTGAGCTATTTGTAATAAAAGCTTGTTTTTCTTTTAATAAGAGGAAATGGAGCAAACTCTAAAGCATCAATCAGCTTAACCGATAGATGATGATTTGTAGTGTGCAAATAGGTTATCTTGCTATTACTCACATATGAAGAAAACCATATGGTTGAATCCTATTAAAAAAAATGAAGGTTCCCTTATTTCATCAGACTTGCAAACAAACAGCATAGAATTAGTACTTAAACATAGTTTTTTGTTTCATCGCATGTTCTAAGCTTTACAAATTAATAACATGAAGAACTTGCATACGATCAGTCAATATATAATGAATCACCAAGCGAGAACAGAACCAACTCAGATTCAACTGATATCGTTTATAGAAGTTACCTGTAATCAGCTGGAGGTTGCAGAAGATCAGATCTCTATATGTTTTGAAGAAATATTATAAAAGAAAACTGAAATCCTAGGAAGGAAGAAGAAATGCAAAGGACAATGCATGTGTTTAATAAGATTCGTTAAATATTCGTATTGTTGGGAATTACATTATAAACTATGTTTAGTACTTTGAAATTCCAGTGTATAAATTGCAATTGTGGGACATGTTTTTGTCTCATGTTAGTAAATTATTGGATATCACAGTTAAAATAATTCAGCAAGTGATCATTTGAGTTTCTAATATCCAAGTTGGGCTATTTCTTTTCAGATATATATGACTCATCATAATTTAGGTAAATCCGATGTTTTATAGCAAATATATTAAGACCGCAAGACGTAAGCTTTTTGAAACCTAATGCAAACATGCAGATAAGGAACATGGATCTCTCTATGTTTGTACCATGATATAAACATACTATGTTATTTAATACCAAAATCGACCAAAACAAACACTTATTAAGTGTATATTGGCAGTTTATGCATATAGTATTATGCCATGATATGAACATTAGATTTGAAGTTCACATCGTCTAATTGTATTGTCAAAATTTAAAAACTGAAAAAAGAGCAGCTCAATGGAAAAGATCACTAAAATACATGTGACCTGTTTTTTGTTTTTATTAATTAATCTATTCAACGTGTTTCTTTTCATAAAAGTGTTGTCGTGGTTTGGATTTATTTGTATGTTTTTAGAATTTCACAAGTACTTGAATTCATCATGCTCGGACAATGATATTCAAATCATAGTTTCTGGTTGCTTCTCGACTATAATCTGTTGCTTGTTGAATAACAAAGATAATATTGATTTGATTGTGTTTTTGTGTGCTATATAATGAATATTGTCCATGTGTGCTTATACATATACATGAATTATTGAACAATCAAACCTAAACTTAATAGACCCAAACCCATAATCATGTTTGGGCCATACTAATTGTCTAATATTACTTTCGTTTAAACTTTTGAGCTGTTATGATACGCATAGTTTCAGTTCTTATTCGAATGAATCAAAATCTGGACTCAATTTAAACAAATTAAACCAATTTTCAGTACATTCCATAATTATCTGGATGGGTTCAGTCGGGATTTTTGGATCCTAGTTTGAGTTTAACAGTTAATATTTATGTACCAAGATGATAATCACGAAATATAACAGCAAAAGTTAGAATTAAAACCAGTTTTGATCATAACTTAATTAGATTAATTGCTATAATAAAACCAAGGGGTTTTTAACTTGTGTCATGAGAGCATGGTGTTATAAGTATCAATAACATAAATTCGTTCTTAAAGTAAGTTTTTTTCATGTAAAACATCTTTGGTCAAATATAAGAAATTTTGAAAAATTTTGAAAAATTATAATATAACGATAGATAAATGTACTTACTTGGCAAATCCTGTAATATACGCAGCTGTCGTAACTGCTATGTTTAAATCCGTTATTGAGCATATACTCATCGAACCTCCTATACCATTGCATAGGTGAATGCTTCAAACCATAAAGATATTTCTTTAACAAACATATCTTGTTACTTTGTTCAAATTCCGATGGCTGCCTTATGTAAATCATTTTTTCAAGATTTCCATGTAAAAATGTCGTATTTACATCAAGATGTTCCAACTCATAATCTTTACACGCACTCAATGCAAGTATAACCCGAATAGTTGTGTGTCGAAATATCGTCGAATGTACTTCATTGTAATCAATACATGCCCTTTGTGTGAATTCACGAGCCACCAACCTTGCCTTGTACCTAAGCTATTGAACACCTTCAATCATTTCCTATATTTTGAACAACCATGACACGTTATAGAGAATCCCTAAAACTGAATTTTGACATGATATTGGTCTACTATTAAATTAAAGTAAATAAGCGATTATAAAATAAATTGTTGTGTGTATTTTGTTGATTTTTCACATCTGGTGTCTTTGCTAAAATTAAAACGAATCATAATATAGATTAGGAGATTTACCTTGTAAGTTTTGTTTTCGGCATATTATGTTTGAATCGGCTGTACCCAAGCCCAATTCCTAGTCGGTTAATATTAAGGAATCGACCCCCTCACCCTATAAAAGGAGGTGAGGGGTTTTGCTCAGTCACATCGATATTCTATTCTTACTTGTAACGATTAAGAATCAATAAAATAATCGCTCGATTACCTTTGTAGCATTATTCGTCTAGGTTTCTTCTGTTGCATCTCTACGATCTTCTTTAAGGGTTCTAGGATTCTGCGAATCGATCTTCAGGTTTGTTGGTGTCGATTCCAACAAGTGGTATCAGAGCTCACGGTTGGTTGTGGTCTCTGAAGATCGGTGCTAGATCAAGAAGGGTCGTGAAGAAAAGGATTTCGATTTGGGTCGAAATTTCTTTTTTGGGAGTTGTAGGTTTTGTTGAACGGAGAAGACAAAGTGTGTACCTTGGGCGTGGGTGTGTTTAATATAAAAATAAAAAGTGTTGATCCCAGACTTAGATCGATTAGCTTTGTGTTAACGAGATTGAATCAAGTTTAACACGTAGAGAAACTTTGTTGTTATGAACAATTCAAGTGTTATGCGGAATTAACACTTAGAATAAAGAACAAGTAAAACAGTTAAACCAAACTTTCACTTTTGATTGATAATCGAACTTGCTTACAATGAAAGTTGAATACTGAATAATGTGTATAAACTACAAACCCTACGACCTCCTTTTATAACATAAGGAGTCGTGTACAAAGGATAACCTATCAACTATTCTAGGTAAAGATAAATATAGAAAATACAATATTGAGTATATCTTTACTTCAAATAATAAACGTGTTGACTAAGTATTCATATCAGTGGTTGGACTTCCTCTTGTCAGCGCTTGAATATCTCTTGTCAATGCTTGATCTGTCAGCGCTTCATTTCCTCTTGTCAGCGTCCAATTTCCTATTGTCAGCGTCTGAGTGACTTAGCTCATTTTATTCCCAACAATCCTCCCCTTAAATTGATATCTATTCCAGTAATCAAATTTCTGAATAAAAACTAAGTACAAGGAGGATTCTTACACATACAAATTACTTGTTAATTAGATAGTAAACAAATCTAACTAAATCCTTGCTAACATCACTATTATAATATACTTCTAGCTGTGTAGACACCATCTTCTTCAAAACATCCTTGGACATAGGATATTGAGCATCCACAAGAAGATACTCTGAAAACTTTGTAGTACTAAGATAGTAAACACCAACAGATGAATGTAGACGCCATTGTAACCCACTGATATCATCCAGATCCAACCATATTGGATCTGCTTCATCTGGTTGAATCATTCTTTTGAATGTTGTCCAAATCTTTATTCCATTGGCTGAAGTAGGTGCTTCAACCTCATACTTAGTCTTCATCAAACTCCACAGATTTACCAAGTCTTCTCTATCCATGCTTGCAAATAAGGAGATCAAGGAAGTGAAAGTATGTACCTTCTTGCCATATCTGGTGATCATCCAGAACCCACTTGCATCTTCTTCATAGTTAACTATTGGGTTTCTAAAATTTAAAGGTAATACCTCTGCAAGATCTGAAGCCTCCAATGGTGAAAGCTTAATGCTCTTTCTAATCACTACTTCACTAGGATTCAACCTGTCAAGAACTGGAAATTCAATGGGAATTCCCTTCTTCACTGGCCTTGGCATAATAGAAGCCCTCTAGATCTGCATATTCTCCTCAATCTCTTCTCTCTTTTCAGCTGAAAGAAGTCTCATACTATTCTCCTCACAAATTCTTACCCAAATTAGATAAGCATGGAACTTCAATTCTTAAAAAGACAGCTTCTTTAACCTTTCATAGGTCCATCCACCTTGATGACACCTAAGCAGTATAAAGTACAGCTCCCTTCTATCCCTCTTGAGTTCAGAAAGCACCTTGTTAGCCTTGTGCTTCAAAATTACCTTACAATCTTCCTGAACTCTCAGCAATATCTCCAAACCCCAAATTTGTCCAGATATAGACATATTTGAGTTCTCTTCAACCTTAGACTCCCATGCAAAATACATTTGTCTCACTTCAGGCATGTCAAAGTCTACTTTCATCTTCAACTCTCTTAGCCTTTCCTTGGCTAAGTCATCTTCACCATATTCCAACTTCTATGGCTCTTCTAAAATCATTACACTAGAATCGGAGCTCTCATCACCATCACTACCACCTTAATCCTTCTCTGTGGTAGTCCAATCCTGTTCTTGCAATTGTGCAGCCAAAACTTGATCAAAATGTACCTGTGTTGCATTCTTTGGCACCTCAACTTCTTCCAAAACCGCTTTACCCTTGTCTTTTGGTCCAATAGCTGGTAAATTTGTTGTTGGCACCTGTGTAGTAACATCCCTAATAATAAGTGGTGGTTGGGATACACCATTCATACCTGTAGGTCTGTCAACGCTTGCTTTACTCTTGTCAGCGCTCAAACTCTGAATGTCAGCGGCTGACTTTGTAGCTTGGTCCATCATCTCTAAAAATGACAATTTCTTTGGAGTGAGTAATGAAACCTCAAGAACAGGCTTCTCCTTCAAACCGGTCAAGGCTTCAGCTATTTCCACCTGTTTACTCTCAAAAGAACCACCCTCTTCTTCTTGTGAGCCTTTGTCACTCAAATTGAATGGCTCTGTTGGTGCATCCTCATCCCCTTTGCAAGAATCCTCCCCTGGTGAAAGGACTCTTGCCTGCCTTCTCCTAGCATTGACAGCCTCCAAAACAACTAGCCTCTCCCTCAATTGCTTGAGTTCAAGACCTTGACCTGTGACAACTTGTACAAGGTCTGCATTTTGCTTTTGCAAGCTAATGCAAACCGCCGTCAATTCCAAAAGTGTATAAGGTTCCAATCTACCCTCCTCTATGATGGGAATCTGACCTCCCAAAAGAGATTTATCGGGCATGGATGGGGTCTGTCTTGACCTACATCTAAGTCAGAGTCAATAGTCCCAGCCCCACCCATGTGACCAACCACACTTGGGGTGGTGGTTCTCTTTGCTACATGGCTAGGACCACTAGAGGAGAACACTCTAGCAGTCCTTTGGCGTTTTTCTAACCTAAAATCGGGTCGTTCAGAAGAGGAAGTGGAATGAGGGTATGTTTGGGTGTGAGGGGGTGTTTGGGTGTGTGGTAAAATAGTGTTAGCGTTGGAATTAGATGTGTCAGCGCCCACATTTTGAGTGTCAGCGCCTGATGGTTGAGGGTCAATATCCATATGCTGGAGTGATGGAGGGTGTTCTGATAATGGGTAAGGTTGAGGTTGTGGTTGAGGTTGAGGTTGAGGGTGTGTTGCTGCCTCAATGACAGCAAGCATGGCTGGGGTGAGTGGTAAGTCTTTGTATGGTGGTGAATTCATATTCCCAAAAATAGTTTTCTTTTGAACAGGGACCTCATAAAAGTAGTCATGGTCCCTGTTGCAGTATCCTTGCATATCAAAAACCATTTGTAAAAATTTAGGGTAAGCAAGAGTCATCTTGTTACCCTTATTGTGACACATGCCATCAAAAATCATTTTTGAAAAATTGTATCTTTGCCCAGTTGCAATACAAACAATGGCACTCCCGATTGAACGGTTGATTTCATTGTACGAGGAGCATTTGGGACTCAAACATTATAGGATGACATGTATAAGGAACTTCCAAGCTGGGGGAAACTGTTGTTTGGTATATTTATTTTAATGGCCTACTAGAGGCAAAGCATAACCCAAAGCTTGGAGTCCTAACTCTAGCTCTGCAATAGGAAGGGTGGTTATACCATCAACATCATCAAGATGTAAAGCTTGGCGAACCAAAGCTTCAGTAACCACCCATGGAGCCCCATGAACAGTAGTAGTCAATTTAATTACTCCATTAACTGTTGAGGAACTAACAGTGTTCCAAAACTGTTTAATGTGTGTGATAGGGACAAGAGGAGTATGTGAAAGTGCATACCTTAAAGGAGACGCATTCAAATACCCAATCGTCTAAGTGTATTGGGGATGCAGATGTTGGGAATAAATTATGGCCAGATCACTTGAGCGCTGACAAGAGGAAATCAAGCGTTGACAGGAGTAAAACAAACGCTGACAGCTCAAGCGTTGACAAGATAAAGTCAAGCGTTGATACATTGAAGACAAGCACTGATGGGAAGATATACTCTACGCGTTTATTGTATTCTAGATTACTTCTAGTAAAGATATGAACAACAATGTATTTTCTATATTTATCTTTACCTAGAATAGCTGATACGTAGATTATTGTACAAGGCTTCTTATGTCTATAAAAGAAGACCTTTAGGTTAATGTTTCAAATAAGTTTTCATTCGTAAACTACTTTCATTGTAAGCAAGTTTGATATCATTAATCAAAGTGAAAGTTTGTTTATATTATTGTGTGTTCTTGTTTAAGTGTTAATTCCGCATAACACTTAGATTATCATAAGCATATACAAAGGTTTCTCTAAGTGTATTACTTGATCTAATCTCGTATACATAAAGCTAAATCGATCTAAGTTTGGGATCAACAAGTGGTATCAGAGCTTGTTGAGGAACTTTTGATCTTAAAGAACACAAGAACCCTAAAAATCACCAAAACCCTAATTTTCTCAAAAACCCTAACAACATCATGTCAGAAACAATAACCTCCTCCTCACCTTTACCAAACATCAAGATTCCCATGCTTGATGCAACCAACTTTGAATTGTGGAAATTCAATTTTGAACAATATCTAGGGATCTATGACTACACACTCTGGGAGATCATTGAATATGGAAACACATTCGATAAAGCCCAAAAGATTGCTGATGCTATTACTCAAAGATCAGTTGTTGCTGGATGTTCTGAAGAAGATAAGAAGGAAAAACCTGAAGATGGTAGAGTTGTGTCTGCTGATGACATAGCAAAGAAAAGGGTTGACATGAAAACCCTAAATATTCTGAAACTCTCGTTGGGACAAGAGAACCAGCATAAATATAGAGGTTATGATTCTGCTAAGCAGATTTGGGCTGCTCTTGAAGTTGCATATGGTGGTAATGCAGATACTAGGGAAGAAAAGAAGAAACAACTTATGCATGATTATGCTGTTTTTAAAGCACAACCCAATGAGAAGCTGAGTAGTGTGAGAAGTAGATTGCTTGACATTACAAACAAATTGTCCTTCATGGGGACACAAGTTGGTGATGTCGACATCAATAATACTTTTCTTAAAAGTCTTGGTGAGGTGTGGAAGATTGAGGCAAGATCCATTCTTGCCAATAATACTTACAAAAGTTCCACGTTTGATGACATTTACAACAAACTGAGGCTGTTGGAAGATGAAACTCTTTTAGAGCATGGAAACAAGGCTACCAACAGTAATATGGCCTTCTTCTCTCACAGTGAAGGTCAATTCAATCAGAAGGACTCTTACATGCATCCAGTTACTGGATCATCATGTGTCAACGCTGGAACAAGTCCTGTCAACGTCTCCTTTTCAGACGTTGACACATTCAAAAGTGACTCCCCAAGAGTTAAACCTGCTGGTTTGGATTTGGATACTGTATGTGCTTATATTGCTTCTTTGCCCAATGGTTCAGTGATTACATATGAGGACCTTGAGCAGATAAGTGATGAGCATTTGGAAGAGATGGACATTAAGTGGAACATGGCTCTTGCTAGTATAAGAGCAAACAGGTGGAACATAAGGTTTAAGAAGAAGATGACCTTCAATGCAAGCACAAACAAGGATAATCGTATTCTTCTGGTAAAGATAATGGTGGTCTCCAAGTACCACCAGATACAAACATGTATGGTCCTTCAGGCGCTGACAAAGGCAAATGTTAGAAATACGTTTTACGTATATTAGAAGTATCGGTCACTCCACAATATTAGTTATGTTGTAATAGCTCGTAGTTAACAAATAGTTATTAGTTGCTTATTAAGTTAAGTAAGAACCGGTCCATGGGCTTGTCATGGACCGGCCCAAGCCCAATGTAAGCTTGGAAGTATAAATACCCCTTTCCACCATGGAAAGGGGTTGGTTGTTGTCATTTTGCTAGTTTCACTTATTGAAATAACACATAGTTTTCTCTCACTTTCTCTCTCTTGTTTCTCTCTCTAGAAAACAACAAACCCCTTCATAGATTCATAGGTTATCAATATTCTACATTTGGTATCAAGAGCTATGGGGTGATTTAAGGTAGTGATTTGTGTGGTTTTTTAGTTTTTGATTGTATTAGTGTTCTTTAAGAAGATTCATCTTGATTCTTGGTGTTTTTGGTGTTTTTGTGATTGGGATTAGTGGATAAGTATTAGTTTTTACTTATTATTGTAGAAATCACAAAACTTTTTGGGTTATTTGGTCAAAATCTGGGTTTAATCTTCATTTTAGTGGTCGACTGTTCATCGGAACAAGTTTCTGATTAATCCAGCAAAAGTTCCGAACCAACAAGTTCCGGATCACCAAAAAGTTCCGAACCAGGAAGTTCCGAACGAAAAAGTTCCGGATCAAGAAAGTTCCGAATCAAGAAAGTTCCGGATCAAGAAAGTTCCGGATCAAGAAAGTTCCGAACCAAGAACTTCCGAACCAAGAACTTTCGAACCAAGAACTTCCGAACCAAGAACTTCCGAACCAAGAACTTCCGAACCAAGAACTTCCGAACCAAGAAGTTCCGAACCAAGAAGTTCCGGATCAAGCCAAAAAAGTTCCGAACCAAGAAGTTCCGGATCAAGCCAAAAAGTTCCGAACCAAGAAGTTCCGGATCAAGCCAAAAAGTTCCGAACCAAGAAGTTCCGGATCAAGCCAAAAGTTCCGAACCAAGAAGTTCCGAATCAAGCCAAAAGTTCCCGAACCAAGAAGTTCCGAATCAACACTTCCGAATCAACAAAAGTTCCGAATCAAGGGTTATTTTGCTTGTTTTTTCGACGATTTTTAGAGGATTTAATCTTGGTTTCTTACAACAAAAACTCAACGCAATTCACAAGCTTTACTTCACTGCTCGATCAACCGATAATCTTTGTCTCTTTGAAGTTAACAAAATGAATCCGAATTCAGTAATGCCTCAGATGACATCACTTACGGATATTTCCGTCATTACGGGAACGGATAATCGCCCGCCAATGCTCATCAAAGAAGTTTTTGAAGCATGGCAAGGCCGGATGATGTCTTATCTTAAGGGAAAACCGGTTTATGGGAGGCTTATGGTTAAGTCAATCTTAAATGGTCCACTTGACTATGGTACCATCGTGGCTAACAATGTGTCTCGACCAAGAGAATTTGAAGAACTTACACCAGCTCAACAACTTGTTGCCGATGCAGACGAGAAAGCTCTTCAAACAATTCTCCAAGCTCTTCCCCATGACATCTATAGGATGGTAAGTCAGTATACGGTGGCAAAGGATTTATGGGAACGTCTTAAGGTGTTGCTACAAGGTACGTCTCTCACCAAACAGGAAAGGGAATGTTAGTTGTATGACCTGTTTGACAGATTCACTTACAACCCAGGGGAAACGCTTCACGATTATTACTTCAGATTCACCACACTCATGAATGATCTGAATGTATACAATCTGGTGATTGCTCCATTCCAGGTTAACACCAAATTCTTGAATACTTTACCTCAAGCTGAATGGGGTGAGTATATTACCGATGTTAAGTTAACCAGGGATCTACATAAGTGCAATTTGGATCAACTATATGCTTTTCTTCAGCAGCATGAGAAACATGTGATCATGCACCGTTCTCCACGAGGTATGTACCCTGATTCATTAGCTTTGATGACGAATCAACCAAGCTTGTCTCACAACAACACTCCTTATATTTTGGGACATCAAGCCTATCATCCATCACCTTACATGACACCAACCTTTCCCCAATACTCGATTCTACCACAACCACCCACCTCACATCAGCAACAATATCGGTTTAGTGCACCTTCATCACAATATGCTACACAACCTCACCCAGCTAGTATTGCACCTTATGCTCAATCTTCATATTCTTCTTATCAAGAAAATGCAGCATATCCAACAAGCTACCCTGATCAAATGAGTATTCCTTCTAGTGATTATACAGCTCATCAAGACCAAGCAATGTACTGTGATGATGAGGAAGTCCCTGTTCCTGTATTCAAACAAGGTGCTGATCCAGTTGAAGTGTTAACCACTATGTCTGCTTATCTCACAAGGACTTTAAGCAAACGAGGATTTAGGGGATCAGCTCCTACCAACAATCAGTTGAGGAATTCATCCAATTCTCGCCAACAAGCTACTATTAAGAATGGCAGGGTAATGGTTCAGCCTATTCAACCATATCAGGGGAGACCTACCACATCAACTACCAATGCTCGCACAGTCAATCAGGCTCTAATGGTCAATCCTGCTCCACGGGCTAATTCCACGGGCAAATTGCGAATGATTACATGCTACAATTGCAAGGAAGAGGGTCACATGTCCAGGGATTGTAAGAAACCCAAGAGGAGAAGGGATGGACAATGGTTTGCAGAAAAGATCTATCTGGTGAATGCTCAGGCACAAGGAAGGGAACTTGATGAAGAGGAGCTTGCATTTCTTGCTGATCCAGGGATTGCTGAACAAGACACGGCCACCACACAGAATGCAGCATACCAAGCAGATGATCTCGATGCATATGACTCAGACTGTGATGACTTTCAATCTGCAAAGGCTGCTCTCATGGCAACTATCTCCAGCTTAGGGCCAGAAAAGAGATCTGAGGTACTTATTAATACCACCGATAATACCACTGATGCTAGTATTCAACCACATCAAGTTGTGCAAGAGAGTGCTGATTCGAATGAATCTTCGGTGGTGAGTCTTTCAAATGAGGAGACAAACAATGATAGCAATATCAATGTGAGTCCCCAGACTTTGAGTGAATCACAACCGGGACCCATTTCGCATACGCCTACTCCTGCTCAACAAGATTTGGTCATGGTTCCTGCTACATTACTTAGCCAAATGAATGCTGCACTCTTAGAAACCTTAGCTAAGAATAAGAATTTGTCTGATGAGCTTGCCTTAAGCAATGAGAAAGTTCAAACCTTGGAATTAGTGCCTTCGTCTAGTGTTCTAACTAATCCCGAATATGATCATTTTAGAAACAAACAAATGGGTCACTTGCAAGAAATTGAAAACTTAAGAGCTAATCTGACTAATGAACTTAAAGAAAAGGAGTTAGTGGTCACTAATTTTCAAAAACTTCAAACGGATTTTGAATCACTCGAGTCTAAGAAGAATGAAATGGAGGTTAATGCTACTAATAAGATTAGAAGTCTAGATTACTTGCTTTTAAGACAATACGCTGCTTCTCAACTAGTGCACTTATTTGATGCTTCGTTTAGAGAATTTAACTTATCTCGTCAAAAAGGCCTTCCCCCTAATCCACGATATGCAAAACAAGCTTTAAGACATAGTTCTAGACTTTATAATGCAACTCAATTAGGATTGGCCTTAGACCCGATTGTTTTTCCCGATGATCGAACAAGTAAGGATCTAGTTGATGAGGATTGGTCATACAATTCTGCAAAATATCCCGAGTGTGATTATTTTAAATTGAATAAGGAGCTTGCAAAAACGGATTTTAGAATTCGCTTCCATATGGACAAAGATCTCATAACAGCACTGACTTACATATTAGATGAAGAAAACCCTAGTACATTTCCTACACTTGTCAATATGGAAGGTCCGAAGGAAATTCCAAAGGATCTTCCACCTGTTAGCACTGTATGGTTAAACTTGCAAGATATTAATCAAAACTTTACTAATTTTGACAAGGTCATTTTGGAATGTACGACTTCAAATGGCTTAAATGCCGGAGAATGGGCTTTCGAACATATGAACGAGGTGTTTAAAAATGAGATCAATCCGTTTTTCGAAAGTCTAAAAGGAACTTTTGCATCTCTTAAGGAAAATCTTATGTTTGAAATTGGTGAAGTTCAAAAAGTGTTTTATGAAATGGACACCGCTTACGAACTACAACTAATTGAAAAAGAAAAGATTTTAACCGAATATGACCGATTCTTGTCCGCAGTAATCTCGTGTGATGTGCTTACTACTGTAAATGTTAATTATTCGAATGAGCTTACATCCGCTATGATTAATTGTGATGCTGTGCATATTTGTGATGATGTTTGTGATCTCTCTGTAAATGTTGCTGATACTGTAAATGAGGAAGATAATCATTCTTGTCACGAATCTAACGCTTAGTTTTTAAAGCTACAAGATTCTTACAATTTACTTACAAAACGCTTTAATCAACTAGAACAACATTGTATATCTTTAGAATTAAAACAACAAGCTCAAAATGAGGATCTTTTGATATCAAATGGTTGTGAAAACGGTGTTGAGACGAGTGACAAGATGATTGCAATTGTTAAGACATTAGAGGAAGAAATCATGAGATTGAAGAGAGATGTGTCATCAAATGAAACATTAAAATTGGAACTAGAGGCTGCAGAGTCTAAAAACCAAGTCTTAGAAATTAGACTTTCGTCTGTTCTAGGGGAGATGGATCGGACAAGACAGGGATTATCCGCTCTTTATGGTTCACTAGAAGAACGCTTCGCTTTTAATGCGGCACAGCAACAATATTATGTTGAACAACTGAACCAAAAGTGCGAGGAAATCTCTGATTTGAACATCCTGCTCATTGACAAAAATATGGTTTTGGCTGAGTTAAAGGAGACACTTCTTCTCACCCGACAAGAAGTTGTTGATAACTTAGCTACCGACTCTGCACCGTCCACTAGTGCTCCAACAACCAAGTCAGTAGTGCTTTATAAGAACCCGCTTCATAAGAGAAACCTAGTTACCTATGATGATTATATGAGGAATGCCATTAAGCATGTCGATCTTCTTAGGGATATTTTAGACGATCTTTATGCCGTAGATCCCTTAAGTAGCGACTATTATTCGGCTCATAAATATATTAAGCGAGTTCAATATTGCTTAGCATATTTGCAATACATAGGTACACCAGGTTCTACACTACTTAATAATAGGCCCATTGCTGTAACTCCATTTAATAAGACTCCAGGAGCAAAACCGTCATTGGCACATTCAAGTAAGGCACCTTTAAAATCTGTTGCTAATATTCCCACTTTGCCTTCTACAGGATTAAAAGAGACTACTAAGGCTAAAGGATCGCCACTCAAGAAAGATAAGATCAAGCCCTCCACTAGTAGTGCCAAAAAGAAGAAAGTAGAAGTTCACAATAGGAATGCTAGTTCAGTTTTAAATAAAAAGAATCATGTTAAGACTAAAAGCTCTGCGCCTGTGCAGCAGCCTAAACCATTCGTGAATTCTGATTTGAATTGTTGGAATTGTAATGAATGTATGTTTTCCCAACGTCATGATTTGTGTCTGATTGATCACGTGAATGAAATGAATGCTATTAAGAATGGTCTTGAATGGAAGCCAACGGGTAGAACTCGTGCCCAAGTTGGCTGGCAATGGCGTCCCACTGGTAGGACCTTTACATTAGATGGAAAAATGTGCCCTTTAACTAGGAATGCATCCATTGAGGTTAGGTCTGAGCGTCCTTTAGTTAGGAACACTCGCACTCAAGTATGGAAACAGCGCCCTTTAATTAGGTCAGCCCCCACTATAGTGCCTATCAGTGAAGAAATACCTCAGGATTTAAGCCAACTAGAATCTACACCACCTATTAAGAAAAAGAAGGCTAGGAAATCTAAGAAACCTAGAGTTAGCAAATCTAAGATTATTAAATCTGTACCTGCTAATAACAAGGAACACTCAGATTCCGATACCTCTACATTGTCCTTGTGTGGTGATATTTTCAGGTGGTCCAAATCATCCTGTGGTATTTGGACTCCGGTTGTTCAAAACATATGACCGAAAATCGCTCGATGCTCCGAAATTTCGTCAGCAAGTTTCTTGGTACGGTTAAATTCGGGAATGATCATATTGCAAAGATAATGGGGCATGGTGAATATCAGATTGGAAACGTGACGATTTCAAGGGTATACTATGTAGAAGGTCTTGGTCATAATTTATTCTCAATAGGACAGTTTTGTGATTCCAACCTTGAGGTTGCTTTTCGACAACGCACTTGTTTCATCCGCAACTTGGAAGGAAAAGATTTGTTGAAGGGATCTCGTGGTGCAAATCTCTATACCTTGTCCCTACAAGACATGATGGCCGCCTCTCCAGTATGTCTTCTCTCTAAAGCAACTAAGACCAAGTCATGGTTATGGCATCGCAGATTATCTCATCTTAACTTTGACGCTATTAATCATCTGGCTAAAAACGATTTAGTTCGTGGTCTTCCAAAGCTTAAATTTCACAAGGACCATTTATGTTCCGCGTGTTCAAGGGGGAAAAGTACCAAGAAATCTTACAAGCCCAAAGCTGAAGACACCAATCAAGAAAAACTTCATCTTTTGCATATGGATCTTTGTGGGCCAATGAGAACTGAAAGTGTGAGCGGTAAGAAATTCATTCTGGTAATTGTGGATGATTTCTCCAGGTTTACATGGGTTAGATTTCTACGTACAAAGGATGAAGCACCGAAAGCTATCATCACTTTTCTGAAATTCATTCAGGTACGTTTGAATACTACTATCCGCCGTATTCGTACAGACAATGGTACAGAGTTCGTCAACCAGACTCTTCGTGATTATTATGAAGGAGTTGGTATCTCACATGAAACATCCGCTGCACGCACTCCACAACAAAACGGTGTCGTTGAAAGACAGAATCGTACACTTATGAAAGCTTCTAGGACTATGCTTATTTACGCGAACGCTCCATTGTTCTTGTGGGCAGAGGCTATATCTGCTGCATGTTTCACCCAAAATCGTTCTATCATTCGGAAACGCCATGGAAAAACACCTTATGAGCTTCTACATGACCGTAAACCCGATGTTTCATTTTTTCATGTGTTTGGTGCTCTTTGTTATCCAAACATCAATAGTGAGAACTTGGGTAAGCTTCAACCGAAAGCCGATATAGGTATTTTCATTGGTTACTCACCGTCCAAGAAAGCATACCGAATCTATAACCGTCGTCTTGGCAAGATTGTAGAAACTATGGACGCAGATTTCGATGAGCTGACAGTGATGGCTTCTGAGCAACACAGCTCTGAACCCGTGCTTCATGAGATGGGAACCGGTGCTATTAGTTTCGGATTAGTTCCCAATAATCCTACTTCTACATCATTTTTACCACCATCAAGGCCTGAGTGGGATAAACTGTTTCAACCGTTGTTTGATGAATTCTTCGATCCCCCGACTGATGAAGTTCCAGCACCTGTAGTAATCGCTCCAATCCCTGAAGTGGTTGCTCAAGCTAATGAACCTTTATCTAATGCATCTACAATTCACATTGAACCGGATGCACCTTCACCAAGTGATTCTCAAACTACACCTGAATCGTCACCCCTACTTGTGCCGAATGATGTGGAAGAGGATTCTATTGATCACGACTTGGAATATGCTCACCTGCAAGAGCTTCCTTTCTTTGGTGTAGCGATACCTGATAACCCTTCAGCCGCGTCTACCTCAGAAGAAGCTCCTTCTATTGTTCACTCCAGACCACCTAGGATTGAAAACCATAGCACTAAATGGACAAAAGATCACCCAATTAGGAATGTCATTGGAGATCTAGATCGACCAGTCTCTACACGCCATCAATTACAAGAGAGTGCACTTTATTGCTACTTTGATGCATTTCTCTCTGAAGTTGAACCTAAAAATTGGCAGCAGGCTATGACCCAATCATCTTGGATTGAAGCTATGCAGGAGGAACTAAATGAATTTCAAAGACTTGAAGTATGGGAATTGGTTCCTCTCCCTGACAAGGTTAACATCCTTACTTTGTTATGGGTTTATAAGGTTAAACTTGATGAGATGGGTGCGGTATTGAAGAATAAGGCTAGATTGGTTGCTAGAGGATATAAACAAGCCTTGGGTATAGACTTTAAAGAATCTTTTGCTCCTGTGGCAAGATTGGAGGCAATTAGACTATTCTTTGCGTATGCTGCTCATATGAATATGATCGTCTATCAAATGGATGTGAAGACGGCATTTTTGAACGGTGAACTAAGGGAAGAAGTCTATGTTAGTCAGTCGGATGGGTTCGTTAGCACGGAGTTTCCTAATCATGTGTACAAGCTTAAGAAAGCTCTCTATGGGTTAAAACAAGCTCCACGCGCGTGGTATGATCTCCTGTCAACATATCTCATTTCAGAAGGCTTCTCCAAAGGCAAGGTGGACCCCACTCTATTCACTCTCAAGGAAGGCAACGACATGATTCTGGTACAAATTTATGTTGATGATATAATATTTGCTGCCACTAACATAGAATTGTCAAATCGATTTGAGAAGATAATGTCCACACGCTTTCAGATGTCGATGATGGGAAAATTTTCATTTTTCTTAGGGTTACAGATTTCTTAGAATCCCAGAGGCATCTTTATTAATCAATCCAAATATGCTCTAGAATCTCTTAAGAAATATAACTTTGAAAATTGTGACCCCGTGGACACTCCAATGGTGGAGAAATCCAAGTTAGATGAAGATAGGAATGGGACTATTGTCGATCCAAAACTTTACCGTGGGATGATCGGCACCCTTCTATATCTGACTGCTAGCAGGCCTGATTTGCAATTTGTTGTATGCATGTGTGCCCGGTATCAGGCTCGGCCTACCGAAAAGCACCTACATGTTGTGAAAAGGATCTTTCGGTATCTAAAAGGAACACTTCATCATGGTCTATGGTATCCGAAAGATTCCTCTATTGCTTTAATATCATACGCAGATGCCGATCATGCTGGATGTCAAGACACGAGGCGTAGCACTTCTGGATCTGTGCAACTCCTTGGAGATAGATTGATCAGTTGGTCTTCAAAAAGGCAGAAAAGCGCTGCAATATCAAGCACAGAGGCTGAATACATCGCCATGTCCGGTTGTTGTGCTCAAGTCCTTTGGATGAGATCACAATTAACTGACTACGGTTTGGGATTTAACAAAATCCCGATGTATTGTGATAACAAGAGCGCCATTGCCCTTTGCTGCAACTATGTTCAACACTCCCGGGCCAAGCACATAGACATTCGCTACCATTTCATTAAAAAGCAGGTGGAGAACGGAGTGATCGAGCTGTATTTTGTCACTACTGAGTACCAGCTGGCGGATATGTTCACCAAAGCATTAGATCGAGGACGAATTGAGTTTTTGATCGACAAGCTTGGCATGAAATCATTCACTCCAGCGACTCTCAAAGAGTTGGCAGAAGAATCAGCTGAATACTCGTGGTAAACTATTCAGAGTATCCTTTGGTCGTGATCATGTATATTATAGTAAATATATAAACCACAAAAGAAAAATACAAAAATATAAAACCAACAAAAACCATAAAAAATATAAAACGAACAAAAACCGTAAAAAATATAAAACCTAGAAAAACCATAAAAATTATAAAATCAAGAAAAACCAAAAAAAAAAATTTTTAAATAGGGCATGTCTTTTAGTACGGTAATATTTACGGCCTTAGAAATGTCGATCAATATTGACACGGTGCCATAAATAGAGTCCGTATAAAAGTTGTACATTTTTAAAACATGCCCATAATGGCTTGTAGTTATTTCTGACTGCAACCCGGTTTTCATATTAAAGTCACGTATTTCCTTGGAAAACGTTGGCTCAGAACGGGAATTAATTTTCTCGGGCGTGATTTACAAGCCAAATCATGCAAAGGGATCAAGTTTACTTTACAACTTGGTCTTACACGAATTTGTGTACGTCTCAGTGCATTAATTTGTTAACATAAGAGAAATCTTATTGACACCACGAATCAAACTTTTTCAAGATACAAATTGGAAATGCTTTCATCAATATTTGACTCTTTAAACAATGACTACAGCTCTTTAAATAGAAAACGGGTCATCGTTTAAGGGGGAGAAAATATTAAAATCATCTTCGTCATTAAATTAATTTTCAAAAGTGATTGTGGAAACTTAAGGGCTAAATGGTAATTGAGTGGTTTTGCTTTAGAATACGACTTGTGTTCGTTCAATGTGACAGGAATGGCTTTAAGATCTTGGAGTTTTGCTTATAGATCGATACTTAAGTTGTGTGAGGTTGTCGAGTTTAGTTTAACTAAGCAAAATTAAGTCGACTAAAATTATCAATGGAAAGGTAAAATGAATTGAAAAAGTTAGAAACAAAAAGGAAAAGGAGTGAAATTGGAGGGACTTAAGGTGAGATTCTGTTGAAACTTGTCAAAAATTTGACCTAAGTCAAATATAAACCCCCCCGCCCCCCTTTTTCCTTTTCACTGTTTATCTCTATCCTGCCGCCATTGTTAAACACACACAAGAACTCAAAAAACAACTCGTTTATCCATCCAATCCGATTCATTCTATTTTAAAAGGTAATTGTCATCTATATTTAACTTATATCTCACCTTATTCATCCTTTAATTTTGTTAAGTTACTCGTTTAAATCAGTTTAAATCAAATTAGGGTTTATGATTTATTTAGGGTTAATTAAACTAAGGATTATTGGTGGGTTTTGTGCGGATTAGCATTAAATGATGATTAATTGCCTTAGTTTGCCTTAGAAACTCACAAACGCACATAGATTAATCATCATAGCTTCGTTTGAAAAAGTTCCGGATGAACATGGATATGAACTTCCGAATGAAGGATTTTTTTCTGAAAAACTTCCGAATGAGGAAGTTCCGAATGAAGGACTTCCGAATGAAGGAAGTTCCGAATGAAGAACTTCCGAATGAAGGAAGTTCCGAATGAAGAACTTCCGAATGAAGGAAGTTCCGAATGAAGAACTTCCGAATAAAGAAGTTCCGAATGAAGGACTTCCGAATGAAGAAGGTCCGAATGAAGAACTTCCGAATGAAGGAAGTTCCGAATGAAGAACTTCCGAATGAAGAAGTTCCGAATGAAGAACTTCCGAATGAAGAAGTTCCGAATGAAGAACTTCCGGATGAAGGAAGTTCCGAATGAAGGAAGTTCCGAATGAAGGGATGTTCCGAATGAAGAAGTTCCGAATGAAGAACTTCCGAATGAAGGAAGTTCCGAATGAAGAACTTCCGAATGAAGAAGTTCCGAATGAAGAACTTCCGGATGAAGGAAGTTCCGAATGAAGGAATGTTCCGAATGAAGAAGTTCTGAATGAAGGAAAGTTCCGGATGAAGAGTTGTTTGATTATTATTGTTTGCATGTTATATGTACTTGTTGTATTATGAAATGTGTTATGCTTAGAAGTAAGAATGATATATATCTATATGTTTTTGTGCATCAACCTTTCATGTCTTATCTTAAGCAGATACAATGACTAATCCAACAGTACAAGCAATCCAAGACTCTAGAGAAGCCGCTATTGCTAAAGCACGAACCCTTAAGTTTATACCCAACAACTACCGGCTGAAGCAAGTCTCAAAATCCACTCACCATGGACTTAAAGTAGCCATCGCGATCCTTGATCAATCCCATTTTAAGAATGCTCTATGAAGTAGTGCCTCGGTGCCTTATGATTATATGTATGAATTTTGGGATACCAAGGAAATCACTTCAAACAAGATCACCTTCACCATCGACAACAAGCAGTACGCTCACAGTTTCAGACTTCCGTAAGATTCTTGGTATACGGGATACACCCAAAGGCATGTCATTCTCAAGGGATCCTACTAAAGATGAACTCATGGAGTTATTTGACGCTCTTGGATGTCCGGAAATACGAGTTGCGTCTGAGTTTACCACTGCTAAAGTAGGACAACCTTAGAGAGCATTGTTGGGTATTCTCAGTAGATGTCTTACACCAAAAATAAGTGGCCATGATGCTTTGCGCAGTCCTATTATAAACCTCTTCTATGGCATGTACAAAGCTGCAAATGCAGATTATGCATTGTTGATATGGGAAGAATTCACCTTTCAACTTTTCCAGAACAAGAAGCTGAAGACAAATTTCTTTCCTTATCCAAGGTTTATCAAGCTTATCATTAATTATTTTATGAAAAATGATGCTACTATTGATAGGCGTGCAGCAAGTCGTTATCACACTGAAGAAGCTGATGATACTGTGGATCTGAGGCATGAAGGACCGTCTGGTGGTGTGATTCCTGGTCCTATTCCCGATTATCTTCTGACAGAGAAAATCAAAGGTTCTGCTGATTACAAGCTACTGCAGCTAGAAATCAAGAAGCTGAAAGCAAACCTTCAGACTGGAGAAGACTCGTCTACAACGGTCAAGAGTAAAGGTAAACGCAAACAACCAGCTGCGTTACCTGAACCCGAAACCAAGAAGAAGAAGACTGAGGGTAAGAAGGGAAAGGGTAAGGCTGATGAGATGGTTTTACGTGACGAAGAAGATGTTGTTGATCCTGCTCTTGACAAGACAGAGAAACAAATGATGAAGATAGCAATTCAAAGGAGTAGGAAAGATACTGGCGGTAGTGGTTCGGGTGCAAGGGTAAATGTTGAAGAAGAGTACCAGGAACCAGATGATGTTTATGAGTTTGGGTCACCTGAACATTATTCCACTTCGAAGGAGCCATCAATCCCTATTTCAGCAAGTGTGGAAAAGGAGTCTGTTGCTCCTACAATCATGGTGTCAACTCAACCTTTAGCAACTCAACCTCCACAAATCCAACCCTTACCAACCAGACCGGCGTCAACACCATTCCTTCCACCACCTATAATTCCCATCCTTAGTACCGCAGTAACAACCGAGCCTCTTCAATCAACCCAGAGCAGCTCTGCAACATCTACAATGGCTGCATTGGTGATGGCCGAAATGTTGGATAAACATGTGGATAATCACAAACGAGAAATGGATGAACTTCGCCAAGAGTTACAAAGACGAGCTCAAAGTGAAGAAGCTTCTAGGAAAGCCCAAGAGGAGATGATTGCTAAGTTCGCTGCAGATATGGAGTTGACTCGAAAAGCACATGCAGAAGAACTAGCTCGGGTTAAGCAGGCTGAGGCTGATAAGCATGCTGCACGTATCACCAGACTTCAAGCGATGAGGGATAAATACAAAGAGCAAAAAGAAGCACTTGAAGCCTCTGTGGAAGAAAGAGTGCAAGAATCCGTTGAATCCATTATGCCTAAACTGCGTGATGAGTTGAAGACGCTAGCAGCTGATAACTTGATGATCAAGTCATCCAATCCTTCAGAATCCGCCTACAAGATTGCTTATGACTTGACGGATTTTGAATTGAAGAAGATCCTTAAGGCTCGTATGGTGGAACTTGGATCGTTTGATAAGTCTAGGATTCAACGGGCTCTATACAAATCCCTGAATGACGCTATCATGGAGGATGATAGGTTATTCAAAACTTTTGGAAGTGTGGTACCTTATCACATTCTACCTGAGGAAGAAAGGGAAGAAAGTGAGCAGGAAGAGGGTACTGGTGAAGAAGAAGAGGAAGAAGAAGGAGAAGAAGAGGAAAAGGATGACGATGATGGTGATGATGAGGATAAGGATGAGGATGATGATGACGATGATGATGATGATGATGATGGCGATGATGGTGGTGATGGGAATGAGGAGAGTGCTAGGGGGAGTAACGGGGATAACAATGAGGATGATGATGGGGGTGAACAGCCTAAAGAGGGAGACAAGGTTACCAGCTCCAAGAAAACTGCTAAGACTGGAACCAAGTCCAAGAAAGATGCAGCACAGAAGGACAAATCAACATCATCGGAATCAAGACGATCTAAGTGGCGCCACGATGTGAATGCTACTACGACGTCATCGATTCCCGGTACCTCTATTGCTGTATCTTTACCTATTACCACTAACCCCATTAGTTCTGTTGTTGTTGCTCCTGTGATTGCAGAATCAGTAACGGAACCCGAAGCTGCACAACACTCACCAGTTCACGACACTGCCGAAATGCCTGAATCAGAACCAACAGATGTTCGAGCTTCTACTCCTCTACAACAAGCACAACAATATACGGTTCCTGAACCAAGCACATGAGACTGGGCAGACACGTTGGAGATAGACGAGACTGCACCACCACAGGCTTGGATCACGGCAGCAGCACAATATGATCCGATCACAGACGCTGACAAAGATGTGTTGTATCTCCGTATCCGCAGTCCGATTGACTTATGTGCATTTCTTGCTCATGAGTATAAGACTTCGGTTACTCCATCCTTGGTGAAGAAAGCGCTGAAAGATAAGAGACTTCGTGCCAAAACCCGGTTAACCCAAATGGAGTTCGAGTATTATGCCGATGAGATCCTGAAGGCTCTGAATACCGTTCAACGGCCAGGCCTTCATGAATCAGAAAGAGCTCCACCTCTAATGGATCCTTCTCAAGATAATTAGATTGCTCTTGACTTCTTCGTCACCAATGATCTTGTGTATCTTCTGAAGGGGTCATCAAAGTACGCAACCTCCCTGACCTTGCTGAAAGCTGCCAACTGGGGGACAATACCCTTTATCGAGGAAAAGGTAAACCGACTCTGGGTCCCAAAGGTAAATCGTAATTATGATATGTATGCTGTCATAGGTGCATCTCATTGGGACGAACGAGTCCGAAGGGCGTACAGGGGTTGCTGCCTAGTCAATTCTGGAAGTATCGTTAGATCCGATATCCGCATCTCCAGCATTTTAGGGTTGAAAACTGAAGCCAAGAACGGCTATTATCATGTGACGGAGATTCGTTTGAAAAGGGAGGATGACAGGGAATACAAAATCCAGCAGGGAGATTTTTCCATCATTCGCCTTGAGGATATCGAAGATATGCTGCTTCTGATGACCCGCGATCAACTCACACATATTCCTCGTGAAGATCTCATTTCTTTGAATACAGCACTTCGTATGTTCACATGAAGCATTGTCATCAAGACACGAGTTGAAGATCTTCAGTTGGGAGTCGAAAGCTATCAAAGGAAGCTTAACCTAACCCGTCCAGTGAATCAAGTGCTACCTCAACATGTAGAAAGATGTCCCTATACCGGCATTTCTGTCCCGAATTACGGCATTTTCTACTTGAACAGTCGAGGTTTAATGAAGTTTATGAGGGTGGGTGAGCTCCATAAGTACAGTGATGGGACTCTTCTACAAGTCAGAGGAAAGTTGGAGCATCTGAACTCGGGTGGAACTTTGCCAGAAATGACGGAGGATTGGCATCCGGGTTACCGGCAGATGGCGAAGTACGTGATCAAGAAGATAGATCAAAAGCTCCGTGAACGTAGATTGATGAGGAGCTTGGAAAGGTTCGTTGGTGGAAGACCATATTTAGTGCACCACAAGCTACTGCAACGATCCATCTAATGGGTCGTACATTTCAGGTCCACTTTATATTGGTTTTCAATTGTGAATATGTATATTTGTAAATATTGTGCATTAATGGCTTGATGTAGTGTTAAAGTATGATAATTTTTCAAGAATTTCTCACGAGATTCTAAATCTTTCAAAATATATCATACCAAAGCACTACAACTATCCCTTATTAAATTAAGGGGGAGCAATAACTTGTTCTATGGCCAAACATCGATTTCATTTTACCCAAAGACCGGTTAATCCATTTTGGATAAGGGGAGAAAATGGGATTAAGGAGACTTAAGTGATACTTGGCTAAAAGATGAAAAAGACTTAACGATAATCCAACTTAATATGTGTAAAGCACGTGTTAAGGGGGAGCGTTTTTGATGAACAAAACACCTAAGGTACAAAACTTTTGATTTTAATATCACAAGTACCTTATGTGATTTTCAATGATTTTTCATGGTGGCAATTCCTTCCCAAAACACGCTTAATTCACGACGAATGTGGTGACAAAAGGGTGGTAGGAATAGGTTTAGTCCAATGATTCATCAGAGCCGATGGAATCTTCCCAAGGACAATTCCCTAGATAGAATTAGAAGTCCTAGGAAAGATGGAGAAAGAATGTGAAGGTAGCTGAATGCCGACCAAGTACTTAAGCTAGCACTGGAACAATCACAACAAGGTGCTAGTGATGACGTATTGGTAAGCATTGAAGGGGTTGAAGAATGAAAAAGAATTGTAAAGATAAAGGGTGTAAAGAAAGAAGCCCTCCTTACAACTTTAGGCAGAAACCGGGTCAATACATATGCTATTGAGGTCATTTTTGCTAATGATTCTCGGTATTGAAGAGAGACATCATGGACCCAGTGATGCAATGCACAACCCTTCCCAGCTAACTCAAATATCTCTCAAAAGGTATTTGTTTTAATCACACGGAGATCAACACGTTATCTATTGGTTTATTCACTCCGAATAGACTGGTATTGAAAAGGTGGCACTCCTCTCCAGCCATCGCTCACTAAATCAAAACGCACAATCGAGTCTAGAGCCAAGAGATCATCAAAAGTCTCATTAGGACACTTTACATTTATTCCTTGCTTTCTCATACACTGTGAAAGGTAAGAGATTTTCATGAGTCCTACGCAATATTCTTGTAATATTGCCAGAACATCCGAGTAATACGTAAGTATTACAATGAAGATGGAAATCCTGCTTGAGCCAACATGAAACAAGCTCATGGTAGGTTACACGTGCGGTTCTTCTAGAACCAGTCTTGTGAAAAACTGGAAGGTAACAGTGGTTTAATTCTTAATTGAACTTAAACTCGTTCCAGGCCTCTTCGCATTATCATATGATCTTGCCAGAACACTCAGAGTGACTCTTTATTGACCACAGTGACGAGTGGAAATCCTTCTAGTGTTAACATCAAACAGCACTTGGTAGGTGACGTGCAAGATTCTTTATGAATTGAGCTCGTGACAACTGGAAAGCAACGATGGTGAAAATCTTAATTGAAATTCACTTGTTCCAGGTTTCATGAATTGACGGCTTCAAATCACAAGGATAATTTATCCAAGTGATTCACTCTTTATGTTCGCAGTCAGCTTTGGACGATCGAATAAAGAGAACGGGTTTACCCGCGAAATCCTGTCAGGAAGTTACTTAATTGAAACTATCCGTCACGGGTACGATATCTAATATCGTCCAACGGTCTTCACCGACCGGAGGTAAAATGCTACCGAATTAGAATAAAATGTTCAAAGCCATTTTATTCGTGTCGTTGCTGTGTACCTGTTAAAGACGGTGGCGTTGTTGTGTACCTGTTAAAGACGGTGGCGTTGCTGTGTACCTGTTGAAGACAGTGGCGTTGCTGTGTACCAGTGAAGACGGTGGTGTTGCGGTGTACCTGTAGAAGTCGTTCCCACATGCTTATGTTTTTCTGCATCAAAGTTTAGCAAAAATTTAAGAAAGTACAAGATAAAGTCTTCCGCTGTACCAAACTCTGAAACTTTCGAGAATTCAACAAAAAGACATAAGTGTGTGGAACATGGAGTCACGAGGAGGCAAATTCACAAGAGAGGCAAAGATCGCACGTGAAAGGCCAAAGAACAATGCTCTCAAGTCAAAGCCAAAAAGATCAAACCAACATATTCACAACAAAAGAAAGAAAAGAAGAAAAGACTACGAGCTAAAGAACGAAGACTTAGTATAGTATGCTAGGTTTAGAATTTTGTAACGTGGAGTGACCTCCCTTAGGGGGAGATTGTTAGAAATACGTTTTACGTATATTAGAAGTATCGGTCACTCCACAATATTAGTTATGTTGTAATAGCTCGTAGTTAACAAATAGTTATTAGTTGCTTATTAAGTTAAGTAAGAACCGGTCCATGAGCTTGTCATGGACCGGCCCAAGCCCAATGTAAGCTTGGAAGTATAAATACCCCTTTCCACCATGGAAAGGGGTTGGTTGTTGTCATTTTGCTAGTTTCACTTATTGAAATAACACATAGTTTTCTCTCACTTTCTCTCTCTTATTTCTCTCTCTCGAAAACAACAAACCCCTTCATAGATTCATAGGTTATCAATATTCTACAGCAAATCTAGCGCTGACAAGACCAATTCAGACGTTGATGTACGTTGACAACAACAGTTCAAGCGTTGTTAGCCCAAGCGCTGACAAACAAGGTTCAGGCGTTGACAACACTTCTGGACATCTTGTCTCTTCCATTTTTGAACAAGGTGAACCTTCTAATATATATGAAGAGGTTCATCCTCATGTTGATGAAAGAGAGTCTGATGAAGAAGATATTGGCAACATAGAGAATGAGGTTGAGGACACCAGACTTTTTGAAGGAGGAGTTCTCACTTCCACTATGAAGAATCACCCTACTTCTCAAATCATTGGTGATATTATGACTCCAGTTCAGACTAGAAGATCTCATCAAGGTCTTGGTGGGTTTATTGCCAATATTCACAAGAAGGTTGATACCCCTCTTGTGCAAGCATGTTTGTTTGCCTGTTTTCTGTCACAACAGAAACCCAAGAAAATATTTGATGCTCTCAAAGAACCAAGTTGGGTGGAAGCAATGCAGGATAAGCTTCATCAATTTGCAATTCAGGATGTTTGGGAGCTGGTTGATTGTCCCAGATATGTCAGACCTATAGGGACAAGATGGGTTCTAAGGAACAAGAGAGATGAAAGAGGCATTATGGTCAGAAACAAGGCAAGATTGGTGGCTCAGGGATATACAAAAGAGGAGGGGATAGACTATGAGGAAGTCTTTGCACCAGTTGCAAGGATTGAAGCTATCAGGATCTTTTTAGCCTATGCATCCTGCATGGGCTTCACTGTCTATCAAATGGATGTCAAGAGTGCCTTCCTCTATGGAACTATTGTTAAGGTGGTATACGTGATGCAGCCTCCTGGTTTTGAGGATCCAGAGAATCCAGACAAGGTGTATAGAGTCAAAAAGGCTATGTATGGCCTTCATCAAGCCCCTAGAGCATGGTATGGTACTTTGTCTACCTATTTGGTAGACAATGGATTCAAAAGGAGAACCATAGACCAGACACTATTTACAAAGAAGAAAGGCAAGGATGTGTTGCTTTTCCAGGTCTATGTTGATGACATCATTTTTGGGTCTACTGATCCAAAGATGAGTGAGGATTTCTCCAAGCTTATGACAGACAAATTCAAGATGAGTGCTATGGGGGAGATGAACTTCTTTCTTGGTTTACAAGTTTAGCAGAAAGAAGATGGTATCTTCATCTCCCAGGATAAATATGTGGCTGAGATCTTGAAGAAGTTTGGCTTTTCTTCACATGAAAAGAGGGCTACTACTCCTATGGATAGAGAACACCCTTGGGGAAAGATTGGAGATGGGAAAGATGTTGATGTCAGGCACTATAGATCCATGATTGGATCCTTGATGTATCTTACAGCCTCCAGACCTGACATCATGTTTGCTGTGTGTGCTTGTGCACGCCATCAAGTGACTCCTAAAGAATGTCACCTTTATGTTGTGAAGAGGATCTTTAGGTACCTAAGATGCTATCCTAGTCTTGGTTTGTGGTACCCAAAGGATTCACCATTCGAGCTGATTGCATATTCAGACAGTGACTAAGGAGGTGATAAATTTGATAGGAAATCCACAACTGGTGGATGTCAGTTTCTTGGGAGCAGGTTGATATCTTGGCAATGCAAGAAACAAACAGTGGTGGCTAATTCTACAACTGAAGCTGAGTATATGGCTGCAGCTGCTTGTTGTGGACAAGTTTTGTGGATTCAGAACCAGCTGTTGGACTATGGGTATAATTTCATGCATACAAAGATATTTGTTGACAATAACAGCACTTTATGCATCATTAAGAATCTTGTACAACATTCTAAAACTAAACACATAGAAATTAGACACCATTTTATAAGACATTGTTTTGAAAAAGGTTTAATACAACCAGATAGAGTCGACACTGAGGAAAATGTCTCAGATTTACTAACTAAACCTTTTGATGCTGGGAGGTTTCAATACTTGGTAACAAGTATTGGAATGGTCAATCTCACATAATGTGTGTTTTAGAGTCTTTTTGTAAAAGTATGTACAGGATGATGCATTGTTATTAGTCTTATTGATGATTTAGATTTTCCACTATATTTTTCTAACACTGACAAAGGTTGCTTGAACGCTGATAAGTGTTTTTGTAATGTTGTCAGCAATATAATTGTCTAACGCTGACAAAGCTTCCCTCAACGCTGTCATGTGTTATCGGGGCGCTGTCAGCAACAATGTTAGTTTTGTGGTTTTCAATCTAAATGTGTAGATGGTGTTAGCAGTATACCATTGGATACAGATTTGCTT
This sequence comes from Glebionis coronaria, assembly GCA_025667525.1. Lineage (NCBI taxonomy): Eukaryota > Viridiplantae > Streptophyta > Magnoliopsida > Asterales > Asteraceae > Glebionis > Glebionis coronaria. The sequence continues at coordinate 173,033,077 of CM046881.1, read as the reverse complement.
ATGGATCAATGGAGAAGCATTTGGACAAGTTTTTATTTATGGATGATGGTTGGAATTTTCAATTCCTATCTTGACATAAATTTTTATGTTCATGCATATTTTTGGCAACTTATGTATCATAGTTTAAGGGGAGGTTTTAGGAACCTTTAGGATGTTTGGGTATCCATATGATGCTCTTATCATAATTCTATATTGTGTCCACAGGTGAGTATGAGTTTGTTTTACTAAATCATGAGGCACTGTAGCATGCAAAGTTGATATACTATGCATGCTGCCAAGACATTTTTGGCCTAGAACTGGTTGTGGTCTGTTGGAAGACTTAGGAATAATTTTGTTATGGGATTTACCTGGGAGTAACAAGGAATTTTGTAAGGTAACTTGGTTGTTAAGAGTTTTGGTTAGCAAGGGACACTAGAGGACTGTTATGTCTATCTTGCTTAAGCAAGTGTGCATAACTGGATAGTGTTTGCCGCCCTATAATAATTATCAGCTTTTTGGTTATCTTTTCTAGGATAAATAACTTTGTTAAGGTCATTTTACATTTTTTAAACATTTTTATTTTTGGACGCTGACAAGAATTTTTCCAAGCGTTGTTGTGACCAAATTAGACGCTGACATGGCTATAGGCAAACGTTGACAAGATTATAGCCGTTGGGCGTTGATAGGTTATTTTTGACCGTTGACACTCAATGGGTCCTACCCAGTTGTTACTTTTTGACATATTTTTAGACCGTAATTTTGAGAGTTGTTACTTTTCATTTAATGCATGAGATAAACTTATAATTTTTCAATATTTTCATGATCACATTTTGAAAATACTTGCCTCTTTTTGGGCCAATCACATGCATTTTCTTCTCCTATAAATTTGGCTCCTATTTTTAAACAGGGTATCTATACTTCTTGTCTAACACAATTTTCTCTTATCAACTTCATCTTCATCAATCAATTTTAACAGCTTTCAACAATGGCACCAAAGTATAAACCATTAGAATTGGAATTGGGATTCAGAACTCAGCACAACATGATCGCGTATCTTGAAGCTGATGATACTCTGTTTCCTTAATACACACAAATGGTGGCGTATTTGAACGCATCTCCTCTTAGGTATGCTCTTTCTCATGCACCACTCATTCCAGTCACACATATTAAACAGTTTTGGAACACTGTTAGTTCCTCAATAGTTAATAGAGTGACTACATTGACTTCTATTGTTCATGGGAGACCTTGGGTGGTTACTGAGGCTTTGGTACGCCAAGCCTTGCATCTTGATGATGCTGATGGTATAGCCACCCTTCCCATTAATGAAATAGAACAAGGACTAAGGGCTTTGGGATATCCTTTTCCTGATGAAGGTACTTTAAACAAGTATCATAAACAGGAGTTTCCCCCAGCCTGGAAGTACCTCATACATGTCCTCCTACAATGTTTGAGTCCCAAATGCACTGCACACAATGAGATCAATAGATCTATTGCAAGTGCTATTGTGTGCATTGCAACAGGGCAAACATTTAATTATTCTAAAATGATTTTTGAGGGCATGTGTAAAAATAAGGGGAACAAAATGACTTTAGCTTATCCCCGATTTTTGCAAATGTTTTTTGATGTTCAAGGATACTGTACAAGGGATCATAATGATTTTTATGAGATCCCTGTGCAAAAGAAAGCTATTTTTATGAAGATGAACTCCCCACCCCATCGTGACCTACCCTTAACCCAAGCTATGATTGCTGTCATTGCAGCAGCACAACCCCAACCAGCCCCCAACCCCAAATTCACCCAATACCTGAACCATTACCTTCCCCTGAACATATGCAAATTGACCAAGAACCATTCAACGCTGACACATTAAATGTTGGCGTTGATGTGCATATTTCCAACGTTGACACACAACCTTCACAAACCCAAACACCCCTTAACCAACCCACATCCACCCAATCTTCCACACCATCTTCCACACCCCCTGAATATAGGTTGATGAAACGCCAAAGGACTACTGAAGTGTTCTCCTCTGGTGGTCCTAGCCATGTAGCAGAGAGAACCACCACCACAAGTGTGTCTGGTGATATGGATGAGGCTGGGACTATTGGTTCTGGCTTAGAAGCTGGCCAAGGCAGTCCCACCATCATTAAGTCCTCATCCATGCCCAATGAATCTGACTTGGGAGGTCAAATCCCCATTTTAGAAGAGGGCAGACTGGAACCAATGACTCTTATGGAATTGACGGCAGTCTGCATGAGCTTGCAAAAGCAAAATGCAGACTTAGTACAAGTTGTCAGCTCACAAGGCCTTGAACTCAAGCAATTGAGGGAGAGGATTGTTGTTTTGGAGACTGCAAGTGCAAGGAGAGGGATGGAGGAATCTTCCAAAGGGAGGAAGATCCAATAAATCTGAGTGATAAGGGCAGCCATGATGGTCAATTTTTGGATGTTGTTGAGGCCCTTACAAGTTTGAAGAAACAGACAGGTTTTGATACGTCCTTAGTCTCTCCTACCAACTTGAATTTATCATTTACAGCCATGTTGGAAGATATTGCAAAAGGCGCTGAGGCAGGAACTTTGGGCGTTGACAAGGAGAATTTGGATGCTGACAGAAATATTTTGGGCGCTGACACAGCAAAATTGGGCGTTGACAGACCTGCACATGAGGGTGATGTATCCCAGTCATCATCCATCATCAAGGAGGTTTCTTCACAGGTATCACCATCTACCTTACCAACAATTGATCCATTAGATAAGGGTAAGGGTATTATGGTAGAAGAGATTGTTCCAAAGGATGCAGCTCAAGTTGAATTTGATAGAAGGTTGGCTGCACAAATCATGGAACAAGATAGAAAGGAGGTGAAAGAGTCACCATTTGTTGTTACTTCCGAAGAAGGAAGTGATGGAGCTAGCTCAAACTCAAGTGTTATGATTTTAGAACCAGAAAGACTTGAGTATGGAGAAGAGTTGGCCAAGGAGAAATTGAGAGAGTTGAAATTGCAGGTTGACTTTGATATGCTAGAGGTGGTTCAAATGTATAATGCTTGGGAAGAAAGATGTATGGAGAACCCACACTTGACTGTTTCAGATCAAATATGGGGATTGGAGATTCTCCTCAGAGTTCAAAAGGATTGCCAGGTAATTTTGAAACACAAGGCAAGCAACATTCTCACAAAGTTGAAAAGGGATAGAAGGGAGCTATATTGCATGTTGCTCAGATGTCATGGAGTAGGATGGACTTATCAGAAATTGAGGGCATTGACATTTGATGAGTTGGAATGCAAGGCTTATCCCATTTGGGTGAGAGTGCAGGAAGCAAACACTCTCAGACTTCTTTCTGATGAAAGGAAAGAAGAACTTGCAGAAGAAATGGAACTCAAGAAAGCAATGTTTGTTCCCAGACCAGTGAAAAAGGGAATTTCTCTTGAGTTTCCCAAAGATATGGATCCACTATATCCAAGTGAAGTTGTCATAAGAAAGAGCCTCAAGCTCTCACCATTATAAGCTTCAGATATGGTGCAAGTGTTACCATTAGATTCCAAAAACCTAATTGTGAGCTATGAAGAAGATGAATGTGGGTTTTGGAAAATTGGCAGGTATGGCAAAGAGGTACACACTTTTACCACTCTCATATCTTTGTTTGCAAGTTGTGATATAGAAGACTTGGTGGACCTATGGAGGTTGCTGGAGACCAAGTATGAGGTTGAAGCACCAACTTCAGCTAATGGAATAAAACTGTGGTCCACATTCAAGAGAATGTGTGGACCAAAAGATGAGGATCCTGCTATTTGGAAGGATCTTGAAGATGACCTCAGTGGTCTTCAATGGAGATTATATTCAGCTGCTGGTGTTTACCATTTGAGTTCTACAAAGTTTGTTGAGTATCTACTTGTGGATGGTCAGTATTTCATATCCAAGGATATCTTGGAGAAGATGAAGAACACTCAGCTGGAGATTGACTATTCAAGTGATGTGGCAAAAGACTTGATCAGATTTATTTATTACCAATATGAGAAGGTTTGTAAGATTCCTCCTAGTCCTTAATGTTTATTCAGAAACTTGATCATAAGAGTGGATATCAAGTTTAGGGGAGGATTGTTGGGAATAAATTATGGCCAGATCACTTGAGCGCTGACAAGAGGAAATCAAGCGTTGACAGGAGTAAAACAAATGCTGACAGCTCAAGCGTTGACAAGATAAAGTCAAGCGTTGATACATTGAAGACAAGCACTGATGGGAAGATATACTCTACGCGTTTATTGTATTCTAGATTACTTCTAGTAAAGATAGGAACAACAATGTATATTCTATATTTATCTTTACCTAGAATAGCTGATACGTAGATTATTGTACAAGGCTTCTTATGTCTATAAAAGAAGACCTTTAGGTTAAAGTTTCATATAAGTTTTCATTCGTAAACTACTTTCTTTGTAAGCAAGTTTGATATCATTAATCAAAGTGAAAGTTTGTTTATATTATTGTGTGTTCTTGTTTAAGTGTTAATTCTGCATAAAACTTAGATTATCATAAGCATATACAAAGGTTTCTCTAAGTGTATTACTTGATCTAATCTCGTATACATAAAGCTAAATCGATCTAAGTTTGGGATCTAAGTTTGCCCAATTTGAAGAAAAACCTTGGTTTCCGGATCTTTGAAGCTACTAGGAATGATCATTGTTCATATGATTATACAATCAAAGCGGAATTAGAACAACAATCATTAATAAGGTGTTTACGCACAAGAACATGAATTAAAACAATAGGGTTGCTCATTATATTAACAATAAACAACCACTAGACGTGTATACATTAAATCCCACGTCTAGTGCACACACTCTTTTAGGTTTACATTGTGAATGAATTGATAATAAAACCTAAGACCCTTGGTTCCTTTTATAGTGTAAGGATTAGGGTTTACAAGAGATAATAACAAATAAACAAGTAAATCTTCTATTTAAATAAACTTATGCAGAATATACCTTGCATGTTTATCTAAATAGAAGCTTCCATAAGCTTCTTTGTCTATGTTTTGTCAATGCTTGAATTGCATGTGACAATGCTTGAATTGCTATTGACAATGCTTGCTTCCATCAACGCCTAATTTGTTCTTGTCAACGCCTGGAATACTCTTGTCAACGCTTAGACAAATACCTTCATGTTTTCTTCGTTTTTGAGTTTCTGCCACATCAACTTTTTGACCCAACAATCTTCCCCTAGTTGATTGTGGCAAAACTCTATGTGTATCTCTTGTAAGTTGTACATGATCTTCAAATTGCTTCCCCTCAAGTGTAGCATGTATTGCTTCCCCTTTTTGTCACATCAACAAGGAAGTAAACAATGTATGCAATCTTTGAAGATTCTCCAAATGTAGCTCTAAGTAATGATCTTGAAGAACAATTAATATGATATTTTTGATGTAGAAGTAGAGTAACCCAAACCTATGTTCCATATCTTGTACGATGATGTGATGAAGTATGTAGCTGATACAAAAATCCTCATCCTTTGTGAGACACTGAGCACGATAATGTAACTCCTTCAAGTGATAGAAAATATGTGCATAGAGAACCATAAGAAAAATCACATATTCCTAGATCTTGTATCACTTCATCAGTAACCATGTAAGCACAAACAAGTTATCTTAAAAGTCTATGACTGGGAGTGCACGACTTTAAGATATGATAGAACACAAACTCGCGAAAATCTTCTTCAATCATCAAACTTACCATAAGAATTCTTTCCCTTAAGCTAACACCTCTTCATGAAGACCTTTCATTACCTCACGAATTGTTGCTAACTCGCTTTAAGATCATTAATTCCGTTTAAAAATATCCGAGCCATAAATATCAACATGATATTCTAAATTAAAACGGAGATTTCATATACCTTCGTGTGTAATTTCCTCCTTTTTGTGTGCTAAAAACGTACCAATTTTCTCAAACAGCAGCAATCCTTGTGTTATCCGAGATCCTTCTCTATCCAATATATCTGGAATGTGTATTGTCACATATCGGACAATACCAAACAACGTTTGAAAAACCATATCTCGGACGACACTGTCAACGCTGTCAGCGTTGACTTATTCTATCAGCGTCAAATTCCAACTTGTCAGCGTCAATCATAAACCTCGTCAGCGTCGATCCAAAATCCAAACTAATTGACCGAACCCAAAAAAAACATCATTAATAAACAAACTAGTGTTTATCAATATTAAAATCCCATGGGCCACATCAATTTTCCACATCCCACGTGAGGTCTTTCTCTGCTTATGAATAGTTGCTCACATCTTTTCATATGTCAACGTTGAATTAATAAATATCAACGTTACCTTTTGCTGAACAACCTTAAATAAGTGAATAAAGCAAAGATATCCTTCAACGTTACTGTTTTAATCCTTGTTGCATCGTCCAATCATATCCGTAGAACCGTGTGAACACAAAGCTGAATGTAACGTCACTTGCTTGTACTCCTTGATCGTGTGAACGCAGGTCTATAGTAACCATGTGAACACACAATAAATAATCGTGTGAACAAAGAATTATCCTCCACCAATAAGGAAGCTAGCATCGTGTGAACATATTTATAACCAAGAATTATGCAAACACGTCTTAAAGAATACGAATCGTTACTGCTGGACATCTTCTAAGCTGTGTCTTCTCGTGTAAACACAATCATTGGACCAAAAAGTTTGTGATAAAAATAACTATCTTCCTTTGATCAAGACGTGAATAATAGTTTATACTCGCCATGAGCCCATGTCGTGACCAATAATGAATAACAGTTCTTGGATCTAGGGTTATTCAAAAACCCTAACTATAATCACAATAACACCAATGGATCTAGGTATTTGACTGTTCTGAATTTGATCCTAGGGTTTGAGATAAACCCTAATTCATTATTTTATGTGAAACATAAATCTTCATACCTCCTTTGCAGCCAACTTCGACATACGATAACTTCTTCATTAGAGCTCAAATCTAAGATCCCTTCGGTGAGATCCTAGACACAAGTGCCAAGAATCTACAGTTCAAAAAGGATGATGATCCAACGGTTAACGAAGGATAAATCGTGTCTTGAATATGGTTGTTTACAGAAACTGCATTCATCCTGCTGCTGACTTTGACGCTTAATAACTTTTTCCTGGAGATAAAACTCGACAATCCCTTCGGTGGATGTTTAGATATATGTATGTAGAACACACATATAAAATTTCGTGACGATCCAACGTTTCAATTAAAAGTTATGACCTTCTGAATACTGCTGCGCACACAAAAACGTCCAGAAAAACCCTACACGGATTTTTCTTCTTTTCACCATACACGAACACCTTGTTGGTCCTAGCATCACGAGCCACGAGTCTCTGATACCAATTGTGGAAACCTTGGTTTCCGGATCTTTGAAGCTACTAGGAATGATCATTGTTCATATGATTATACAATCAAAGCGGAATTAGAACAACAATCATTAATAAGGTGTTTAGGCACAAGAACATGAATTAAAACAATAGGGTTGCTCATTATATTAACAATAAACAACCAGTAGACGTGTATACATTGAATCCCACGTCTAGTGCACACACTCTTTTAGGTTTACATTATGAATGAATTGATAATAAAACCTAAGACCCTTGGTTCCTTTTATAGTGTAAGGATTAGGGTTTACAAGAGATAATAAAAAATAAACAAGTAAATCTTCTATTTAAATAAACTTATGCAGAATATATCTTGCATGTTTATCTAAATAGAAGCTTCCATAAGCTTCTTTGTCTATGTTTTGTCAATGCTTGAATTGCATGTGACAATGCTTGAATTGCTCTTGACAATGCTTGCTTCCATCAACACCTAATTTGTTCTTGTCAACGCCTGGAATACTCTTGTCAACACTTAGACAAATACCTTCATGTTTTCTTCGTTTTTGAGTTTCTACCACATCAACTTTTTGACCCAACAGCAGAGTGTTATCAGCTTCCAAGTAAGCCACCATGTTGTGTTGGCTTCTGAATCCCAATTCCACTTGAGCAAGTTTAAACTTTGGTGCCATGAAGATTGATGATAGAAAACTGTGATACGAAAAGTATGGAGATATAAAGGTTTGAGAGATTTTAGTTAGACAAGAAATAGCAGTTATCCTGTTTGAAAGAAAATAGGCGTATTTATAGGAGAGGTTAAAACATACTATTGGTTGAAAAACGAGGCAGTTATATTCAAAAAGTAATGATCACAATTTTGAAAAATATATAACTTATCTCATTCATTAATTAAAAGTTACCAACTCTCTAAAATTACAGCCCATATTTTCGTAAAAAATAACAACTCGGTAGGTCCCAATGTTTTTCAACGGTCAAAAAGTAAACATCAGAGTCTAACGGCTATATTCTTGTCAGCGTTGGAAATTTGCCATGTCAGCGTTCAAATTAGTCTTATCCGCGTTTGGAAAGAAAATATGTCAGCGTCCAAAAATAAAAATAATTATAATTAAAAAGGACCTTAACAAAGAAGTTTACCCTAGTGAAGATAACTCTTAAACTAAAAATGACAATAGGGTGGTAAGCATTGTCCAATCATGCACACTTGCTTAAGCAAGATAGACATAATTGTCCTCAAGTGTCCCTTGCTAACCAAAGTTCTTAACAGTGAAGTTACCTCTTATAAACCCTTTGTAACTTCCCAAGTAAGCCTAATAAAAACGTTCCCAAGTCTCCCAACCGACCAAATCCAATTCTAGGCCAAAAAGTCTTGGCAGCGTGCACAGTATATCAACTTTGCATGCTACAGTGCCTCACGAATTAGAAAACTAAATCGTACTCACCGGTGGACATAATCTAGAATTGTGATAAGAGCATTCTAAGAATACCCAAAATCCTAAAAGGTTTCCTAAGCCTCCCCTTAAACCATGATATACAAAATTGCCAAATAAAAAGTATGTAATAAAAATTTATGTCAAGATAGGAATGTAAACATTCCAACCATCATCCATAAGCTTTAACACATTTGTAGTAACTAAAAGATCCATACACAACTCTATATCTATTTGTACAATGCTCATTATGCCTGCATGATTAGATCAAAAACCATAAAACTAACATATTGCTGCCAACGGCCATTTTAACACTTGTCAGCGTTCAAATAACCTTTGTCAGTGTTAGAAAAATAAAGTAGAAAACCTAATCTTGTACAAAGACTAATAATAGTACACATCCTGTACAAACTATACAATGATTTCAAAAACACATTTAGGTGAGATTGATCATTCCAATACTTGTTACCAAGTACTAGAACCTCCCAACACCAAAACGTTTAGTTAAAAGATCAGCCACATTTTCTTTTGTGTTTACCCTATCTGGATGTGTTAAACCTTTTCTAAACAATCTCTTATAAAATGATGTCTAATTTCTATGTGTTTTGTTTTAGAGTGATGTACATGATTCTTAATAATGCATAATGTACTTTTATTATCTACAAATATCTTGGTATGCATAAAATTATACCCATAATCCAACAGCTGGTTTTGTATCCATAGAACTTGTCCATAATAAGCAGCTACATCAACATATTCTACTTCAGTTGTAGAGTTGGCCAACAGTGTTTGTTTCTTGCATTGCCAAGATATCAATCTGCTCCTAAGAAATTGGCATCCACCGGTTGTGGATTTTCTATCAAACTTATCACCTCCATAGTCACTGTCTGAATAGCCAATAAGCTCCAATAGAGAATCCTTTGGATACCATAATCCCAAAGTGGGATAGCACCTAAGGTATCTATAAATCCTTTTGACAACATGAAGATGACACTCTTCGGGAGTCACCTGATGGCGTGTATATGCCCACACAATAAACATAATATCATGTCTAGAAGCTGTAAGATACATCAATGAGCCAATCATTGATCTATAATGCCTGACATCCACTTCTTTTCCATCTCCAGTCTTTCCCCAAGGGTGTTCCCTATCCATAGGTGTGCTAGCCCGTTTTTCATGTGAAGAAAAACCAAACTTCTTCAAGATTTCTGCGACATACTTGTCTTGAGAGATAAAGATACCATCTTCTTTCTGTTGGACTTGTAAACCTAGAAAGAAATTCATCTCTCCCATGGCACTCATCTTGAATTTGTCTGTCATGAGCTTAGAAAAGTCTTCACTCATCTTTGGATTTGATGAACCAAAGATAATATCATCCACATAGACCTGAACAAGTAGAAAATCCTTACCAATCTTCTTGGTAAATAAGGTCTGGTCTATGGTGCCCCTCTTAAATACATTTTCCACCAGATAGGTGGACAATGTACCATACCATGATCTTGGGGTTTGATGAAGTCCATACATTTGTTTCTTGACTCTATACACTTTGTCTGGATGCTCTGAATCTTCAAAACCAGAAGGTTGCATCACATAAACCTTCTCCTCAATTGTGCCATATAAGAAAGCACTCTTCACATCCATTTGATAAACTGTGAAACCTATGCAAGAAGCATAGGCTAGGAAAATCCTTATTGCTTCTATCCTTGCAACAGGTGCAAAAACCTCTTCATAGTCTATTCCTTCTTCTTGTGTATAGCCTTGAACAACTAAATGTGCCTTGTTTCTGACCACAATCCCTCTTTCATCCTTCTTGTTTCTAAGAATCCAACGTGTCCCAATAGGCCTAACATACGTTGGACAATCCACTAGCTCCCACACATCTTGAATAACAAACTAGTGAAGCTTATCCTACATTTCTTCCACCCAGCTTGGTTCTCTAAGAGCATCAAAAAATCTTCTTGGGTTCCTGTTGTGACAGAAAACAAGCAAACAAACATGCCTGTACAAGAGGGGTATCTTCCTTCTTGTGGATATTGGCAATGAAACCACCTTGAGTCTTATGAGACCTCCTTGTTTGAACAGGAGACTGAACATCACCAATGATTTGGGAAGGAGGATGATTTTTGGCTACCTTTGTAAGTATTCCTCCCCCAAATGGTGTGTTGTCTTCTATATCAGTTTCCATGTTGCCAATATCATCTTTATTTCCACTTCCATCTTCACTAGAATGAACCTCTTGATTGAGTATGGAAGGTTCACCATGTTCAAAAGTATTGGAAGAGAATAAATGTCCAAACAGGTTGTCAGCGTCTGAGCTGTCAGCGTCTGAATTTAACTTATCAGCGTCTGAATTAGCTTTGTCAACGCTTGAAGATGCATGCATGTTTTTATCAACTAGCTTTTCTTGTGGCCCTACTTCCTCCTTTTCAACAGCAGCAGAAGCTTGTGCAAACCCATCAGTCTATATAGGAATGGTAACATACTCAAGTATGGGGTCTGATTTGATTGCATGTGATCCTTCTTCCTTAGCAACCTGTTTACCTGCAATTTCAACAATAGGTTCTTCCACAACATTTGAATCCCTTTTCACAATGTCTGGATAGTGACAGGCATATAATACAAGGTTCTAGATAATGGTTCTAAATCAAAGAACCAGATTGGTCCACTCTCAGGATCACTAGGTTTACTTTCTAAAAACTTAACATGCACGTTTTCAAGAATGCTTTTTTCTTTCTTGTTATAAACCCTATACCCTCTGCTCTGAATAGAATAACCCACAAGTTAGCCTTCATCACCTTTTGCATTAAACTTACCTAAGGCATCACTAGTATCCAGTATCACTACATGACATCAACCAACATTGTCATAGATGCTTCTATGAGTGTTCTATTCTTTCTTTTAGCCACACCATTCTGCTGTGGAGTTCTAGCTATTCTAAACTCCCTATTAATTCCTTTATCAACACATAAGGTATCTAATTATTTGTTTCTAAACTCACCACCATTATCACTTCTAAGTATTTTAACCTCATTACCCGTTTTCTTCTCAATTTGGGTAATAAAGTTAATCAAAATTGTGACAATATCACTTTTTAAGGCCAAAAAGAAAGTCCATGTAAATCTAGAAAAATCATCAGTTATAACAAAGCAGTAAGATTTACCATTTAAACTTTCTATATTAGTAGGGCCAAATAAATCCATATGTAGCAAGTGAAGTGGTTTAGAGCTGGAATGCATAATTTTAGACTTAAAGGAGACTTTATGCTGTTTGCCTTTAAGGCATGCAACACAAGAGTGATCATTATGGAAAGATTTTGAAGACAAACCATCAACTAAATCATGTCTCACAAGTCTATTAATATTCTTAAAGTTTATGTGTCCTAACCTTCTATGCCATAAATTACTCTCATCTACTGAAGCTTTAGCATAAAGACATGACAGATTTTTGTTTATTTTAATCCCATTAAGATTAACATTATAAATGTCCTTATGCCTAGGTGTTCTATACTCAATAAACTTCTCATCAGGTATCCTAAAATCCTTACTCAACACCAAGCATTCAGTATCAGTAAAAAGAACTTTATTTTGGTTGTCACAAACTTGTGACACACTAAATAAGTTATAGTCAAGTTCTTTTACCAGAAAAAAGTTTTCAAAATGTAAATTGTTGGTGATAAGAGTGCCTTTGCCAGAAATTGTACCATATCCTCCTCCATAGTACACTTTGTCACCATCTTTAATGGGTGTAAAATTTGACAAATAATCTTCCTTCCCCGTCATGTGCCTAGAGCATCCACTGTCCCAATATCCATGATCATTGACCTGCTTTTGAATGCCCTGCACCTAAAGAAAACCAATTAGTTTTTTTTGGGAACCCAAGCCTGAGCGGACTTGGATTCATATGGTTGTCACAAGAAAAGATTTAGTCCTTATAACAACCCCTTGTTCATCCCTTTGTGGCCTGAACACTCAGTTTACCCCAATTGGTTTAGTAATGACCTTTGAAAGATAATGAAATCTGTTACAGGTCATAGAAATCCCATCAGAATTAGGGTTTTGGTCTTGTTTAGGTATCCAAGTCAAACTACATGACGCTTTAGATCCCCTTCCCTTAGGCTGTAAATACCTATTATTATTTGGTCTAACACAAGGTCTAACACCAGCTTGTTGTGACATTTTCATGCCAAACCTAGAGCTGTCAGCGTTGGAATTGTTCTTGTCAGCGTTGAATTTGTGAGTGTCAGCACTGAAATTGTTCTTGTCAGCGCCCAAATTAGGGTTTGCTACAAGAACCCATTGTCTATTAGACCAAGTGTTGGTCTATTGAAAGGGCCTTTGTTCATGATTATTTGCCCATTTAGTTAAAAAAGGAGTTGGTCTAGTGACTTGAGGGCTTGATTGGACAAAAGGTCTGGGTTTGATCATTGTTGACCTATTGCCAGTGTTGACTTTTGAGGCACTGACACATTTATAGGCCAAGTGAGAAAAACTACCACATGTGTAACAAGCTTTTCTATACATAACCTTAGGTCTAGATTGAAAGAAACCAGTCCCATTAACACTAGCTTGTCTTTGTGGTGACCTAGGTTTTCTATACATTTCAGCATATTTAACACTAGGTTTTCTCTTAACATGTGAGCCAAGGTCAACAGGTTTTCCAGTGGTAGGGTTGGTCACAGTAATGGGTGTAGGCTCAAATGGACTCTCACTAAGCATTCCACCCTTAACAAAAAGCACAAGGTTGTCTGCTTTCCATTGCTCAAGGTCAGTCACCTTTTGTTGATATTCCTCAACTGGGGTGAGCACTCTAGGTGGAGGAATAAATTCCTCTTCTTGGAGTTCAGGAATACCAGTCCAAGAGAGATCTTTTCTCTGAACACCATAAAAGTTCCCATCCGGTGGAGGAACAACAACATATTCATTCATCCCAATCCCAGACATATCCCTAGGGTTTCTTTGTTCACTAACACATTTTTCTAGGGTTTGGTTGGCTTTATCTAAATTTTTAATTTTAAGCCCTTTCTTTATCCTTAATGGTTTCATCTAACTTAAGTTGCACTTCTCTTCTGGATCTCATCAGAGTGTCCCTAAGTTCAACACTAACTTTAAGATCATGAGACAAACCATTAATTTAATCTTTTAGGTCAAATTCCATTTTCTTATATTCCTCTACAGCCTTTTTAGTTTGTATAAGTGCCATTTGATAATTTGATAGCCTGCATTCTACATTAAAAACATCTGATTTTAACTTTAAATTTTCTTTGTTAAGCTTTTCAGTGTTTAATCGACAACCTTTACTACAATAAGCATCATCATATACCTCATTATCTGATGAAGACGAGGAATTGGCCATAAGAGCAAAGTGAACATGCTCTTCTTCTTCCTTCTCAGCAATCAAAGCCTTATTCTCTTCCACATCCTTTTCCAAAAAGCTCCAGCCCCATCCAACACCATCAATGTCTTGCATGGCAACCATAGCCTTTGCCTTAGTATCTTCAACCTTGATGATTTGGATTGAAGTCTTTTCAGCATCAGATCTTCTTAGAGATCTGCATTCCCTCATGAAGTGACCCATCCTATGGTAGTTATAATACTCAACCTTAGATTTATCAAATACAGCTGTGTCTTTAGCATTAAAGGTCATCTTTCTTCTAAATCTCATATTCCATATGTTGGCCCTTATGCTTGCAAGTGCCATATTCCACTTGATATCTCATTTCTTCCAAATTCTCATCACTGATTTGCTCAAGATCCTCATATGTAATCAAGGAACCATTGGGCAATGCAACAATGTATGCACATACTGTATCCAGATCAATACCAACAGGTTTAAGCTTTGGTGAGTCAACATTGTATGTGTCAGCGTCAGAATGTGAGGCGCTGACAAAGGTTGATCCACCACTGACATAAGTTGATCCAGTAACAGGATGCACATATGACTCTCTTTCACTGGTTTGAGATTCACTATATGAGATGAAAGCCATGTTTCAAGATGTTGACTTGCTTCCATGATCCAGTAAGATTCCATTCTCTACAATCTTTAACTTATTGTAGACGTCATTAAAAGTAGATCTCTTATGGGCATTGTTAGCAATGATAGACCTACTTCAATTTTCCACGCATCACCAAGACTTTTAAGGAAAGTAGTAATGATATCTTCATCATCATATTCTGTTCCCATAAAGGTCAACTTGTTAGTGATGTCCAGAAGCCTGCTTCTTACCTCACTTAGCTTCTCATTGGGAAGAGCTTTAAACAAAGCATATTCATACAAAAGTTGTTTCTTCTTTTCTTTGGTATTATCATCATTACCACCATAGTTGATTTGAAGAGCTGCCCAAAGTTCTTTGGCAGACTCAAAACTTCTGTACTTGTGTTGATTGTTTGGACCCAAAGAGAGTTTAAGAATGCTTAAGGTCTTCATGTCATTCCTTCTTTTGCCTATATTTGCAGTTGAGATAGCTCTTCCATATTCAGGTCTTTCTCTACGCTCTTCAGCAGGAGAACCAACAGTAGTTAATGCTGCAATAGCAGCATTAATCCTAGCTGCTTTATCAAATTGATTTCCAAATTCAATAATTTCCCAGAGATATGATCATGAATTTGAAGGTATTGTTCAAAAATGAACTTCCATTGTTCAACATTGTCAGGGTCGAGCATGGGGATTTTTAGGTTGTGATTTGATGAGGAAGAAGATTCTGTAGCAGACATCTTTTCTGGTTTTAGGGTTTCGGTGTTTTTAGGGTTTACTGTTCTTCTAGATCAAAGTTCCTCAACAAGCTCTGATACCACTTGTTGATCCCAGACTTAGATCGATTAGCTTTGTGTTAACGATATTGAATCAAGTTTAACACGTAGAGAAACTTTGTTGTTATGAACAATCCAAGTGTTATGCGGAATTAACACTTAGAATAAAGAACAAGTAAAACAGTTAAACCAAACTTTCACTTTTGATTGATAATCAAACTTGCTTACAATGGAAGTTGAATACTGAATAATGTGTATAAACTACAAACCCTACGACCTCCTTTTATAACATAAGGAGTCGTGTACAAAGGATACCCTATCAACTATTCTATGTAAAGATAAATATAGAAAATACAATATTGAGTATATCTTACTTCAAATAATAAACGTGTTGACTAAGTATTCCTATCAGTGGTTGGAATTCTTCTTGTCAGCGCTTGAATATCTCTTGTCAATGCTTGATCTTTCAGCGCTTCATTTCCTCTTGTCAGCGTCCAATTTCCTCTTGTCAGCGTCTGAGTGACTTAGCTCATTTTATTCCCAATAAAAAGTATACTAGTTTTTGTTATTTTTTGTTAGTTATTTAATTTTTAATTGGTATACTAAAAGGTTCCAACAAATATAGATACAAGGGTTTTTGTTTTGGGTTCTTATGATTCAAGCTTCTATCGTGGTTCACTTGGAATTTAAATTTATGGTCAGGTTTGCTTGTTTGAAGTCGAGGGTTTATGGATTTTCCAATTAAATCGACTTGCAAGAAGGTTATTTACGCAACAAGGCTGAAAGAATATGTCGTCGATAGTGAAGTTTAACGTCGAAAAATTCGACGGGTCTAATGACTTCGGGTTGTGGCGTGTGAAGATGCGGTGTCTATTAGTACAACATGGTTGGGAGGCTGCGTTAGATCCATTCCTGGAAACCATGACGGACGCTGATAAGATTGCGGGGTTGAAAACGGATGTCTATAAAAAAGCACATAGTACCTTACTCTTGTGCTTGGATAATAAGGTGTTGAGGGAAGTCAACAAAGAAAATTCTGATGCGCGGGTTTGGTTAAAGTTAGAAACTTTGTATATGACAAAGTCTTTAGCCAATAAATTGTACTTGGAGAAGAATTTATTCACTTTCTACATGCATTCAGGTAAGAAACTATCTGAACATATAGATGACTTTAATAAGTTGATCGATGACTTGGCAAACATAGAAGTTGATATTGATGACGAAGATCACGCACTCATGTTACTTACATCATTCTTGTCCTCGTATGATAACTTTATGGAGACATTGCTTTTTGGAAAGGAGTCGCTCACTTTGGAAGATATCTTGTCTACCCTCAATTCACGGGAGTTGAAGAAGAGGATAGATGCAAAGGATGATGGTGATGGGTTATTTGAAAGGGAGAGGCCAGAGCATCGGGGTAATCAAAGACGTGGTAGTTCGCGATCGAAGTCAAAAGGTAAAAGAACTTATAAACTGAAGTGTTACATATGTTATTCTGACGATCACGTTAAGAAAGACTGTCCAAAATGGAACAAGAAGAAATGAACTGGCTTTGTCAACAAGAATGCGAAACAGGACGCTAGTACTTATTCTAAGGGTTATGACAATGGTGATTTGTTGATGGCGGTGAGTGAGGAAAGTTTCTTAGAGTGGATCATGGACTCTGGTCGTTCCTATCACATTACGCCTAGGAGGGACTTCTTGTTTGATTTTAAGGATCTTGATGGCGGTATGGTTTTGCTCGGTGATAATAGAGCATGTGCCATCAAGGGGACAGGGAATGTGAGAGTACAAATGAAAGATGGTTCAAGTTTGTGGTTGAGAATGTGTGTTACATTCCCGAGCTGAAAAGAAATTTGATATCTTTGGGCACTCTAGATCGAGAGGGATGTACCGTGAAGTTGCAGAAATGGAAGAGTAAAGGTTATCAAGGGTTCTTTGATGGTTTTGTTAGGAACTTTGAAGGAAATTTGGGTGTACTTGTTGGGTCTACTAGATGTAGATCTTGCAGCCTGTCAGGACCGGTGAATGACTTCTGTAATCACAAGTCAAATCACAAAGAGACTCTATACATAATATGAATGTAAAATATAAATGTAATCAAGATGAACAGAATAACTATAAAGACTTGATCCTTTCTAAGGATTTCTAATATTAATGATCACTAGAACTACGTTTGGTGAAGATATATCTAACCCTTCTGCCTAAGGTTACTTTTATACTACAAGGAAACCCTAATACAGCATTAAAGAAAACGTGTAAAACTGATATGCATATCCTTTCCTAACATATCTCATGCATATCCTAACAGAATATTAAGTAAATAATAAAGTTTGACTACGACTAGGACCAGGAGCAGGACTTGCTCCTACTATTACTAGGACCAGGAGGAACTACATACCTCCTAGTCTACCTATTACATATAACTATTACAATGGTCCTAACAATCCTCCCTTAAACTTGAATTTGACCTGTTGAGTTCAAGTTTCCTGGAAAACGTGCTAAGAAAGCCCGAGGATTGTATCATCAAAACAAATAGCAGCATCAACAAGATAAGAATCAGAGTAACCGCCGCAACATGAAACACTAGAAGCTTCTCCAAATCTTGTAACAAATCAGCATCGTGTTGAATCTTTTCAGCAACATGAGCAGATTTGATGAGCCTTTACCAAGTAGCTGCTCGCTCTTGGGCTAGCTAGTCATTCTGGTGGAATAAGCATCACCCTGGGAGACTAGAACCCAGCCCAGCTCTTAGAACGTGAATCAATGGTGAGTGGGAGTACCCTGATGATTTTAGGAAAACCATCACAGCCGTCAACGGATTTGATGCGTCTTTACCAGAAGCCGTACCCCTCTGGACTCGCCAACTCTTAGCAATGAATCATCGGTGAGTTGAACATCCTATAGCTTTAAGCAAGCTATTACAGCTATCAACGGATTTGATAAGATCTTTACCAAGAGCCGTACCCCCTTGGATTAGCCACTTTTCAGTCCAAGACTATGGCAAGTGAAAACCATCCAGTTTTGGGTAACCTGGCAACCATCAACGGATTTGAGAATCGCACCAGGAGCCTTACCCTCAAGGTGAATCAACTTTTTCTTGTCGATTAGACATGGTAAGTTGAGAACCATTTGTTGTGTGGACCACGTCCAACACCAAGTGAAGCCAAGTACCAGGACAAGCACAATCAGTAACCAGAACCCACAATTTGAAGCAGCCAAGGGATATTATTCACAAGTATAAAATCTAAACTGTGTTTAAAGTATAAGCATATATTATATAAAAAATATATTTTTTTATTTTATTTTTTTTAATTTTTTTTTTTTAACTATAAAGAATGAAGTTCACCAATCACTGTACATATTGGTGAAAAGAATGAAAATAAGAACAAATAATCAAAAATACAAAGCATAAATACTTACAACCCAATCACCTTACTTACCAGAAGCAGCCTTCTTATCTGCTAGCAACCGTGCCTGAATACCTTCTAGCAATGCCGTGGCCATAGATGACTCATTGCCAGATGGAGCAGTAGAAATTTGCAAGTGACTCGCTAACATCGCCTCCATCAAAGAAATAGTCAAAGGATACTCCACATCCGTCAGCATAAACACCATATGACCAGATTCTAATTCCAACATATGAACCCCACATCCAGCATATAGATTCCAGCGCAGAATCTCCTATTGCATTTGATCCTTCCATATGCCCGAAACAGGAGCATTAGGAGGAGCATCCAAGATTAGCTTGAGATCAGCCCAGATACGTAGACCAGGCCAGGAAGACACAACCATTGGGTTAAACGGCATACTAGAATCAACAAGTCCATACAACGCCATAAGATCCATACAGCCAGCCCAAGACAACACACCCTGCAAACCCGTTGCCAATCGCACAGACCCATCACTCAAAGTAATCCGATGGGATACGCCACTAGGAAGTGTTGTAGAACGCTCAACCGTATAACCAGTAATGTTCCCATTGCCCAAGGGTAAGTCAGAATCGCTGTCAGAAGCTGCATCAATTAAATTCTCAGGATCACGCTTCTTAAAAGGAACTATCTTACCACGGCGAATACGACGAGCCTGTTTCTGGCGAAGGGAACGTCTAGGTGTGGGATCAGAAGGTGTTGATTCAACCTTTACCTTAACCTCAGCAGCAGCAGGGGAAGCAGTAGAAGGAGACTCATGAATGTGTCCACCCAATGGACCACTAGGAGTTGCATCAGAAGTAGGATTAGGTTGAGTTCCAGGAACTGGTGGTGATGGAGATGGCACATCAGATGTAGTAGCAGTAGGTATGGTGGTAGCAACAAAGGTGCTTGCAGGAACATGTGTGGTGGTAGTAGTAACAGGTGTGGTGGTAGAAGCATGAGTGGTGGTGGTATTAGCAAAGATGGTAGTAGCAGGACCAGCAGTAGAACCCAACGGAGCAACCAAAGGTGTAGGAGAAGGACCAACGGAAGTAGCAACAAAACCAGATGGACTAGCAGCAGAAGCAGGAGTGGGTGCAGACGAAGGACCAGTAGAATCAGCAGGCGTAGAAGAAGTCACACCACGAGGATGGTAAATAAATCTTTCCGGAATAGGTTGACTCTGACGCTTAACCATCTTTTCATAAAGGGCCTTGAGCTCATCAAAAGTCAAAGCCCGCACCCGAGCCCACGTCCAAGGAGCATTAAAATGAGCAGCAGACTGAAATTTCACATAACGTTGCATCTGCTGGTGCTCCTCAGCCCGAGATAACGGTCTGTTCTTTCTCTGTTTCCGAAGTTCTGCAGCAAGAGCCAACTGGTGCTTACGCATCAATACCATAGCCTTCGGTATACAATTGTGTTCATCAACATCGTCACCCAAAAGATCTTTAAACTGAGCATAATCCCGAGTGAGAACAGTCAAAACTTGCATCCATTCACTATCACTCCAATGCATGGCATCATGCTGAATTTGTGCACGCCTGCGCCCTCGAAGCTCTTCCTCAGCAACCCTATCAGCTTCATCAATCTCAGCTTGAACCCGTCGAGCAGCCTCCTCACCAAGCCTTTCCTCTTCAATCTGACGACGGGTACGCTTACGAGATGGGGATGGAGCATCAGTCATTGGGGCCTTGCCCTTCAGATCATGAGAGGGACCAGCATGAGAACCAGCAGCAGGATCAGAATCACCACCCATAGAAGGGGGAATAGCACCAAGAGAAGGAACACTGGAGGACGTCGGAGGAACCGGCAAATCATCATAAACCTTATCAGCAAAGGCAGCCTTTGCCAATAATATCAAACCATCCTCAACATTCTCCGTACCCTCCTCATCAGAGTCTGACTGGATCACATGCTTCTTGCGACGCCGTTGCTGGGTTTCCAATGCTTTGATGCGATCAGCCAAAGGAAGAACAAACTCCCGAGTAAGTTTCCGATGTTGGTTAAGATCAGCTTCCAAACAAATCATCCTCTCATGGTACCGGCGTAGAAGATCAAGCAAAGATATAAGTGTAGTAGGCTCCTCTGCCTGCCCACCAAGAGAACTTGGATCAGGGAAAGCATCATTGGAGCCCGAAGAAACATATGGGTCAACCTGTGGAGTACTAGCATCAAACGGTTTATCAGTCGATTGTGGGGCAGGACTAGGAGGTGGAGTCTCCACAAATGGAGACCTGTGTGGGACTGAAGAAGGACCAGCCTTGGTAGGAGATGGTTTTTCAACCACCACCTCCTCAACTAGCTCCTCCTCTACCACAGGAGTGGCACCAGCAATAGGAGCCTCCTCCTCCATGGGGTCATCATCAATCACAACAAACTCAGGAGCCTCC
Source organism: Glebionis coronaria (assembly GCA_025667525.1). NCBI lineage: Eukaryota > Viridiplantae > Streptophyta > Magnoliopsida > Asterales > Asteraceae > Glebionis > Glebionis coronaria. Next base: position 173,011,754 of record CM046881.1, on the reverse strand, counting down.
TCCTCCTCACCCATAGGACCCTGAGCCAACCCCAACATGGCCTCAGTCAGGGGCCTCCATTCCCCAGTAAACCCATTGACCATATTGTAATATACTTTTGCGGTAAGCTTAGACGGTAAATGCCCAGTCCTATCACGAGGAATGCACACAAGTATTTGCTGAAGAAACCTAGGGTACATAAGAAACTTCTTTCTCGAACCAGCATTAGACAAATTACTAACCATCCCCACAAATATATAATGAGAAAAGTTAAAAACTCTACCCTGGGCTAAGCAGATAAGACCAGTAGCCAAAGGAGTAGGGAAAGCATCCCAACTCCCAGAATTGGGACTCATACAATGGATCAGAAAGTGGACCAGAAGCTTCCATTAGGGGGGGGGGGGGGGGAAACCTAATTTTCTGGAAGTTAAACTTCCCCCATGTTCATATCCTAAAGCAGCCATCCCCTCTAATACTTCCGAATTGGGGATGGATTCAACACCACCCTCATCCTGGAGATGAAGAGAAGAGCGAATAGAAGCCTCATTCACCACATATGCACGTCCATCTATGGTAGCATGGAGTGCACGTGGACGACCAGCCACATTCACAAGTTGAGCAGACGCCCAAAATTGACGAATCACACTATCATATATGGTGGGACAGACAGTAAATGCAAACCTTAGGTTAGAAGCTTCAATGAAATCCAAGATGTCAGCAAAATGTTTACGATGTGGACCATCACCCAGATAAGCAACACGGTTGTGAGCAGGTTGGTAAGCAAGAGCAGCCATGGATCTTGATGAATTGATGGAAGAAGGATTGGGATTAGGGTAAAGATAGTAGGAGCGGTTTAGAGTGTGTGTTTATTGTAATGAGTGAGTCAAGGGTGTATGTTGACCATAAATAGAGAAAGCGTTAACTGTTCATTGACCCCTATTAATGGGGGGTTGCCCTTTCAAATTAAACCATAATTGCATAGTAACCACTTGCCCTTTTTAACATAATTACCAACTCCCAATTAACCATTCTTTATTTAAACGTGTAAATACCAGGATTGGGAGCGTTGACCAAAAGTCAAAGCACACAATGGTCAGACCAGGAGCAAAACGTGATTAACAAAGGACAAAAGGAATGAACAGTATGCTAGACCAGTACCAGAAGCCAAACACCACTTGACATGTAAGGATTTTAAACCACCAGAAGCCAACCAAGTAAAACTAGAAGCTGACCAAGGAGGACCAGACACCAGTCTTGTAAGGCCATATCCACCAGTAGAGAGCAAAATCCTCTACCAGAAGCACCACACATAATCAGAACCAATAAAACATGTTGTTAAAATCTATGAATACGTTAGTCTGTCCTAATATGTACGCAAAGCCTCCCCTTAGGCTTTGCCTCCCCTCAATCCTAGACCTCAAGGATTGACCATCCCAATATGAACCACCAAGTGGTTAAACCGAGGACCATCAAAAGCTTTATTCAGCAAATCAGCAACATTGTCATCCGTATGAACTTTAAGAACCTGTATCAGCTTTTTCTCATTGGCATCCCGTATAAAATGATGCCGACTTTCAATATGCTTCGTCCGCTGATGAAAAACCGGATTCTTCACAATGCAAATAGTGCTTTGATTGTCAATAAAAATTTTGGTATTCATAAAATTGAAACCATAATCCAACATCTGATTTTGGATCCACAAAACTTGTCCACAACAACTAGCAGCAGCAACGTATTCAGCTTCGGTTGAGGAAGTAGCTACTATTGTCTGCTTCTTGCATTGCCATGAAATAAGTCGACGACCCAAAAACTGACAACCACCAGTAGTAGACTTCCTGTCATTATTAGCACCAGCATAGTCACTATCACTATAGGCTTCTAGAACAAACGGTGAGTCTCTAGGATACCATAGACCCAATTTAGGGTGAGCCTTGATATACTTGAAAATCTTCTTTACTGCATTCAAGTTCGAAACCGTTGGAGTCACCTGGTGTCTAGAACAAGCACTTACTGCAAACATGATGTCCGGACGTGATGCAGTCAAATACATGAGGGAGCCAATCATAGACCTGTACATGTGAACATTTACCGGTGGGTCCGGCTCATTCTTAAGTTTAATTTTAGCAACCTCATAAGGAGTTGCTGCTGGTCTAAGAGGATCCATGTCAAACTTCTGAAGAATCTCATGAACATATTTATCTTGACTGATGAAAATCCCATCCAATTGTTGCTTGACCTGAAGACCAAGGAAGAATGACAGTTCTCCCATCGTACTCATCTGAAATTCGCCTTGCATCAAGTGTTCAAACTCATCACACCACTCCTTCCTAGTAGAACCAAAGATAATGTCGTCCACATAAACTTGAACAAGGGTAATGTCCTTGGTATTCCTTCGAAGAAATAGTGTTTTGTCAATAATACCTCTTCTATAGCCATTCTTTAACAAGAAAGTTGAAAGACGCTCATACCAAGCTCTAGGAGCCTGATGTAACCCATAAAGAGCCTTGACCACCTTGTAAACTTTCTTGGGATGAAGTGGATCTACAAAGCCCTTAGGTTGAGTAACATACACCTCCTCATCAATTTTGCCATAGAGAAATGCACTCTTGACATCCATCTGAAACACCGTAAAGCCCACATAAGAAGCAAAGGCCAAAAACAGACGAATGGCTTCGATCCTTGCAACCGGAGCAAAAACTTCAGTATAGTCAATGCCCTCAATTTGAGTGTGTCCTTGTGCGACAAGCCTAGCTTTATTCCGTACGACAATTCCCCGTGCATCCATCTTGTTCTTGAGAATCCATTTGGTATTGATAGCTGTCTTTCCATCTGGTAAGTCAACCAGAACCCAAACATTCTGGAACAAGAATTGCTGCATTTCCTCCTGCATAGCCTCCACCCAACTTTGATCCTCAAGAGCATGAGAAACAGACCTAGGTCCACCTGTGAAAGAAAACAAGCAAACAAACAGTGTTGAAAGTCTGTATGATTATTACGCTTTTGATCCTCAATATAACCCACAAGAGCATGATGATCAGACGAGGCCTTCTGCTGCATTCCGCGTGTCTTTACAGTAGAACCAGGATCTCCAATAATTCGAGTGGTAGGATGATCTTTATGTGATTGCAAGACTGGATTGGAAGAGCCCTCCACTTCTGGTTCCAAGTTATTGAGATCACCAATAAAGTCAGCATCATATGAAGCATTTTGGAAAATCCCATCTACTGGTTGTTTATGAATATCATCCAGCTTGGTAGAAGACTTCTTTTCATGGTTCCCCAAATCAGAAGGACTAGAGAAATGAGTATTGGAAGCAGACTCACTAGCCGGAGTACCAGTAGGTGATAAGCTAGCACTAGGAGCAGAAGCTGGAGTATCAGGAGAAACTTTGTCAGTAGGCTCAACTAAGGGAAACTCAAAACTACCTTGAGCAGCCGCTTTAGTAGCTTCTTGTTGTTGTTTGAGAAGAGTGTCAAGAGCTGCTTGGGAATCCTGTACATCTGTTGCATCACTAGGAGGAGTAGGAGAAACTGTGGTAGAATAGGATGGAACCACAAAAATGTCATCCTCATCGTCTGAATCAGAAAGACTAGAAGGAACACCAGTACTAGAAGTTGCAAACACTTGTGGTCCTGCATCATGGTTAGTTTTGAAACGAAAATATCCTAACGAATCACTAAGATAATCAAGATCAAAATACCATTCTGGACCTTTGCCTTGGATGTTTGACTTCTCCTCAAAATACCTGAGATTAATAGTTTCAATGACCCGCTTGGCTTGAAGATTGTAGACACGATAAGCCCAAGAATGAGCTGAATATCCCACAATGTATCCTTCATCTGCCTTGCCATCAAACTTCCCCAAATAGTCACTAGTATTTAGAATGGTGACTGGACACCCAAAAGGCTTCAAATGAGCAATATTTGGAACTTTGCCCGTGAGCAGCTCATAAGGAGTCTTCTTGTGAGGATTGGTAATAGAAACCCTATTCAAAACATAACTTGCAGTATTAACAGCTTTTGTCCAGAACATGGTTGGAAGCTTGGAATCGGCAAGCATAGTTCTTGCTGCTTCTATTAGTGTCCTGTTCTATCTTTCTGCCACACCATTCTGTTGAGGAGTCCTTGCAGCACTATAATCTCTTTTGATGCCCTTAGCATTGCAAAGGGTGATGAGGTCTTTATTTTTAAACTCGGTTCCATTGTCGCAACAAATACTTTTAACTCTCTTAGACAACTGGTTCTCTATCAGGGTAAGAAAATCTCTAAGAATTGAGTAGGTCTCACTCTTGGCAGCCATGAAGAACACCCACGTAAACCTGCTATATCCATCAGTTACCACCAAACAGAATTGCTTGTGGTCAATGCTCCTGATGGAAGTAGGACCAAATAAATCCATGTGTAGTAGCTGTAATGGTTCAGTAATAAGACTAAGAGCAGTAATGGCCTTGAAGGATGCTTTGTGCTGTTTGCCTTTGCTGCAGGCAATACAGTTTATATCATTTCTAAACGTCTTGGGAGGTAAACCAGAGACCAGATTCAGATTTGCAAGCTTGTGAATGGTCTTGAAGTTTACATGCCCCATCCTTCGGTGCCATTTAGTGGCTTCATCTTCTGAGGCTTTAGCAACTAGACATGCTAGTTGACCAGTAGGGTTGACTTCATTCAACTTGATGCTATAGAGATTGTGTCTTCTAGGAATTCTGAGTAGAACTTGTGAGTCATCCGGAAGCGGAAAGTCTTTGGAGAGCACAAGTGCATCAGTATCGGTGAAGAGAACAAACTGTTTCTTGTCACAAATCTGAGAGACCGAAATCAAGTTGAAGTGTTGAAGTACTTCCACATAGTAGACCTGCTCAAAGTTTAGATTAGAAGTCTTTATCGTTCCTTTGCCAGTGATTCTGCCTTCACCCCCACAAAAATAGACCTTGCCTCCATGAAATGGTACAAAGTTAGAGAGAAGACTTTTATTGCCAGTCATGCTCCTGGAGCAACCACTATCAACAATGCCTAGACTAGGATCCTGGTATGGAGTAACCTACAACAACAAGATAATAAAAATGCGAAAGTTAGTGTCTTAAGGGGACCCAAACCCTTTCAGGTTTGAGCCTGCCTTGTGGATCGTTAGAAGAGTGCCAAGAAGATTTATGAGATCCACCGTTGTTCCTTGGTTGCCTATATGTAATAGGTAGACTAGGAGGTATGTAGTTCCTCCTGGTCCTAGTAATAGTAGGAGCAAGTCCTGATCATGGTCCTAGTTGTAGTCAAACTTTATTATTTACTTAATATTCTGTTAGGATATGCATGAGATATGTTAGGAAAGGATATGCATATCAGTTTTACACGTTTTCTTTAATGCTGTATTAGGGTTTTCTTGTAGTATAAAAGGAACCTTAGGCAGAAGGGTTAGATATATCTTCACCAAACGTAGTTCTAGTGATCATTTACTTCATTAAATTGGGACAACAATTCTGAGTATTTATCATGACAACCAAGAGGACAATGTTGTACCTGAGGTGAGATGCCCATAAGAGCAAATTCGTCTACTTCTTCTGCATCAGAGAGATTCCCAGCAATCATTGCAAACACGTCAGTAGAGGACTCAGTTGATTCTAGAGTAGAAGCCTGATGATCATTCCAGTTGACCATAGAGTCAACAGATACCAATGCATTCTTATCATCTTTTATCTCCTGAACCTTGAAAGCGGAGTACCTGCTCTTCTCCTGATCATTCTTGCTAGGGCACTCCCTTGCAAAGTGACCCTGTTGCTGGCAGTTATAGCATCGCACCTTGCTTCTATCGAATCGTGCTGGCTCCTGAGGGTTGTAATTAAACTTCCTTCCTGCTTTCTTTTCAAACTTGTGAACCCTAAGAGTAAGCATGGCCATCTGCCATTTAAGATCCATCTCATCCAGGTCAAGTTTATCGACCTGTTTGAAGTCATCAAAAGCAAGTTGTTGTTCAGCATTAACATCAGCCACAAAAGAATGAAGAACAGCTTCTACCATAGTACCAGACTTGGCAGTAGGATCAGGAGCAGAAGTATGCTGGAAAGTGTGCTGAGAGGACACAATATTGCTTGGGCTACTTGTATATGACATGGGACTGGATGCCATAAAACTCACAAAGGCAGAGTTAGCAGGAGTGGGAAAAGAGTCTCTTGAAAAGCCTCTCACATGAGATTCAAAAGTTCTGAGCTTATGAAACAAATCATCAAAGCTGAGATAGTCAAGCCCACCTTTGGCTTTGAGAGAGATCACCACCTGATTCCATGAGTAGGGTAAGGCTTTAAGAAACCTTGCATTAATATCACCATCATCAGGCTTTGACCGAAGTTGATTCAACTGGCTCAATATCTTCTGGAACCTATCATACCCTTGATTTAGACCTTCAGTTTTTGAGATTTTGAATTCTGTGAATTCATCTCTCAGCATGGACCTCCGCATTTTCTTTGATTCCTCATTCCCACCGAACCTTGCTTTTATGCCATTCCAGATTTCTCTGGCATCATCCAAATGGTAGAAGTCACCCATGTGATCTTCAGGAAGAGATTGAAGCAAAATCGTTTTTGCTTTTACCTCCTTCTGAATAGCTATGATTTCCTCATGAGATTTAGGGTCAAGAAGAGTAATGTTACCATTCTTGTCTCGTCCAGTAAGCTTCCTGCTGTTCCCATTCAGAATGATCTTCCAAAGATCTTGATCAGTGTTGGTGATCCACTATTCCATCTTCATTGCCCAGTTATCATATTCACCCTTCTTCAGAAGAGGGAATTTACCATTTGTGTTAGAGACCGTAGCCAGGATCTGCTGAGGTTGCACAATTTTAGGAGTGCTGTCTTCTCCTGTTTGAGTAGAAGTTGAGGCAGACATGATAAACAAAATGTCAGTAATAAGAAAACTTGATTCTTCTTGTATAGAGACCCTCCCAGGCTCTGATACCACTTGTTGGGTCTACTAGATGTAGATCTTGCAGCCTGTCAGGACCGGTGAATGACTTCTGTAATCACAAGTCAAATCACAAAGAGACTCTATACACAATATGAATGTAAAGTATAAATGTAATCAAGAAGAACAGAATAACTATAAAGACTTGATCCTTTCTAAGGATTTCTAATATTAATGATCACTAGAACTACGTTTGGTGAAGATATATCTAACCCTTCTGCCTAAGGTTCCTTTTATACTACAAGGAAACCCTAATATAGCATTAAAGAAAACGTGTAAAACTGATATGCATATCCTTTCCTAACATATCTCATGCATATCCTAACAGAATATTAAGTAAATAATAAAGTTTGACTACGACTAGGACCAGGAGCAGGACTTGCTCCTACTATTACTAGGACCAGGAGGAACTACATACCTCCTAGTCTACCTATTACATATAACTATTACAATGGTCCTAACAGTACTCCTTGGATGACTGGGTTGAATCAGGTGAAGCTAGTGTTGGTATACAAGAAAAGGAAAGTCTTGCACATGTGTGGCATAAACGCCTGAGTCACATTAGTGAAGCATGCTTGCATGAAATCGAAAGAAGAGAGGTGTTGGGGAAGAAAGGTCTAGGTAAGCCCGAATTCTGTGAAAATTATGTTTTTGGAGAATCGACCAGGGTGAGTTTTGGTCGAGGTCAGCACACGACAGATCCGATGAGTGGTTTTTGGTACTTCTTATTGATTGTTCATGATTATTCGAGGAGGGTTTAGGTTTATTTTATTAGACACAAGAATGAGGCGTTCAGCAAGTTCAAAGAATGGAAACAGTTGGCAGAAAACCAGACAGGTAGAAAATTGAAGAAACTTCAAACGGATAATGGTTTGGAGTTTTGTAATCAGGAGTTTAATAACATATGCAAAGAGAGCATGACAGCCAGATATTTGACAGTTGTTGGAACTCCGCAACAAAATGGTCTAGCTGAACGAATGAACATGACGCTCTTGGACAAGGTTGGGTGTTTATTGATTCAGTCTGGTTTGCCAGATTCGTTCTGGGCTAAAGCAACGGTGACGGCAACATATCTAATCAATAGGTCTCCATCTACAACATTGGAGAAGAAGACACCTATGGATTTATGGTCAGGACATCCGGAAAATTACGAGATGTTGAGGATATTTGGTTGCATTGCATATTCACACGTGAATCCGAGGAAGCTCAAGCCTAGAGCTATAAAATGCATATTCCTGGGGTATCCTGAGGGTGTGAAGGGACACAGATTATGGAGTTTGGATGATTTTCCACCGAAGATAATCATAAGCAGGGATTTGGTCTTTAATGATATCCTTATGTATAAGGATACTCACAAAGGTGCTGGTGCTGCAGGTTCTGGGAAGGAAATTAAGTTTAAGGAGGAACTTCAAGGCAGGCGGGTCTAACCAACTATAGATCCTCATACTAGGGTAAATCCAGGGAATGAATATGAGGATTGGGATGAAGATGCAGAAAATGCAAGGCCTCAACAACAAAATCTGGACAACTATGTTCTGGTGTGTGATAGAGCTAAGAAAACAATTACTGTACCTGCGAGGTATAGGAATGAAGGTAATGTATCATTGTCTAGATCATAAGGTTCTAGGGAAGAATATGATATGACGTCTTATGCGTTTGCTATTGTTGAGGAAGAAGATGCACATGAACCAATCATATTCCAGAAGGCGATTAATTTATCTAAAAAGGATGAGTGGGTTTCGTGCTATGGAGGAAGAGACGAGTTATTTAAATAAGAATCATACTTAGGAGTTGTTTGATCCACCACATGGTCAGAAGCTGGTAAGCTGCAAGTGGTTGTATAAGATTAAAGAAGGGATTGAAGACATTCAGAAACCAAGGTACAAAGCAAGGCTTGTAGCTCGGGGATTTACACAACAAGCAGGGATTGACTACAATAAGGTATATTCACCTGTGGTTTAACATACATCTATTAGGGTGATTCTCTCATTAACTGTTAATGAAGATTATGAGTTGGAACAATTTGATGTGAATACGGCGTTTTTGCATGGTAATCTTGAAGAAACCATTTATATGAGGCATCTGCTTGGTTTTGAAGAACGAACTAGCAAAAAGATATGTTTGTTGAAGAAATATATTTATGGTCTTAAGCAGTCCCCCAAGGCAGTGGTACAAACGGGGTTGGATGTGTATATGGTCAGCAATGGGTTTAGTCGTAGCAGTTATGATAGTTGCGTTTACTTCAAGGAGTTTCCACCATGTATGTACATATATCTACTGTTGTGTGTAGATGATATGTTGATTGCTTCTAAAAGTAAGTATGAGATCGAATATACCAAGAGACTACTGATGAAAGAGTTTGATATGAAAGAAACTGATCCAGCTAGGAAGATACTTGGTATGGAGATTGTTAGTGATAGTGTGAGAACGCGTATTTTCCCGGTATTATTTTATTCTTTTCTTCGTGCTTCTTGAATCTTCTAATATTTTACCATTTCTTGTATTCTTCATACGTAAATCTCGAGATCTCAAAATTTTTAATTAAATTATAGTTTAATTATTTTTCTGATCATCAAAAATATTTTATTTGGAATTATAAAAAATTTAATTTATTTTTCCAAATTTATTTAAATAAAAAATTTTGATATAAAAGCACTCGCGCGTCTTTTATAAAAAGTTTACCCGAATCGACGGAACGAGAACCGATGGCTATATATTTTGAATTTATGAAGTAAAAAAATATTATGTTTCTATAAATATTCGATTTCGTATTATAACTTGCACCGAGTCGGAATGTTAGAACTAATCACACGACTTATAAGAATAAGAAATATAGATGAATAAGATCAATATTAAAACTAAGAATGGAATATTAGATTAGATGAAAAAGAATTAGAAAGATACAAGATAGATGATTCTAGTGAGAGAAACTAAGGAGAGTTTCTCTCTCTAAAACAAGAAGAAGAGAAAAGATACAATGGGAGACACACACACAAATGAGGATGGTTATGCCTTTTATACTAAGGCTTACATGAATGGGAGGCCTTCCTCATTTGTGTGTTCGTGACTAATTCCCGTTTCATGCATAATAATGACATAGAACTCTCGACACTGTTGAATAGCATTTTCCACGAGCTTCGCAACGGTATATTATATGACCATCACTTTAAATACTTCTAAGAATCTCCCCCTAAGGGGTGGTCATATAATATGTGACTTCACTTCTTTGACCATCACTTTAAATACTTCTAACAATCTCCCCCTAAGTGGTGGTCATGTATTATGTGACTTCACTTCTTTGTTGTTGCAGACTTTGAAACTCGTTGTCTTGAGAGTTCTTTCATCGATCCTTTCATGACTTGTGATCTTGGATCTTTGATATTTGCCTTGACTTGATCTTGTAACTTTGCCAGCTTGTGTTCTTGTGTCTTTTCCCACATACTCATGTTTTGTGTTGTCATGAAAGCTTGTTAACAATCTCCTTTGATCATCAGAGTAGCGGAAGTCTTTGTCTTTAGATGTTCTTTGAGCTTTCTTCAATAATCCTGAATATGTGGCCTTGAATTGCGACTCTTGAAATAACGCCACCGTTTGCATTCCACCGGTTTCCCGTTATACAGTACGAATACTGTACCTGTGATCAGGTAAGTTCAAAGAACTTCCTTGACAGGATTTCCAGCTGTGGTAGCCGTTCTCAATACTTGAATATATCGAAAGATAACTCAAAGTAAGGAGTGAATCATGCAGTTCCATTCTGCTGATTAAGTCGTCAATTCACTTTCCTGGAACAAGTCTGAATCATTTAAGAATCAAACCATCGTTGCTTTCCAGTTGACACAAGTTTGATTCATATAGAATCGCACAAGTTACCTACCGCAGTGCTGTTTGATGATGACACTGGAAGGATTTCCATTCGTCACTGTAAATACTGAAAAGTATTACTCTGAATGTTCTGGCAAGATCATAAAGATATTGCATCGAGACCTGGAACGAGTTTGAATCAATTAAGAATCAAACCACTGTTGCTTTCCAGTTAACATATGTTTAATTCAAGTGAATCTTACATATGACCTACCGCAATGCTGTTTGATGTTAACACTGGAAGGATTTCCATTCATCACTGTGAATACTAAGAGTATCACTCTGAATGTTCTAGCAATACCACAAGGATAGAGCGTAGGACTCTATAAATCATCGCTTGTGTTCTAATGATGAACAACAATTGATCTATGGAATAAGTGTCCTAATGAGATTTTTTGATGAATCTCGTTGGCTCTAGACTCTATGAGTGCACGTTTATTTGGTGATCGGAGGCTGGAGCAGACTGCCACCTATTCAATATCTACTATCTCGGAGTGATAAAGTTGATAGAAATGAGTTGAACTCCGTGACAATAAAACAAACTTCTTTTGAGAGAAGCTTGAGTAGGCTGGGAAGGGTTGTGCATTGCATCACTGGGTCCATGATGCTTTGTCTTCAGTATCAGAAATCATCAAAGTGATTCTGATAATAGATGTATTGACCCGGTTTCTGCCTAAGTTGTATGGAGGGCTTCTTTCTTTACACCCTTTATCCTTACATTTCTTTTTCATTCTTCAACCCCTTCAATGCTTACCAAGACGTCATAACTAGCACCTTGTTGTGATTGTTCCAGTGCTAGCTTAAGTCATTAGTCGGCATTATTCCCGTACACTCAACTACTCCATCTTTCCTAAGGACTTCTAAGTTCCAATGGATTGTCCCTGGGAAGATCCCTCCGGTTCTGGTTGGATCATAGGACGAATACCTAACCACCTTTTGACACCAATACCATCGTGAATTTATGTGTTGAAGGGTATAGATATCGTAACCAGAAAAATCATTTGAAAATGCAGTCAAGGTGTTGAAGAAAACAATGTTTACACCTTGAAAGTTTTCTATATCACCAAAAACGCTCCCCCTACATATGTGCATCATAAAAGGAGAGATTTTTTGCACATATTAGGAAGAGAAAGCACTTATATCAAAGATCTTATTTAAGATAACACATTTTAATCACTATTCTCCCCCTCAAAAATTGCATGAAATTGAAATTTTTGTGATACTAGTGATGAAACATGGAGAGAATAATGTGTCATGAGACTTTGGAACAAATGTTTATGAAATCATTATACTCCCCCTCGAAAAGAGATTCTATTTAAATAAAGGAAAGATATAAAGTTTTATTTTCTCGTTGTTAAGGATAAGTTATCATCCGTGATCAACTTTCCTTTCTTTGAGGCACGAGTCACAATCTGAGGTAACTGCAAATCATTTGAAGAAAGAGGAAATGACATGTTTTGAAAAACATTTAAACTCTCATTCGAACTTTATGTACGTACCCGTGTCGTTTTTGAACAACATTTCTAAGTGCGTCCATATTATCGATGCTGAGAGACATGTCGAAGAAGAATATTTTTTGGTATTTTTGAAAAATTTTCACATTTTTTATTTTGTTTTTATAAGTTTTATATTTTTGTATTTTGATTTTCAATGTTTTCGAAAATAATCCAAAATAGACCTTTGTACAGCAGAAGAAGGTGATGTCGAATGTACAGAATTGGAACCCTTTGAAGAAATGGATTCAGAATCTGCTGAAGTACCTGCAATGACAGAAGAAGAATTTGCACAAATACTAGTGTTAGGAGTAACAAATGCATTTTCTACATTCAGAATACTCGCATTAGTGCTGGAGCAAGTGTCATCACTCTTCTTGATGGGAATCCACTTAAGACCGACTTCCTTAAAGATCCTACCCGTGGGTTTCCACTGAAGACTAGATCGAGGATTAGTGTTCTCTTGCACAGCGGAAGACTGCTTTGGAGAGAAACTAGATCCTGCATTGATCCGCCTTGAGGATTTATTGTCATTGCTTTTCTTTGTGACGGGTGGGAATCTCCTTGTTGGCTTATGGGATTCTGCATTCTTTCTCTGTGTGAAAGCACGAGAGTTTACCTTATAGAGGTATTGCAGAATGCAATGAGCATGATTTCCATGGTGAATGCCCTTTTTGCACGTGGGGCATACAGTGAGTTTGGGATTCTCGAAAGGTCTTGTGTACCTAGGGTTTACTGACCGTTCAGGCACTATGTTCGAAACACGGCTACCTAATGGTGATTGCCAATTCCTAGGTTGTTGGGAAGGGGTCCTAGGTTTTGGTTGATTACCATTAGGTGTGTGTTGAACTCTAGCGGTTGTTGGTTTACTAGGTTTTGAATACACATGGTTTACTTTCTGAATGTTCCCTTTTTGCTTACCATCCCCTAGGTTTTTTGTTTGACCAACGTCATTTGAACCATTAGATTCCTTTGTGGGCGTAAGAGTCACACACTTGGGATTACTCTTAGGAGTAGTGCAAGGTGCATTCACAGAGTTGTGTTTAGCAAGAGTGGGTTTTCTAAATGGAGGAACATAGAATGAGATGGCTGGTTTTGGTACAGTCGATGGCACATCGGTATTAGGAGGTAACCTAGAAACATTAGAAGGCGGTTTTCCTAAGATAGATGGCTTTGGTACTTTGTACGCATTGGGTTGTCTAACAACTGATTTTACAACCTTAGCTTCCACAGTTTTCCCACCCATCTTTCCAACAAGTTTCTGTAACTCAGCAATCGCGATGTCTTTGTCTTGCAACTGAGCTTTCAGATCAGAAATATCCTTACTCTTTTCATTCAATTCACGAAATGATTCAGAGAGTTTTACTTGTAAATTATTGTCATCAGGAACTTTTCCAACTTTGGTTTGCAAGGCAAGTTCAAGAGAATGACAATGTTTCTGAAGAAAATCATATCGGTGTTGAAGAATTGTGAACTCTTTTTGATTAACATTTGTTGAAGGCTCACTGTCGCGACATTCACCTCCTAACTGAGCTCGTAGCTGTTCGATTGTTTGTTGCAGTTCATTGTAAGCTTTATCATACGAGAGTTTGTCATCCTTACATTCATCACATTTTTTGACATATTTATTCCAAAGATCGGTGAATTCGTTGTCCTTTTTGATGACATAAGACTCCATTTTCTCTTTCGTACGATCAAGCTCATTTTGGAGGGTTTCATTGTCTGACACAGAGATGTTTACCGCAACGGGGTTACTATCAACACAATCACCACTGTCACTTGCTTTCGAGAGACATGCAAGGTCGCTTTCCAAAACTTTAATTTTATCAAGAGATTCATCAGCCTCCTTCGCCAAAGATTTGAAGTCTTCAACAAATTTGGCTAGTTCTTTTAGAAAAGCGTTCTCAAGATTGCCTATCCTCGCATCAACTTGATTAATAATCGGATTGATTTCTGTATGAAGCACTTTTTGTAACTCGACATGAACGGGTGATGTAAAGTTTCCTCCAGTCATTTTGGCGTTAACAACCCGTTTGAGAATGACAAAATTATCTTTGAGCTCGTTTAGATACCTACGTGTGATACTCGGTTTCGGAGGGTCATCAGACAATTCCGCACTAGGTAGCAAAAGCATTTCAGAACTCGTTTTAGACCGAACAAAAACAGTTGGAGGATTAACTTTCGGATAATAAACAGGTGTCACTTCTTTGTTAAGCTTTTGCATTTTTAAACGAGTCTCTACAGCAAGTTCGGTAGTTTCCTCAGAATCATGCACAGTAGGAGGATCATGCTCATCAGACAAGAGCACACTACCATTATATAAGGTTTCATTTGTGGCCTGAACTTGCTTAAGGTATCCTGGATTAGGAGGAAGGGGACAACCTAAGGCCAATTTGTATCGAGTGTAGTTTATCTCATTCACTTTAGGTGCGAGCATATTTATTGTTTGCATAGTTTGGCCACGTTTTACCAAAAGGTTGTCTAATTCCCTAATCCTATCCTGAGCTTTGCAAAAATCCTCAAGAAGCCCATCTTCTCGAATTTTGAAATCATGTTTCAGCTTTTTTCGTTCTTCTTTTAACTCCAAAATGGTAGATTTTTCAGTTGAAAGCTGTTTATAAAGAGATGTAATTTCATCATTCAATTCGCTTATCTTTTTAGCACTACTCAAATGTAAGGCATTTAATTTCTTAGTGGTGCACTTTTCTTGATAAACCGATGTAGCATGAGCTTGTTCAAGTTCCTTGATTTTAGCATGATGAATCTCAAAACTTTTCTCCCGTTCCTTATATCCCGCAAGCTCAGTGGTCAATTTGGCATTAGTTTCTCTAAATTTATTATTAACCACATTCGCATGAGCAACATCCTTGGCAAGCTTATCAAATAATGATTTATAATACGCATGCGTCTCGTCAGGAAGGGTTGTAGGTTGCGCTACTTGATCTCCACTAAGGTCCACACTGGGCGCATTAGAAATAATATTGCTATTATTCGTTTGAACCCGGTGTGTCTCAGTGGAAGGCTCAAGTGACTCAGTATACTCTTCCGCCTGATTAGACATATTATATAACTCATTATCATTGAGACGTGGGTGTACCTCAGAGGAACCGTCTGAATCATACACAGGAGCTCTATCAGGTTTAACTACCGATGTGGATGATTGCTGTGAATTAGCCATCAAGATGGAGTCGGTAGTCACCTCTTCTTCCTCATCATATGCTGCTGCAGATGCCATGAGATCAAACTCTTTAGCTAGAAGTGGAAATCCTGCTTCTTCCTTTTGTGCTATAAGAAGCTTAGACTGGAGATGGACAGTATTCCTCTTCTTTCTTACATGGCTATCACAAAGCTCAAAATCCGCAGCATCATTGTCTTGTTGATAAGTCATAATAGAAGTCGTGTGATAAACAGGACCTCAATTCGTAGAAAGCGTGTGTTGGGGTGTCAACAAAATCAAACTTTGCCTAAATTTTCCAGCCCGACAAAAAATTCCTCAGTCCGACAAAACGGTAATCCGAAAAAATTTTGAAACACTAAATTTTGAAATCGAGTTAGAAATAGCCAATAACTAGTAGGGAAAAAACTTGAAAAAATAAAATTTTAATGAAAAATAAAACCTAAAAAATTTGAAATTTGGCCTAAAAATTTGAATTTTGGTCCGAAAATTTGAATTTTTGGTCGAAAATTTTTTCGCATTGCCAAAATTTGAAATTGAAGCTTAAATGGCCTAAAAATGGTCTAGGAAAAAATAAATTTGAAATTGAAGCTTAAATTTTTTTTTTTTTTTTTTTTTTTTAACCTTCGTGTAAACTATGTTCCGAGACTAGTCTAGATAGTGGCTAAGACTAAAAATTACTCAAACAAAATTTCCATCGGAATGCCCATCGGAATATTCTATCGGAATGTGCTTCTATCGGAATGTCCTACGATCGTAATGACCTTCTATCGGAATCCTAGATCGCAATGATGACCTGTCGGAATGATTTCAGATCGGAATCTTCAGATCGGAATAATTTCAGATCGGAATATGTTCAGATCGGAATAACTTCAGATCGGAATATGTTCAGATCGGAATGTGGCTAAAATCAATTTGGCAGAGTAACGTCTCAAAATTCCTTAAAAACCGTCGGAATCCCAGATCGCAAAGAACGATCGGAATGTCCAGATCGGAATAAGGTATCGAAATCTTTAGATCGCAAAGTAGAACCTAGAGGTTATTGCGATCTGGCCACACGTGCTTTGTACTTTCCGATGGAGAAACTTGCAAGAATTTCGGAAAGATGAAAAAACAAGAAATTTCTCAACTTTTGATCCAAAAGACTTGTTTTAATGCCAAAACCAAGATGCCCAAATCACTACTACACGATTAAGGAAGGTATACGACTTGAAGAACACCAACGAGCTATCCACGAATCCCTTGGCGAATGATACCACTTGTTAGAACTAATCACACGACTTATAAGAATAAGAGATATAGATGAATAAGATCAATATTAAAACTAAGAATGGAATATTAGATTAGATGAAGAAGAATTAGAAAGATACAAGATAGATGATTCTAGTGAGAGAAACTAAGGAGAGTTTCTCTCTCTAAAACAAGAAGAAGAGAAAAGATACAATGGGAGACACACACACAAATGAGGATGGTTATGCCTTTTATACTAAGGCTTACATGAATGGGAGGCCTTCCTCATTTGTGTGTTCGTGACTAATTCCCGTTTCATGCATAATAATGACATAGAACTCTCGACACTGTTGAATAGCATTTTCCACGAGCTTCGCAACGGTATATTATATGACCATCACTTTAAATACTTCTAACACGGAACGATTAGCGTTTTAAGAAATCGAGTTGGGCTATAACTAGTTGTATTTGGGCTTAAGTTATACACAAGAAAAATTTAAGTGGGCCAAGCCCACTCCCTTCCTTCTTTTTTTCTGTTCGTTGACTCTATAAACACAACAAAACACAGACACAAATTTTTACTTACCGAAAATTTCATCTATCTCTTTT
The DNA here is from genome assembly GCA_025667525.1 of Glebionis coronaria. NCBI lineage: Eukaryota > Viridiplantae > Streptophyta > Magnoliopsida > Asterales > Asteraceae > Glebionis > Glebionis coronaria. The sequence goes on along the minus strand of CM046881.1, from coordinate 172,994,460 downwards.
CTCTTTACCGACGAACAACACCAATAAACCCCCAAAATCATCATTTTTTCTCCATCAATCATACAAGTAAAATACACCAAGTCATTCTTTGGTAATCCCTTATCAAACCCCCATTGTTAATTCCTTCATGCAATTGATTTTTGAAAATCAAGAAATCATCATAATTGATGTTATTTAGGGTTTGATCATAGAATTAAGTTTGTATTTTTTTATTTAAGGTTTAGGCATTGATAATTTTGTGTTTAGAACCCTAGTTGTGATCTTAGTTTTTAGTCATAATTTGACTAAACCATGTATTTAGTAGTTGGAATAATCCTTGATGTAGTTTTGATCATATTTTGATGATTGTGGGTGGAATTAAGTAGAATTTTAGTTGTTATGATGACCTAAATTAGTGCTTAATTTTAGATAGCAGGTTTGTGAGCCCAAGACTTCCATATTTTTCATTGTGACACTTTTTATAGCTTAAATGAATTCTTTGGCCTTTTACATATTATTGGCGAGTTGGATAGGCACACAACTCCTCTGGATGAGGAAGTTATGGTCAAATTAAGTTAGATAGTTAATTCTGGGACAGCGGGTTTGCATAGCTTATGGATATAGGTTATTGACCCACATTTGTGCATTTTAAGGTTTGGTACAGTATTAGGGATCATATTTGGAGTCCTGTCACTAAACTCGTGTCAATAGTTATAACCAAATTATTTTTATGACTAAAACGATGAAACCGAGTTTAAAAACCAAATTCTGATTTTGTAACTTATCAAAGAACGCAACTTTTCCTAAAATTGGTATTAGCTATTTACTCGTGGTTGGTCTTGGCTGAAAGTACAGTGTTGAGGCTTTCCGGTGGTGGAAATCTCAGTACCCTAAACTTTATAGGTTGACGGGTTATTTTTGTCACAAGTTTGACTAGTGCAATTTGACTATTAGGTGCTTACGGTAGAGTTGTTAGTGTTTTGGACTTTCAAGAGGTTTCGTAAAGTATTAAATCGAATGGTTGGACATTTTGGAAACTAAACTCCAAGATTTTTCTATGGGTTTAAATCCTATAGCCATTGGATTTATGGTTTGGTAGGACCACTTCCGTGAAGTTGCGCTAAAACAGTTGTACATGCACCTCTATAGTGGCTAGCTGTTAATAATTTGATCATTTAGAAAGACTGGTAAACTTTTGATCTGAATGGCTTAATGTTTTAGAAACCTCATAATATGCTCTTTCCAGGGGAGAAAACCTCGTAGTTGTTGGACTTGTAGTTTGGGAGATACACGCTTCCCAAAACAACAACTATACCAGAAATTTGTGTCTTTTAATCTCACGGTTAGGCAAATTGTTGGCGTTTTCATGTGCAAATCACTTGGATTACTTGATTTGAGACCTTAGGTTTCCATTTTATGCATTTTATATAGGTTGTGTGTCATGAAGGTCATGACCACGCTTAGGCTCGGTTGCATGTGCAAGTTATATACATATTACATTTTTTACAAAATATTTTTGATACAATTGTTTTATATTTTTATAAAACGGATACCTAAGGCCATGATCACTCTTGTAGGTCACTGGTATCCCTTTGAGTATTTCCCATTATCTTCAACAACCCCGGTTCTCATTTCCGTCACACTTTTACTAAGGTGAGTTCATAGCCTATTTTTTACTACTTGGACTTTGTTTCTAAACGCGGGGTGAGATTTTACATGGATAAACACATTTATTAAAAATTGTATTATATCCAAAACTTGTATGCTTTCCAACAGTTTTCATTGATATTATTACTTTAGTAACAACAACCATAAAATTCCCCTCTGTTGGGTCTACTAGATGTAGATCTTGCAGCCTGTCAAGAACGGTGAACGACTTCTGTAATCACAAGTCAATTCATAGAGAGACTCTATACACAATATGAATGCAGAATACAAATATAATAAAGAATAACAGAATAACTATAAAGACTTGATCCTTTCTAAGGATTTCTAATATTGATAATGACTAGAACTATGTTTGATGAAGGTGTGTCTAACCCTTCTGCCTAAGGTTCCTTTTATACTACAAGGAAACCCTAATACAACATTAAACAAAACGTGTAAAACTGATATGCATATCCTTTCCTAACATATCTCATGCATATCCTAACAGAATAATAAATAAATACTAAAGTTTGACTTTGACCAGGACCAGGAGCACGACTTGCTCCTACTACTACTAGGACCAGGAGGAACTACATACCTCCTAGTCTACCTATTACATTTAACTATTACAATGGTCCTAACAATCCTCCCCTAAACTTGAATTTGACCTGTTGAGTTCAAGTTTCCTGGAAAACGTGCAATAAAGCTCGAGGATTGAATCAGCAAAACTAATAGCAGCATCAGCAATATAAGAGTCAGAATAATCGCCGCAACATGAAACACTAGAAGCTTCTCCAAAGCTTGAAACAAATCAGCATCTTGTTGAATCTTTACAGCAACATGAGTAGATTTGATAAGCCTTTACCAAGTAGCTGCTCGCTCTTGGGCTAGCCAGTCTTTCTGGTGGAATAAGCATCACCATGGGAGACTAGAACCCAGCCCAACTCTTAGAACGTGAATCAATGGTGAGTGAGGGTACCCTGATGATTTTAGGCAAACCATCACAGCCGTCAATGGATTTGATATGTCTTTACCAGAAGCCGTACCCCTCTTGACTCGCCAACTCTTAGCAATGAAGCATCGGTGAGTTGAAAACCCTATAGCTTTAAGCAAGCTATTACAGCTATCAACGGATTTGATAAAATCTTTACCAAGAGCCGTACCCCCTTGGATTAGCCACTTTTCAGTCTAGGACCATGGCAAGTGAAAACCATCCAGTTTTGGGTAACCTGGCAACCATCAACGGATTTGAGAATCCCACCAGGAGCCGTACCCTCAAGGTGAATCAACTCTTTCTTGTCGATGAGACATGGTGAGTTGAGGACCATTTGTTGTAAGGACCAAGTCCAACACCAGATGAAACCAATAACCAACACAAGTATAATTCAGCAACCAGAACCCATAGTTTAAATCAGCAAATGGTATCATATTCACAAGTGTAAACTCCATAATGTGTTAAAGTATAAGCAAATATTATATAAAAAGTATATTTATTTTTTTTATTTTTTTATTTTTTTATTTTTTTAACTATAAAGAATGAAGTTCACCAATCACTTTACATATTGGTGAAAAGAATGATAATATGAACAAATGATCAAAAACACAAAACAAAAACACTTATAAACCAACCAAATCAGAGACCAGAAGCAGCCTTCTTATCGGCTTTCAAACGAGCCTGGATTCCTTCCACCAACGCAGTTGCCATAGAGGACTCATTCCCTGAGGGAGCATTTGAAATCTGCTAGTGACTAGCCAACATAGCCTCCATTGAAGCAATCGTCAACGGATAATCCACGTCTGTGAGCATGAAGACCATATGACTAGATTCCAACTCTAACATATGCACACCACATCCCGCGTATAACTTCCATCGCTGAATAACCCATTGCATCTGATCCTTCCATATACCAGAAACAGGAGCATGAGGAGGTGCATCAAGCATCATCTTAAGATCAGCCCATACTCGCAGACCAGGCCAGGAAGACACAGCCATAGGATCAACAGGCATGCCAGTATCCACAAACCCATATAAAGCCATAAGATCCTTACGATCAGCCCAAGACAAAATACCCTGCAGACCCGAAGCTAACCGCACAGACCCATCACTAAGAGTAACTCTATGAGATACCGTACCAGGAAGAGTCGTGGAACGCTCAACCGTCCAACCAGTAATATGTCCATTTCCCAAAGGCAAATCAGAATCATTGTCAGAAGCTGCATCAATCAAATTTTCAGGATCACGCTTCTCATAGGGGACCGTCTTGCCACGTCTAACACATCGAGCCGATTTCTGGCGAAGCGAACGTCGAGGTGTGGGATCACTAGGAGAGGGTTCAACCTTTACCTTTACCTGAGCAGCAGCAGTGGGAGCAGGAGAAGTAGACTCATTAGTTTTCCCACCCAAGGGATCAACAGAAGCTGCACTAGGAGAAGGAACAGGTTGAGGACCAGGAACTGGTGGTGATGGTGATGCCATATCAGGTGTAGCAGTTGTGGTGGTTGTGGTAGCAAAGGTGGTGGTGGTAGCAAGAGCTGAAGAAGAAACCATAGGAGCAACCAAAGGAGTAGTGGTGGTACCAACTATAGAAGCAACAAAAACCGAGGGAATAGCAGCAGAACCAGGAGTAGGATCAGATGGAGGACCAGTAGTAACAGCAGGTGAAGAAGTGGTCATCACACGAGGAGAAGGACGATAGACAAATCGTTCCAGAATTGGTTGGCTCTGATGCTTGACCATACGTTCATAGAGTGCTTTAAGTTCATCAAAAGACAAAGCCCGAACCCTGTCCCACTTCCAACCAGCTTGGAAATAGGAAGCCGATTGATACTTCACATATCGCTGCATCTGCTTTCGCTCCTCAGTTCTCGATAAAGGTCTATTCTTACGCTTCTCACGAAGCTATGCAGCAAGCGCCAACTGATGCTTACGCATCAACACCATGGCTCTTGGAATACAGTTATGCTCATCCACATCCGCACCCAAAAGATCAGTGAACTGGGCATAATCCTTGGTACGAATAGTCAATACCTGCATCCAATCACTCTCATTCCAATGCATTGCATCATGCTGGACTTGTTCACGTCTCTGCTGTTGAAGCGCTTCCTCCTCAGCCCGAGCAGCTTCATCAATTTCAGCTTGCATCCGTTGAGCAGCCTCCTCACCTAGCCTATCCTCCTCAAGCTGTCTGCGTGTACGCTTGCGGGGTGGTGAGGGAGCATCAGTCATTGGGGCCTTCCCCTTTGAATCATGGGAGGGACCAGCATTGGAACCAGCAGTAGGACCAGAAGCACCATCCATAGGAGGGGAAACACCAGCAGGAGAAGGAACAATGGAGGATGTCGGAGGAACCGGCAAATCATCATACAATTTATCAGCAAAGGCAGCCTTTGCCAACAGGGTCAAACCATCCTCAACACGATCCTTAACTTCCTCATCAGAATCAGAATGAACCACATGCTTCTTGCGGCGTCTTTGCTGAGTCTCCAAAGCTTTGATGCGAACAACCATAGGAAGAACAAACTCCCTAGTAAGTTTCCGGTGTTGATTCAAATCAGCTTCCAAAGAAAGAATCCGCGCATGATACCTGTGCATAAGATCAAGTAACGACATAAGTGTAATAGGCTCCTCCGCCTGCCCACCAAGAGGACTTGGGGCAGGGAAGGCGTCACTGGAGCCCGAAGCAACAGATGGGTCAACATTAGGAGTACTAGCACCAAAAGGCTTATCAAAAGAGTGTGGAGCAGGACTAGGAGGTGGAGTCTCCACAAATGGAGACTTATGTGGTACTGAAGAAGGACCAGCCTTGGAAGTGGATGATCTGTCAACCACCACCTCCTCAACCAGCTCCTCCTCAACCACATGAGAAGCACCACCAGCAGGAGCCTCCTCCTCCATAGGGTCATCATCAAGTTCAACAACATCAGGAGGACCCTGAGCCAGCCCCAACATGGCCTCAGAAAGGGGCCTCCACTCCCCGCTAAACCCATGGACCATATTATAATACACCTTGGCAGTAAGCTTAGAAGGCACATGCTCAGTCCTATCACGAGGAATGCAAACCAGTATTTGTTGTAAAAACCTAGGATACATAAGAAACTTCTTCCTAGAACCAGCACAAGATAGATTACTAACCATCCCCTCAAACAAATAACGAGAGAAATTAAAAACTCTACCCTAAGCTAAGAAAATGAGACCAGTAGCCAAAGGAGTAGGGAAAGCATCCCAACTCCCAGACTTGGGACTTAAACAATGAATCAGAAAATGCACCAGAATCTTCCATTGGGGGGAAAACCGATTTTTCTGGAAGTTAAACTTCCCCCCATGATTGTACCCTATAGCAGCCATCCCCTCCAATACCTCCGAATTGGGGATGAACTCAACACCACCCTCATCTTGAAGATGAAGGGAAGATCTAATAGAAGCCTTAGACACCACGTATGAACGTCCATCTATGGTAGCATGGAGTTCACGTGGACGACCAACCACAACCACAAGACGAGCAGATGCCCAAAACTGACGAATGACACTATCATAAATAGTGGGACATACAGTAAAAGAATACCTTAGGTTTAAGGCCTCAATGAAATCCAGAATGTCAGTAAAATCATCACGATGTGGACCATCTCCTAGATAGGCGACTTTGTTGTGAGCAGGTTGGTATACTAGGGCAGCCATGGATCTTGATTAATTAAATGGAAGATGATTTTGGTTAGGGTTGAGAGAGTAGGATCGGTTTTGTGTGTGTTATGAGTTGAATGAATGAGTCAAGGGTGGATTGACCATAAAAAATGAAGATAGTAACTGTTCATTGACCCCTATTAATGGGGGTTGCCCTTTCAAATTAGACAATTATTACATAGTAACCACTTGCCCCTTTTATCATAATTTCCAAATTCCAATTTACCAAAGTTAAATAAGAGTGTAAATACCAGAATTGGAAGCGTTGACTAAAAGTCAAAGCGCACAATGGTCAACTAGGAGCAAAATGTGGTCAACAATAGTCAATAAGAATGAACAATGTGTTTTTGGTACTTATTGTAAAAGTATGTACAGGATATGCATTGTTATTGGTCTTTGTACAAAATTAGGTTTTCCACTTTATTTTTCTAACGCTGGCAAAGGTTATTTTAACGCTGATTAGTGTTAAAATGGACGTTGACAGCAACATGTTAGTTTTGTGGTTTTTGATCTAATTATGCAGGCATTATGAGCATTGTACAAATGGATACAGAGTTGCTTATGGATCTTTGGAGCTTACTAGGAGTGTGTTCAAATTTATGGATGATGGTTAGAATGTTTACATTCCTCTTTTGGCATAAATTTTTATTGCATATTTTATTTTTGGGCAACTTGTATATCATAATTTAAGGGGAGGTTTAGGAAACCTTTAGGATTTTTGGGTATTCTTATAATACTCTTATCACAATTCTAGATTGTGTCCACTGGTGAGTACGAGTTAGTTTTCTAAATCATGAGGCACTGTAGCATGCAAAGTTGATATACTTTGCACGCTGCCAAGACCTTTTGACCTAGAACTGGTTGTGGTCGGTTGGGAGACTTGGGTACGTTTTTATTGGGCTTACATGGGAAGTTACAAGGGATTTATATGAGATTACTTCATTGTTAAGAACTTTGGTTAGCAAGGGACACTTGAGGGAAATTATGTCTATTTTGCTTAAGCAAGTGTGCATGATTGGACAGTTCTTACCACCTTATAGTGATTTTCAGTCTATAAGTTATCTTCACTAGGATAAATTACTTTGTTAAGGTCCTTTGTCTTTTCAATTATTTTTATTTTTGGACACTAACAATTTTTCTTTCCAAACGCTGTTAAGACCAATTTTAACGTTGACATGTCAATTTCCAACGTTGATAAGAATATAGTTGTTGGGCGCTGATAAGTTATTTTTTACCGTTGATAAACATTGTGTCCTACCCAGTTGTTATTTTTGACGAAAATATGGGCCGTAATTTTAGGAGTTGGTAACTTTTTATTAATGCTTGAGATAAGTTATATATTTTCAAGATTTTCATGATTATATTTGAATATAACTGCCTCTTGTTTTGACCAATAACATCTCTTCACCTCTCCTATATATTTGGCTCATTTCTTTTAAATAGGGTAACTGCTTATTTTTGTCTAACTAAATTTTCTCATACCTTCATCTTCCATAACTTTTATCACATCTTTCTTACATCAATTGCTCCTAAGTTTAAACCTAGAGATTTGGAATTGGGGCTCAGGAGTCAAAACAACATGGTAGCTTATTTACAAGCTGATAATACTCTGTTTCCCCAATATACTCAGATGGTTAAGTATTTAAATGCGTCCCCATTAAGGTATGCACTTTCACATACTCCTCTTATCCCTGTCACACACATTAAACAGTTTTGGAACACTGTTACTTCCTCAACAGTTAATAAAGTGACTACATTGACTGCTATTGTCCATGGGGTTCCATAGGTGGTTATTGAAGCTTTGGTTCGCCAAGCTTTGTATCTTAATAATACAGATGGTATAACCACCCTACCCATTGCAGAGCTAGAGCATTGACTTCAAGCCTTGGGTTATCCTTTGCCTGAACAAGGCCATTTAAACAAATATTCAAAACAAGAATTTCCCCCAGCTTGGAAGTACTTAATACATGTCATTCTTCAATGTTTGAGTCCCAAATGCACTACACACAATGAAATCAACCGATCTAGTGGGAGTGTCATTACGTGTATTGCAACTTGGCAAAAGTATAAGTTCAAAAATGATTTTTCATGGCATGTGTCATAATAAGGGTAACAAGATGACTCTTACTTACCCAAGGTTTTTGTAAATGGTTTTTTATTTACAAGAATACTGCAATAGGGATCACAATGATTTTTATACGATCCCTGTTCAAAAGAAAGCAATTTTTGGGAAGATGAATTCTAAACCTTATAGAGACCTACCCCTCACCCAAGCCATGCTTAATGTTATTGAAGCAGCAAATCCACACCCTCACCCACAACCAGACCCATTGCCTGAACAACCACCATCACCCCAGCAAATGGAAGTTGACCAAGAACAATTCAACACTGACACTTCAAACGTTGGCGTTGACACTTCAATTCCAAACGCTGACACCCTTTTACCACAAACCCAAACACCCTTAACCTTCAAACAGACACTCAATCCAATCCATCTTCTACACCACCAGAATATAGGTTGATAAAACGCCAAAGTACTACTAGAGTGTTCTCCTCTAGTGGTCCTAGCCATGTTGTAGAGAGAACCACCACCACAAGTGTGGTTGGTGACATGGGTGAGGCTGGGACTATTGTTTCTAGCTTAGATGCAGGCCAAGACAGTCCTAACATTAATAAGACCTCATCCATGCTCCATGAATCTACTTTGGGATGTCAAATTCCCATTCTAGAGGAGGACAGATTAGAACCTTACACAATTTTGGAATTGACGGCGGTCTGCATTAGCTTGTAAAAGCAAAATGCAGACCTTGTATAGATTGTCAACACAGAAGGCCTTGAACTCAAGAAATTGAGGGAGAGGATAGTTATTTTGGAAGGAGCTAACACTAGGTGTAGGGAGGAGGATTCTTCCAAAGGGGAGGATGAACAGGTCCATATGAGTGACAAAGGCTCACAAGAAGGCGCTTCTTTTGGTGAATCTTTGGGTATAGCTGAGGCTCTTACAGATTTGAAGAGACAACCAGGTTTTGATGCTTCATTGGTTACTCCTACAAAGTTGGCTGTTACTGAAATGATGGAGCAGTTCACAAAGTCAAGCGCTGACAAGAGTAAATTAGGCGTTGACACTCATAGTTTGGACGCTTAGAGACTTGCAGATGTAGTTGGTGTATCCCAGTCATAAGCTATCATTAAGGATGTGTCTACACGGGTACCATCAACTTCTTTACCCACTATTGATGTATTAGATAAAGGTAAAGGGTTTATGGTAGAAGCAGAAGTTCCAATGATACAGCCCAAGTACATTTTGATTCCATTTTGGCTGCACAACTTGAGGAAAAGGAGAAGATGAAGAAGACTGCTATTGAGTCACAAATTGTGACTTCTTCTGAAAGTAATAAGGAAGGCAGAGATGGTGAAAGTACTGATTCAAGTGTGATGATCATTGAAGATCTAGAGAGGCTGGAATATGGTGATGAGTTGGCTAAGGAAAGACTTGAGCAGTTGAAAATGCAGGTAGATTATGATATGCCTGAAGTGGTGCAGATGTACTTTGCAAGGGAGAATAAGGTTATGGAGACTCTAGACATGACAATTTCATATCAAATTTGGGGTTTGGAGATTCTTTTAAGATTTCAACATGATTGCAAGGTAATCTTGAAGCATAGGGCTAGCAAGGTTCTTTCACAGCTTAAGAGGGATAGAAGGGAGCTCTATTATATGCTTCTTAGATGTCATCAAGGGTGTTGGACTTTCAAGAAATTGCAGGATTTGTCTTTTGATGAATTGGAGTTTCGTGCATATCCTATATGGGCACGTATTCAAGAGTCGAATACTATCAGACTCCTTTCTGATGAAAGAAAGGAAGAACTTGCAGAAGAGATGCAGATTCAAAAGGCTTCAATTACTCCAAGGCCAATGAAGAAGGGACTTACTATTGAGTTTCCAGCTTTAGATAGAGTAAATCCTAGTGAAGCAGTTATTAGAAGGAGTATTAAGCTCTCACCTTTGGAAGCTTCACATATTGAAGAGGTATTACCTTTTGATTCCATAAACCCTATAGTTCACTATGAAGAAGATGCAAGTGGGTTCTGGATGATTGGCAGATATGGAAAGAAGGTACATACTTTTACTTCATTCATCTCTTTGTTTGCAAGCCTGTATAGAGAAGACTTGGTAGATCTTTGGGTATTGATGAAGGCCAAGTATGAGGCTGAAGCACCTACTTCAGTCAATGGAATAAAGATTTGGTCCACATTCAAGAGAATGTGTGAGCCAAATGATACAGATCAAATATGGTTGGATTTGGATGATATCAGTTGACTTCAATGGCGTCTACATTCAGCAGCTGGTGTTTATCATTTGATTACTACAAAGTTTTTGAAATATCTTCTTGTGGATGCTGAATATCCCATGTCCAAGGAAGTTTTGAAGAAAATGGAGTCAACACAGCTGAAATGGATTATACAAGTGATGTTGGCAAAGATTTAATTAGGTTTATTTATTTCCTAATTAACAAGTGATTTCTATTTGTAAGAATCCTCCTTGTACTTAGTTTTTATTCAGAAACTTGATTACTAGAGTAGATATCAAGTTTAGGGGAGGATTGTTGGGAATAAAATGAGCCAAGACACTTAGACGCTGACAAGAGTTAATTGGACGTTGATAGGAAGAAATTAAGCGTTGAGAGATCAAGTGTTGACAAGAAGAAATCAAGCGCTGATGAGAAGAAGTCCGAGCACTGATAGAATACTTAGTCTACACATTTCGTATTTCTAGTAAAGATATGTTTGAAATTGTATTTTCTATATTTATCTTTACCTAAATAGCTGATAGGTAGACTCTTGTGCAAGGCTCCTTAATCTATAAAAGGAGGCCTTTAGGTTTTAGTTTAATATACGTTTTACACTTTCATTATACACAAGTTTTTTTATCAATCAAGAGTGAAAGTTTGGTTTAATTGTTTTTCTAGTTCTTCATTCAAGTATTAATTCCGCATAGTACTTGATTTGTTCATACAACAAAGTTTCTCTAAGTGTTTAACTTGATTTAATCTCGTTAACACAAAGCTAATCGATCTAAGTTTGGGATCAACAGCTCAATGTGTCCCCGGGAAAGACTAAAGGACATCGTGTGAGTCACACACCTTGAAGCATTCCTTGAAATCGTGTTGAAGAATATCATGGGTTTTCATAATCTTTGGTTGACCTTTACGTTACCATTTTATCCGGCACTCGAATATCGATTAAATTTCTTATTTCATTTATGTTTCAACTTCGAATTGTAACGTTCGTTTGTACTTTGGAAAAATTCATCTTGTAATTCATATTCTATAATGTGGCGGTTGATTGGAATGCGATTTTACTTGTACAAATGCTTGTTGTAAAAATACGCTTTTAGGAAAAAGACGTATATATGGTGAGTATTAAGTATTTGATTTAGGAAAATCAAACATTAATGACCCAATGTAAGTTCGTTTACCAATGAGGATTAAAGTGTGTGTTAAAATTGTTGTTCTTGATTAATATTGAGAGAAAGGGGAAAGAAGATGACGGATAATGGTAAAAATTACACTAAGACGAAAAACGCGTTTTTACGCAAAACTAGGCAAACATTAAACTTACTCTAAAAATTTCCAAAAAATATAATAAATTCCTAACAATAAGTCTAAGGTTTAAAAATAAATAAACTTCTTGAAACTTTTTAAATTAACTAATATTTAATTTTTAAATGCTAATTAAAACCCTAAAATCAAATAAATTAACAAAAAGCTCAAACTAAGATTTTTTCACTTTGTAAACCTCAAAAATATTTTAACTATGCTAAAAACTATATTTCCAAAATTTTAAACCTATTAAATCAATTTAAAAAAACCTAAAAACAATTTTTAATGAATAAAATAATAATTAAACATCCAAAATTTATAAAAAGTTCTAAAAACTTGCAAACTAGTTTATTTTGACCTAACTAAGCCAGAAATGAAAGTGGAATTACCTAAGTACCCCTATTGGGCCCTCAAATGGGCCAAAACCCAAAACAGTCCACCAAAATGGGCCAAAACCTAAAACTTGTAAATGAAGTCTAGCTTAGTTGGATGGATGCATTTGGTTATAGTCTCCATGTGGGGTAGGTCAAGGGTTCGACTCTTGTCATTCCCCATTAGGGGTGTCGAAAAAGTTGACCCGAACCCGACCCGAACCCGAATAAACATATTCGGGTTTGGTCACTCGGGTCAAAAAGTATATTCGGGTTGACCGGAATTGACCCGAGTTCTAATTAGGCTCGGGTTTGGGTTTATAATTTTTAGCCTTGACCCGACTTGACCCGAACCCGACTAACCCGATTTGACCCGACTCAAATTACACTTTTAACATAGTATTATAGCTTAAATGGGCCACTTTTTACACTTTTTTCTTATACTCGGGTTGACCCGAACCCGAGTTGACCCGACCCGAATTGACTCGACTCGAATTGACCCGAACCCGACTGACCCGAGTTCTAATTAGGCTCGGGTTCGTGTATGATTTTTTTTAATCTTGACCCGACTTGACCTGACCCGAATTGACCTGAACCCGGTTGACCCGACCCGATTCCCACCCCTATTCCCCATGTCGGTGATTTTCCCAGAATTGGCAGCCAGGTTTAAATCCTATCGCAATGCCTTGAAGCCCCTTAATGGGAAACTGGATGGCTAGCATGGGGGTTGATATTCTCTTCGTGAGATGATTCGAACTCAGGTCGAGAGTGTAAAACCCGCATTAAAATACCATTAACAGTAAACATGAACAGTAAATACACGAAAATACGATAAAATTAAAACTTTCCATTTATAATATAGTTCACGTGTCATGATATTAAATAACATGTACTTACATATATATTATAAATGTGTTTACAATCACGATAACTAAATGCACGAAAAATAAAACACGAAAAATCCAAATGAATTGTTTGGTTTGCTGTAATACTAAAGTCTATACTCCAAAAATTTACTGTACCAAAAATTATTTCAATAATTTGTCATTCGCAGGTCTCGAACTCGAGACCTGCTGGTTATGGGTCAGCGATTTCACCATCTGAGCTCTCAACTCTTTTTGGTTATTTAATGAACTGATTTTAAATATGCTTTATAACTTTGACCTGTGAGTTTAAATAGAAAACGATTTTCTAAATATTTGTTAATATTTTAATTTTTAATTAACAATCAATATTATTTACTTCAAATAAAAATAAGGTTTTTTTATTTAGTTTAAAATAATTAGTTTAAATAACAAATAGAAATTAGTTTAAATAAAATAATATATAGAAAAATATATATATTTTATTACTTTTTAAATTTAAATTGTTTAATATTGTTTTTAAATAAAGTAGTTTTACTTAATTTAGATCTAAAAATTTGTTTTAATATTTTTTTTGTCTATATAAGTTTTGTCAAAGTTATAAGTAATGTTATCTAGATTTAATATTTGTCTTTTAGGTTTTAATATGGGATACGATTCATGCACTTTAGGATTAAAATTTGTAGAATTAAATTAGCTAAAAACCGAACCGAATTCAAATCAATTGTCCTAATTAAATCGAACGTCTCAAATTCACAAGTTCCTTGTATACAACGAACCGAGATCACTCTCTTGTTTAATTGATTCGTATTTAGCTTATTTATGGATTATTACCTTTTCCTAAAGGTAATTTCTTAAATTTGCTTTAAAACGTATGTAATTAAAATACACCGACACTTTCTCGACACATCAAAAATTTTGGCGCCGCTGCCGGGAATCTTGTGTACGATTCGTTTATGGAGATTTGTTGATCGTTGATTTGAAAATCCTTTCCGTCCTTGGAAAGTTTTGTTATTTTTCTATTATATAGTATATATCGTTTTTCGTGTTTTTGCTACCAATGCTCACAAGAGTTCTACTTTTGATGACGTCTACAATAAGCTAAAGATTGTAGAGAATGAAATCCTCTTGGATCAAGGAAGCAAATCTACCTCTGGAAACATGGATTTCTTCTCACATAGTGAAGGTCAAGTTGATCAAAGAGAGCCATATGTACACCCTGTTACTAGATCAACTTGTGTCAACGGTGGTTCAACCTTTGTCAGCGCCTCACATTCAGACGCTGACACATACAATGTTGACTCACCAAGGATTAAACCTGCTGGTATTGATCTAGACACAGTGTGTGCATACATTTCTGCATTGCCTAATGGTTCAGTTATTACATATGAGGACCTTGAGCAAATTAGTGAGGAGAATTTGGAGGAGATGGACATTAAGCGGAATATGGCACTTGCAAGCATAAGGTCCAATAGATGGAATAGGTGATTCAGGAAGAAGATGACCTTTAATGCTAAAGACACTGTTGGATTTGATAAATCCAAGGTTGAGTGTTACAATTGCCATAGAATGGGTCACTTTATGAGAGAATGCAGATCTCCAAGAAGATTTGATGCTGGAAAGCCTTCAAGCCAAATCATCAAGATTGAAGACACAAAGGCTATGGTATCCATGCAAGACATTGATGGTGTTGAATGAGACTGGAGCTTTATGGCCAATGAGGTGGAAAAGAACAAGGGCTAGATTGCAGAGAAGGAAGAAGAAGAGCATGTTCACTATGCTCACATGGCACATTCTTCATCTTCATCAGATAATGAGGTATATGATGATGCTTTCTGTAGTAAAGGTTGTCGTTTGAACACTGAAAAACTTAACAAAGAAATTTTAAAGTTAAAATCAGATGTTTTTGATGAAAAATGCAAGTTATCTAATTATCAACTGCCACTTGTTCAAACTGAAAAGACTGTGGCTGAATATAAGAAAATGGAGCTTGACCTAAAAGATCAAATTAATGTTTTGTCTCATGACCTCAAAGTTAGTGTTGACCTTAGGGACATACTAGAGAGATCCAAAGGAGTCATACAAGCTAAGTTAGATGAGGCCATTAAAAATAAAGAGAATGTAGGGCTTAAAATTCAAAGGTTTGATAAAGCTTCTCAAACCCTTGAAAAATGTGTTAGTGAGCAAAGAGACTCTAGGGATATGACTGGGATTGGGATGAAAGAGTATGTTGATGTTCCTGAAGAAATGTAAATCTTGCTTATGTTTTTAGAGAGAGAAAGAGATAGAGAGATGGTGGATTACACACACTTCTAGAGAGAGAAAACCAATGTTTACTATGTGAAAAAGTGAATAACCACACACCCTCTCCATCAAAGGAGAGGGTTTATATACCCAAGCCCTTGTCATGGGCTTGGGCTTACATTTGGGCCGGTCTACACATGTTTTAGGATAGGCTTGGTGTTGTTTGTTAAGTAAAGACACGTAACTAAACTAAGAGCTATTACATGGACTATCGTTGGTGTGACCGATCCTTCTTAATACGTAAAACGTATTTCCAACAATCTCTCCCTAAGGGAGGTCACTCCAAACAAGGGCATTACCCAAGTTACAATAATAAGATAAACCTAGCATACTATTTTGTCTTGAGCTTGTAGTCTTCGTCTTTCTTTTTCTTTTTCTTTTCTGGTGAACATGCTGATGTGATCTTTGATATCAATCTTGAGAATTAATCTCTTGCCTTGATCTCGTGCATCCATCACTTGTGATCTTCGCCTCTTCGTGACCTCACGTCCCACATACTTATACCTTTGTAATTCTTGAAAGCTTTAGAGTTTGATACAGCGGAAGACTTCACTTTTAGGCTTTCTTGAATTAGATGAGGTATTAAGTGCATAAACTATAAGCATGCGGGGACGACTTCTTCTTGGATCCCGCAACCCTACCGTCTTCAAATGCCGCAACATAAGTAGACACGAACGGAATGGCTTTGAACATTTCATTCTAATTCGGTAGCATTTTACCTCCGGTCGGTGAAGACCGTTGGACGATATAAAATATCGTACTTGTGGCAGGTAGATTTAATTAAAAATCTCCTTGACAAGATTTCGCGGGTAAACCCGTTCTCTTTACTTGACCGTCCAAAGCTGACTACGAACGTAAAGAGTGAATCATTTGGATAAAATTATCCGCATGATTGAAGCCGTGTGAAACAAGTTTGATTCATTAAAGAATCGCACCATCGTTGCTTTCCAGTTGTCACGAGCTTGATTCATATTAAATCTTGCAAGTTACCTACCAAGTGCTGTTTGAGGTTAACACTAGAAGGATTTCCACTCATCACTATGATCACTAAGGTATCACTCTGAGTGTTCTAGCAAGATCACTGAGATTTTGCGTAGAGGCCTGGAACGTGTTTAAGTTCAGTTAAGAATTAAACCACTGTTGCTTTCCAGTTATCACAAGCTTGATTCATAAAGAATCACACAAGTCACCTACCATGAGCTTTTTGATATTTGTTCAAGAAGGATTTCCATCTTCATTGTGAATACTTTCGTATTACTCGGATGTTCAGGCAAGATCATGAAGATTTTGCGTAGGACTCTTAAGATATTTCTTACTTTTCACAGTGTATGAAGAAGCAGGGAATTATGAAAGTGTGTCCTAATGAGATATTTGATGATCTCAAATGGCTCTAGACTCGATCGTGCACTTTTGATTTTAGTGATCGGAGGCTGGAGAGGAGTGCCACCTTTTCAATACCAATTTACTCAGAGTGAATAAATCGATAGATAACGTGTTGATCTCCGTGTGATTAAAACAAATATCTTTTGAGAGATATATGAGTTAGCTGGGATGTGTTGTGCATTGCATCACTGGGTCCATGATGTCTATCTTCAATATCAAGTATCATTAAAAATGATCTCAATAACATATGTATTGACCCGGTTTCTGCCTAAGGTTGTAAGGAGGGCTTCTTTCTTTACACCCTTTATCTTTACAATTCTTTTTCATTCTTCAACCCCTTCAATGCTTACCAATACGTAATAACTAGCACCTTGTTGTGATTGTTCTAGTGCTAACTTAAGTACTTGGTCGGCATTCAGCTACGTTCACAATCTTTCTCCATCTTTCCTAAGGACTACTATTTCTAGCTATGGAATGTCCTTGGAAAGATTCCTCCGGTTCGGGAAGAATCATAGGACTTAACCTATCCTACCATCCTTATGTCACCACAATCTTCATCGTCGTGAAATAAATGGGTTTTGGGTAAGTATATATCACCATGAAATCCATTTTGATATGCAAATCCGTTTTGCTCCCCCTTAACATATGCCACGATATTCGAAAACATTTCGCATATGTCGGGATGAGCCAGCACATTAAGTCAAACCATTTGTGATAATATACCATATTAAATCACATTTTCTCCCCCATATTAAAAATATTAACCCAATCGATGTTTTTAATATCAATTAATTTAATGAAGTTTTAACAAAGGTTTTGGGAAGAAAAATGCAAGTCCATTTTATCTTCATGATATCAAACGTATGAGATATGATACCGATTTGTAATATGATCACATATTCACCATATTAAAAAGAATTGACAAGGTTGGACCTGATTGATGAGAACATCATATGATAAGATCAAATGGTTCTTGTCAGCATATGTTGGTCGCCTCGTCACGTCTGAAGTCATCTCTTGACACTTCATGTACGATTGGTATTGTTGTCTTGACACCAACTTGTGAACTTGGCACGTTCGGTATCGAAGATTCTGAATGCTTGACAATTGCTCCCCCTCAATTGTTGACCCGTGTTCTATCGAAAGAGCTGTAGTCGTCGGTTGAGTAGTCGCATCGTCGAGTATGTAGATACCAATTGTAGATAGCATGGTTGTAGAGATGATAGCTTCATAAAAACAAGACTTCTCTTGTTTTAACAAATAAATGCACTGAGGCGTACATAGATTTGTGTTAGACCAAGTTATAAAGTAAACTTGATCCCTTACAAGGTTTTAAAGTAAACCTTGCCCGAGAAAATTAATTCCCGTTGTGAGCCAAAGCTTTCATAAGAAATACTTGACTTTAATATGAAAAGTGGGTTGCAGTAAGAAATAACTACAAGCCATTTTGGCATGTTTTATGAAATATTTACAACTTTTGTATGAACTGTATTTATGGCGCCGTGTCGATATTAATCGACATTTCTAAGCCGTAAATATTATCGTACCAAAAGACATGCCTTTGAAAAATAAAGTAAAAATATTTTTCGACTTTTCTAGATTTTTCAATTTTTATGGTTTTTATATGGTTTTATATTTTTGTATTTTGCTTTTGTGGATAAAAATATAAACAATATATACAAATGATCACCAAGGATACGGAGAATAGTTTACCATGACTATTCTTTCGCTTCATCTGCGAGTTCCTTTAGAGTCTCAGGCAAGAAAGTTCTCATTCCTATCTTGTCGGCCAAAAATTCAATTCGAGCGCGATCTAAAGCCTTCGTGAAAATATCCGCCAATTGATACTCGGATCGGACAAAGTAAAGCTCGATCACTCCATTTTCCACTTGCTCCTTGATAAAGTGGTAGCGAATGTCAATATGCTTCGACCGGGAGAATTGAACGTTGTTGCAGCATAAGGCAATTGCACTCTTGTTGTCACAGTACATCGGAATCTTATTGAAACCTAGACCATAGTCGGTCAATTGCGATCTCATCCATAGAATTTGGGCACAACAACCGGACATAGCTATGTATTCTGCTTCCGTACTTGAGATTGCAGCGCTTTTCTGCCTTTTCGATGCCCAACTGATTAGTCGAACTCCTAGTAGTTGCAAAGTTCCACTCGTGCTACGCCTTGTATCTTGACAACCCGTGTGATCCGCATCTGCATATGCCATAAGTGCAATCGAAGAGTCCTTCGAATACCAAAGTCCCCGATTAATGGTTCCTTTAATATATCGAAAGATCCGTTTCACAGTAGCTAAGTGTAACTCAGTAGGTCGAGTTTGATACCGAGCACACATACATATGGCAAACTGAAGATCAGGTCGACTAGCTGTGATATACAGAAGAGTACTGATCATTCCATGATAAAGTGTCAGATCAACGGCAACTCCATGTGGATCTGCATCAAGCTTAGATTTTTCCACCATTGGAGTATTCACAGGGTCACAAGATTCCATCTTATATTTCTTTAGCGATTCAAGGGCATACTTGGATTGATTGATAAAGATGCCTCTGGGACTCTGAGATATCTAAAGACCTAAGAAGAATGATACCTTACCCATCATTGACATCTTAAATGTGACAACCCTAGGTTTTGGGTTTGTCACTTGGTCTTACTTTTAGGTTATTTTATGTGTGCTTACTTGAATTGTGTGTTTACGTGTTTATTTTGTGTGAACGAGGTTGGTGTGGTTATCGTTTATGAGTATAGAGTACTCATAAGTAAATCGAGGAACGGTTATTTCATGTTCATGAGCTCACAAGTGGTGACTATGAAATGAAAATGGTGATATTGTGGTGTTTACGTATACGTATAAGTATTATAGTAATAGTATTTTTTTTTGGATTTACGGTTTAGCGTTTAGAGGTCTCGGGTGAGGTAATTATCCAAAAGAATATTTTTCGGGATGGTTTTAAGTCATTTAGGACTTAGTTATAAAGTTTATTTAAGAATTTGAGATTTTTTTTAAAAGTGTATATTTTACGTCTTTTACGGTAAAACGTGTAAATTTGACTAGTTTTACGGTTTTGAGGTTTTGGGAGTTTTAGGAGCTGAAATAAATTAAGGAAAATTAAGGTAATATTATTAATACATATATTAATAATAAAAAGAGAAAAAAAACGAAAATTAAGGGGGTGTTAGTCGGTTTGGAAAAAAAGAAAAGAAGGAAAAAAAAGAAAAAAGAGGAAAAAGGAAAGTTGGGTTTGGGTTGGACAAGGATTCACCCACACCCTATATATTATATTATTTACTACCAAAAGAACATAATTAAATCCCTGGAGATTAATGGTCGACGGTTTTTGGGAGAGTTTTTAGGGTTTCATAGTTTTTTTCTTCTTCCATTAATTTAAAGGTAAAACCTTCAAATCCCTTTTTAATTAAATTGTTTTTATGTTTATTTAATCATCTATTGATGGATTAGGGTTAGGGTTTAATATAAAAACAGTAAATTAATGTTGTATTAATCATAATATGATGATCACATAAATTAGGGTTTGTAATTAGAGGGATTAGGGTTAATTAATGAGGTTGATTTTGTTAAACCCGTTTTTAAAAACTGGGCAGAATTTTGGGTCATTGTTTTGATCATATAGGGAGCTCTACAAACTTTTATCTTACGATCCACATACCCCTGACAAGGTATTTGAAGTGGCTTTCCAATGCAAGAAACTAGAACTAAATTGGAGGTCGGGAAGTGGGTCAAAAACAGGTTACAACAGTCGGAGGTCAAAACAGTTTTGAATTCAGCCTGTTTTCTTTTTAAGTTTTGGGTTGTTTGGGGTACTTAGGGTTGCATTGGGATCTTCTCACGAACATGAGATATGGTTTATATATTGTAATAAGGATCTGCACTTGGGCTAAGATTGTGGTTTAGGGTAAGACCCTCTAATGGTAATGAACTTTTCATACGTTTAAAATCAGGAAAACTGGAATGACAAAAGTATATATATATATATCAGGGCCTTAACAGTAGCTTTAAGGTTAGGGCAAGTGGGAGGTGTTAGCCAACATATGTAAGGGTATGAATATTCCTTTTACAGAAACCATGGGTATGTTTAAGTGGACGTTTGACTTAAAGTTTTGAGACCTAAAACTGGGACAGTTTTGTGTAAAATTGTGAACGGGATAGCTATTAAACTTAACCAAGTTAAGGACTTGTTAGGAAAGGGTAATGGGGTGTTTAGAGTTATAAATGGGGTATTTATATGAGAGGAGGTTAGATGTCCATCATAGGTTGATGAACCATTTTAGAGGTTGGTTCATGTATTGATTTATGTGTTTTTGGATTATTAGCTTGGGGCTAGAGCAAGGACTTTGGAGAAGCAACCAGGTGAGTTCATAGTCCCATTTTACTACGTTTTTAAATGTTTTTTCCAGTATGGGATGGAGATGACACTTGAAATGTTCTTTAACATGATTTAGTACTATGTTTTAAAATATGTGGACATAAATGTGTTATTGTGTGACTTGCGTGCTTATGTGTTCTCATATATGCTTTGGTACGTGTTCTGCTATGTGAATCTTGTTTGGATTGTGATTGGCTTTGGTACATAGATGTATGGGCGTCTATGGGACCAGTTGTGATGTGTGTGGAGCGTGGGGCACGATCCGTCCTGAGTACTTGTGCATCGTCTCTTCGGAAGCAAGATATCTCGACTGGGATATAGTTCATCTTCCACAGGTGGTGTGGGAAAGATCCGGATAGTGTGGTGTGTGTTCTTGTGCGTGTGACGGTATACTTCTTGATTATTATAATGTGCTTTGTGAATTTTAGATGTGGTTGGTACTTGGCTTGAGTTTTGTTGTGGATGCATGTAGCATGATTATCACATTATGGTCCATTACTATAAATTGTTTTTCTTCAACTTATTTACAGCGGATGTCAAGGTTTCTTATGATGTTCTAGATAACTTAAACCTATGTTCTCACCAACTTTATGTTGACATATTTTAGTGTCATTTTCAGGTGAGGTAGTTGTGCAAGATGATGTTAGAAGTGGCTAGAGTATAGAGGCTGCTAGGATTGCATTCGGAGGAATCCCCTTTCCTCTTAGATTTTACTTTGTGTTTTGATTAAGTGAACTTTGTGGTACCTATATGTTTGATGTTTGTTTTTTTGTATGTCTTTGGTAAGAGGTAGGCCTGTTACCTACTTACCTAGACGCCTGCATTGTTGAGATATTGTCACGACATTTGTGTCGCCATCTATGATATTTCAATTTCATTTAGTTCTCTCTATAGACACGCTGTTGTTGTGATGATATCCATACGTCGCGCCCCATATTCCGCCATGGTGGGGTGTGACAGAATGGTATCAGAGCCAATGGTTATAGAGAATTAGGTTTCATAGTCGTGTAGCCTAGTCTATAGCTTAAGGGTCCCTGCATATAGGCGTCATAGGAGTATGTGTGCATTTTATAGTAGTTGATGTGTTTGAATATTATTTTCGCAGTATTTGTTAGGTTATGAACTAATATGGTTCATACTTAACTACATGTTATTTTCTTTACGAGTTTTGATTAGTGCGGGTGGAACCATGGTCGTATACGCTAGTTATTGTTGGATTTCGTTTAATTATGTTTTCATGTTCTTTATACATTTTGAATTTTGTCTACGCTGGTTCAGCTGGACTACGAGTTTATGTGTTTCGTGCATTGACTATGTTATTTTAATACATGGCGTTTTGGATCTTATCTTGTGTGGTTATGTGCTTGTGAGTTGTTGGATTATGTGTTATGTGTAGTATTAATTTCTTATAAGTGTCAACATAGGAGGGAGTACATTAATGAAAGGGAACATGTATAATTATGGAGGCCTACATAATTATATATGTGCCACAACACCACTGGACTTTCAAGTATGATTGCATGAAAGAGAGTTAATACATGTTTGTATAGTATATGTTGGATGGATTTGAGTGTATGTACGCTTATGCCTATGTATGTAAAATTATTTTCTACTTATCGGTTGTATTCTTGGGATGGTTGCTAGCTCGTTTCTCTTTGAGATGTTCAACTTCTGTAGTAGCGCATTTCTCGGGTCCTCATTTCACATGTTTGTTTGTACGGTACTTTTGGCGTGAAGGATTTTGAGATGGTGGAGATTTCTTTTTGGGGTAACGATGTCTTTTGTTTCGAGTTATACATGGTAAAAAAAATATAGAACTTGCAAATTGAAAAAAAAATAGTTGTTGGTAGTCGATGAAATAAGGAAGTGTCGAAAACGTGTTTGAAATAAGGTGGAATATAAGTTTTTTTTCATATAAGCATGGCCTTTTTATTCTAAAATATTTTGGTTTTGATCACCTAAAGTTATTGTTCTTTAGTTAGAATTCTTGTTCTTATTAACTTAAATATGTTAAATCATGTATTAATCATATGATGGGTGAGAGTTTAAATTTTCTAGAATTAAAATAAATTAGACCTTGAATTTTGTAATTAATAACGGGTTTTTTTTTAGGGTTTAAAAATCGTTTTTTTAGGTATAAATCGGAGTAGGCAGATTTTGAGAAAAATCGTTTTGGTCATAACTTATTCGTTTTGAAAGGTTTTTGGGTGATTCAAAAGCCTTATGTACTCGGAACATACTTTTCAAATTATGTACTCGGAACATACTTTTCAAATATTCAGAAAGTTTCGTAATTGGAAGTCAGTAGCTTGGTCGAATTAATTGTACAAGTGTTGAGTTCAAGGTTAATTTTCGGACAACATGGTTTAAACTCGTGTTTTGGGTATATTTCGGTAATGAACACTTGGAGGGTTAACATAGAAATGAGTTGGGAAGGAATTTGAGAGTTCTTTAGACCTTATTATACGTGGTTATATTTTGATGAGTTTTGATTTATGATTTTGATAAGTTTCCTCGCGGACGGTTAAGGCTCATGTGTTGTTGGTTGAGATTATTTTCGTGTAAACTGAGTTCACGTTTGAACGTGAAGGTTTTATCAAGGATATGTATCCTCGTTTGTTTGCTGAGAATAAGTTTGAGTTTGGGAGTAAATCTCGGGACGAGATTTCTATTAGGAGGGAGTGATGTGACAACCCTAGGTTTTGGGTTTGTCACTTGGTCTTACTTTTAGGTTATTTTATGTGTGCTTACTTGAATTGTGTGTTTACGTGTTTATTTTGTGTGAACGAGGTTGGTGTGGTTATCGTTTATGAGTATAGAGTACTCATAAGTAAATCGAGGAACGGTTATTTCATGTTCACGAGCTCACAAGTGGTGACTATGAAATGAAAATGGTGATATTGTGGTGTTTACGTATACGTATAAGTATTATAGTAATAGTATTTTTTTTTTTTGGATTTACGGTTTAGCGTTTAGAGGTCTCGGGTGAGGTAATTATCCAAAAGAATATTTTTCGGGATGGTTTTAAGTCATTTAGGACTTAGTTATAAAGTTTATTTAAGAATTTGAGATTTTTTTTAAAAGTGTATATTTTACGTCTTTTACGGTAAAACGCGTAAATTTGACTAGTTTTACGGTTTTGAGGTTTTGGGAGTTTTAGGAGCTGAAATAAATTAAGGAAAATTAAGGTAATATTATTAATACATATATTAATAATAAAAAGAGAAAAAAAATGAAAATTAAGGGGGTGTTAGTCGGTTTGGAAAAAAAGAAAAGAAGGAAAAAAAAGAAAAAAAGAGGAAAAAGGAAAGTTGGGTTTGGGTTGGACAAGGATTCACCCACACCCTATATATTATATTATTTACTACCAAAAGAACATAATTAAATCCCTGGAGATTAATGGTCGACGGTTTTTGGGAGAGTTTTTAGGGTTTCATAGTTTTTTTCTTCTTCCATTAATTTAAAGGTAAAACCTTCAAATCCCTTTTTAATTAAATTGTTTTTATGTTTATTTAATCATCTATTGATGGATTAGGGTTAGGGTTTAATATAAAAACAGTAAATTAATGTTGTATTAATCATAATATGATGATCACATAAATTAGGATTTGTAATTAGAGGGATTAGGGTTAATTAATGAGGTTGATTTTGTTAAACCCGTTTTTAAAAACTGGGCAGAATTTTGGGTCATTGTTTTGATCATATAGGGAGCTCTACAAACTTTTATCTTACGATCCACATACCCCTGAAAAGGTATTTGAAGTGGCTTTCCAATGCAAGAAACTAGAACTAAATTGGAGGTCGGGAAGTGGGTCAAAAACAGGTTACAACAGTCGGAGGTCAAAACAGTTTTGAATTCAGCCTGTTTTCTTTTTAAGTTTTGGGTTGTTTGGGGTACTTAGGGTTGCATTGGAATCTTCTCACGAACATGAGAGATGGTTTATATATTGTAATAAGGATCTGCACTTGGGCTAAGATTGTGGTTTAGGGTAAGACCCTCTAATGGTAATGAACTTTTCATACGTTTAAAATCAGGAAAACTGGAATGACAAAAGTATATATATATATATCAGGGCCTTAACAGTAGCTTTAAGGTTAGGACAAGTGGGGGGTGTTAGCCAACATATGTAAGGGTATGAATATTCCTTTTACAGAAACCATGGGTATGTTTAAGTGGACGTTTGACTTAAAGTTTTGAGACCTAAAACTGGGACTGTTTTGTGTAAAATTGTGAACGGGATAGCTATTAAACTTAACCAAGTTAAGGACTTGTTAGGAAAGGATAATGGGGTGTTTAGAGTTATAAATGGGGTATTTATATGAGAGGAGGTTATATGTCCATCATAGGTTGATGAACCATTTTAGAGGTTGGTTCATGTATTGATTTATGTGTTTTTGGATTATTAGCTTGGGGCTAGAGCAAGGACTTTGGAGAAACAACCAGGTGAGTTCATAGTCCCATTTTACTACGTTTTTAAATGTTTTTTTCCAGTATGGGATGGAGATGACACTTGAAATGTTCTTTAACATGATTTAGTACTATGTTTTAAAATATGTGGACATAAATGTGTTATTGTGTGACTTGCGTGCTTATGTGTTCTCATATGTGCTTTGGTACGTGTTCTGCTATGTGAATCTTGTTTGGATTGTGATTGGCTTTGGTACATAGATGTATGGGCGTCTATGGGACCAGTTGTGATGTGTGTGGAGCGTGGGGCACGATCCGTCCTGAGTACTTGTGCATCGTCTCTTCGGAAGCAAGATATCTCGACGGGGATATAGTTCATCTTCCACAGGTGGTGTGGGAAAGATCCGGATAGTGTGGTGTGTGTTCTTGTGCGTGTGACGGGATACTTCTTGATTATTATAATGTGCTTTGTGAATTGTAGATGTGGTTGGTACTTGGCTTGAGTTTTGTTGTGGATGTATGTAGCATGATTATCACATTATGGTCCATTACTATAAATTGTTTTTCTTCAACTTATTTACAGCGGATGTCAAGGTTTCTTATGATGTTCTAGATAACTTAAACCTATGTTCTCACCAACTTTATGTTGACAGATTTTAGTGTCATTTTCAGGTGAGTTAGTTGTGCAAGATGATGTTAGAAGTGGCTAGAGTATAGAGGCTGCTAGGATTGCATTCGGAGGAATCCCCTTTCCTCTTAGATTTTACTTTGTGTTTTGATTAAGTGAACTTTGTGGTACCTATATGTTTGATGTTTGTTTATTTGTATGTCTTTGGTAAGAGGTAGGCCTGTTACCTACTTACCTAGACGCCTGCATTGTTGAGATATTGTCACGACATTTGTGTCGCCATCTATGATATTTCAATTTCATTTAGTTCTCTCTATAGACACGCTGTTGTTGTGATGATATCCATACGTCGCGCCCCATATTCCGCCATGGTGGGGTGTGACATTAAACTTGGAAGACATGAGTGTCCCAAACTCATCCGATAAGGTTTGGGTCGAGGCTGCAAATATAATATCATCAACATATATTTGTACCATAATCATATCTTTACCTCATTTCTGAATGAACAGCGTGGGATCCACCTTGCCTTTAGCGAAGCCTTGCGTAATGAGGAATTGTGATAATAGATCATACCATGCGCGTGGAGCTTGCTTCAACCTATACAGAGCCTTCTTAAGCTTGTACACATGATTAGGATATTTAGGATTCACAAAACCATCCGGCTGTTGAACATAGCCTCTTTCCTTGATTTCACCATTGAGAAATGCCGTCTTCACATCCATCTGATAGACGATCATATTCATATGGGCTACATAAGCGAGGAATAGTCTAATAGCTTCCAAACGGGCAACATGTGAAAAGGATTCCATAAAGTCGATGCCCAATAATTGCTTATATCCACGAGCTACTAGTCGAGCTTTGTTCTTCAATATTCCGCCTAACTCATCGAGTTTCACCTTGTAAACCCATTTCAAAGTGAGTAACTGCACTTGATCCGGCATGGGACAAGTTCCCATACTTCAAGACGTATAAATTCATTAAGTTCTTCTTGCATAGCTTCTATCCAACAAGATTGAGTAAAAGCTTGTTGCCATGTCTTAGATTCAAATTCAGTGAGAAAAGCATCAAAATGACAAAACATTGCATTTTCTTGTAGCTGACTTCGTGTGGATACCGGACGATTAGGGTCACCAATAATAGAATCTATAGGATGATCCTTTGTCCACTTGCTGTCATGTTCACGAATCTGTGGATTGGAGTAAACTGTAGAAGGAGCTTCCTCTAAGGTGGACGACCCGGCTTGATTAGGGTCGGGAATAGGTACACCAAAGAATGGAAGTTCCCGCATTTGAGCAAATTCCAAATCGTGATCATCATCATCCTCTTCATCATCAATAGGCATGACATGGGTAGTTGTAACAGGTGTTGGTTGAGAATTACTTGTTGATGGTATATCTAGACCAATTGTAGGTGCAGACGTATCTGATTGTGCAACAATTGCTGGAGCCACAACTTCGGTTACCAGAGCTATTACCTCAGGTTCTGGAGCAACAATAGTTGGAGGAGTAAAGAATTCATCAAAGAACGGTTGAAACAACGTATCCCATTCAGTCCTAGAAGGTGGTGTAAATGATGATGAAGTAGGGTTGTTTGGGACAAGACCAGAACTAATGTTACTGGGTCCCATTTCATGAAGTGCGGGTTCAGAGTTGCTTTGCTCAGAAGCCATTGCTGTCAGCTCATCAAAATAAACATTCATAGTTTCAAGGATCTTGCGAGAGTTACGGTTGTAGATTCGGTATGCCTTCTTTGTAGGTGCGTAACCAATGAAAATACAAATATCAGCATTTGGTTGAAGTTTTCCCAAGTTGTCACCATCATTATTTGGATAGCAAAGAGAACCAAATACATGAAGATATGATAAATCTGGTACTTTTCTATGGAGAAGCTCATATGGTGTTTTACCATGGCGTTTACGAATTAGTGACCGGTTTTGGGTGTACACTGCGGTAGATACTGCTTCTGCCCATAAAAACAATGGAGCCTTTGCGTAAATTAACATTGTTCGAGCAGCTTCCATAACTGTGCGATTTCGCCTTTCAACGACACCGTTTTTTTTGTGGAGTGCGAGCAACGGATGTTTCATGAGAAATGCCAACTTCTTCATAATAATCATGCAAAATTTGATTCACAAATTCGGTTCCATTATCTGTACGAATGTGTCGGACAGTAGTGTTGAAACGCACTTGAATCATCTTGAGAAATCCGATGATGAATTTAGGTACCTCATTTTTTGCTTTAAGAAATTTCACCCATGTAAACCGAGAATAATCATCGAAAATGACGAGGATGTGCTTTTTGCCACTAAGACTTTCAACACGCATTGGCCCACAAAGATCCATATGCAAAAGATAAAGTTTCTCTTGGTTGGTGTCATCCGTCTTGGGTTTGTATGATTTCTTAGTGTTTTTCCCCATTGTACACGCGGAACACAAATGATCCTTGTGAAATGATAGTTTAGGAAGACCACGAACAAGTTCATTTTTCGCCAAGTGATTAATAGCGTCAAAGTTAAGATGAGATAACCGTCGATGCCATAACCATGACTTAGTCTTTGATGCTTTGGAGAGAAGACATACGGGAGAAGCGGCCATCATGTCTTGTAGAGACAAAGTATACAAATTATTCCCTCGAGTACCTTTCAATAAATCAACCCCTTCCAAATTACGAATGAAGCAGGTATGTTCTCGAAAAGCGACTTCTAGGTTTGCATCACAAAACTGTCCCACAGAAAATAAGTTGTGACCGAGACCTTCCACATAATACACTCTTGAAATTATAACATTCCCAATATGATATTCACCATAACCCATTATCTTGGCAATATGATCATTTCCAAATCGAACCGTACCAAGAAACTTGCTGACAAAATTTCTTAGCTGAGAGCGATCTCCGGTCATATGCTTGGAGCAACCAGAGTCCAAATACCAGAGAACAATTTGGACCACCTATTTTCAATAACAACAGTAGACAATGCATTGGAAACTATTGGTTCCTGAGTGTTAGCAGATACATATATAAGATTATCAGAATTGCTAACATGTTTGTGACCCTTAGATTTCCTGCGTTTTCTAATGTGAGTTTTAGCACTAACAGGTTTTATAGTTCCAACTTTCTTAGGTTTTGGATTATCCGCGGGCACTACAGTGGGAGTAGACCTATTTAAAGGGCACTTGTTTCCTACAGTAGTGTCGGTGTTCCTAGTTAAAGGACACGCTTGTGTTTTGGTAGCCTTGGTACTCCTAGTTAAAGGGAATGCTTTCTTCACTTCAATAGGAGTGATCCTAGTCAAAGGGAACGTATTTCCTAATATAGTGAATGTTCTACCAGTGGGGCGCCACATCCAACCAACTTGGGTTAACACTTTCCCAGTCGGTTTCCATTCTAATCCATTTTTTCGGGCATGCATCTCATTCACATGGTCAATAAGGCAAGAATCATGACGACTAGAAAACATACATTCATTGCAATACCAACATTTTAAATTAGAATTCACAGTAGGCTTAGAACGCTGCACAACCGCAGAGCCTTTAGTGTTAGCTACATGATTCTTTTTATTCAAAACAGAAATAACATTCCTAGGATGGGCTTCTACTTTCTTCTTCACTTGACTACTAGATGGGGGCAAGATCCTATCATTCTTCTTGTTTCTTTTAAGCTTAGATCTTTGAGCCTTAGTAGTGGTGCTTACTCCTGTAGAAGGCAACACGGGAATATTAGAAGCTAGTTTTGATTACGCCTTATCTTTAGTGACCAAAGCTTGAGATTGTTTAGTCCTAGGGCCCTTATTAAATGGTGTGACGGCTATAAGGTTCCTTTTGATTGCACTAGAGGACGATGCTGAGACAGTGGCTGCGTTATCCACAACATTCTTACCTTTTAGGGTACGAAGTGTTTCCTTTAACTCAACCATGACCAGATTTTTATCACAAATTTGTTCCCTCAAATCAGATATTTCCACCGACTTCCGATTCAATTATTCAATCAACGATTGATTCTGTGTAGTGGTATTAGCACATGCGGGCTTTACTGAATCGAAGAGTCGTGTATTGTTCTGTTTTAAGTTATCAACTTTGGACAAAATCTTGGAAACTCGATTATCTAGATCAAGTTTAAAATTCTCAGCGGCCTCAAGTACGTTCACACAGTTAAGCTCCTTAGAGTTCTCTATTTCTATCGGCAAAGATGTAGCAACTTTGTCACTTGGCTGACGCTGTTTTGATTGCAAATTCAATCGAAAATCCTTTTCAAAGTTTGCATCATCGATATTAACACCTTCTAATGACGTTTCAAAGATTTCTTGAATAAATTGTTGCTTGCATTCAAGCGATATACAATGTGTTTGAATCTCATCAAAACGTTTTGAAAGCGAAGAATATGAATCATGAAGCTTTAAAAATTCAGCGTCCGATTCGTGACAATTACTATCTACCATATTATCCACATATTCAACATTATGCACAATAGAATCATTATCAACACTTTTATTCACACAGACAGAAACTGTATCATGCGACATCACTTGCTTCAGAAGCAGATCATTTTGGCGTGAAACCCGTTCTATTTCAAGTAAACTGTTTTCATAGGCATCATCCATTTCATTGAAAACACGTCTAACTTCTTCTATTTCCAAAAGCAAATCTTGATCAAGAGTACTAAGACAAGCTTTAACATTGTCTACAAACGGAACAATTTCGTTTCGAAACGCAGCTCTAGTGTGCTCAAAGTTCGATTCACCTTCCGTTATGGCCGAAGCCGTCGTACGTTCCAAAATGACCTTGTCAAAATCGGCTAAGTGTTGGTGTGCCGCATTTAAGTTAACGGACGCCTTACTTACCGGTGGAATTAACTTCGTTAAATCCGTTTTAACAAGTGTAGGAGACGTACTAGGAAGGTTTTCATTTGACAAACTTTGGGGCACAAGAACTGTCAATTCAGTTAATTCCTTTTGTAAGCGAATGCGTGTCTTTTTCGAAAATTGATCTTTGTTATGTTGATCATAATCAATTGTATGGAATTTTGAAATCATTTTAGAATGAGTTTCATCCGCAAGTGACTGTGTCTCCTCAGTACTACGAACAAAAGGTGCTTCTTTCGATTTGCCAATTATGGTCATATCATAAAGACCGAGAATATGTTCCTGAGCTTGTTTTGCATAACCTGGATTAGGTGGTAAATCTTGAAGACGCTTAAGTTCAAGTTCTTTAAATGATTTAGTTAAAAGATGAACCTTTTCTGTGGAAGCGTATTGTTTTAAAAGCTGTTGTTCTTGAAATTTAAGAAGTTTGGTAGCATTAATTTCCGATTTAACCTTTTTAGACTCGAGAGTTTCGAAATCCATTTTAAGTTTCTGAAAATCATTGACAACCGACTCTTTTGCTTTTAATTCATTGGAAAGATTAGCTTTTAATGATTCTATTTCTTTCAAGTGTTCAATCTTTTCAAAACGAAACTGGTCAAATTCAGAACATGTTATTTTCTCTGCTTGAGGGACCATTTCAAAAGTTTTGACCTTTTCTTTATGCAACGCAAGCTCAGCAGTTAGGGTGGAATTCGTATCTACGGATTGTCTGAGTGCCATATGCATTTGATCAATAATATGTTTAGGCACCATGACCAAATCATGTTGAGCATAAGATTCCATACCCGTCGCAGCATTTGGTTGAGGTTCACTCAAATATGTAGGTTTGGGTACCACATCATTTGAATTACTAGTTCCCGAATGCTGTTCGAGGTTGTCATTTTCATGCCCAACTTGATGTTGGTTATCATCAATATTATTAGATGTGGTTGGTACCTCACTGATGACATCAGAACCGTAGTGAGAGAGATTAGCAACGAGAGCAGCTTGGGCAGAGTGAATGTCATCACAATCTGAATCATACGCGTCAAGATCATTTGCTTGATAAGCTGCATTAGAAGTGGAAACGACTGCAATGCCTTCAGTATCTGCTGCCCCTGGGTCTGCAAGAAATGCCAACTCCTCTGAATCCAAAATCTTCCCCTTAGACTGAGCATCAACTAAATACATATTCTCACGAAACCATGCATCATCCCTCCTCCTTGTCGGCTGAGTGCATTCCCTAGCCATATGACCTTGTCCTCGACAATTGTAGCAAGTCACAACCTTCTTAGGACCAATAGGACTCCCATTTCCACTAGCTTGAGAATTCACAGCTTGATTGTTCCCAGTCCTTGTAGGAGGTCCATATGAATTTTGCCTTTCCTGAATAGGTTGCACCGTCACTTGACCATCTTGAACAGTGGCTTGTTGTCGAGGATTTGATGAGGTGCGGAGCTGATTGTTTGTTGGTGTAAATCCTCTAGTTGCAACAAGTTTTGACAAGTAGGTTGTGAGATGGTTTAGAACATCAGCTGGCGTATCATTTGGAGTAAAGACCGGTGCTTGGATTGGTGGAAGTTCATTAGAGTAGAAAGCTTGTGCTGGTTGTGCTTCTATTGGAAAATATCCTTGCTGAGGAATATAGCCCATTGGAGAAGTGTTGGCTTGTGATGGTGATGTCTGATATGGTGGTTGCTGTGGAAAAGATTGTTGATGAACACTTTGTTGAAATGCTTGTTGTGGCATCATTAGTGGTGGATAAGATGGTTGCTGTGGTTGCTGATAGTTGTGTGGTGGTGTCTGCTGCAAGTATGATGGTTGCTGATAAGTATAAGCCATGTTTTGTTGAGAAGCATACATTACAAGTGGATCATGAACTTGAGGTGTAGACAACCGAGCCTCGATCACATGGCATTCGTGTTGTTGAAGAAAAGCTTGAAGTTGATCCACATTGGTGTTATGCAAGTCCTTGGCCAATTTAACATCTGTCACGTATTTTTCCATTCTGGAGGAAGAGTGTTCAAATACTTGGTGTTCAATTGAAAGGTAAGAATTGCCATGCCATAGATATTAAGCTCATTCAACAATAGGGTAAATCTCAGATAGTAATCATTGAGAGTCTCCCCTGGCACATAGGCAAACTTATCAAAAGTATCATAAAGCTTACACTCTCGTTCTTGTTTAGTTAACGAGGTGCCTTGGATTAGAACCCGAATTATATCCCATAACTCTTTGGCAACTTTATGTTTGCTGACGAGTTTGTAGACATCTGGAGGAAGGGCTTGGAGAATGATGTTTGTAGCATACTTATCACATTTGTCTTGAATCTTCATATCTCCAGTCAACTCACCCGTTGTGCGAGGACGAGTAGTCGTACCTTCCGTCACTGTACCATAATCTTTTTTTTTGAACGGCAGTTTGGTGCAGCGGAGTATCTTGCATGCCACCGAGGCACCAAGTCTCTCAACCCGAGTTCGAATCATCTCACAAAGATAATATTAACCCCCATGCTAGCCATCCAGTTTCCCATTAAGGGGCTTCAAGGCATTGCGATGGGATTCAAAGCCGGCTGCCAATTCTGGGAAAATCCCCCATATGGGTAATGACAAGAGTCGAACCCCTGACCTCCCCCACATGGAGACTATAACCAAATGCATCAATCCAACTGAGCTAGACTTCATTTGCACTGTACCATAATCTAATGGTCCATTGAGCACCGATGCCCAAATGAGATGTCCATTCTCTTTGTTCAACATGTAAAGTTCCATTCGGGAAGTCCAATCCTCGTACATAGACTTCTCCAACATTGGTGGACGATTATCCGTACCCGAGAGGATGGACTTATCTGTAAGAGATGTGTACTCCATTTCAATAAGTTAAAATTTACAAAGTTGATCGAACAATGAAATAAGGTTAAGTATTTTTGTGTTTTTGTGAGTTAAAATCGAGAAACAATGTTAAAATCCCCTAAAATTTGTTCTCGATAAACCAAAAATTCCAAGTAAAATTTACACACTCGAAATTTTTTAACGAATAATTTTTGGATTGTCGGAATGTCTAGATCGAAATGCCAAATCGGAATGTCACTATCGGAAAGTTCAGATCGGAATGTCACACTATCTGAATGTCCAGATCGGAATGTCACTATCGGAATGTCCAGATCGTAATATAACCCTGTCGAAATGTTGTTGGTATCGAAATGTCTAGATCGCAAAGTTCTATCGGAATGTTCAGATCGCAAAGTACTGTCGAAATGCTCAGATCGCAAAGTGCTGTCGAAATGATTCAGATCGGAACATAGCTGACAAAATTTAGGCAGAGTAACGACTTAAAACTTCCTTATAACCGTCGGAATCCCAGATCGTAAAGATCGATCGGAATGTACAGATCGGAATAAGTATCGAAATCCAAGTATCGCAAAGTAGAACCAGTCACTTTCCGATGGTGATAGTTATTGCGATGGAAATCCCTTTTCACGTGTACTTTCCGATGATGATGGTTGCTTGAAATTCGGAATGAAGAAAAACAAGAACTTTTTGAACTTTTGATCCAAGAAAGATTGTGTTTTAACCAAAACCAAGATACCAAAGAACACTATAACACGATTAACCACGTTATACTACTAGAAATCACGATCAAACACAAAAAAAAATTGATGATTCGGCAAGAAACACTCAACAACCTACGAAATGTTTATAAAAACATACGCAACACTAAAACAAACCTATATTTCATCCCGAGCTCTTGATACCATTTGAAGAAATGTAAATCTTGCTTATGTTTTTAGAGAGAGAAAGAGATAGAGAGATGGTGGATTACACACACTTCTAGAGAGAGAAAACCAATGTTTACTATGTGAAAAAGTGAATAACCACACACCCTCTACATCAAAGGAGAGGGTTTATATACCCAAGCCCTTGTCATGGGCTTGGGCTTACATTTGGGCCGGCCTATACATGTTTTAGGCTAGGCTGGGTGTTGTTTGTTAAGTAAAGACACGTAACTAAACTACGAGCTATTACATGGACTATCGTTGGAGTGACTGATCCTTCTTAATACGTAAAACGTATTTCCAACAGTTCCACCACCTACTAGAAACTTTTATGGTGTCCTTAGAAAGGATTTATCTTGGACTGGTATACCAGAACTCCAAGAAAAAGAATTCATTCCTCCACCAAGAGTTCTTACTCCAGTAGAGGAGTATAAGCAGAAAGTGGTTGGCATAGAACAATGGAAGAAAGCCAATCCCACATTGTTTGTTAAAGGTGGAATGCTTAGTGAGAGTCCACTTGAGCCTACACCCATAAAGGTGACCAACCCTTCTACTGGAAAACCTGTTGAACTTGGCGCATATGTTAGTAGAAAACCTAGTATTAAGTATGCTGAAATGTATAGGAAACCTAGGTCACCAAAAAGTCAAGTTAGTGATAATGGGACAGGGTTCTTTTCATCTAGACCTAAGGTTATGTCTAGAAAAGCTTGTTATATTTGTGGGAGTTTTTCTCATTTGGCTTATAAATGTGTCAGTGCTTCAAAAGTCAACGCTGACAAAAAGTCAACCATGGTCAAACCCAGACCTTTTGTCCAGCAAAGTTCACAAGTTACTAGACCATCTCCATTCTTTACTAAAGGGTCTAATACTTATGGACAAAGGACTTTTCAAAAGACCAATACATGGTCTAACAGACAATGGGTTCCTATAGCAAACCCTAGTTTTGGCACTGATAAGAATAATTTCAGCGCTGACAAGAACAATTTTAACGTTGACAGGAATGTTTCCAACGCTGTTAGACCAAGTAATAACAAATACTTGCAGTCGAAGGGAAAAGGGTCTAAAGCTTCATCTAGCTTAACATGGAGACCCAAACAAGACCAAAACCCTAATTCTGATGGGATTTCTATGACCTGTAACAGATTTCATTATATTTCAAAGGTCATAACTAAACAAATTGGGGTTAACTGGGTGTTTAATCCTCAAAGGGATGAACAAGGGGTTGTTATAAGGACTAAATTTGTTCTTGTTGAACAACCAAAATCCAAGTCTCCTCAGGCTTATGTTCCCAAAGAAAACTAATTTATTTTCTTTATGTGCAGGGCATTCAAAAGTAGGTAAATGATTATGGATATTGGGACTCTAGATGCTCTAGGCACATGAAGGCGAAGGAAGATTATTTTACCAACTTTATCCCCATTAAAGATGGTGACAGAGTGTACTTTGGAGGAGGATATGGTACAATTTCTGGCAAAGGCACTCTTATCACCAATAATTTGTGTTTTAAAAACGTATTTCTGGTAAAAGAACTTGATTATAATCTGTTTAGTGTATCACAAGTTTGTGATAACAAGAATAAGGTTCTTTTCACTGATACTGAATGCTTGGTGTTAAACAAAGACTTTAAGATACCTGATGAGAAGTTTATTGATTATAGAACATCTAGGCATAAGGACATTTATAATGTAAATCTTAATGGAATTAGGATGAATAATAATTTTTCATATCTATATGCTAAGGCTTCAGTTGATGAAAGTAATCTATGGCACAGAATGTTAGGGCACATAAACTTTAAGAACATAAACAGACTTATGAGACATGGTCTAGTTGATGGTTTGCCTGAAAAGGCTTTCCACAATGATCATTCTTGTGTTGCATGCCTTAAAGGCAAACAACACAAAGTCTCCTTTAAGTCTAAACTTGTGCACTATAGTTCTAAACCACTTCACTTGTTACATATGAACTTATTTGGCCAACTAATATAGAAAGCTTGAATGGTAAATCCTTTTGTTTTGTCATAACTGATGATTTTTCTAGATTTACTTGGACTTTATTTTTGGCCTTAAAAAGTGAAACTGCCACAGTTTTGATTAACTTTACTACCCAAATTGAAAAGAAAACAGGGAATGAGGTTAAAATACTTAGAAGTAATAATGGTTGTGAGTTTAGAAACAAATTGTTAGATGACTTCTGTGTTAATAAAGGGATTACTAGGCAGTTTAGCATAGCTAGAACCCCACAACAGAATGGGATGGCTGAAAGGAAGAATAAAACACTCATAAAAGCAACTAGGACAATGTTGGTTGATGCTCATTTTCCTATTACTTTTTTGGGCTGAGGCTGTGAATATAGCCTGCTATGTTCAAAATAGGTCATTGATCAACAAAATCCATAATAAGACACCTTATGAGCTATTTTGGAATAGGAAACCTAATATTGGTTCTCTTAAACCCTTTGGATGTCATGTAGTGATTTTGGATACTAGTGATGCCTTAGGAAAGTTTAGTGCTAAAGTTGATGAAGGCTATTTTATGGGCTATTCAGTGCAGAGTAAAGGATATCGGGTTTACATTAAGAAAAAAAAACGTATACTTGAAAAGGTACATGTTAAGTTCTTAGAGAATAAACCTAGTGATCCTGAGAGTTGACCAAATTGGTTCTTTGATTTAGAACCTTTATCTAGAACCTTAAATTATATGCCTGTTACAAATCCAGACATTGTGAAAGAGGATTTAAATGTTGTGGAGGAACCTATTGTTGAAATTTCAGGTTGACAAGGGAGTAGAATCACATGCAGTCAAATCAGCCCCCATACTTGAGTATGTTACTATTCCTATATGGACAGATGGATTTGCTGTTGCTGCTGTTGCTGGAAAGGAAAAAGATGGTCCACAAGAAAAGCCAATTGATGAAAACATGCATGAATCTTCAAGCGTTGACAAAGGCAATTCCGACGCTGACAGGCCAAATTCAGGCGTTGATAGCTTAACCGCTGACAGGCCAAATTCAGGCGTTGACAACCCTTTTGACCATTTATTCTCTTCCAATGTTTTTGAACAAGGAGAACCTTCCGCAGTTCATGAAGAGGTTCATTCTGGTGATGATGGAGGAGAATATAAAGATGATATTGGCAATATGGAGACCGAAATTGAAGACAAAACACTTATTGAAGGAGGAACACTTACATCTACTATCAGAAATCATCCTCCTTCTCTAATTATTGGTGATGTGTTGTCTCCTGTTCAAACAAGAAGGTCTCATCAAAATCAAGGAGGATTTATTTCCAATATCCACAAGAAGGTTGATACCCCTCTTGTACATGTATGTTTGTTTGCTTGTTTTCTGTCACAACAGGAACCCAAGAAGATTTTTGATGCTCTCAAAGAACCAAGTTGGGTAGAAGCAATGCAGGATGAGCTTCACCAATTTGCTATTCAAGATGTTTGTGAGTTAGTGGATTGTCCTAGATATGTAAGACCTATATGGACTAGATGGGTTCTTAGAAACAAGAAGGATGAAAGAGGGATTGTGATCAGAAATAAGGCACGTTTAGTTGCTCAAGGCTATACACAAGAGGAAGGGATAGACTATGAAGAAGTTTTTGCACCTGTTGCAAGGATTGAAGCAATAAGGATTTTCCTAGCCTATGCTTCTTGCATGGGCTTCACAGTTTATCAAATGGGTTTGAAGAGTGCTTTTCTTTATGGCACAATTGCAGAGGAGGTTTATGTAATGCAGCATCCTGGTTTTGAAGATTCAGAACATCCAGACAAGGTGTACAGGGTGAAGAAAGCAATATATGGACTTCATCAAGCCCCAAGAGCATGGTATGGCACATTATCCACCTATCTGGTGGAAAATGGATTCAAGAGGGGCACCATAGATCAGACTTTATTTACCAAGAAGATTGGTAAGGACTTTCTACTTGTTCAGGTCTATGTGGATGATATCATCTTTGGCTCTTCAAGTCCAAAGATGAGTGAAGACTTTTCCAACTCATGACAGACAAATTCAAGATGAGTGCAATGGGATAGATGAACTTCTTTCTAGGTTTACAAGTTCAACAAAAAGAAGATGGTATCTTTATCTCTCAAGACAAGTATGTAGCAGAAATCTTGAAGAAGTTTGGTTTTTCTCCACATGAAAAATGGGCTAGCACACCCATGGATAGGGAACACCCTTGGGGAAAGATTGGAGATGGAAAAGAGGTGGATGTCAGGCATTATAGGTCAATGATTGGATCATTGATGTATCTTACAGCTTCTAGACCTGACATCATGTTTGCTGTGTGTGCATGTGCACGCCATCAGGTGACTCCCAAAGAGTGTCATATTCATGCTATCAATAGGATCTTTAGATATCTTAGGTGTTATCCCACCTTGGGATTATGGTATCCAAAGGACTCTCCATTGGAGCTTATTGGTTATTCAGCTAGTGATTCTGGAGGTGACAAATTTGATAGAAAATCCACAATTGGTAGATGCCAATTTCTTGGGAGCAGATTGATATCTTGGCAATGCAAGACACAAACAGTGGTGGCCAACTCTACAACTGAAGTAGAATATGTTGCTGCAACTGCTTGTTGTGGACAAGTCTTATGGATTCAGAACCAACTGTTGGATTATGGGTATAATTTTATGCGTACCAAGTTTTTTGTAGACAATAATAGTACCATATGCATTATTAAGAATTCTGTACATCATTCTAAAATAAAACACATAGAAATTAGACATCATTTTATAAGAGATTGTTTTGAAAAAGGTTTAATACAACCAGATAGGATTGATACATAAGAAAATGTAGCAGATTTGTTAACTAAACCTTTTGATGCTGGGAGGTTTCAATACTTGATAACGAGTATTGGTGTAAAACCCGTAAAAATAAGGTCATAGTTTAATTCTATTTTCAATTATTTTAAAGTATTTTATAACGTTAAATATTATTATGTTTAACAGTTTAAGTTGAAACCGATATTATGTTGGGAATAAATTAAGGCCAGATCACTTGAGCGCTGACAAGAACAATTCAAGCGTTGACAAGAGCAAAGCAAGCGCTGACAGCTCAAGCGTTGACAAGTTAAAGTCAAGCGTTGATACATTGAAGACAAGCACTGATGGAAGATATAATCTACACGTTTATTATATTCTAGAATACTTCTAGTAAGGATAGAAACGACAATGTATTTTCTATATTTATCTTTACCTAGAATAGTTGATACGTAGATTATTGTACAAGGCTTCTTGTATCCATAAAAGAAGGCCTTTAGGTTAATGTTTAATATCAAGTTTTATATAAGTTTTTATTCGTAAACATCTTTCTTTGTAAGCAAGTTCGACATTCATAATCAAAGTGAAAGTTTGTTTACATCTTGTGTGTTCTTGTTTAAGTGTTAAATTCCGCATAACACTTAGATTCATAAAGCATATACAAAGGTTTCTCTACGTGTATTACTTGATCTAATCTCGTATACACAAAGCTAATCGATCTAAGTTTGGGATCAACAAGTGGTATCAGAGCTTGTTGAGGAACTTTTGATCTTTAAAGAACACCATACACGAACACCAAAACCCTAATTTTCTCAGAAACCCTAAAAACACCAAAACCCTAACAACATCATGTCTGAAGCAATAACCTCCTCCTCCTCAGCCTTACCAAACATCAAGATTCCCATGCTTGATGCAACCAACTTTGACTTATGGAAGTTTAACTTTGAACAATATCTGGGGATCTATGATTACAAACTCTGGGAGATTATTGAATATGGAAACTCATTCAATAAGGCTCAAAAGATTCTTGATGCCATTAGTCAAAGAACAGCTGTTGAAGGATGCCCTGAAGAAGATAAAAAAGAAAAACCTGGAGATGGTAGAGCTGTAGGTGCTGAAGATATTGCAAAGAAAAGGGTTGACATGAAAGCCCTAAATATTCTGAAAGTCTCTTTGGGACAAGAAAACCAGCACAAATATAGAGGCTATGAATCTGCTAAGGATCTTTGGGAAGCACTTGAAGTTGCATATGGTGGCAATGCAGACACTAAGGAAGAAAAGAAAAAGCAACTTCTGTATGATTATGCTGTCTTCAAAGCTCAACCCAATGAGAAACTGAGTAGTGTGAGAAGCAGATTGCTTGACATCACAAGCAAGTTGTCCTTCATGGGGACACAAGTTGGTGATGTTGACACCAATGCTACCTTTCTTAAAAGTCTTGGTGAGGCATGGAAGATTGAGGCAAGATCTATTCTTGCCAATAATACTTACAAGAGCTCCTCGTTTGATAACATCTACAACAAACTAAGACTGTTGGAAGATGAAACTCTTTCAGAGCATGGAAGCAAATCTACCACTAGCAACATGGCCTTCTTCTCTCATAGTGAAGGTCAATTCAATCAGAAGGACTCTTATATGCATCCAGTTACTGGATCATCATATGTCAGCGCTGGAACTAGTCCTGTCAACGTCTCCTATTCAGATGCTGACACATTCAAGAATGACTCCCCAAGAGTTAAACCTGCTGGTTTGGATTTGGATACTGTTTGTGCTTACGTTGCTTCTTTGCCCAATGGTTCAGTGATTACATATGAGGACCTTGAGCAGATAAGTGATGAGCACTTGGAAGAGATGGACATCAAGTGGAACATGGCTCTTGCCAGTATAAGAGCAAATAGGTGGAACAGAAGGTTTAAAAAGAAGATGACCTTCAATGCTAAAGACACAGCTGGATTTGATAAATCCAAAGTTGAATGCTACAACTGTCATCGTATGGGGCACTTCATGAGGGAATGCAGATCTCCTAGAAGATCTGATGTTGGTAAACCCTCAAGTCAGATTGTTAAAGCTCAGGATTCCAAAGCTATGGTTGCAGTTCAAGGAATTGATGGTACAGGATGGGATTGGAGCTATCTGGCTAAGAATGCTGAAGAGGATAAAGCTTTGGTTGCTGATATTGAAGAAGAAGAGCATGTTGAATATGCTCTCATGGCACACTCCTCCTCTTCATCTGATAATGAGGTATATGATGATGCTTTTTGTAGCAAAGGTTGTAGGTTAAACACTGAAAGACTTAACAAAGAGGTGTTAAAACTAAAAGATAATATGAGTACTAAAGGTGTCAATTGTCTAATTACCAACTAGCTCTTACTGAAACTGAGAAAACCGTTTCTGAATATAAGAAAATGGAATTTGACTTAAAAGATAAGATCAATATCTTAAAACATGAGCTAGAGGGTAGTATGGATGTTAGAAACATCATGACAAAGGTTAATAGAGATCTACAGGCTAAGTTAGATGAGGCCATTAAGAATAAAGATAATGTTGACCTCAAGATTCAAAGATTTGATAGAGCCACCCAAACCCTAGGAGACTGTGTAGCTAAACAAAGGGATCCTAAGGACATGACTGGGATTGGGATGAATGATTACTCTCTGGTTCCACCACCAGCTGGTGACTTCTATGGTGTCCTTAGAAAGGATTTGTCTTGGACTGGTATACCAGAATGCCAAGAAGAGGAATTCATTCCTCCACCAAGAGTTGTCACTCCAGTAGAAGAGTATCAACAAAAATTGACTGACCTAAATGAGTGGAAGAAAGCTAACCCTACTTTATTTGTTAAGGGAGGTTTGCTATGTGAAAGTC
This sequence comes from Glebionis coronaria, assembly GCA_025667525.1. NCBI lineage: Eukaryota > Viridiplantae > Streptophyta > Magnoliopsida > Asterales > Asteraceae > Glebionis > Glebionis coronaria. The sequence continues at coordinate 172,951,953 of CM046881.1, read as the reverse complement.
CCAATGAATCACCACCCATTAAGGTTACTCACCCAATCACTGGTAAAGCTGTTGGCCTAGGCTCAAACACTGTTAGAAGACCTACCATTAAATATGCAGAGATGTATAGGAATAATAGGTCACCCAAGAGCCAAGTTAGCAATCATGGAACAGGTTTCTTCTCTTCTAGACCTAAGGTTGTGTCTAAGAAAGCCTGTTACTCTTGTGGTAGCTTTTCACATTTGGCATACAAGTGTGTCAACGCCCCCAAAGCCAGCGTTGACAGGAACAATTTCAGCGCTGACAGGAAGAAAGTCAACGTTGTTAGAAAGTCAAACGTTGTCAGACCCAAACCTTGTGTGCAGCAAAGTCCACAAGTGATTAGACCTGCCCCATTCTTTTCTAAAAGGTCTAACACTCATGGACAAAGACCATTTCAAAAGACAAACACCTGGTCAAATAGGCAATGGGTTCCTGTAGCAAAACCTAGGTTCAACGCTGACAAGGGTAGTTTTAGCGTTGACATGACAAATTCTAACGCTGACAGAAACGTGACCAGACCTAAATATTTACAGCCACAAGGTAAGAGGTCTAAAGCTTCTTCAAGCTTAACATGGAGACCCAAGAAAGATCAAAACCCTAATGAAAATGAGATTTCAATGACTTGCAATAGATTTAATTACATTTCAAAAGTCATTACAAAACCTATTGGGATTAACTGGGTATTTCATCCTAAAAAGGATAAGAATGGGGTTGTTATGAGAACTAAGTCTGTTCTTATTGAACAACCAGATGAATCCAAGTCTTTTGAGACTTGGGTTCCCAAAGAAAACTAATTTGTTTTCTTTATGTGCAGGGCATTCAAAGACAGATCAATGATTATGGATATTGGGATAGTGGATGCTCAAGGCACATGACAGGGAAGGAAGACTATCTGACGAATTTCACTCCTATTAAAGATGGTGACAAGGTATACTTTGGAGGTGGTTATGGAACAATCACAGGCAAAGGAACCCTTCTCACCAATAATCTGCGTTTTGAAAACGTCTTCCTGGTAAAAGAACTTGATTATAATCTGTTTAGTGTATCACAAGTTTGTGATAACAAAAATAAGGTTCTTTTCACTGATACTGAGTGCTTGGTGTTAAGCAAGGATTTTAAGATCCCTGATGAGCAATATATTGAGTATAGAACACCTAGGCATAAGGACATATATAATGTGAATTTAAATGGGATTAAAATGAATACAAATATGTCTTGTTTTTATGCTAAGGCCTCAGTAGATGAGAGTAATTTGTGGCACAGGAGACTAGGGCACATAAATTTTAAAAATATAAATAGACTTGTGAGGCTCGGTTTAGTTGATGGTTTGCCTGAGAAGGCCTTCCACAATGACCACTCTTGTGTTGCATGTCTTAAAGGCAAGCAGCACAAGGTCTCATTCAAGTCCAAACAGGTGCATACTAGTTCCAGACCTCTTCATATGCTTCACATGGACCTCTTTGGTCCAACTAATATAGAAAGTTTGAATGGCAAGTCATATTGCTTTGTTGTCACAGATGACTTTTCTAGGTTTACTTGGACATTCTTTCTAGCCATGAAGAGTGACACAGCTGATGTTCTTATTGATTTTATCACTCAGATTGAGAAACGGTCTGGCAATGAGGTTAAAATTCTTAGGAGTGATAATGGTGGAGAATTTAGGAACAAGAAGCTAGATGATTTCTGTGCCAGGAAAGGAATTACTAGGCAATTTAGCATTGCTAGAACTCCACAACAAAATGGGGTTGCTGAGAGGAAAAATAGAACCCTAATTGAAGTAGCCAGAACAATGTTGGCTGATGCTCACTTTCCAATAGCCTTTTGGGCTGAGGCTGTTAATACAGCATGCTATGTGCAAAATAGAGCATTGGTTAACAAAATTCAGAACAAAACACCTTATGAGTTAATTTGGGGAAGAAAACCTAATATTGGTTTTCTCAGACCTTTTGGTTGTCATGTAGTAGTGCTAGATACTAGTGATGCCTTAGGGAAATTTAGTGAAAAAGGTGATGAGGGCTACTTCATGGGGTATTCAGTCCAGAGCAAGGGTTATAGGGTTTATCTAAAGAGGACAAACGTATAGTTGAGAGAGTACATGTTAGATTCTTAGAGAATAAACCTAGTGATCCTGAAAGTGGTCCTAATTGGTTGTTTGATTTGGAACCCTTATCTAGAACTTTAAATTATATGCCTGTCACTAATCCAGACATTGTGAAGGTAACTTCAAATGTTGTGGAGGAACAAGTTGTTAATGTTTCAGGTACACAGGTTCATGAGATGGCTGGATCACAAACATAAAAGGCATCTCCTACATTTGAATATGTCACAATTCCCATTTGGACAGATGCTTTTGCTGCTGCTGCTGGACAAGATAATGGTGGTTTTCAAATACCACCAGATACAAACATGCATGGTTCTTCAGGCGCTGACAAAGGCAAATCTAGCGCTGACAAGACCAATTCAGACGTTGATGGCTCAGACGTTGACAACAACATTTCAAGCGTTGTTAGCCCAAGCGCTGACAAACAAGGTTCAGACATTGACAACACTTATGGGCATCTTTTCTCTTCCAGTTTTGAACAAGGTGGACCTTCCAATGTTCATGAAGAGGTTCATGTTGATCAAAGAGAGTCTGATGAAGAAGATATTGGCAACATGGAGCGTGAGGTTGAGGACACCAGACTTTTTGAAGGAGGGATTCTCACTTCCACAATGAAGAATCACCCCACATCTCAGATCATTGGTGATATTATGACTCCAGTTCAGACTAGAAGATCTCATCAAGGTCTTGGTGGGTTTATTGCCAATATACACAAGAAGGTTGATACCCCTCTTGTGCAAGCATGTTTGTTTGCATGTTTTCTGTCACAAGAAGAACCCAAGAAAATATTTGATGCTCTCAAAGAACCAAGTTGGGTGGAAGCAATGCAGGATGCGCTTCACCAATTTGCAATTCAGGATGTTTGGGAGCTGGTTGATTGTCCTAGATATGTTAGACCTATAGGGACAAGATGGGTTCTCAGGAACAAAAGAGATGAAAGAGGCATTGTGGTCAGAAACAAGGCAAGATTAGTGGCTCAAGGTTATACACAAGAGGAGGGGATAGACTATGAGGAGGTCTTTGCACCAATTGCAAGGATTGAAGCTATTAGGATTTTTCTAGCCTATGCTTCCTGCATGGGCTTCACAGTCTATCAAATGGATGTCAAGAGTGCTTTCTTGTATGGCACCATTGTTGAGGAAGTATATGTCATGCAACCTCCTGGTTTTGAGGATCCAGAGCATCCAGATAATGTGTATAGAGTCAAAAAGGCTATGTATGGCCTTCATCAAGCCCCTAGAGCATGGTATGGTACTCTGTCTACCTATTTGGTGGACAATGGATTCAAAAGGGGCACCATAGATCAGACACTATTTACAAAGAAGAAAGGCAAAGATGTGTTGCTTGTGCAGGTCTATGTTGATGATATCATTTTTGGGTCTACTGATCCAAAGATGAGTGAGGATTTCTCCAAGCTTATGACAGACAAATTCAAGATGAGTGCTATGGGGGAAATGAACTTCTTTCTTGGTTTACAAGTTCAGCAGAAAGAGGATGGTATCTTCATCTCCCAGGATAAATATGTTGCTGAGATATTGAAGAAGTTTGGCTTTTCTCCACATGAAAAGAGGGCTACTACTCCTATGGATAGAGAACACCCTTGGGGAAAGATTGAAGATGGGAAAGATGTTGATGTCAGGCATTATAGATCCATGATTGGATCCTTGATGTATCTTACTGCTTCTAGACCTGACATTATGTTTGCTGTGTGTGCTTGTGCACGCCATCAAGTGACTCCCAAAGAATGTCACCTTTATGCTGTGAAGAGGATCTTTAGGTACCTAAGATGTTATCCTAATCTTGGTTTGTGGTACCCAAAGGATTCACCATTAGAGCTGATTGCATATTCAGATAGTGATTATGGAGGTGATAAGTTTGATAGGAAATCCACAACTGGTGGATGTCAGTTTCTTGGGAGTAGGTTAATATCTTGGCAATGCAAGAAACAAATAGTGGTGGCTAATTCTACAACTGAAGCAGAGTATGTGGCTGCAGCAGCATGCTGTGGTCAAGTGTTATGGATTCAGAACCAGCTGTTGGACTATGGGTATAATTTCATGCATACTAAGATATTTGTTGACAATAATAGTATCTTATGCATCATTAAGAATCCTGTACATCATTCTAAAACTAAACACATAGAAATTAGACACCATTTTATAAGAGATTGCTTTGAGAAAGGTTTAATACAACCAGATAGGGTTGACACTGAGGAAAATGTGTTAGATTTATTAACTAAACCTTTTGATGCTGGGAGATTTCAATACTTGGTAACAAGTATTGGAATGGTTAATCTCACTTAATATGTGTTTTGGATTCTTTTTGTAAAAGTATGTACAGGATGATGCATTGTTATTATTGATCTTATTGATGATTTAGATTTTCCACTATCTTTTTCAAACACTGACAAAGGTTGCTTGAACGCTGGTAAGTGTTTTTTGCAACGTTGTCAGCAATATAATTGTCTAGCGCTGACAAAGCTTCCCTCAACGCTGTCATGTGTTATCGGGGCGTTGTCAGCAACAATGTTAGTTTTGTGGTTTTCAATCTAAATGTGCAGATGGTGTTAGCAGTATACCATTGGATACAAAGTTGCTTATGGATCACTGGAGAAGCATTTGGACAAGTTTTTATTTATGGATGATGGTTGGAATGTTTCATTCCTATCTTGACATAAAAAATTTTATGTTCATGCATGATTTTAGCAAACTTTTTGTATCATAGTTTAAGGGGAGGTTTTAGGAACCTTTAAGATGTTTGGGTATCCATATGATACTCTTATCACGATTCTAGATTGTGTCCACAGGTGAGTATGAGTTAGTTTTACTAAATCTTGAGGCACTGTAGCATGCATAGTATATCAACTTTGCATGCTGCCAAGACATTTTTGGCCTAGAATCGGTTGTGGTCCGTTGGGAGACTTGGGAATGACTTTGATATGGGATTTACCTGGGAGTAACAAGGATTTTATAAGGTAACTTTGTTGTTAAGAGTTTTGGTTAGCAAGGGACACTAGAGGACTGTTATGTCTATCTTGCTTATGCAAGTGTGCATAACTGGACAGTGCTTGCCGCCCTATAATAATTATCAGCTTTTGGTTATCTTCTCTAGGATAAATTACTTGTTAAGATCATTTTTTAAAAATAATTTTATTTTTGGACGCTGACAAGAAATTTCCAAGCGTTGTTGTGACCAAATTGGACGCTGACATGGCTTTAGACAAACGTTGACAAGATTATAGCCGTTGGGCGTTGATAGGTTATTTTTTACCGTTGACACTCAATGGGACCTACCCAGTTGTTACTTTTTGACATATTTTCAAGCCGTAATTTTAGGAGTTGTTACTTTCATTTAATGCTTGAGATAAACTTATAACTTTTTCAATATTTTCATGATTGATTTTTGAAAATCTTTGCCTATTTTTGGGCCAATCACATGCATTCTTTCTCTCCTATAAATTTGGCTCCTATTTTAAACAGGGTATCTATAATTCTTGTCTAACACTTTTCTCTTATCAACTTCATCTTCTACACGTAAAATTAACAACTTTCATCAATGGCACCAAAGTTTAACTCAGCAGAATTGGCATTGGGGTTCAGATCACAACACAACATGATTGCTTATCTTGACGCTGATGATGATCTGTTTCCTCAATACACACAAATGGTGGCGTATTTGAACGCATCCCCATTAAGGTATGCTCTTTCTCATGCACCACTCATTCCAGTCACACACATTAAGCAGTTTTGGAACACTGTTAGTTCCTCAATATTTAATGGAGTGACCACATTGACTTCTATTGTTCATGGGAGGTCTTGGGTGGTTACTGAGGCTTTGGTATGCCAAGCCTTGCATCTTGATGATGCTGATGGTATAGTCACCCTTCCCATAAATGAAATAGAACAAGGGCTTAGGGCTTTGGGATATCCCTTTCCTGATGAAGGTACTCTAAACAAGTATCATAAGCAGGAATTTCCCCCAGCCTAGAAGTACCTCATACATATTCTCCTTCAATGTTTGAGTCCCAAATGTACTGCACACAATGAGATCAATAGATCCATTGCTAGTGCTATTGTGTGCATTGCAACAGGGCAAAAATATAACTATTCTAAAATGATTTTTGAGGGGATGTGTAAAAACAAGGGGACAAAAATGACTTTAGCTTATCCCCGTTTTCTTCAAATGATTTTTGATGATCAAGGTTACTGCTCAAGGGATCACAATGATTTTTATAAGATCCCTGAGCAAAAGAAAGCTATTTTTATGAAGATGGATTCACCACCCCATAGAGACTTACCTTTAACCCCAGCCATGCTTGCTGTTATTGCAGCAGCACAACCTCAACCAGACCCACAACCCCAACCAGACCCTCAACCTCAAATTGACCCTCAACCACAACTTGAACCCATTCCTGAACCTTTACCCTCACCTGAACAAATGCAAATTGACCAAGAACCCTTTGACGCTGACACATCAAATGTTGGTGTTGATGTGCCTATTTCAAACGCTGACACACAACCTTCACACTCCCAAACACCCCTTAACCAACCCACATCTACCCATTCTTCCACACCATCTTCCACACCACCTGAATATAGGTTGATGAAACGCCAAAGGACTACTGGAGTGTTCTCCTCTGGTGGTCCTAGCCATGAAGCAGAGAGAACCACCACCACAAGTGTGGCTGGTGACCTGGATGAGGCTGGGACTATTGGTTCTGGCTTATATGCTGGCCAAGGCAGTCCCACCATCATTAAGTCCTCATCCTTGCCCAATGAATCTGACTTGGGAGGTCAAATTCCCATTTTAGAAGAGGGCAGACTGGAACCAATGACTCTTTTGGAATTGACGGCTGTCTGCATAAGCTTGCAAAAGCAAAATGCAGACTTAGTACAAATTGTCAGCTCACAAGGCCTTGAACTCAAGCAATTGAGGGAGAGGATTGTTGTTTTGGAAAGTGATCGTGCTAGGCGGGGTATGGAGGAGTCTTCCAAAGGGGAGGAAGATCAAATAAATCTGAGTGATAAGGGCAGCCAGGATGGTCAATCAATGGATGTTGCTGAAGCCCTTACAACTTTGAAGAAACAAACAGGTTTTGATACGTCCTTAGTCTCTACCACCAATTTAAATTTATCATTTACAGCTATGTTGAGAGAGGTTACACAAGGCGCTGAGGGAAAATATTTGAGCGTTGACAAGGCAAATTTGGACGCTGATAGAAGTATTTTGGGCGCTGATAGAATAAATTTGGGCATTGACAGACCTGCACATGAAGGTGATGTATCCCAGTCATCATCTATCATCAAGGAGGTTTCTACTCAGGTATTACCATCTACCTTACCAACCATTGCACCATCAGATAAGGGTAAGGGTAAATTGGTAGAAGAGATTGTTCCAAAGGATGCAGCCCAGATTGAATTTGATAGAAGATTAGCTGCACAAATCATGGAACAAGATGAAAAGGAAAAGTCACCATTTGTTGTGACTTCAGAAGAAGAAAGTGATAGCTCAGACTCAAGTGTGATGATAATAGAACCAGAAAGGCTTGAGTATGGTGATGAGCTTGCTAGGGAAAAGTTGAGAGAATTGAAGTTGCAGGTTGATTTTGACATACCAGAAGTGGTTCAAATGTACAATACTTGGGAAGAAAGCTGCATGGATAATCCAGACTTGACCATTTCAGATCAAATATGGGGTTTGGAGCTTCTTCTTAGAGTTCAGAAGGATCGTAAGGTAATATTGAAACACAAGGCAAGCAATATTCTCTCAGAGTTGAAAAGGGATAGAAGAGAGCTTTACTTTATGTTGCTCAGATGTCATGGAGTTGGATGGACACATCAGAAGTTGAAGGCTTTGACATTTGATGAGTTGGAACATAGGGCTTATCCCATTTGGGTGAGAGTGCAGGAAGCAAACACTCTCAGACTTCTTTCAGATGAAAGAAAAGAGCAACTTGCAGAAGAAATGGAAATTAAGAAAGCTATGATGATTCCCAGGCCAGTGAAGAAGGGATTTAAATTTGAGTTTCCAAAAGATATGGATCCACTATATCCAAGTGAAGCAGTTATAAGAAAGAGCCTCAAGCTCTCCCCATTAGAAGCTTCAGATATGGTGCAAGTGTTACCATTAGATTCCAGGAATCCAATTGTGAGCTATGAAGAAGATGAATGTGGATTCTGGAGGATTGGCAGATTTGGCAAGGAGGTACACACTTTTACCACTCTCATGTCTTTATTTGCAAGTTGTGATAGAGAAGACTTGGTGGACCTTTGGAGGTTGCTGGAGACCAAGTATGAGGCTGAAGCACCAACTTCAGCTAATGGAATAAAACTTTGGAACACATTCAAAAGAATGTGTGGGACAAAAGAGGAAGATCCTGCAATATGGAAGGATCTTGAAGATGACCTCAGTGGTCTTCAATGGAGGTTATATTCAGCTGCTGGTGTATACCATTTGAGTTCTACAAAGTTTGCTGAGTATCTACTTGTGGATGCTCAGTACTTCATATCCAAGGCTGTTTTGGAAAAGATGAAGGTCACTCAGCTAGAGATAGATTATTCAAGTGACGTGACAAAGGATTTGATCAGATTTATTCATTACCAATATGAGAAGATTTGTCAGACTCCTCCTAGTCCTTAATGATTATTCAGAAACTTGATCATAAGAGTGGATATCAAGTTTAGGGGAGGATTGTTTGGAATAAATTAAGGCCAGATCACTTGAGCGCTGACAAGAACAATTCAAGCGTTGACAAGAGCAAAGCAAGCGCTGACAGCTCAAGCGTTGACAAGTTAAAGTCAAGCGTTGATACATTGAAGACAAGCACTGATGGAAGATATAATCTACACGTTTATTATATTCTAGAATACTTCTAGTAAGGATAGAAACGACAATGTATTTTCTATATTTATCTTTACCTAGAATAGTTGATACGTAAATTATTGTACAAGGCTTCTTGTATCTATAAAAGAAGGCCTTTAGGTTAATGTTTAATATCAAGTTTTATATAAAATTTTATTCGTAAACATCTTTCTTTGTAAGCAAGTTCGACATTCATAATCAAAGTGAAAGTTTGTTTACATCTTGTGTGTTCTTGTTTAAGTGTTAAATTCCGCATAACACTTAGATTCATAAAGCATATACAAAGGTTTCTCTACGTGTATTACTTGATCTAATCTCGTATACACAAAGCTAATCGATCTAAGTTTGGGATCAACATATTAAATATTATATTTTAATATTTTGACGAGTAACGAGGACTACTAGTGATCGCGATACCGACGGATGCCTAAAATTTTATATTTCATTATCGATCATTTCGATATTTAATACTTTCGACGATATCGTTTTAATTACGTATCGAGTCGTTATATTATTATTTTTCGTGTGCGTTTAAATTTTTTTAAAAAAAAAGAATTTTTACGAAACCTGAGTCCCGTAAATATTTGTAAAATTGATTAATAGTTATTTCCCGCTTTTTAGCTAACTATTTTCATTTTTAGCGACAACTATTGCCAAATTGCAACCAAGGTCCCTCCACCACTATATAAAAAGCCTAAATAAACACACACTACACATTTTCTCCACTCAAAAATTTCCACTATCTCTCTTCTCTCTCTAAATGCCGAAACATCCACCACCATCACAAATCCATACCATTTTCAATTTAACTCAAGATTTAGGATGAATTGAGCTAAACCAAAACTAGACCCATTCTTATTTTTGATCAAGGATCATTTTGGTATGAAAAGTTCTTATATTCAAGCACTTTTTATTTTCTTGATGTTGGTAGGTAGAAACCATGATCATGCATGGTGTTCTTGGCATGATCCATGGTGTTCTTGCTAAAAACTTTGTTAAAAAATTCATTTTGATTCAAAGGTTTTAATTTTTATAATGATTTAGATGTTAGGGTTCATATATGTTGATGTTAGGGTATAGGAATGAACATTTCTATGGTTGGTTTTGATCAAAAAGTTGATTTTATACAAGTTTTTAATAGTCATTTTATAACAGTAAGTAAACTGTAAAATCCGAATTTTTATGTTTTTAAAATGGCTTAACTTATAGCCTAGGGTTGTAGATAATTTTATTAGCTTCGATTTGATATAAGGTAGAGCTTCTAGCTCCAAACGAGCGTGAAGTTATAATGTTTTGAATGATCGTGTACCGGGAGACGAGTATCGGCACTACAAAAAGTTGTTGTCGATATTTGGATCCAATCTCGGGGACTCTAAATGGAAGTTTTGAAATATGTAACCTACTGATAATGAGGTGTTTATTTTATAGGTTGAGTTTACTTTAAAACCCGAGTGTCGGTTTTGTAAACGGAGTTGTCTAAATAACTTAAAACGGTAGTATGAAAAATTAACGTAAATCTGTACGGATTTTGTAGTTTGAAAATGAGTCGGGTAAAGGACTTTAAAAGTAATTTCATTTTATAAACTTGTAGGAGGACTTTCTATATATATTAAGTTAGTTTATCGAGTCGTTTCACAAACGGTTGACGAGTTTAAAAGGGGTAAATAAGCTAGTACATGTAGTATGTACCGGCGGACTTTGTTAAAAGTATAAAATGGTTAAGTAAATATGTAGTAGAGTATAATGAAATTATTTATATCATTTTGTCTCGAGTTTGTCGTGATTTTATGAGTCGAGTTTTATACTCTTATGTATGGTTTATTTCTCGAGTCTATTATTAATGAACGCACCTTATTTGATAGGTTGCGGTTCTCGCGTTTGAAAGGCATCATCTATCGTCGGCGATCGTCTCATTACCACTATTGGCTAAGGTGAGTCTATAGCCTCGCTTGTGCACATTAAATTGTTTTAAAAACCCGCGAGGGGGAATACATGTTTTTATAAACTTAGAATACAAGTCTTTTATGGTATGCTTGTCCCTCTATGAATGGACCGTGGTTGCCTTTAAATTGCATTAGGTGATTGCCATTGTTAAAGCCTCAATTATGGACCGTTAATTAACCTATGATGGGTTAACCGCTAGTACAAGTAATAGATCTATGGAGGAAGCCGCCCCGATTCAGTTTGTATGGACTTGTCACAGAAGCTTAGGCCCGACCTCCGCACTGTTTGAACATATTGTATTGAGACGTCAGGTATACGGCAATGTACAAATAATCTGGGGGTAACGACAATTAATAAATCTCTTGTCTTATTAGACCTAACGGAGTGTTTAAGGGCTCGGTTCCATGAGCTTTGATTGTGGTGTTTTACCACACCTTTAGGAAAAGGAGGGTAAATAGTGAAAAGTATCGAACAAATGACTTTAGGAAAAATCAAGTGTTAATGACCCAATGAAGTTCGTTTCCCAAGGAGGTATATGTGTGTGACTAATTTGTTAGACGTTTGTGATTAATGATTGGTTTAGAAGAGGATGAGAAAAGAAGATGACGAAGACGTAAAAAAAATAAAAATTTAAAAAAAATCACTACTAGAAAGTTAAAACGTAGAACCTTAAAAACCACAAAAATAAAAATTAATTCTAAAAATTACCAAAAATTCACCAAAAATCAAAAATAATAACCTAAGAGTTTACCAATGATCAAAACTTTTTCAAACCTTTTAAATAATTAAATATTCAATTTTTAAATGCTAATTAAAGCCCTAAAAATCAAATAAATTATCAAAAAGCCCAAATAAAGATTTTTCAATTGGTAAACCTCTAAAATGACCTAAAAAGATTAAAAACTATTTTTAGAAATTTTTGAACTAATAAAAACTATTTAAAATGATTTAAAAACTATTAGAACTTAAATAAATTATAAAAATTAATCTAAAAGAGATAAAATTATACTAAAAGTTGCTAAATTCCTATTTTAATGTAATTTACCTAAGAAAAATGTAAAAAGTTGGAAAATGTGAAATTTCAAAAATAATAATAAAATAATAATAAAATAATATTAAAAATCCAAAAATTATAAAAAATTCTAAAAACTTGCAAACTAGCTTATTTTAACCTAAATAATCAGAATATCAAAGTGAAATTACCAAAATACCCCTACTGGGCCCTCAAATGGGCCAAATCCAAAATCAGTCAACACAAATGGGCTTTTGGGCCCAAAAAGTCAAACTTGGCCCAATTGACTTGGAAAAGCCCTATCTGACTTAAAATTCAATTCTAAGAACAAAACTCTAAAGGCCCAAAAGCTGAAAATGAGCTTACCACATCTTATTGAACACAAAGCTTATTCTTATTGTGCTTTTCAGCCCATTAAGCCATAAGCTAATGCCATAAGCTCTAATTTGACACACAACCTTCTTTTGGGATGCTTATGAGATCTGTAAAAAGAATTTTTGAAAAAGCTCACTCAATAAGCCAAAAATAAGCAAAGAAAAATTTCACTAAAAGACAAAATAGTCGTTTTAGAGATTTAGGGCACCTCAGGACTTGATTCAACTTGCAAAAGCTTTCAAATGGACTCAATAAGCAAAATTAATCAACAAAAATCTAATAAGCACAACCAATAAGCCAAAATAAGCACAAATGAACTTATGTAAAAGTCAAATGGGTTGGTTTTCTAGACAAACCTTAAAGTCAACCACCCAAATGCTCCAGTATGAACAAATGGGTCAAAATATGAGCACCTATTACAAAAACAAAGTTGTTGCAGGTTGGAATAAGCTATTATAGCTTATTGATAAGCTGACACCAGTTTTACACTATCAGTGGTAACCAGCAGGGGAAAGGAGTTCCCACTGCTTTGACTATTTGAGCAAGCTTATTTGAGAGTTATGGTTTGATTCAATTGGAAACAAAGGAACCCTTGTGATCAGTGAATCACAAGGAGTCAATACCAACAATAAAATCACAAATTGGTTCACACAATAAGCCACAATAAGCCAAACAGTCACCAGATATGCACCAGATATGGAAATAAGCAGTTAAGCACTTAATAAGCAGATTTAGCCACAATAAGCCAACCAAACTTAACAGGATGCATACACAAGCTATATAAACTAAGAACAAACACAAAGCAACAAGAATCAAACACTGAATCACAGTAAATAACAAGATCAAAGCATTAGAAGTTACTGATGCACAAAGAACATATGCAGAAACAAGTTTGCTGATATACTTGACACTTGATCCAATTTCAAGCCTCAAATCCTGCTTCCCTGATGTGATTAACTAAGATTTAGCACTTGTTAGCCCTAGCCTAAGCCTAGATCTAGGTGTCCTCAAAATCCTAGCCAATTTTACCAAGTTTTGAAGATTTTATAGCCAAATAATGAATCTATGTGATCAAACCCACAAAACCTGCAAACAGATGAACACAAGCACCTAACAAACAGATACCAATACTTGCTTACACAAAACAAGCACTTAGCAAACCACAAATCCAACTAATGCAGTAGACCCAAAGACTCCTTAATCTACCACTTAACAAAGGAACTTGTGATTTTAACTAATAACCTACTGATTTTAATGATCAAAAACACTTAAACAATAGCAACTAACACAACCAAACTCAAAAATCACTAGCACAAACACCAATACTCAAAATCAAAGCACCAAATCAAAATCAGTCATAAACATGAAATTTTGAGTGGAATCTTAACAATGGATTATACCTGCCTTCCACAACATCCTAGGAAGGCCAGCAATGCTCCTTGGACCTTGTTCAACAACTAGAACAAGACCAAGGTACTTCAATGAAGATGATGCAAACTGCCTTGGTTGATGGTTCAAAGTAGAACCTCAAGGACTTTATGTCTTCAACACAAGCAGCAAACAACTCAACCAAGGGCTCTAATCCCTTCACAAGCTTGGTGTCAACAAGCTTGTAAGAGCTTATAGCAAATGGCCAAGGGTTAGTACACAAAATAAGCCAAAACATAACCTAGGATTTCAAGGTATTCAAACCTTAAAAACCTTATGAAACAAGACGTGCCTTAACCACAAGATTAAGGTAGGCCTTAACAATCAAATGAAACTCAGAATTAGGCTACTCAAACACCAAACTTTTAATTAAATCAAAAAGAGATTTCACAATTTCAGAAATTCAAATTTTATTTAAACTTAAAAAGGAATTACAAAGATAATAGCCTAAAACTGGAACAAAGGGACTCTCACATGTTGAGGTCTCCTTTTATAGGCCAATGCCTGGCTAAATACTATTCACAAACCCTAGAAGTGAAATTCCCTAAATGCCCTAAGTCCTTCTAGACGTTTTCTTGGTGTGAGCTGTTTAAATGCATCTTGGACGTTCATTTCAGCTTTGATATGAAGCAAAGAGTCTAGGCTGTTGATTTTGCCACATAGGATTACTTGGAGGGTAAGTTGCATTCTGATTGGGTGACGTGTTAAATGGCGGGGTCTATTGGTGAGTGGAGATGAGGGTTTTGTGTGTGGGATGTGATTCTGCAAGTGTGAATCACACGTGGGTATGGGTAATTTTGATTTACCCTTTGGTTTAAGTGGAGTAAAAACTGGGTGGGTGAAGGTGAATAGTAACTCATTTGATCCGAAATTGGGGGAGTGGATGTGTTTAGCGCGTGTTTTCGTTTCAAATGCACAACTTTAGCCCTTCTTTTTCCTTTCTTTTGTCACTTGTGTTTAAAAGTCCATCAGCGCCCAAGTATACTTGTAACAACTTTCACAACTTGACATTTTTTCCACAAAACTTTCCAAAAGGTGTATCAAGGGTTATTTTTGGAACTTTTGCATTTTTGAAGGACTGATCTTGGACATTTTTGATCTTCAAAGGTCTTCAATGTATCTTTGGCTTGATGAGGGACCATAATTGACAATTTGAAATTGTTGAGGGACTAATCTTGCCATTTCTTCAAAGTTGACGGAACTTTTGTGTAATTTTGACAAACTTAAGGGACCAAACTTGTAATTATTAATATACAAGGGTTTTAAGTGTCATTTCTTCAATAATTGAGGATCAATCTTGTTTGTCTTCAAGTCTTCAAGGGTATTTGTTGAGTATTCCATGATTAGGGCCCGGTTCTTTATACGGCTTCGTTTCTCGTGTCCGTTTTTCCTTGTAACTTGTGATCTTTTCTCTTGTTCACGATATCCATACCTAAAATACACAAGTAATCAAACACAAGCATATATATGGTATTTTCATGACATTTTTATGCATTTAAAGCCCGAAAAGAACGATGAGATCATGTATAAATGCCATCTCATCACTCCCCCATACTAAGCCATTGCCGTGCCCTCACGCAATGCTAGAATAAAGTATCAAAGCATCACCAAAGTTCAATTTTATTAACCTTTATTGAAAAGTAAAAGACTTGCAACATACTACGAAGATGTGTAAAGACATAATATATGATTTTCATCACAAAAAGTGACTTTTAGGGTCAAAGAATAGGAACAAGTAAATGTCCCTTAGAGTAAACTTCGTCATCCTTGATTGTCATACATTCCATGCTAAGTGCAAAAACGAGATCATTGTTGGTACAAGTCACAATGCTAACACTACTCATACGTCCAAATTGTGTAATACTTTTTCTCCCCGCAATCCTAGTTATTATAAAAAGAAATGGGTTACTAGCATTTATTATCTATTTGTCATGGATCACAAGTGATTCATATTGACTTATTTGAGTAGTTATTAGTCCGAAAGCAAAGTAGCACGATTTGATCAATAGTTAGCCGAAGGACAAAATCTTTTAAAACGGCTTCTCGTGTATCTCCTTAAGTTCATATCTTGGCATAACTTGTTTCACGATTTAAGACCTTTCTCGGACCGATATTTGGCATGTACTTCATACTTCAAATCTTGGGAAGACGTTCTCGAAATTATGGTCTTCTCTTCATATATTTGGAATTTCTTCACTTGATGTTTTTGAGAGATTCTTCATATTGGACCACGACTTCATCATTTTTCTTTAATCTTTAATTTGGATTTTGATATACAACGATCCGCCTCCTTTTCGGACTTGGATATATTTATCCTCATACCTTGTTAGGGTCTTTTTGGATAGACTTTCTCCATGATCTTTAGGGGAGTAATTGCTTTTCGTCGTGTGTCTCGATCCTTCATATTGATTTAGGAATAATGATACTTCACATCATCTTGGATCTTTAGCAAAAATAGAGCTCCTCATGCCTTGTTAGGGCCTTTTTGGATAATCGCCAATCTTCGCGTCCCGCTTCAATAAGTTATGCCTTGGCTATGAACTCTATTCAACCCCGAGAAACTTTTAAACGATCTTGCGCTAGAGGCTAAGTAACCTTTCAAATCGTACGACCTTACTTATTGCAATTATGATTTATTCCTAATGCATTGATCTTATGGGAAGAAAAAAGCCACAATTAAAAACATATGAGTTTTTGAAAGAACACTTTCATGTTCTACGTTTAGCATGATCACTTGTCTAACTCTATCATTTCTCGTTCTTCACTATATAAAGACCTCTAATTAAAGAGACTCGTGAATACTTAGCCATGCAAGTCAAAATTAAGCCAAATTTGGATTAGCTTTCATTAAGACTATATCAAATCAAAGTTTTGGGTTTTCAAGCCACCTATAGGATCTTGCACTTTCTTGGACTTTTTCAAGTTTAGAGAATGCGTTTTATAGTTCCCTTGATAAGTGACTTTCTAGGATCATTTATAGGAACTTGCGAAAAGTTCTTGTTCTTAACCCGTATGAATTAAGACTTTCGCGTTTTAAAGCTCCCTATATAAAAGTCTAGCCAAACTTGAATTGAGCGGGTTAAGGAATGTAAATGGCTCCAAATGCCCATCAAGTCAAAAATTAACTCTTATTCTACCCAACGGAAAATGTACATTCGTGTCTTAAAAACACTTATGAAAACTAAGAAAAATTTTAAAATTTGGCCATTTTTAGCCTTATTAGCAAAACAAAACATTGAAAGTTGGAAAGCGTGAGGGCGTAGCAAAGCAAGTATCTATTCACCCAAAAATGATTGTGGTGTTTTACCACACCTTTAGGAAAAGGAGGGTAAATAGTGAAAAGTATCAAACAAATGACTTTAGGAAAAATCAAGTGTTAATAACCCTTAATGGTATGAAAGTTCGTTTCCCAAGGAGGTATATGTGTGTGGGAAATTTGTTAAATGTTTGTGATTAATGATTGGTTTAGAAGGGGATAAGAAAAGAAGATGATGAACACGTAAAAAATAAAAATAAACACTACTAGAAAGTTAAGACGTAAAACCTTAAAAACCAAAAAAATAAAAATAAATTCTAAAAATTACCAAAAATTTACCAAAAATCAAAAATAATAAACTAAGAGTTTACCAATGATCAAAACTTTTTCAAACCTTTTAAATAATTAAATATTCAATTTTTAAATGCTTATTAAAGCCCTAAAAATCAAATAAATTATCAAAAAGCCCAAATAAAGATTTTTCAATTGGTAAACCTCTAAAATGACCTAAAAAGATTAAAAACTATTTTTAGAAATTTTTAAACTAATAAAAACTATTTAAAATGATTTAAAAACTATTAAAACTTAATTAAACTATAAAAATTAATCTAAAAGAGATAAAATTATACTAAAAGTTGCTAAATTCCTATTTTAATGTAATTAACCTAAGAAAAAAGTAAGAAGTTGGAAAATGTGAAATTTCAAAAATAATAATAAAATAATAATAAAATAATATTAGAAATCCAAAAATTATAAAAAATTCTAAAAACTTGCAAACTAGCTTATTTTAACCTAAATAATCAGAAAATCAAAGTGAAATTACCAGAATACCCCTATTGGGCCCTCAAATGGGCCAAAACCAAAAAACAGTCAACCAAATTGGGCTTTTGGGCCCAAAAAGTCAAACTTGGCCCAATTGAGTTGAAAAAGCCCTATCTGACTTAAAATTCAATTCTAAGAACAAAACTCTAAAGGCCCAAAAGCTGAAAATGAGCTTATCACAGCTTATTGAACACTCAGCTTATTCTTATTGGGCTTTTCAGCCCATTAAGCCATAAGCTAATGCCATAAGCTCTAATTTGACACGCAACCTTCTTTTGGGATGCTTATGAGATCTGTAAAAAAGAATTTTTGAAAAAGCTCACTCAATAAGCCAGAAATAAGCAAAGAAAAATTTCACCAAAAGACAAAATAGTCGTTTTAGAGATTTAGGACACCTCAGGACTTGATTCAACTTGCAAAAGCATTCAAATGGACTCAATAAGCAAAATCAATCAACAAAAATCCAATAAGCACAACCAATAAGCCAGAATAAGCACAAATGAACTTATGTAAAAGTCAAATGGGTTGGTTTTCTAGTCAAACCTTAAAGTCAACCACCCAAATGCTCCAGTATGAACAAATGGGTCAAAATATGAGCACCTATTACAAAAACAAAGTTGTTGCAGGTTGGAATAAGCTATTATAGCTTATTGATAAGCTGAACCCAAATTTACACTATCAGTGGCAACTAGCAGGGGAAAGGAGTTCCCACTGCTTTGACTATTTGACCAAGCTTATTTGAAAGTTCTGGTTTGATTCAATTGGAAACAAAGGCACCCTTGTGATCAGTGAATCACAAGGAGTCAATAGCAACAATAAAATCACAAATTGGTTCACACAATAAGCCACAATAAGCCAAACAGTCACCAGATATGCACCAGATATGGAAATAAGCAGTTAAGCACTTAATAAGCAGAATAAGCCACAATAAGCCAACCAAACTTAACAAGATGCATACACAAGTTATATAAACTAAGAACAAACACAAAGCAATAAGAATCAAACACTGAATCAAAGTAAATAACAAGATCAAAGCACCAAATGTTACTGATGAACAATGAACATATGCAAAACAAGTTTTGCTGATATACTTGACACTTGATCCAATTTCAAGCCTCAAATCCTTCTTCCCTGATGTGATTAACTAAGATTTAGCACTTGTTAGCCCTAGCCTAAGCTTAGATCTACATGTCCTCAAAATCCTAGCCAATTTTACCAAGTTTTTAAGATTTTATAGCCAAATTATGAATCTATGTGTTTCAAACCTTCAAACCTGCAAACAGATGAACAAATACACCAAAATAACAGATACCAACTCTTGTTACCACAAAACAAGCACTTAACAAACCACAATCCTAACTTATGCAGTAATCCCAAACACCCTTTTAAAACTTGATTCCACAAATTTTCAAAGGCTTATTGTCACACTCCCAAAATATCAGAGTATAATGGCAACAAGGGAGTGGTGACATCATGATTATCATACACACACAGTTACAAAGAACGACCTCTAAATGAGACGTTCAGAAAAACAGATCACTTGTAATTGATAAAATGAATAGTTTTAACATAGTGCGGAAGCATAAAACTGGTCACAGTTACAAAACATAGTTTCCAAATAGTACAAATGATCTTTGTTTCAATAGAAATGACGGCAATGCATGAGACCTCACTTAGCATCTTCCATCTTAATACCTGAGAAAAACATTGCTAAAGCGTCAACATAAAGTTGGTGAGTTCATAGGTTTAGTTAATTTGAAATGTTTAATGAACCACAAGATTTTCCCAAAGGTGATGACAATATAACAAATACAAAGTCATCATAAAAGCATTATTACAGTCTAAGCTCGTGACACCGAAGCGTTAACAACACCGGTAGTATAATCATATAAATGTAGCCCAAATGGATGCCTAAACCCGCGACATCCTATCTCAGACTCAAATGAAACTGTGCCCGCTTGTCCTTGTTGGACCAAGGCAGACAGGGGCGTCAACCCCGATAGATCTATCCATAACATTCGCGCTTACACAAAGTAACTAACGGTTCACGATCCACGGGCCAAAGCAACTGGGTTTTTAGTGGGACTTAGACTAATATATAAATCAGTAAATGCACTTGTGTTCATACGTTAAATCAAGCAATGTCTCACCCCAAAAAGCAGTTAAAAGTGGGGCTATAAACTCACCTCGTAAGTCAGCAAAGTGACGAAATGTAAATGTAGCTCGAGAATACGGTTACGCTAGCCGCGACCTATTTGAATATAAAGATCGTGTTACGACATCTAAAATTATACTAATAAAAAGGCATGACATCCTAGTTGTGCTTGACGGTATTTTTCGTTTACGGAAACACGACAATTTAAAACTCGATTATTTATTAAACGGGCCTTGGGCTAAAAAAACACATGTTATAACTTAACATTTCGAGTGGGCCTAAACCAGTTTAAAAACAAACAGCCCAAATCTTTAAATAACCAAAACATGGGCTAGGCCCATTTGATTTCATCACCAAACCCGGCCCTCACCGGGCGTTACAAACAAGGAAGGGAAAGTTAAATGCGTGTTTATCTATCTCATTTTCCCAAAACACACAGTCAACTCTCTCTCTCGAAAATACTCCCAACCGTCCCATCTCCTTTCTCTCTCTATCCAAACCAAACGGATCTAAAACTCCTCCCATGGCTAAAATGGTTTCTCAGATTAATAAACATCAATATTATGAAGGCTTGAGGTGAACAATCATGCGTGGGATGTGGGGTTTCATCCCCACATCAAATCAATCCGATTTCGAGGTGTTTTTCCCAGGGAGATTCGATGATAGTTTCATCACCAAAGATAAGTTCTAATTATTTTTCCTTCTAATTAAATGGTTCACTGATTTTCGTTTCATATTTTCGAACATAAAAGAATTTATGGGTTCAAAATCATTTGTATTATAAAGCTGTGAACAAGGGATTCTCGAATTTAATAAAATCAAATTAGGGTTTTCGAAAATAATTGGGGGTTTTCAAAATCTAGGGTTTCATTACAATTAAATAATGTTTTCATAAGTCTCTTAATGTTAATTATTGAATAAAATGAGTTTTCGAAAATAAGGTTTTGAATAATTAGGGGTTTTGGTAAATCTAATGTTTAATAACAATTAATCAGTGTTTTCTAACATAAAAACTTATCAATTTCATCATATAGTCCTATTTGTAAAATTAGGGTTTCGGTCAAATTGGGGGTTTGTTCATATTTCGGTTTTAATTAAATTAACTAGTCAATTCGTATTTAGATTAGGTCTAATTAGAGTTTAAATCAATATATTAAAATTAGGGTTTATATAAATTTGGGGGTTTTTATACTCGGTTGATATTTATAATTAAATAATGTTTTTGGGAAATAAATTGTGTTAATTTCATAAATAAAATGATTTACAACATTAGGGTTTCGAAATAATGAGGGGTTTTTATACTCGCGGTTTAATGGTGGTTAAGAGATGTTTCTGTAAAAAAAGGAATTGTGTAAATCTTATATCATGGCTAATTTTTGAGTAGTTAAAGCTTCGCCAGAAACAATGGGGGTCTCGGTTTGGTCATGGTTTGGTCATGGCAGAAACAATGTAAAAAAAATTGTAAAGGGGGTCTCGGTTTGGTCATGGCAGAAACAATGGGGGTCGTGGTTTGTGGGTCAAAGTCCAAGTTAATATTGCTATCCTTTATCCCTATATTTTTGTTTAAACCGAACCGTAACAAAAAGACTAATCCATTTGTTTTATTTTAGCAGGTTAGTTTTATGATTTGACGAGCACAACTAAGACGTATGTAGGAAATAAAAGAAGGTGGTTAAAAGACTCACGACGAGGGTTTCGTTTCGGTTTGCAGGTTCGGACGAGAAGGAACGGCTCAGCTGGCTCAAGACTTATCACTACTCCTTATGTTTTTACCCAGAACTTGTATTTAAAACTGCTCAGCAGGAACAAACTTGTAATATTTGGACTGTGATGTGTTTTCTGTTGTGTTAGGACATTGAACAATTTGGATAGTATTTAACCTTGTAATATTTGCTTAGGGTTAGTCTAAATCTGGAAATGGAGGTCTTGTGATGTACCCATTTTGGGTAAACTAGGCATGTGTGCTGGACTTTTGTGGTTAGTGGATTGTATAAACAAAGTATTTAGTTCCCAGGTCTGAATGTTTGACTATTGTTGACCAAGTTTTGAAAAAGATAAATAGAAGTTTACCAATTTGCTTTTTGTATAAGCTGTAACATTCGGCCCAGCGGGGTTCATCAAATATCATAGTCTTAAACGCGAGAACATAACATGAACAACATGATAAAATTCGACACACGACTTAATCAAAGATGGTTATGCGTATTCTCGAGGGGTTCAGCAAACAATCCTAATCGGCACAACGGTTAATGCATAAAACGTTTAATAACGCGCACGTTTCATTCATAATATAATAGACGCGAAAACTCGAGTTGTTACATTCGCTCTCCCTAAAGAGGGCTTTGTCCGCAAAGCAAAACAAGCAATACACTTACATCGACACCACATTGGTAAATAATTAGGGTACTTCATAAATATGATATAACTTCCTAATTCGTTAAATCCAACAAGTTCAAAGCTCACGTTAAATCATTATATGAAGAAATAAAGATGAAAAATTTGACGGATGTCACAGTATTCCCATGTTTTAGAGATTTCGTCACGAAATCAAGACGTTGTTGTAGTAGGGTGATTAGCAAAAAGATGAGGATACTTGCTCTTGAATTGATCTTCACGTTCCCACGTGTATTCTGGACCTCTACGCGCATTCCAACGGATCTTTACAATACGTATACGACTTTGCTTGAGTTGTTTGACCTGACGGTCCATGACCTCCACCGGTTCTTCTACGAAGTTGAGTTTGTCGTCGAGTTGAATCTCTTCTATAGGAATAACGAGTGTCTCGTCGGCTAAGCATTTCTTCAGATTGCAAATGTGGAACACGTTATGCACTCGGCTAAGTTCTTGAGGTAACTCCAAACGATAGGCTACGGGGCCAATCCTTTCTATGATCTTGAATGGTCCAATATAACAAGGATTCAACTTTCTACGCTTTCCAAAGCGAATCACACCCTTCCAAGGTGAGACCTTCAACATGACTCTATCACCAACCTCAAACTCAAGGTGTTTGTGTCTCATGTCAGCGTAACTCTTTTGTCGATCTCTTGCGGCTTGCATACGGCTCTTGATCTTAAAGATCTTCTCAGTAGTCTCGTGTATGATTTCGGGTCCAGTGAGTTGTGCCTCACCTACCTCTGCCCAACACACGGGTGAACGACACTTTCTACCATACAATGCTTCGAACGGTGCTGCCTTTATGCTAGTGTGATAGCTGTTGTTGTATGAGAACTCCACCAGAGGTAGGTGCCTATCCCATCTATTCCCAAAGTCGATCACACAAGCTCTCAGTATATCTTCTAAGGTTTGAATGGTCCTTTCACTCTGACCGTCGGTTTGGGGATGATATGCAGTGCTCATATCCAACTGCGTTCCCAATGCCTTCTGCAGCGACTTCCAAAATTGTGAAGTAAATCGGCTATCCCGGTCGGAGATTATTGACACGAGCACACCATGCCTCGTGACTACCTCCTCCAAGTAGGTTCTTGCTAACTTATCCATCCTGCCAGTCTCCTTGATTGGTATGAAATGAGCCGATTTGGTGAGTCGGTCGACGATTACCCAAATAGTGTCAAATCCAGCTGAGGTTTTAGGTAGCTTTGTAATGAAATCCATAGTGATCCTTTCCCACTTCCATTCTGGCTGTTAGGGTTGGACCAACAATCCTGATGGTTTCATATGTTCGGCCTTGACCTTGGCACAAGTCAAGCACTTGCTAACGTATGTAGCAATGTCCGCCTTCATGTTCGGCCACCAATACAATATCTTAAGGTCATGGTACATCTTGTCAGATCCCGGATGTATGGAGTATTTTGACTTATGCGACTCATGCATAATCAAAGGTCGTAGGTCACCATGGCACGGTAACCAACTCCTATTATCAAGGCACAATGTCCCATCCGAGCGAGCTTCTAACTTCTTTATCATGCCTTCAACATCTTCAGTCTTGAGAATTTCTTCCTCGACTGCCTCTTTCTGAGCCTTGAGAATTAAGGATGGAAGGTCTAAGTCAATGGTCATCACCAAGGCTTTCACCCTAAGGACTCTCTCCTTTCGACTCAAAGCGTCGGCCACGACATTTGCCTTGCCCAGGTGATAACGGATCTCGCAATCGTAATCACTGAGTAACTCTAGCCAACGTCGTTGTCTCATGTTGAGTTCTTTTTTATTCAAAATGTGTTGTAGACTCTTATGATCAGTGAATACGACACACTTTGTGCCATAAAGGTAGTGTCTCCAAATCTTCAGGGCAAACACCACTGCTCCTAACTCTAGGTCATGAGTTGTGTAGTTCTTCTCGTGCACTTTTAGTTGTCTTGACGCGTAAGCAATGACCTTAGTCCTTTGCATCAATACCGCACCTAACCCTTTTATGGATGCATCACAATACACCACAAATTCTTCATTACCCTCGGGTAGGGCTAGTATGGGTGCTTTACACAACATCTGCTTCAATGTCTGGAATGCCAAATCTTGATCCTCTTTCCACTCAAACTTCTTGTCTTTTTGAGTTAACTCCGTCATTGGTTTAGCTATCTTGGAGAAACCTTCAATGAATCTCCTATAGTAACCAGCAAGACCTAAAAATTGGCGGATCTCCGTGGGTGTTGTTGGATTCGCCCAATCTTTCACAGCCTCGATCTTAGCAGGGTCAACGTGAATACCACTGCTATCGATCACATGTCCAAGGAATTGCACCGTGTTTATCCAAAACTCACATTTGGAAAACTTTGCATATAACTTCTCCTTCCTCAACAGCTCTAGTATGGTCTTCAAATGCTCCTTGTGTTCTTCTTCATTACGAGAGTAGATGAGAATATCATCGATAAATACAATCACAAACTTGTCCAAGTATGGTTTGCAAACTCGGTTCATGAGATCCATGAATACCGCGGGTGCGTTTGTCAAACCAAAAGGCATAACTTGGAACTCGTAGTGTCCGTACCGGGTTCTAAAAGCCGTATTATGAACGTCTTCTTCTCTAACCCTTAGCTGATGATATCCTGACCTTAAATCAATCTTCGAGTATATGCTAGATCCTTGCAGTTGGTCGAAAATATCGTCAATTCTTGGCAATGGGTAGCGGTTCTTTATCGTCAGCTTATTCAACTCTCGGTAATCAATACACATCCTAAAGGATCCATCTTTCTTTTTGACAAATAGGACCGGTGCTCCCCAAGGTGAGGAACTCGGCCTAATGAAACCTTTTCCAGAAAGTTCCTTTAGTTGTTCAGCTAACTCTGTCATCTCGGCTGGTGCTAAGCAGTATGGGGCTCTAGCAACAGGCGCGGCTCCTGGTGTAAGCTCTATGTGAAACTCCACTTGTCGTGTTGGTGGTAATCCTGGTAAGTCTTCTGGGAATACGTCTGGAAAATCTCTAACGATCGGTACATCTTCAATTTTCTTCTCATGATCTTCTTCTTCCTCCTTTCGTGTTACTTGAACCAAGAACACTGGACATCCCTTCTCAATGTATCTTTGGGTTCTAATACATGAGATGACTTCCAGTCTTGATCCACTCTTCACTCCACTTCTTTCGCCTTGTATGATTAGTACATCATTTCCATAGGGAACACGGACGCACTTCTCATGACATACAATTTCCGCGTGATGCTTCGACATCCAATCTATTCCAATGATGACATCAAAACTTCCCAATTCTATGGGGAGTAAGTAGATACTGAACGAACGATCTTGTAACCTTATACTACATCCTTTCAGAATAGCGTCGGTGGTTACTGACTTCCCATCGGCTAGTTCTACATTATACTTAATATCTAACGCAATAGGGGTAATATTTAGGCGTTCACTAAATACAGATGACACAAAACTCCTATCCGCACCAGAATCAAATAGTACTGAAGCATAGTTGTTATTGACTAGAAACGTACCAGTCACAGCATTGTTGTCCTGCACCGCAGCCTCAGCACACAGATGATACACTTTGCTAGGTGTCGTGAATCCTCCAGGGGTACTAGTTGTGGCTCGGTTATTTCCTCCCCGGTTCCCTTGGTTCTGCTTTTGGTTCCCTTGGTTGTGATTCTGGTTGCCTCGAATCTGATTACCACGACCTTGGTTCCCACTGCTTGGACACTTATTCTTGTAGTGACCTTTCTCTCCACATCCAAAGCAAGTGACATTTGCTCCTTGGCCACCCTGAGTTCCCGGTCCTCTTTGGTTAGCAGGACGGGGTGGTGCTCGACATTCCTTTGCCTTATGTCCAGCCTTTCCACAGTTGTAGCATGTAGGGGGACATGCTCCCTCGTGGTGTCGGCCACACTTTCCACAGAAAGGAAGCCTTCCAGCATAGTTTCCAGCATTACCTTGCCCAGCAGTAAACACCCTTGCTACTTCTTGTCGCTTGTTCTGACTGTAGTTGCTAGTGTTGTTGCTGTTGTTGCTATTGTTGTTATTGTTGTTGTAGTGATTGCCAGACCACTTTCTCTTGTCTCCAGTATTTTCTCCCAACTCTTGTACCACTTGGTATATCAAACTCTGAGCCATATCGATTGCCTCATGCAGATCAGTTGGCTTTGATGAAGTCACATTCCCCTTGATGCTCAAAGGTAATCCTTCAATGTATCGCTCCAACAATCGGTCGTCGTTGGGCACCATTTTGGGACATAACAAGATCAGCTCCTGAAAGCGCTGATTGTAAGCAGTAAGAGCGGTACCCTTGACCTTCAAGTTCCATAGCTCAACCTCCATCCGCTTGACTTCATTTCATGGGCAATATTTCCTAACAAACATAGCTTTAAACTCACTCCAAGGCGTCGCTTGGGCAACATCAATGGTCACTGCACGGGCATAGACGTTCCACCAAGTCAAAGCACCATCCACTAATGTGCTTGACGCAAACTTTACCTTATCAACTTCAGCAACATTGCTAATCCCAGATTGGGATTCCAACTTCTCAAACCATCTGGTAAAACCTACTGCTCCTTCAGTACCGCGGAAACTTACTTGTGTAACCGCACGGAATTCCTTGTAGGTGCAGGTCCGTGCAATGGCAACAGTAGCTCCTTGGTTTGTCTCCTCTTGCGTGCTTGCTGTATGATTCGCTTCGGCTGCTGCGAGTGCCTCAGCCACCCGTTCCGCGATCATTTGACTGAGCATGACGGGGTCAATACCACCGGTAGCAACTGGTGGATTATGTGTCTCAGATCTTCTAACTGGCGCCATAATCTAAAAAGGTAATAAGACAATGAGTTTTGCCAGTCATAACATGCATGGCACGCACAATACAATTATGAAATGCTCCATGGTATAATAAACAATATATAATGACCTCATAACTTTTGTAACCCAAACATAATGTTCAATCATAGAAATGTTTTGTAATACATCATAATTCGTCATACATAATAAAGAAAAAGAAAATGCCAACTAGCTAAGATAAACCTCAAAGCTTAGTGGTCGTACAACAATAGGTCAACAGTACATGATAAGTCTAACTAGTGCCCTCACGGCGCTGGTGAAGCTCTCTCTCCAACTCTGCCAACCTCCTCTCGACCACGATCTCACGAGCCTGGGAATCCCTAAGTCTGACATCGGTATCATAACAAGCGGCCCTAAACCTCTTATCCAAGTCAGCAATAGGGTCCTCCACAGGTGCCTCTAGTCCACCTGTCTCAACCAATGGCTCTACTCCCCAACGGGTCATCAGGCTCTCGATCTCCTCAAAACGAGCATTCGGCATGGTATCCATCTGGTCGAGAACAGCATGGAGCTGTCCTCGTAGACGGGTCACACAAACCGTCAATACCGTCTCATCCCTAACTGGACTCTTCTTCGTCAGTGCCTCCAGCTTATCCTGCACCTCATTATACTCCTCACCCAAAGTCTCCACAGCATCCTCCAACCTGTTTAAACGGGTCGTCACACATCCATCTGCTGCTCCAAGCATCACAACTATCGATGTAGCTCTCCTAGGAAGAGGGGTCGCAGCTCTCGGCCCAGTAGAGACGCCAACATCAGCAAGCATCTCCTGATACATAGCAGGTACAATCTCTGGTGGTGGTGGTAGTGACGCCTCTGGGGCAGGACTGGCAGGTGTGCGGGCTGCATGCCTGTCAGTGGTAGAGAAGGGTATGAGGGGTCGGTAAGGTGAAGGTGGTGGTCGGGCAGCTCTCCCCCGAAGACGTCGCCTAACATAGTAGAAAGGCAGAGTACCAGGTGCTGGAGTAGGGATGTCTGTCCTTTCCCCTTCGTCTTCAGACGAAGACGAGGAGATGTGTGCGATGGAAACCTCAGGAGTAGCAGCATATGTAGCAGGGGGGTCCTCAGTGTCAGTGACCTCCATGGGTTCACCTTCTCCATCGGTGAACTCCATATCATCATCCTATGTTTCCTCCATCGACTCATCCCTAGTGACTGATGCCTGTCCTGGTGACTGCACCACGTCAGCGGCTAGGTCGTCCTCCCCTCCGCCTTCTAGGATAGGTACGTCAGCAGCTGATGCATCAGGGATATGGATCGGTGAACGGTAAACCTCCTTAGTCTCTCTCTCAATCTCATCATCTGAAGCCATCCGGTACCACGGATATCCTGATGGTGATCCTCTAGGTAATCCTACCGATGAACTGATAGTCGACTGTGAACTGCGGTTGTAGTATGCTCCTGTAGACGTGGAATCATCAGAAGAAGACATCGCTGTAACATAAACAGAATAGATGTGTGTAAATATCTCATATAATTAGTCCGTGAAATGGACATTGACATAACATATAACAATCATTGTTCAACCCACATGTATCCCATATAACATAATTCAGATTTTGTTGTTGCACATGTAACCCATGTAAATATACCTCGTAATTGTTAAATCACATGTATCCCATTTATTACTTATATATATCCAGGTATATATATATGTACTTAATACTTACAATCCGTATGATAATCGATTAAACACATAGCAGTTATAGTCTAGAGTTACTAAATGCAACCTAGTTCTCTATAACCATGGCTCTGATACCAATCTGTCACACTCCCAAAATATCAGAGTATAATGGCAACAAGGGAGTGGTGACGTCATGATTATCATACACACACAGTTACAAAGAACGACCTCTAAATGAGACGTTCGGAAAAACAGATCACTTGTAATTGATAAAATGAATAGTTTTAACATAGTGCGGAAGCATAAAACTGGTCACAGTTACAAAACATAGTTTCTAAATAGTACAAATGATCTTTGTTTCAATAGAAATGACGGCAATGCATGAGACCTCACTTAGCATCTTCCTTCTTAATACCTGAGAAAAACATTGCTAAAGCGTCAACATAAAGTTGGTGAGTTCATAGGTTTAGTTAATTTGAAATGTTTAATGAACCACAAGATTTTCCCAAAAGTGATGACAATATAACAAATACAAAGTCGTCATAAAATCATTTATTACAGTCTAAGCTCGTGACACCGAAGCGTTAACAACAACGGTAGTATAATCATATAAATGTAGCCCAAATGGATGCCTAAACCCACGACATCCTATCTCAGACTCAAATGAAAATGTGCCCGCTTGTCCCTTGTTGGACCAAGGCAGACAGGGGCGTCAACCCCGATAGATCTATCCATAACATTCGCGCTTACACAAAGTAATTAACGGTTCACGATTCACGGGCCAAAGCAACTGGGTTTTTAGTGGGACTTAGACTAATATATAAATCAGTAAATGCACTTGTGTTCATACGTTAAATCAAGCAATGTCTCACCCCAAAAAGCAGTAAAAGCAGTTAAAAGTGGGGCTATAAACTCACCTCGTAAGTCAGCAAAGTGACGAAATGTAAATGTAGCTCGAGAATACGGTTACGCTAGCCGCGACCTATTTGAATATAAAGATCGTGTTACGACATCTAAAATTATACTAATAAAAAGGCATGACATCCTAGTTGTGCTTGACGGTATTTTTTGTTTACGGAAACACGACAATTTAAAACTCGATTATTTATTAAACGGGCCTTGGGCTAAAAAAACACATGTTATAACTTAACATTTCGAGTGGGCCTAAACCAGTTTAATAACAAACAGCCCAAATCTTTAAATAACCAAAACATGGGCTAGGCCCATTTGATTTCATCACCAAACCCGACCCTCACCAGGCGTTACAAACAAGGAAGGGAAAGTTAAATGCGTGTTTATCTATCTCATTTTCCCAAAACACACAGTCAACTCTCTCTCTCGAAAATACTCCCAACCGTCCCATCTCCTTTCTCTCTCTATCCAAACCAAACGGATCTAAAACTCCTCCCATGGCTAAAATGGTTTCTCAGATTAATAAACATCAATATTATGAAGGCTTGAGGTGAACAATCGTGCGTGGGATGTGGGGTTTCATCCCCACATCAAATCAATCTGATTTCGAGGTGTTTTTCCCAGGGAGATTCGATGATAGTTTCATCACCAAAAGATAAGTTCTAATTCTTTTTCATTCTAATTAAATGGTTCACTGATTTTCGTTTCATATTTTCGAACATAAAAGAATTTATGGGTTCAAAATCATTTGTATTATAAAGCTGTGAACAAGGGATTCTCGAATTTAATAAAATCAAATTAGGGTTTTCGAAAATAATTGGGGGTTTTCCAAATCTAGGGTTTCATTACAATTAAATAATGTTTTCATAAGTCTCTTAATGTTAATTTATTGAATAAAATGAGTTTTCGAAAATTAAGGTTTTGAATAATTAGGGGTTTTGGT
This sequence comes from Glebionis coronaria, assembly GCA_025667525.1. Classification (NCBI taxonomy): domain Eukaryota; kingdom Viridiplantae; phylum Streptophyta; class Magnoliopsida; order Asterales; family Asteraceae; genus Glebionis; species Glebionis coronaria. The sequence goes on along the minus strand of CM046881.1, from coordinate 172,921,284 downwards.
AAATCTAATGTTTAATAACAATTAATCAGTGTTTTCTAACATAAAAACTTATCAATTTCATCATATAGTCCGATTTGTAAAATTTGGGTTTCGGTCAAATTGGGGGGGTTTGTTCATATTTCGGTTTTAATTAAATTAACTAGTCAATTCGTATTTAGATTAGGTCTAATTAGAGTTTAAATCAATATATTAAAATTAGGGTTTATATAAATTTGGGGGTTTTTATACTCGGTTGATATTTATAATTAAATAATGTTTTTGGGAAATAAATTGTGTTAATTTCATAAATAAAATGATTTACAACATTAGGGTTTCGAAATAATGAGGGGTTTTTATACCCGCGGTTTAATGGTGGTTAAGAAATGTTTCTGTAAAAAAAGGAATTGTGTAAATCTTATATCATGGCTAATTTTTGAGTAGTTAAAGCTTCGGCAGAAACAATGGGGGTCTCGGTTTGGTCATGGTTTGGTCATGGTTTGGTCATGGCAGAAAGAATGTAAAAAAAATTGTAAAGGGGGTCTCGGTTTGGTCATGGCAGAAACAATGGGGGTTGTGGTTTGTGGGTCAAAGTCCAAGTTAATATTGCTATCCTTTATCCCTATATTTTTGTTTAAACCGAACCGTAACAAAAAGAGTAATCCATTTGTTTTATTTTCGCAGGTTAGTTTTATGATTTGACGAGCACAACTAAGACGTATGCAGGAAATAAAAGAAGGTGGTTAAAAGACTAACGACGAGGGTTTCGTTTCGGTTTGCAGGTTCGGACGAGAAGGAACGGCTCAGCTGGCTCAAGACTTATCAATACTCCTTATGTTTTTACCCAGAACTTGTATTTAAAACTGCTCAGCAGGAACAAACTTGTAATATTTGGACTGTGGATGTGTTTTGTGTTGTGTTAGGACATTGAACAATTTGGATAGTATTTAACCTTGTAATATTTGCTTAGGGTTAGTCTAAATCTGGAAATGGAGGTCTTGTGATGTACCCATTTTGGGTAAACTAGGCATGTGTGCTGGACTTTTGTGATTAGTGGATTGTATAAACAAAGTATTTAGTTCCCAGGTCTGAATGTTTGACTATTGTTGACCAAGTTTTGAAAAAGATAAATAAAATTTTACCAATTTGCTTTTTGTATAAGCTGTAACATTCGTCCCAGCGGGGTTCATCAAATATCATAGTCTTAAACGCGAGAACATAACATGAACAACATGATAAAATTCGACACACGACTTAATCAAAGATGGTTATGCGTATTCTCGAGGGGTTCAGCAAACAATCCTAATCGGCACAACGGTTAATGCATAAAACGTTTAATAACGCGCACGTTTCATTCATAATATAATAGACACGAAAACTCGAGTTGTTACATTCGCTCTCCCTAAAGAGGGCTTTGTCCGCAAAGCAAAACAAGCAATACACTTACATCGACACCACATTGGTAAATAATTAGGGTACTTCATAAATTTGATATAACTTCCCAATTCGTTAAATCCAACAAGTTCAAAGCTCACGTTAAATCACTATATGAAGAAATAAAGATGAAAAATTTGACGGATGTCACACTTATGAAGATTCAACCCACAAATCAGATCAATAACACCTCAATAACATCAAACCAAGCCAAATCAACAATAATCAACAACAATAACACAGATTCAAGCATAAACATGCAATAATCACAAAATTTAGAAAAATAAAAGAGAAAATGAAAAGGGAGAAGGATGCAAACCTCCAAGACCTACATCCAGGCCCTAGATTGTTTGAGCTTAGGTACTAGCAGAACAAGTACCAGCTTCCAAGCTGCTAAGAAGAACAAACCACAAGGTGAGATCAAAATAATGCCAACTTTCTGATTTTTGATGCACAAGCTTTATCACTTAAAACCTTGCCTTAAAAACCTTCAATCAAGATAATGGAACTCAGATTTTAGCTTATCAAACACCAAACTTTTATAAATAACAGATTAGAACTCAAAATTTTAAGAAATTCAAACTTTATTTCATAAAAAGGAATTACAAAGATTTAAAGCTAAAATCTAGAACAAAGGGACTCTCACATGTTGAGGTCTCCTTTTATAGGCAAATGCCTGGCTAAACACTATTCACAAACCCTAGAAGTGAAATTCCCTAAATGCCCTAAGTACTTCTAGACGTTTTCTTGGTGTGAGCTGTCCAAATGCATCCAAACCGTTTATAGTAGCTTTGATATGAAGCAAATGATGTGGGCTGTTGATCTTGACACGTGGCAAGCCTTGGTGAGGAAGTTGTCACATGATGGTGAAACAGTTTTGGTGGTGGGGCCTCTTGGTGAGTGGGAGTGAGTGTTTTAAGGTTAGGATGAGATTATAGGCGTGTGAATCAAGTGTGGGAAAGGGTAATTTCATTTTACCCTTTGTTTTAATGAAGATAGTTACTGGGTTCTTGGGGTGAACAGTAGTAACTTTTGATCCGATTTTGGGGGATTGGTTTTATTTAGCGCGTGTTTGTGTGTTTGAAAGTTTCAATGCACGCCTTTAGTCCTTATATTTCCTTTCTTTTTGCATTTGTGTTGAAAAGTCTATCAGCGCCCATTTATACTTGTAAAAACTTTCACATCTTGTCATTTTTTGCATAAAACTTTCCAAAAGGTGTATCAAGGGTTATTTTTGGAACTTTTGCATATTTGAAGGACTGATCTTGGACAATGTTTATCTTCAAAGGTCTTCAATGTATCTTTGGCTTGATGAGGGACCATAATTGACAATTTGAAATTGTTGAGGGACTAATCTTGCCATTTCTTCAAAGTTAAGGGACCTTTTGTGTAATTTTGACAAACTTAAGGGACCAAACTTGTAATTATTAATATACAAGGGTTTTAAGTGTCATTTCTTCAATCAATGAGGATCAATCTTGTTTGTCTTCAAGTCTTCAAGGGTATTTGTTGAATTTTCCATGATTAGGGCCCGGTTCTTTGTACGGCTTCGTTTCTCGTGTCCGTTTTTCCTTGTAACTTGTGATCTTTTGTCTTTTTCATGATATCCATACCTAAAATACACAAGTAAACAAACACAAGCATATATATGGTATTTTTATGACATTTTTATGCATTTAAAGCCCGAAAAGAACGATGAGATCATGTATAAATGCCATCTCATCACTCCCCCATACTAAGCCATTTCCGTGCCCTCACGCAATGCTAGAATAAAGTATCTAAGCATCACCAAAGTTCAAATTTATTAACCTTTATTGAAGAGTAAAAGATTTGCAACATACTACGAAGATGTGTAAAGACATAACATATGATTTTCATCACAAAAAAGTGACTTTTAGGGTCAAAGAATAGGAACAAGTAAATATCCCTTAGAGTAAACTTCGTCATCCTTGATTGTCATAAATTCCATGCTAAGTGCAAAAACGAGATCATTGTTGGTACAAGTCACAATGCTAACACTACTCATACGTCCAAATTGTGTAATACTTTTTCTCCCCGCAATCCTAGTTATTATAAAGGAATGGGTTACTAGCATTTTTTATCTATTTGTCATGGATCACAAGTGATTCATATTGACTTATTGGAGTAGTTATTAGTCCGAAAGCAAAGTAGCACGATTTGATCAATAGTTAGCCGAAGGACAAAATCTTTTAAAACGGCTTCTCGTGTATCTCCTTAAGTTCATATCTTGGCATAACTCGTTTCACGATTTGAGACCTTTCTCGGACCGATATTTGGCATGTACTTCTTACTTCAAATCTTGGGAAGACGTTCTTGAAATTATGGTCGTCTCTTCATATATTTGGAATTTCTTCACTTGACGTTTTTGAGAGATTCTTCATATTGGACAACGACTTCATCATTTTTCTTCAATCTTTACTTTGGATTTTGATATACAACGATCCGCCTCCTTTTCGGACTTGGATATATTTATCCTCATACCTTGTTAGGGTCTTTTTGGATAGACTTTCTCCATGATCTTTAGGGGAGTAATTGCTTCTCGTCGTGTGTCTCGATCCTTCATATTGATTTAGGAATAATGATACTTCACATCATCTTGGATCTTTAGCAAAAATAGAGCTCCTCATGCCTTGTTAGGGCCTTTTTGGATAATCGCCAATCTTCGCGTCCCGCTTCAATAAGTTATGCCTTGGCTATGAACTCTATTCAACCCCCGAGCAACTTTTAAACGATCTTGCGCTAGAGGCTAAGTAACCTTTCAAATCGTACGACCTTACTTATTGCAATTATGATTTATTCCTAATGCATTGATCTTATGGGAAGAAAAAGCCACAATTAAAAACATATGAGTTTTTGAAAGAACACTTTCATGTTCTACGTTTAGCATGATCACTTGTCTAACTCTATCATTTCTCTAATTAAAGAGACTCGTGAATACTTAGCCATGCAAGTCAAAATTAAGCCAAATTTGGATTAGCTTTCAATAAGACTATATCGAATCAAAGTTTTGGGTTTTCAAGCCACCTATAGGATCTTGCACTTTCTTGGACTTTTTCAAGTTTAGAGAATGCGTTTTAAAGTTCCCTTGATAAGTGACTTTCTAGGATCGATTATAGGAACTTGCGAAAAGTTCTTGTTCTTAACCCGAATGAATTAAGACTTTCGCGTTTTAAAGCTCCCTATATAAAAGTCTAGCAAAACTTGAATTGAGCGGGTTAAGGAATGTAAATGGCTCCAAATGCCCATCAAGTCAAAAATTAACTCTTATTCTACCCAACGGAAAATGTACATTCGTGTCTTAAAAACACTTATGAAAACTAAGGAAAAATTTTAAAATTTGGCCATTTTTAGCCTTTTTAGCAAAACAAAACATTGAAAGTTGGAAAGCGTGAGGGCGTAGCAAAGCAAGTATCTATTCACCCCCATACTAAAAGTAAACATTATCCTCAATGTTTCGAGTCTAAAGGTGGAGCACCCCCATACTAGAGACGAAGAGTCGAATGCTTAGGATCTAGCATGGAAAGGGTGATCAACAATATATCTAAAGCCGTTTATTAAGTATGCTAAAAGATAATTGTTAGAACAATAAAGGATATGTCATGGATTCGTGAAAAATTTCTTCAAACGAACGATGGAGGCTCACGTAAATGAACACGGGAGTCTTCAATCATAGATGATGATGATGATGATCTAGATAACACAATCACAAACAACCACGAGACAACGAGTTGAAAGGGTACAAGTCCCCTTATTAGTGAATAGTGAGCATAAATGATAAGCATGGGATCTCCCCCACGAGGCACCTCGTTTTTGATTACCGAGTCATGAGCTCGACTCGATCCCTCAATGCTAATTATCATTGGCGAATGTGACTTGGTCGAGGGAAACCATTGAAGGAATTTCCCCACCAAAGTAGTGCTTAAGCCTATGTCCATTCACCTTGAAATTAGGACCATCATCTTGAGCTAGCTCAATGGTCCCATATGGAAACACTTGTGTAATGGTGAACGGACCCGACCAACGAGATTTCAATTTCTCGGAAAATATCTTAAGACGAGAGTTAAAAAGCAACACTTGATCACCAACGCTAAAAACCCGGTTTTTAATCTTTGAATCATGAAACTTTTTAGTCTTCTTTAAAAATTAATGAATTTTCATAAGCATTATCTCTTAATTCATCCAATTCATTCAATTGTATTTTCCGGTGATCTCCCGCGGTCTTCAAGTCAAAGTTTGCATGCTTAAGGGCCCAATATGCCTTGTGCTCCAACTCAATGGGCAAATGACAATTCTTCCCATAGACTAACTTATAAGGAGTGCAACCGATAGGTGTCTTATAAGCGGTCCTAAAGGCCCATAAAGCGTCATCGAGTTTGTCGGACCATGAAGCACGGTTTTCTCCAATTGACCTCTCTAAAATCCTCTTCAAAGCTCGGTTCGAAACCTCGACTTGCCCACTCGTTTGCGGGTGATAAGCCGTAGAAAGACGATGAGTAACTCCATATTTCTTTAGAACCTTTTCGAATTGGTCATTACAAAAATGGGTTCCACGATCGCTTATAATAGCACGAGGGGTTCCGAATCGAGAGAATAATTGCTTCAAAAACTTCACTACCACACGAGCATCATTAGTAGGCAAAGCCTTAGCTTCCACCCACTTAGAAAGGTAGTCCACCGCGACGAGGATATATTTGTTGCCATGAGACGATGGGAACGGCCCCATAAAGTCTATTCCCCATATGTCGAAAATCTCACATACTTGAATTATGTTTTGCGGCATTTCATCACGTTGAGACGATTTTCCTTGAAGTTGGCACGAATCACACGACTTTACAAGTGCGTGTGCATCACGATAGATAGAAGGCCAAAAGAAACCGGCATCGAACACTTTCTTAGCCGTGAGATTAGCACCGTGGTCACCACCCATGGGTCCCTCGTGACAAGCTCTAAGGATATTAGAAGCTTCGGCACCAAACACACAACGTCGAACGAGTTGATCCGCACAAATCCGAAAGAGATAAGGGTCGTCCCAAAAATAGAACTTGACGTCACGATAGAATTTTCGTTTTTGTTGTGTCGTCATACCCTTGATTATGAAATTGCCTGCATGGTAATTTGCAATGTCGGCAAACCATGAGGTTGTGTCTTTAGAATTCACTACACCGAGAGTCTCAAGAGGAAATGTTTCGGTGATTTCCTTGTTCTCGAAAACATCTTTGTGAGGATCTTCTAGACGAGAGAGATGATCGGTCGCTAGATTCTCGGCTCCTTTTTTTTCAAGCACGGTGACATCAAATTCTTGGAGGAGGAGCATCCAACGAAGCAATCTCGGCTTAGCATCTTGCTTAGCTAAGAGATACTTGATAGCCGAATGGTCGGTATACACGATGCTTTTAGTTAAGACGAGATAAGGTCGGAATTTCTCAAAAGCATAGACCACAGCAAGGAATTCCGTTTCCGTTGTGGTGTACTTTAATTGAGCCTCGGTCATTGTTTACTAGCATAGTGGATAGGACGAAAATGCTTGTCATAACGTTGCCCTAAGACGGCCCCTATAGCATAATCACTTGCATCGCACATGATTTCAAAGGGTAGTTCCCAATTAGGAGCAACAAGAATGGGAGCTTCGGTAAGTTTCCTTTTGAGAGTTTCGAAAGCCTTAACACAATCCTTATTGAAGTTAAAAGGAGCATCCTTCTCGAGAAGGTGTGTCATAGGACGAGAGATTTTCGAGAAGTCCTTGATGAAACGACGATAAAAGCCCGCATGGCCTAGGAAACTCCTAACTCCCTTAACGGTTTTGGGATGAGGTAACTTGGCGATGACGTCTACCTTAGCTTTATCGACCTCAATCCCCGCCTTCGACACCTTATGTCCTAAGACGATTCCTTGTTTACACATAAAATGACATTTTTCCCAATTAAGCACAAGATTGGTTTCTTCACAACGTTTTAACATTTGCTCGAGATTAGATAAACATGACGTGAACGAATTACCAAACACCGAGAAGTCATCCATAAACACTTCCATCGACTTCTCGATCATATCGTGAAAAATCGCCATCATACACCGTTGAAACGTACCGGGTGCATTACAAAGTCCGAAAGGCATCCTACGATAAGCGAACGTTCCATAAGGACACGTAAAAGTAGTATTCTCTTGATCACGAGGGTCGATAGGGATTTGAAAGTAACCGGAAAAACCATCTAAAAAGTAATAGAATTCATTTCCCGCAAGTCGCTCCAACATTTGATCCATGAAGGGCAAAGGAAAATGGTCTTTACGAGTGGCGTCATTTAACTTTCGGTAGTCAATACACACCCTCCAACCGGTCACAACACGAGTGGGAATTAACTCGTTGTTTTCATTGGGCACAACGGTCATTCCTCCCTTTTTAGGGACACAATAGATTGGGCTCACCCATGGGCTATCGGATATAGAATAAATCATTCCCGCGTCAAGGAGTTTAAGGACCTCCTTTTTAATGACATCGTGAATTTTGGGATTCACCCTTCTTTGACTTTGAATTGCGGGTTTGTAGTCTTCCTCCATTAAAATCTTGTGAGTACAAAATTGTGGGTCAATACCCTTAATGTCGGATATTTTCCACGCAATTGCCCCTTTATGAGCCTTAAGAACTTTCAAGAGCTCGGTTTTTTCATCATTAGCAAGACCTTTTGCAATAATAACCGGCAACTTGTCATCACCTTCCAAGAATGCGTATTCAAGGTAAGAAGGAAGATCTTTCAATTCAATGATAGGTGGTTCCTCGATTGAAGATTTTGGTTCAACACTCATAACTTCCATTGGCGAAAGAAATGGTGCAATAGAAGTATCATCACTAATCAACACTTCATCTTCATTGTCTATTTCATTTGAAGTGAGATCGCCTCCTTGGAATGGAGTGAGATTTGGTGTAGAATTAGCAAGAATGGGATCCAAAATAGTGGGATTGCCACTTGACGAGCTATCGGAAAAACCTAACACTTCTTGTAAAAACTCATCGCAAACCACATCAACGATGTCAATGTGATTGATGGTAGCGATTGCATAAACATGAGAAGGTTTCGAGTTTTGAGTAGCGTTTATAACAAGTTCCTCTTCGTTGAATCTCAAAGTGATAGTTCTCGCATGAACATCGATAAGCGATCTCGAAGTGTCTAAAAATGATCGACCTAAAATTAGAGGAACTTGAGGATCCGCGGGGATGTCAACTACTATAAAATCAACGGGATAGTAGAACTTCCCCACTTTCACGAAAACATCTTCGGCTACTCCACATGCCATAATCGTAGAATGATCGGCCATCTCGATGGACATGTTCGAAGGAATGAGAGCCGGAAGCGAAAGCGATTTACAAATGGAAAATGGCATCAAATTAATGCTCGCACCAAGATCGGCCAAGGCGAGGCATTCTTTCATATCTTGTATGTCACAAGGAATGAGAAACTTTCCGGGATCACCAACTTTTTCCGGTATGCGGTTAAGATAAACCGAAGAACAATTAGCAAGCTTTGAAAGCTTTTCCTTATCGCTCATCATACTTTTAAAAGTGGAAGCGAAACGAGGCATATATAACAACGCGTCGGCTAAACTCACATCAAAATGCACTTGTTGAAACATTTTTTATAAAAAGCTCGATTTGTTGTTTGTTACGTTCTTGCAACTTCTCTTTGTTTCGTCTCGAAGGGTAGGGTAAAGGTGGTGTGGGTTGGTCATTAGACAACGGCCTTGGAAACTCGGGTTCCACAATTGGTATTGGTTCAACCGTAGGTGTGGTTTGAGCGGACTTCGTGGGATTGTAATGTGCTCCTTTTCAACCACCACCTCGGGTTCTTTCTCGATTTCCTTCTCCGTAGAAGTACTTGGACGAGAGATTGGTTCCTTGAAAGTTTTACCACTTCGTGTAGTAATAACCTTCATTTCTCCCTTCGGGTTTGCAATGGTATCACTAGGAAGACCACCCGAGGAAGAGGGTTTACACATGATTGCTTCAAACATCTAAGCCATTCGGTCCTCAAATTTTGATTGCCTAGCATCCGCTTTTAATAACTCTTGCTTAATCTCATGTTGTCCTAATTCCATCTTTTGTTGGTTTTGTTGAAGACGTTGGACATTTCCTTCCATTTTGTTTGCATGAGTTTTAAGTTCATTAGCAAGTTCATTTTTAAGCTCGTTTTTCAACTCGGATCTTAAGCTAATCATCTCATGTTGCATGTTATCAAATTTAGCATCATTTGCTTTAGCATAATCCAAAAATTCTCCTTACAAATTTTTAGTGTGAGCATTTTGAAAACCTTGTGTAGTGTTTTGAAAATCACGGTTTTGGTTTTGATTAGAAATTTGTTCATTCCCACTTTGATAATTCCCTTTGTTGTAATTGCGTGAATTGCCTTGGTAATTACCTTGGTTGTTGTTTCGATAATTGTTAACATTTTGGTTTGGTGGAGCTTGATTTTGGCGAGAACCTTGACCGTTTTGGTTGTAAGTTCCCGTTGCTACATAAGCACTCGAAGTGTTACCATCCGCGGTAATGCACTCGGAAAGATCATGAGCTCCCCCACAAGACAAACAACTCTTAGCAACCGCTTTAACCGAAGCGGAATTGGAAGCTTCTTGAGCCTTCCAATGGGACATAAGATTAGCAAATCTATCAAAAAACCGATTTTCCTCATTAGCTTCATCATGTAAGGCGTTAATGCTACGAGACGATTGTGACGAAGATGACGAACCCAAATTGGCAACACTCGGTGTGTTACGAGGGCTATAAACCTTAGATCTATTTTCGATGATTTGTAAAGCCTCATTTGTCGTCTTGCACAAAAAATTACCACCCGCCGCGGCATTCAAATAATCTCGTTCATGATCATTAAGCCCATTATAAAAAGTATCAACTTGATGCAATTCCGTAAAATCATGGTGTGGACATTCATGTAACATTTCTTTAAATCGTTCCCATGCCATTGAAAAACTTTCATTATTTCTTTGCACAAATCGTGAAATCTCATTTTTCAAGTGTGTTGTTTTAGATGGTGGAAAAAACTTGTTCACAAACTTAGAAACGAGATCGGCCCATGTCAAAATCGAATTTGGCGGTTCTTTCTCGAGCCAAACTTTTGCGGGTCCATCTAACGAGTATGGAAACAACATCATCTTAATGGCGTCATGTGGAACATCCTTAAACTTGCTAGTGGCGGTGAGACGGTTAAAATTCCTAATGTGATTGTGCGGGTTGTCTTTCTCGTGACCTCTAAACTTATTTGCTTGCAACATCGACTTTAAACCCGTCTTAATCTCGAAATTCTCCGCAAGGATGGCGGGAATCACAATAGCCTCTCCAAAACCCTCGGTGGGTGCTTGTAGCAACTCCATCATAGTACGATTAGCCATGACGACTTCTTGTTCTACAATAGGTTAAACAATTGGAGGTTCTTCTACAATCAACGACTCTTGATTGGCTTGATTTTGAAGTCGTTTACGAGCTCGTTTTGCTTGATTACGAGTGATCATAAACTTCACGAAGAATGAGAGGTGAGCAAAGAAGATTCTTTTTGGGTGTTTTGTGAATTTTCAATTTTTTTTTGTGTTTTTGATGATATTTAATTTTTTTGGATTTTGGTGTATCTTCGTAGACAACAATCTACAAAATCTCTCCTCGAATCAAACTCTTGATTAAAGAATCCTCAAAGGAATGAAAACGATCACGTGGAGTGAACGCCTTCGAATGACTTTAGAACTTTGGTGAAAACCAAATTGTTCAAGAGGGTTTAATCACAAAGAAACCAAGCAAATATATTATACGTAATAATACTTTGGGCTGCAAAACCCTCGATTAGCCTTCAATCTCAAAATACTCACAAGCAAGCGGGGAAACGAGGCGGCGCGAATCACTTAAGAGCCTTTTTACTTAGGGTATATTTTATAATACCCGCCTTATACCCACCTTATAGTTTGTATCTTTCAAAATCGAGCTTCACGAAAGTATTTATCTATTTTTGCCTTTTTCTTTTTGTTTGAGATTCGAATACAATAATTGAGTGATGAAATCCCAATTAAGGTTGTGTTTTCACACTTTTGGAGATATTGTATATTGATTGTGATACTTAATACAATATAGTAATAATATTTGTACAAGAAAAACCAAGAAAACCGATATACGTATTAGTAGAGTTCTACTAATACAAATACTATATGGTTAATATTAAAAACAACAATGCAAATTAATCACGACACACCTCCCCGGCAGCGGCGTCAAAAATGATTGTGGTGTTTTACCACACCTTTAGGAAAAGGAGGGTAAATAGTGAAAAGTATCGAACAAATGACTTTAGGAAAAATCAAGTGTTAATGACCCAATGAAGTTCGTTTCCCAAGGAGGTATATGTGTGTGACTAATTTGTTAAACGTTTGTGATTAATGATTGGTTTAGAAGAGGATGAGAAAAGAAGATGACGAAGACGTAAAAAAAATAAAATTTTTAAAAAAATCACTACTAGAAAGTTAAAACGTAGAACCTTAAAAACCACAAAAATAAAAATTAATTCTAAAAATTACCAAAAATTCACCAAAAATCAAAAATAATAACCTAAGAGTTTACCAATGATCAAAACTTTTTTAAACCTTTTAAATAATTAAATATTCAATTTTTAAATGCTAATTAAAGCCCTAAAAATCAAATAAATTATCAAAAAGCCCAAATAAAGATTTTTCAATTGGTAAACCTCTAAAATGACCTAAAAAGATTAAAAACTATTTTTAGAAATTTTTAAACTAATAAAAACTATTTAAAATGATTTAAAAACTATTAAAACTTAAATAAATTATAAAAATTAATCTAAAAGAGATAATATTATACTAAAAGTTGCTAAATTCCTATTTTAATGTAATTTACCTAAGAAAAATGTAAAAAGTTGGAAAATGTGAAATTTCAAAAATAATAATAAAATAATAATAAAATAATATTAAAAATTCAAAAATTATAAAAAATTCTAAAAACTTGCAAACTAGCTTATTTTAACCTAAATAATCAGAAATTCAAAGTGAAATTACCAAAATACCCCTACTGGGCCCTCAAATGGGCCAAATCCAAAATCAGTCAACACAAATGGGCTTTTGGGCCCACAAAGTCAAACTTGGCCCAATTGACTTGGAAAAGCCCTATCTGACTTAAAATTCAATTCTAAGAACAAAACTCTAAAGGCCCAAAAGCTGAAAATGAGCTTATCACAGCTTATTGAACACAAAGCTTATTCTTATTGGGCTTTTCAGCCCATTAATCCATAAGCTAATGCCATAAGCTCTAATTTGACACACAACCTTCTTTTGGGATGCTTATGAGATCTGTAAAAAGAATTTTTGAAAAAGCTCACTCAATAAGCCAGAAATAAGCAAAGAAAAATTTCACTAAAAGACAAAATAGTCGTTTTAGAGATTTAGGGCACCTCAGGACTTGATTCAACTTGCAAAAGCTTTCAAATGGACTCAATAAGCAAAATTAATCAACAAAAATCCAATAAGCACAACCAATAAGCCAGAATAAGCACAAATGAACTTATGTAAAAGTCAAATGGGTTGGTTTTCTAGTCAAACCTTAAAGTCAACCACCCAAATGCTCCAGTATGAACAAATGGGTCAAAATATGAGCACCTATTACAAAAACAAAGTTGTTGCAGGTTGGAATAAGCTATTATAGCTTATTGATAAGCTGACACCAGTTTTACACTATCAGTGGTAACCAGCAGGGGAAAGGAGTTCCCACTGCTTTGACTATTTGACCAAGCTTATTTGAGAGTTCTGGTTTGATTCAATTGGAAACAAAGGCACCCTTGTGATCAGTGAATCACAAGGAGTCAATAGCAACAATAAAATCACAAATTGGTTCACACAATAAGCCACAATAAGCCAAACAGTCACCAGATATGCACCAAATATGGAAATAAGCAGTTAAGCACTTAATAAGCAGATTTAGCCACAATAAGCCAATCAAACTTAACAGGATGCATACCCAAGCTATATAAACTAAGAACAAACACAAAGCAACAAGAATCAAACACTGAATCACAGTAAATAACAAGATCAAAGCACTAGAAGTTACTGATGAACAATGAACATATGCAGAAACAAGTTTGCTGATATACTTGACACTTGATCCAATTTCAAGCCTCAAATCTTGCTTCCCTGATGTGATTAACTAAGATTTAGCACTTGTTAGCCCTAGCCTAAGCCTAGATCTAGGTGTCCTCAAAATCCTAGCCAATTTTACCAAGTTTTGAAGATTTTATAGCCAAATAATGAATCTATGTGATCAAACCCACAAAACCTGCAAACAGATGAACACAAGCACCTAACAAACAGATACCAATACTTGCTTACACAAAACAAGCACTTAGCAAACCAAAAATCCAACTAATGCAGTAGACCCAAACACTCCTTAATCTACCACTTAACAAAGGAACTTGTGATTTTAACTAATAACCTACTGATTTTAATAATAAAAAACACTTAAACAATAGCAACTAACACAACCAAACTCAAAAATCACTAGCACAAACACCAATACTCAAAATCAAAGCACCAAATCAAAATCAGTCATAAACATGAAATTTTGAGTGGAATCTTAACAAGGGATTATACCTGCCTTCCACAACATCCTAGGAAGGCCAGCAATGCTCCTTGGACCTTGTTCAACAACTAGAACAAGACCAAGGTACTTCAATGAAGATGATGCAAACTGCCTTGGTTGATTGTTCAAAGTAGAACCTCAAGGACTTTATGTCTTCAACACAAGCAGCAAACAACTCAACCAAGGGCTCTAATCCCTTCACAAGCTTGGTGTCAACAAGCTTGTAAGAGCTTATAGCAAATGGCCAAGGGTTAGTACACAAAATAAGCCAAAACAGAACCTAGGATTTCAAGGTATTCAAACCTTAAAAACCTTATGAAACAAGACGTGCCTTAACCACAAGATTAAGGTAGGCCTTAACAATCAAATGGAACTCAGAATTAGGCTACTCAAACACCAAACTTTTAATTAAATCAAAAAGAGATTTCACAATTTAAGAAATTCAAATTTTATTTAAACTTAAAAAGGAATTACAAAGATAATAGCCTAAAACTGGAACAAAGGGACTCTCACATGTTGAGGTCTCCTTTTATAGGCCAATGCCTGGCTAAACACTATTCACAAACCCTAGAAGTGAAATTCCCTAAATGCCCTAAGTCCTTCTAGACGTTTTCTTGGTGTGAGCTGTTTAAATGCATCTTGGACGTTCATTTCAGCTTTGATATGAAGCAAATAGTCTAGGCTGTTGATTTTGCCACATAGGATTACTTGGAGGGTAAGTTGCATTCTGATTGGGTGACGTGTTGAATGGTGGGGTCTATTGGTGAGTGGAGATGAGGGTTTTGTGTGTGGGATGTGATTCTGCATGTGTGAATCACACGTGGGTATGGGTAATTTTGATTTACCCTTTGGTTTAAGTGGAGTAAAAACTGGGTGGGTGAAGGTGAATAGTAACTCATTTGATCCGAAATTGGGGGAGTGGATGTGTTTAGCGCGTGTTTTCGTTTCAAATGTTTCAAATGCACAACTTTAGCCCTTCTTTTTCCTTTCTTTTGTCACTTGTGTTTAAAAGTCCATCAGCGCCCAAGTATACTTGTAACAACTTTCACAACTTGACATTTTTTGCACAAAACTTTCCAAAAGGTGTATCAAGGGTTATTTTTGGAACTTTTGCATTTTTGAAGGACTGATCTTGGACATTTTTTATCTTCAAAGGTCTTCAATGTATCTTTGGCTTGATGAGGGACCATAATTGACAATTTTAAATTGTTGAGGGACTAATCTTGCCATTTCTTCAAAGTTGAGGGACCTTTTGTGTAATTTTGACAAACTTAAGGGACCAAACTTGTAATTATTAATATACAAGGGTTTTAAGTGTCATTTCTTCAATAGTTGAGGATCAATCTTGTTTTTCTTCAAGTCTTCAAGGGTATTTGTTGAGTATTCCATGATTAGGGCCCGGTTCTTTGTACGGCTTCGTTTCTCGTGTCCGTTTTTCCTTGTAACTTGTGATCTTTTGTCTTTTTCACGATATCCATACCTAAAATACACAAGTAAACAAACACAAGCATATATATGGTATTTTCATGACATTTTTATGCATTTAAAGCCCGAAAAGAACGATGAGATCATGTATAAATGCCATCTCATCACTCTTATTGCAATTTATGCTATATACAATTATCATTGTTGATGCAAATTATTATTTGATGCTTATAAGCATGCCACAAACTTATAATCTTTGCTTGTGTTCAAATTGATTACATAAACCTATAGATTCACTCGGTATTTTTGCTGATTGTTTTACTCACATGTATTTCAGGTAATCAGGAAGTGGAAGCTTGGAGGTCACGAGAATGAAGTTGTGCACTGCTTTTGTTGTTCAAACTCTTTGATTTATTTATCGTCCCATTTTTAAAACAAACTAATATGTTGTTTTAACTTATCTTTTGGTAACGATTACTTGGGACTACGCTACTCTGATGAATATTTTAGGAACGATAAATCTAAAACGTCTCTTTTCGAGTCGTTCTTTATATATTATGTGTTGTTGTATCATTGTTTAGCACCCAAAGATGTATTCCGTTGCGTGTAAATTTGGGGGTGTTAAAGATTGGTATCAGAGCCATGAGTTATAGAGAACTAGGTCTTTATTTTAAAAACCTAAACTATAACTGTCAGTTTTTATTTTTCAAAGAGTCATGTGCACCGGACTTCACGTGACTTCAGGGTCAAGCTACTTCTGGGATTACCACTTTAGTATGCGTTATTACATATACCTTATTGGCAAGTATTTATAAATAAATACTATGATCCATTTATGGATATATATTTATATCTAGGATCCCTTTATCGATATATATTTATATCGTTAAACTTTTCTATAAAAGTTTATCATTTATTAATGATTAACTTAAATAAATACAATGAATTTTCAAGATCTTTCTGTATTTATTTTGAAGTATTTAAATTGCTTTTATTGCAAAATTTTATATTATGACCTTACATACCTTCATTTGCGTGTGATATATGCGTTGTTTAAGCCTTTGTGATATCTATATAGATATCCAAATTGTTTTCTGGCTGTTTGTGCTTGGACGTCTTGAAACGTAGTTTCTAGACCATTATGTAGCTCAATGTGTCCTTGGAATAGACTAACCGCTTGTGTGAGTCACACATTTTGAAACATTTCTTAAAATCGTGTTGAATAATATCATGGTTTTTCATAATATTTTGTTGATTTTTATTATCGTTTTACATGACATGCGAAGATTTAATTCGTTGATATTTATATGTATCGACTCCGAAGTGTATTGTTCGCTTATATCTCGGTAATGTCATCGTCATTTTATAAATCATCGTCTAGATTATGGCGCTAGATTGGAATACGATTTTACATCTATAAACTTGTATTATCCTCTTTCATTAACCTTCTTGCTCTCGGAACACAACCTATGAAGGTTCCATTCTTTTCTTGTTATGTGTTGTGTTTTAGGACAATCGTGGCACCAAGGAGATTTGCCTACATTGCATTTTGAAATCTAAATTACGAACGTCTTTCACCGTTTTGCTTCCTAAATTTCGTGTTGAATACCTTGAAGCATATTGTGTCATTCATTATGCTATATTTTATTTGATGCTCATTATGAGATTTACTTTTCATTATTGTAAAATCCACAAGACATGTGTGTATATATATATTTTGAGCCGTTAGAAAGTGTCAAAAAATATATTTAATGGAGAAACTGCAGGGGCAGTACAAACAGGTCAAAACATAAAAGTAAAACATGCGTTTTTAAAATAAAATAGTCAAACCTGCACAGAACTTGCAGGGGTATTTTGGTCATTTTATATTGGGTTTCAGGTCTCAGGTAAAACTAGAAAGTCGTCTGAAACGTCGTTTTGCATCAAAATGCTTTATACACCGAGTCTTGGAGATGTCATTTATCGGGTCAATTAATCGGCTCATATTTAAAAGTCAAATTTGATAGAAAATTCGGAACATGGGTTTTAAACGTTTCTAAGAAGTTTTGATCTCATTTGAGATTGTAAAATTTTAACAAATATTATTTTACAACTAACGAATACTAGTTGTATGTGAAAATGTAAAAAAATATATATATATAGAAACATTACAGGATTAGCAATTACCGGATTAATGGTGTAATTTGAAAATGAATAATATACTTTCTTAAAAGCATGTTGTGTTGGATATCTTACATAGAAGACACATGTGGATTGATTTATTCTTTTTATATATATGACTCAATTGTCATTCGATATTATTTTATTTTTATTTTCTTCTAACCTTCCACTGATTTGGGTTGAGTTTTGAAGTTTTGCCTTCACATTCTTCGTCGATATTCTCATCACGTGTCTCATGGCGTTTCCATCTAAACCTTATAACCTTTTGAAACCTTATTAACTTGTAACCATTTCATTGGTTGTTTTATGAGCTACTATTTGCCACTTTCTGCAAACCTTTGGTTATTATATACTTCATCAAAATGTCACCTTATAATCTTAATTGACATTTTTATTAAAATTATTTTCATAAATTGTTTTACTTTGATATTATGAAATAATTTTTATAACATTCGAGTTATTGCCTAAAAATCTTGCAAATTACTGGTATCCTATAAAATTATAAACTCTTTTTAAATTCCATTTTTCAAATGGCATGGTTTATATATAAACATAAGAAACGTAGTACTTTTTGAGGAAATGGAGCACTGCATTGCTATTCCTAAATTATACATGGCCTGATCACCTATGTCTAATTTAGAAGGAGTCATGCTAGGCTGAATAGTAGTCAACTTAAAAATCTTGATAATAATCAACTTTATACGTGTATTTATTAAAAAGATAAATAAAATGAAATAAAGTGAAAAGAAGTTTTGAAAACCTTTATATTTTATCCAAGTAGTGCAATTTCTATGCATCCGCATACGTTTTCTTACCTTTTCTTGAACGAATTACGCGCTTACGAATACGTTTTTACTCGATGATTGTTTTCCTACTTGTTACTTCATTTTGTCTTATAACTGATTTCTTTTGACCGTTCGTCTAATTACTGATTGTTGATAAAAGACTTGAAAGTCTCGATGTTTTATCCTTCCTTCTTGTCAATCTTCTTTATGCGAATGGGTAGATCTTTGGAATGTCTCCGCACGTGAATAATGAATTATCACTAGAGTGATTTCCGTATATCCGGGATGACGTACGTCACTCTCGTTTGTCTCGAAATCCACTCTTGTGAACCGTGCTTTGACTTATCTCTTTCAACACTAACATCGTTCATTTGATTGTTTTAATTTGTATGGATCTTATTTCTGATCGTGTATCGACTACCGTTAAGTTAACGAGCTGATGTTGGTGAACCATCGACCGCACTAACAAAATTGACAACTTGTTTAATCTATTATTTCTTATCGTCTTACCATCGACGCCTTTATTTTATTATTCTCTTTAAGAATTCATACGACATTTGCTTCGTCCTCTTTTGTACCGTTGATTTCGTACTAATTGTTTACCATTATTCTCATTCGTATTCGTTTGTTATCTTGTCACATTTCGAAACCCGAATATATCCCATATTTATTTTGAAATAATAAACACCTTTATGAATTTCTACAACGTATTATAAAATTTTCATGGAACTTTTATACATTTTTCAATGATTTCCAATTATCGAAATAACTATCATAAGAAAAAGGTCAAATTTATACATCATATTTTTTATAACTAGAACTAATGTTTAAAATGAAATTATGCTCTATCTTTTGAACTAATTGACTTATCATACTTTACTTTTAATGTAATGAAATTATCAGTTTAATTTATATTCCTAATAATGATTTAATTTGGAAATTATATTTTCTAAATCGTAACCATCAATATGAGTTTAATTAATAAATTCATGTCATTCTTTCTAAGTTTCTTAAGACAACCAAAATAAATTATGAAGCTATTCAACTTCTATCTTTAATATATCATCTTTATCAAGAAAATACCTCAACTGAGTTTTAAGGTAATACAAATCCAGGACGGATAATTGTGACAAATGTTATTTTAATGTTAATATTTAATTCATTCTTCGCTCTCATTGTTCTAGTATTGCGAATTATTATGTTTTACGGTTACGTGAGTCGAGATCCCTCGTCGATCGTCAGCCTTAAATCATTTTACCACATCTTGTCCGTTTATGCGTTATTAAATTTATTTTTATCTCGTTATGTTCCTCGTATTGAAGATTACTATTTTATTCCGAGTTTAAAATGAATCTCGGGAAGCAGTATATAAGAAGAAACGATAAGTGTCACCAGGATTTATGCGTGTACTTGTGGAATGATTGAGGACTGAATCTCTTAATGAATGGAGTTAATAAATTCGTTACAACCTCGAGGAGCATGTTGAAGCCGACACCGCAAGTGGAAAGACTCTTGAGATCAAGTAGTTATTATCAAGGGTTCGTTCAAGGTTTTCTCGATGATTAACGGTGGAGATCTATACTCGATATTTATGTTCGACCTTTTCTTTTATGTAATTATATGGTGTGTGATTTAGTCAAATGATCGTAAGTTGTGAGAACTTGAGACGGCATCATCCGATGACGTCCGATCATGTAGAACACATATTATGTAATATCTTTTTGACTTTCAACGACGATGTTCATTGAGACTTTAATGCGCGTTGGCGAAAGTGAGATGGTGTCTTTGTATTATCTTTTGAGTAGGGACCCGCGTGTGAGCACCCTCCAATGACGAAAATGTATTTCTTGTTAGTTCTTTTTGATGTGTGTCCATGGCTATCCGGCCAGTGGCTATCCTTTAAATTGCAACATTCTTTTTAATTGGACTTACCCGAAAATCCTGTCATCCATTCTTATTGACGAATGAGCTTCGTGTGATTCATAAAATTTTCATGTGTCGAGCTTGACGGGTGTCTGGTGGATAAGGATTTATTTATTCCTTTTTGGTGAGATAAAACTTGACGACAAGTTGCGTTTTGTAAAAGAACCAGTGGAGATCGTGGATCGAGATTCACTTG
Organism: Glebionis coronaria; assembly: GCA_025667525.1. Classification (NCBI taxonomy): domain Eukaryota; kingdom Viridiplantae; phylum Streptophyta; class Magnoliopsida; order Asterales; family Asteraceae; genus Glebionis; species Glebionis coronaria. The sequence continues at coordinate 172,900,742 of CM046881.1, read as the reverse complement.
GGAACGTAAGGACTTCTTTATAAGGAATTCCGTCATCCTTCCGGGTAGTGAACAACTCGAGTATGAGGTGAGTTGAGCGCCGGGACGTCGCTCCCTTAAGGTGGTGAGGATGTAAAACCCGTAAAAATAAGGTCATAATTTAATTCTATTTTCAATTATTTTGGAGTATTTTATAACGTTAAATATTATTATGTTTAACGGTTTAAGTTGAAACCGATATTAAATATTATATTTTAATATTTTGAAGAGTAACGAGGACTACTAGTGATCGCGATACCGACGGATGCCTAAAATTTTATATTTCATTATCGATCGTTTCGATATTTAATACTTTCGACGATATCGTTTTAATTACGTATCGAGTCGTTATATTATTATTTTTCGTGTGCGTTTAAATTTATAAAAAAAAAAATTTACGAAACCCGAGTCCCGTAAATATTTGTAAAATTGATTAATAGTTATTTCCCGCTTTTTAGCTAACTATTTTCATTTTTAGCCACAACTATTGCCAAATTGCAATCAAGGTCCCTCCACCACTATATAAAAAGCCTAAATAAACACACACTACACATTTTCTCCACTCAAAAATTTCCACTATCTCTCTTCTCTCTCTAAATGCCGAAACATCCACCACCATCACAAATCCATACCATTTTCAATTTAACTCAAGATTTAGGATGATTTGTGCTAAAAAAAACTAAACTCATTCTTATTTTTGATCAAGGATCATTTTGGTATGAAAATTTCTTACATGCAAGCACTTTTTATTTTCTTGATGTTGGTAGGTAGAAACCATGATCATGTATGGTGTTCTTGACATGATCCATGGTGTTCTTGCTAAAAACTTTGTTAAAAACTTCATTTTGATTCAAAGGTTTTAATTTTTATTATGATTTAGATGTTATGGTTCATATATGTTGATGTTAGGGTATAGGAATGAACATTTCTATGGTTGGTTTTGATCAAAAAGTTGATTTTATACAAGTTTTTAATAGTCATTTTATAACAGTAAGTAAACTGTAAAATCCGAATTTTTATGTTTTGAAAATGGCTTAACTTATAGCCTAGGGTTGTAGATAATTTTATTAGCTTCGATTTGATATAAGGTAGAGCTTCTAGCTCCAAACGAGCGCGAAGTTATGATGTTTTGAATGATCGTGTACCGGGAGACGAGTATCGGCACTACAAAAAGTTGTTGTCGATATTTAGATCGAATCTCGGGGACTCTAAATGGAAGTTTTGAAATATGTAACCTACTGATAATGAGGTGTTTATTTTATACGTTGAGTTTACTTTAAAACCCGAGTGTCAGTTTTATAAACGGAGTTGTTTAAATAAGTTAAAACGATTGTATGAAAAATTAACGTAAATCTGTCCGGATTTTGTAGTTTGAAAATGAGTTGGGTAAAGGACTTTAAAAGTAATTTCATTTGATAAACTTGTAGGAGGACTTTCTATATATATTAAGTTAGTTTATCGAGTCGTTTCACAAACGGTTGACGAGTTTAAAAGGGGTAAATAAGCTAGTAAATGTAGTATGTACCGGCGGACTTTGTTAAAAGTATAAAATGGTTAAGTAAATGTGTAGTAGAGTATAATGAAATTATTTATATCATTTTCTCTCGAGTTTGTCGTGATTTTATGAGTCGAGTTTTATATTCTTATGTATGGTTTATTTCTCGAGTCTATTATTAATGAACGCACCTTATTTGATAGGTTGCGGTTCTCGCGTTTGAAAGGCATCATCTATCGTCGGCGATCGTCTCATTACCACTATTGGCTAAGGTGAGTCTATAGCCTCGCTTGTGCACATTAAATTGTTTTAAAAACCCGCGAGGGGGAATACATGTTTTTATAAACTTAGAACACAAGTCTTTTATGGTATGCTTGTCCCTCTATGAATGGACCGTGGTTGCCTTTAAATTGCATTAAGTGATTGCCATTGTTAAAGCCTCAATTATGGACCATTAATTAACCTATGATGGGTTAACCGCTAGTACAATTAATAGATCTATGGGGGAAGCCGCCCCGGTTCAGTTTGTGTGGACTTGTCATAGAAGCTTAGGCCCGACCTCCGCACTGTTTGAACATATTGTATTGAGAAGTCAGGTATACGGCAATGTACCAATAATCTGGGGGTAACGACAATTAATAAATCTCTTGTCTTATTAGACCTAACGGAGTGTTTAAGGGCTCGGTTCTATGAGCTTATTGCAATTTATGCTATATACAATTATCATTGTTGATGCAAATTATTATTTGATGCTTATAAGCATGCCACAAACTTATAATCTTTGCTTGTGTTCAAATTGATTACATAAACCTATAGATTCACTCGGCATTTTTGCTGATTGTTTTACTCACATGTATTTCAGGTAATCAGGAAGTGGAAGCTTGGAGGTCACGGGAATGAAGTTGTGCACTTCTTTTGTTGTTCAAACTCTTTGATTTATTTATCTTTCCATTTTTAAAACAAACTAGTATGTTGTTTTAACTTATCTTTTGGTAACGATTACTTGGGACTACGCTACTCTGATGAATATTTTAGGAACGATAAATCTAAAACGTCTCTTTTCGAGTCGTTCTTTATAAATTATGTGTTGTTGTATCATTGTTTAGCACCCAAAGATGTATTCCGCTGCGTGTAAATTTGGGGTGTTAAAATTGGAATGATCAGTCTTATCTAAAATGTGTTTTTGGTACTTATTGTAAAAGTATGTACAGGTAATGCACTGGTATTGGTCTTTGTACAAAATTAGGTTTTCCACTTTATTTTTCTAACGCTGGCAAAGGTCATTTTAACGCTGATTAGTGTTAAAATGGACGTTGACAGCAACATGTTAGTTTTGTGGTTTTTGATCTAATTATGAAGGCATTATGAGCATTGAACAAATGGATACAGAGTTGCTTATGGATCTTTGGAGCTTACTAGGAGTGTGTTCAAATTTATGGATGATGGTTGGAATGTTTACATTCCTCTTTTGACATAAATTTTTATTGCATATTTTATTTTTGGGCAACTTGTATATCATAATTTAAGGGGAGGTTTAGGAAACCTTTAGGATTTTTGGGTATTCTTATAATACTCTTATCACAATTCTAGATTGTGTCCACTGGTGAGTACGAGTTAGTTTTCTAAATCATGAGGCACTGTAGCATGCAAAGTTGATATACTTTGCACGCTGCCAAGACCTTTTGACCTAGAATTGGTTGTGGTCGGTTGGGAGACTTGGGTACGTTTTTATTGGGCTTACATGGGAAGTTACAAGGGATTTATATGAGATAACTTCATTGCTAAGAACTTTTGTTAGCAAGGGACACTTGAGGGAAATTATGTCTATCTTGCTTAAGCAAGTGTGCATGATTGGACAATTCTTACCACCTTATAGTGATTTTCAGTCTATAAGTTATCTTCACTAGGATAAATTACTTTGTTAAGGTCCTTTTTCTTTTCAATTATTTTTATTTTTGGACACTAACAATTTTTCTTTCCAAACGCTGTTAAGACCAATTTTAACGTGGACATGTCAATTTCCAACGTTGACAATAATATAGCCGTTGGGCGCTGATAAGTTATTTTTTACCGTTGATAAACATTGGGTCCTACCCAGTTGTTATTTTTGACAAAAATATGGGCCGTAATTTTAGGAGTTGGTAACTTTTTATTAATGCTTGAGATAAGTTATATATTTTCAAGATTTTTATGATTATATTTGAATATAACTGCCTCTTGTTTTGACCAATCACATCTCTTCACCTCTCCTATATATTTGGCTCATTTCTTTTAAACAGGGTAACTGCTTATTTTTGTCTAACTAAATTTTCTCATACCCTCATCTTCCATAACTTTTATCACAACTTTCTTACATCAATGGCACCTAAGTTTAAACCTAGAGATTTGGAATTGGGGTTCAGGAGTCAACACAACATGGTAGCTTATTTACAAGCTGATAATACTCTGTTTCCCCAATATACTCAGATGGTTAAGTATTTAAATGCGTCCCCATTAAGGTATGCACTTTCACATACTCCTCTTATCCTGTCACACACATTAAACAGTTTTGGAACACTGTTACTTCCTCAACAGTTAATGAAGTGACTACATTGACTGCTATTGTCCATGGGGTTCCATAGGTGGTTACTGAAGCTTTGGTTCGCCAAGTTTTGCATCTTAATAATACAGATGGTATAACCACCCTACCCATTGTAGAGCTAGAGCAATGACTTCAAGCCTTGGGTTATCCTTTGCTTGAACAAGGCCATTTAAACAAATATTCAAAACAAGAATTTTCCCCAGCTTGGAAGTACTTAATACATGTCATTCTTCAATGTTTGAGTCCCAAATGCACTACACACAATGAAATAAACCGATCTAGTGGGAGTGCCATTATGTGTATTGCAACTGGGCAAAAGTATAACTTCAAAAATGATTTTTGTTGGCATGTGTCATAATAAGGGTAACAAGATGACTCTTTGCAAATGGTTTTTTATTTACAATAATACTGCAATAGGGATCACAATGATTTTTATACGATCCCTGTTCAAAAGAAAGCAATTTCTGGGAAGATGAATTCTGAACCTTATAGAGACCTACCCCTCACCCAAGCCATGCTTGCTGTTATTGAAGCAGCAAATCCACACCCTCACCCACAACCAGACCCATTGCCTGAACAACCACCATCACCCCAGCAAATGGAAGTTGACCAAGAACAATTCAACGCTGACACTTCAAACGTTGGCGTTGACACTTCAAATCCAAACGCTGACACCCTTTTACCACAAACCCAAACATCCCTTAACCTTCAAACAGACACTCAATCCAATCCATCTTCTACACCACCAGAATATAGGTTGATAAAACGCCAAAGTACTACTGGAGTGTTCTCCTCTAGTGGTCCTAGCCATGTTGCAGAGAGAACCACCACCACAAGTGTGGTTGGTGACATGGGTGAGGCTAGGACTATTGTTTCTAGCTTAGATACATGCCAAGACAGTCCTAACATTAATAAGACCTCATCCATACTCCATGAATCTACTTTGGGATGTCAAATTCCCATTCTAGAGGAGGACAGATTGGAACCTTACACAATTTTGGAATTGACGGCGGTCTGCATTAGCTTGTAAAAGCAAAATGCAGACCTTGTATAGATTGTCAACACACAAGGCCTTGAACTCAAGAAATTGAGGGAGAGGATAGTTATTCTGGAAGGAGCTAACACTAGGCATAGGGAGGAGGATTCTTCCAAAGGGGAGGATGAACATGTCCATATGAGTGACAAAGGCTCACAAGAAGGCGCTTCTTTTGGTGAATCTTTGGGTATAGCTGAGGCTCTTACAGATTTGAAGAGACAACCAGGTTTTGATGCTTCATTGGTTACTCCTACAAAGTTGGTTGTTACTGAAATGATGGAGCAGTTCACAAAGTCAAGCGCTGACAAGAGTAAGTTAGGCGTTGACACTCATAGTTTGGACGCTGAGAGACTTGCAGATGTAGTTGGTGTATCCATAAGCTATCATTAAGGATGTGTCTACACAGGTACCATCAACTTCTTTACCCACTATTGATGTATTAGATAAAGGTAAAGGGATTATGGTAGAAGCAGAAGTTCCAATGATGCAGCCCAAGTACATTTTTATTCCATTTTGACTGCACAACTTGAGGAAAAGGAGAAGATGAAGAAGACTGCTATTGAGTCACAAATTGTGACTTCTTCTGAAAGTAATAAGGAAGGTAGTGATGGTGAAAGTACTGATTCAAGTGTGATGATCATTGAAGATCCAGAGAGGCTGGAATATGGTGATGAGTTGGCTAAGGAAAGACTTGAGCAGTTGAAAATGCAGGTAGATTATGATATGCCTGAAGTGGTGCAGATGTACTTTTCATGGGAGAATAAGGTTATGGAGACTCTAGACATGACAATTTCATATCAAATTTGGGGTTTGGAGATTCTTTTAAGAGTTCAACATGATTGCAAGGTAATCTTGAAGCATAGGGCTAGCAAGGTTCTTTCACAGCTTAAGAGGGATAGAAGGGAGCTCTATTATATGCTTCTCAGATGTCATCAAGGGGGTTGGACTTTCAAGAAATTGCAGGATTTGTCCTTTGATGAATTGGAGTTTCGTGCATATCCTATATGGGCATGTATTCAAGAGTAGAATACTATCAGACTCCTTTCTGATGAAAGAAAGGAAGAACTTGCAGAAGAGATGCAGATTCAAAAGGCTTCAATTACTCCAAGGCCAATGAAGAAGGGACTTACTATTGAGTTTCCAGCTTTAGATAGAGTAAATCCTAGTGAAGCGGTTATTAGAAGGAGTATTAAGCTCTCACCTTTGGAAGCTTCACATATTAAAGAGGTATTACCTTTTGATTCCAGAAACCCTATAGTTCTCTATGAAGAAGATGCAAGTGGGTTCTGGATGATTGGCAGATATGGAAAGAAGGTACATACTTTTACTTCTTTCATCTCTTTGTTTGCAAGCCTAGATAGAGAAGACTTGGTATATCTTTGGGTATTGATGAAGGCCAAGTATGAGGCTGAAGCACCTACTTCAGTCAATGGAATAAAGATTTGGTCCATATTCAAGAGAATGTGTGAGCCAAATGATACAGATTAAATATGGTTGGATTTGGATGATATCAGTTGACTTCAATGGCGTCTACATTCAGCAGCTGGTGTTTATCATTTGAGTACTACAAAGTTTTCTAAATATCTTCTTGTGGATGTTGAATATCCCATGTCCAAGGAAGTTTTGAAGAAAATGGGGTCAACACAGCTGAAATGGATTATACAAGTTATGTTGGCAAAGATTTAATTAGGTTTATTTATTTCCTAATTAACAAGTGATTTGTATTTGTAAGAATCCTCCTTGTACTTAGTTTTTATTCAGAAACTTGATTACTAGAGTAGATATCAAGTTTAGGGGAGGATTGTTGGGAATAAAATGAGCCAAGACACTTAGACGCTGACAAGAGTTAATTGGACGTTGATAGGAAGAAATCAAGCGTTGACAGATCAGGCGTTGACAAGAAGAAATCAAGCGCTGATGAGAAGAAGTCCGAGCACTGATAGAATACTTAGTCTACACATTTCGTATTTCTAGTAAAGATATGTTCGAAATTGTATTTTCTATATTTATCTTTACCTAAATAGCTGATAGGTAGACTCTTGTGCAAGGCTCTTTAATCTATAAAAGGAGGCCTTTAGGTTTTAGTTTAATATACGTTTTACACTTTCATTATACACAAGTTTGTTTTATCAATCAAGAGTGAAAGTTTGGTTTAATTGTTTTGCTAGTTCTTCATTCAAGTATTAATTCTGCATAGTACTTGATTTGTTCATACAACAAAGTTTCTCTAAGTGTTTAACTTGATTTAATCTCGTTAACACAAAGCTAATCGATCTAAGTTTGGGATCAACAGCTCAATGTGTCCCCGGGAAAGACTAAAGGACATCGTGTGAGTCACACACCTTGAAGCATTCCTTGAAATCGTGTTGAATAATATCATGGGTTTTCATAATCTTTGGTTGACCTTTACGTTACCATTTTATCCGGCACTCGAATATCGATAAAATTTCTTATTTCATTTATGTCTCAACTTCGAATTGCAACGTTCGTTTGTACCTTGGAAAAATTCATCTTGTAATTCATCTTCTATAATGTGGCGGTTGATTGGAATGCGATTTTACTTTTACAAATGCTTGTTGTAAAAATACGCTTTTAGAAAAAAGACGTATATATGGTGAGTATTAAGTATTTGATTTAGGAAAATCAAACATTAATGACCCAATGTAAGTTCGTTTACCAATGAGGATTAAAGTATGTGTTAAAATTGTTGTTCTTGATTAATATTGAGAGAAAGGGGAAAGAAGATGACAGATAATGGTAAAAATTACACTAAGACGAAAAACGCGTTTTTACGCAAAACTAGGCAAACATTAAACTTACTCTAAAAATTTCCAAAAAATATAATAAATTCCTAAAAATAAGTCTAAGGTTTAAAAATAAATAAACTTCTTGAAAATTTTAAATTAACTAATATTTAATTTTTAAATGCTAATTAAAACCCTAAAAATCAAATAAATTAACAAAAAGCTCAAACTAAGATTTTTTCACTTTGTAAACCTCAAAAATATTTTAACTATGCTAAAAACTATATTTCCAAAATTTTAAACCTATTAAATCAATTTAAAAAACCTAAAAACAATTTTTAATGAATAAAATAATAATTAAAAATCCAAAATTTATAAAAAGTTCTAAAAACTTGCAAACTAGTGTATTTTGACCTAACTAAGCCAGAAATGAAAGTGGAATTACCTAAGTACCCCTATTGGGCCCTCAAATGGGCTAAAACCCAAAACAGTCCACCAAAATGGGCCAAAACCCAAAACTTGTAAATGAAGTCTAGCTCAGTTGGATGGATGCATTTGGTTATAGTCCCCATGTGGGGTAGGTCAAGGGTTCGACTCTTGTCATTCCCCATTAGGGGTGTCAAAAAGTTGACCTGAACCCGAACCCGAATAAACATATTCGGGTTTGGTCACTCGGGTCAAAAAGTATATCCGGGTCAATTCGGGTTTACCGGAATTGACCCGAGTTCTAATTAGGCTCGGGTTCGGGTATATAATTTTTAGCCTTGACCCGACTTGACCCGAACCCGACTAACCCGATTTAACCCGACTCAAATTACACTTTTAACATAGTATTATAGCTTAAATGAGCCACTTTTTACACTTTTTTCTTATACTCGGGTTGACCCGAACCCGAGTTGACCCGACCCGAATTGACTCGACTCGAATTGACCCGAACCTGACTGACCCAAGTTCTAATTAGGCTCGGGTTCGTGTATGATTTTTTTTAATCTTGACCCGACTTGACCTGACCCGAATTGACCTGAACCTGGTTGACCCCGACCCGATTCCCACCCCTATTCCCCATGTCGATGATTTTCCCAGAATTGGCAGCCAGGTTTAAATCCTATCGCAATGCCTTGAAGCCCCTTAATGGGAAACTGGATGGCTAGCATGGGGGTTGATATTCTCTTCGTGAGATGATTCGAACTCAGGTCGAGAGTGTAAAACCCGCATTAAAATACCATTAACAGTAAACATGAATAGTAAATACACGAAAATACGATAAAATTAAAACGTTCCATTTATAATATAGTTCACGTGTCATGATATTAAATAACATGTACTTACATATATATTATAAATGTGTTTACAATCACGATAACTAAATGCACGAAAAATAAAACACGAAAAATCCAAACGAATTGTTTGGTTTGCTGTAATACTAAAGTCTATACTCCAAAAATTTACTGTACCAAAAATTATTTCAATAATTTGTCATTCGCAGGTCTCGAACTCGAGACCTGCTGGTTATGGGTCAGCGATTTCACCATCTGAGCTCTCAACTCTTTTTGGTTATTTAATGAACTGATTTTAAATATGCTTTATAATTTTGACCTATGAGTTTAAATAGAAAACGATTTTCTAAATATTTGTTAATATTTTAATTTTTAATTAACAATCAATATTATTTACTTCAAATAAAAATAAGGTTTTTTTATTTAGTTTAAAATAATTAGTTTAAATAACAAATAGAAATTAGTTTAAATAAAATAATATATAGAAAAATATATATATTTTATTACTTTTTAAATTTAAATTGTTTAATATTGTTTTTAAATAAAGTAGTTTTAATTAATTTAGATTTAAAAATTTGTTTTAATATTTTTTTTGTCTATATAAGTTTTGTCAAAGTTATAAGTAATGTTATCTAGATTTAATATTTGTCTTTTAGGTTTTAATATGGGATACGATTCATGCACTTTAGGATTAAAATTTGTAGAATTAAATTAGCTAAAAACCGAACCGAATTCAAATCAATTGTCCTAATTAAATCGAACGTCTCAAATTCACAAGTTCCTTGTGTACAACGAACCGGGATCACTCTCTTGTTTAGTTGATTCGTCTTTAGCTTATTTATGGATTATTACCTTTTCCTAAAGGTAATTTCTTAAATTTGCTTTATAACGTATTTAATTAAAATACATCGACACTTTCTCGACACATCAAAAATTTTGGCGTCGCTGCCGGGGATCTTGTGTACGATTCGTTTATGGAGATTTGTTGATCGTTGATTTGAAAATCCTTTCCGTCCTTGGAAAGTTTTATTATTTTTCTATTATATAGTATATATCGTTTTTCGTGTTTTTTGTTATTACTATATTGTATTACGTAGAACATTAAGTTTACCTACTTCCAAATAAGACCTTAGTTTGGATTTCATCACCTAGCTATTGTATTCGAATCCAAAACAAAAATAAAAGTCAAAATAGATAAATACTAATAAAAAGTTTGAACTCGATTTATACAAACTATAAGGTAGGTATAAGGCGACGAGCTATAAAAGGCCGTCTAAGGAAAAAGGTTTTTAAGTGCTATGTGCCACCCCGTTTCCCCGCTTGCTTGTACGTATATTGAGAGGGACGACCGATTGGTTTGCCGACTCAAGTAGTATTAAATCTTATTTTTGTTGTTTACTTATTGAACCTTGAGACGGTTAGGTTTTCACCTATGTTTCAAAGTCGACCGAGGGTAGATTACTTCCATAGTAATTACCCTTATTCCTTGTTTTTATCAATCTTTAGATTGAGCAATACCAAATAAAAATACCAAAAATAATCTTCTTCTAATCTAATTTCTTTTCTTCAAACCTTTAAATTCTCGTCACTTTGGTTTATGAAATTCCGTTCTACTCGACTTTAGATTAATCACGATAGGCTTGAAAACATTCCTCGTAGAAATAGAAATCGTCAACAACGAATAGTGGAACCCGAGCTTCCACCTATTTTTGTAGAGATGGCCGATAACCGAACAATGAAGGAATTGCTCCGTGCACCCACCGAAGGGTACGGGGAAGCAATCATTGTGCCGGCTATTTTGGCGGATCATTATGAGATTAATACGGGTCTATCACTCATGCGTGCTGACCAATTTCGTGGCAATGAGACCGATAACCCGCACTCTCACATTCGGAATTTTCTTCGTATCACCTCGACTCTCAGGTTTAGAGATGTGCCGAATGACGCGATTAAGCTCATGCTTTTTCCATACTCGCTCGAGGGGAACGCTAAGCTTTGGTATGAAAAAAAAACCATAGGGTTCGATTTTTACATGGGACGATTTAGTGTCTAAGTTTATGAATTATTTCTTTCCACCATCTAAAACAACTCACTTTAAAAATGAAATAACTAGATTTGAACAAAAAGTGCATGAATCGTTTGGAGTTGCTTGGGAAAGGTTTAAGGATTTGTTGAGACAATGTCCACACCACGGTTTCACATAGTTACATCAAATCAATAGTTTTTATAATGGACTTAATATGGTTGAACAAGATTCTTTAAATGTCGCCGCGGGTGGTAATCTTTTAAGAAAAATCCGAGAGACGCGTGGGGTATCATTGAGAATAAATCTAGAGTGCAATATTCACAAAACACACCGGTTGTTTCCAATGTGAATTCATCTAATACCGAGATTGCTAGATTGGACTCTAAGATTGACACGATTTTGAATGGGATTAGGAAGAATCCTCATGGATCAATTAATATGGTTGAGAATTTTTGTGTATGATGTGGTGGAGCACATCCGAGTTATGCTTGTTCAACCACGGGGTTTAATCAAGCTAATGCTTTTGCCGCGACGGGAACTTATGGCCCTAACGGTCAAGCTCCTCGTCAAAACCATGTTGCTCCACTGGTTCAAAATAGATACAACAATGGAAACAATAGGAATAATTTTAACCGTGGTAACCAAGGGAACTATAATCAAGGAAATGGATTTCATGCTAATCAAAACAATCAAGGTTTTCAAAACAACAACCAAAATGATTTGTCAAGCTATATCAAAACAAATGAGGCAAATTTGAAAGATTTTCAAAACAATATTCAAGGAAAAATGGTAACTTTGAAAAATGAGTTTCAAAATACAATCAAGGGGCAAAATAACAAGATTGGGCTTAACCAACAAAGATTAGAGCAAAGCCAAAACCGTATGGAGCAAAGATTAGAGAAAAGCCAAAACCGTATGGAAGGGAATCAAACTAAGTTTGAGAACAAATTACTTTCGATGTTTGAGGCTTTTACGTGCAAACCCTCCTCTTCTTCGGGTGGCTTACCTAGCAACACCATTCCGAACCCGAAGGGTGAGATGAAAGCTATAACCATACGTAGTGGGAAGGCTTTAGACGGACCTTTGCTTCCACATGTTAGTACCTATCCGGTGAGGGAAGTGGAGCAAGAACCCGAGGTGGACCAATTGCCTAATCCACCAAAGGTGGACCAATTGCCTATTCAGGAACCCGAGCTTCCGAGGACTAAACCCACACTACCCTACCCTTCGATACTTAACTAAGAGAAGCTCCACGAAAAGTCCAACGCTCAAATGTCTACGTTTCTTGAGTTGGGGTTTAAGAAAATTAATATTAATGTTAGTTTTGCGGATGCATTGCTTTACATGCCTAAGTTTTCTTCAACGATCAAAAAGTTGATGAATGATAAAGAGAAATTGGTTGAAGTGTCTACATCTTTAGATGCTAACTGTTCCGCGGTTCTTACACAAAAGCTTCCCAAAAAGTTTGGAGATCCGGGCCAATTTTTGATACCATGTGATTTCACCAATATGGAAGAATGCTTAGCATTAGCCGATCTTGGTGCTAGCCTTAATTTGATGTCTCTTTTCATGTGGAAAAGGTTATCACTTCCCGAGCTTACACCTACTAAGATGACTCTCGAGCTTGCGGATCGATCGACCGCCTTTCCAAAAGGTATAGCCGAGGATGTGTTAGTCAAAGTAGGGAAACTCGTCTTTCCAACGGATTATTTGGTTTGCGATTATCCGGAAGATTCTCGGGTACCTCTTATTTTGGGAAGACCATTTTTAATGATGGCTAGTGCCTTCGTTGATATGAATGCGGGGAAATTGACTTTACGTGTTGATGATGAAAATATCACGTTTGATGTCGTAATATCTCGAGATATTCTTCCAAGTACTACGAGGAATCAATCAATCAAATAGATGTGATTGATGTTGCTAGTGAAGAAGTTCGCAAGATATTCTTGGTTTTTCGAATATTTCCAAAAGTGGCAATCCCACTTCATCGAATTCGATTATCTCTTTGGCTAAACCTCCACTTACTCTATTTGAGGGAGGGGACTTCGTTCTAGAAGAGCTCGAGGATAATGTTTGTTCAAAGATGGATAAGGAAATTGATGATTACCTTAGCACACCATTCGATGCTAGTGAGTTTGATAGTGAGAATTTCGATCTGGAGCGAGATATTGCTTTAATTGAAAAGTTGTTGAATATGGATGCTTTTGAATCACCTCATATGGAAATTAAAGTTGTGAACGAAAATGAAACAAAAGTGAAAACTTCTCTTGAAGAAGCACCCGAATTAGAACTTAAGGATCTTCCCACTCATGTGGAGTATGCTTTTCTTGAAGGAATGGATAAGTTACCGGTTATTATTGCTAAGGGATTGAAGGATAATGAAAAGGATGAACTTATTAAGGTGCTTACGGGCCATTTCATGGAAAATCTCCGACATCAAGGGTATTGATCCAAAATTTTGTACTCATAAGATTTTGATGGAGGAAAATTATAAACCCGCTATCCAAAATCAAAGAAGGGTAAATCCAAAGATTCACGAGGTGATCAAAAAGGAAGTTATGAAACTTCTAGACGTTGGAATGATCTACCCTATCTTCGATAGTCCATGGGTTAGTCCCATGCATTGTGTTCCAAAGAAAGGAGGAATGACGGTTGTTACTAATGAGGATAATGAATTGATTCCGACTAGACTTGTGATCGGTTTGCGTGTTTGTATCGACTATAGGAAACTTAATGATGCCACTAGGAAGGATCATTTTCCATTACCTTTTATGGATCAAATGTTAGAGAGACTAGCGGGAAATGAATTCTATTGCTTCTTAGATGGATTTTCCGGCTATTCCAAATTCCTATAGACCCTCGTGATCAAGAAAATATCACATTCACTTGTCCTTATGGAACATTTTCTTATCGAAGAATGCCTTTTGGGTTATGCAATGCTCCTGGGACGTTCCAAAGGTGTATGATGGCCATTTTCTATGATATGATCGAAAAAACCATGGAAGTCTTCATGGATGATTTCTCGGTTTTTGGGGAGTCTTTCACTTCATGTCTCTCTAACTTGGAAAGAATGTTGCAACATTGTGAGGAAACAAATCTCGTGCTTAAAATGTCATTTTATGTGCAAAGAAGGAATTGTGATAGGACATAAGATCTCTAAGGCCGGTATTGAGGTTGATAGGGCTAAAATCGACGTGATTGCCAAATTACCTCCACCCACCACCGTTAAGGGAGTTAGGAGTTTTCTTGGCCATGCCGGCTTCTATAGACGTTTTATCCAAGACTTCTCCAAGATAGCTCGGCCTATGACCCATCTTTTGGAAAAAGAGACTTCATTCCTCTTTTCGGATGAGTGCTTCAAAGCCTTTGAGATGCTTAAGAAGAAATTAACCGAATCACCAATTTTAGTTGCTCCAGATTGGGATCTACCTTTTGAAATTATGTGTGATGCCAGTAACTACGCGGTAGGTGCGGTTTTGGGGCAACGTAAGACCAAACACTTCTTGCCTATACACTATGCAAGTAAGACTGTGACGGATGCTCAAACTAAGTACACTACAACGGAAAAGGAATTACTTGCCGTTGTGTATGCTTTTGAAAAGTTTAGACCATACCTCGTCTTGCCTAAAACCATAGTGTATACGGACCACTCAGCTATCAAATATGTTCTTAATAAACAAGATGCAAAGCTGAGGTTGCTCCGGTAGATTCTCCTCGTTTAAGAATTTAATGTCAAAATTCTAGACAAAAAGGGAGCCGAGAATCTCGCGGCCGATCATCTATCTCGACTTGAGAATCCTAACCAAAGCGATCGAGAGAACAAGGAAATTAATGAAACATTTCCTCTCGAGACGCTTGGTATGATTTCTTTTCGTGGTGATGATAGTACCCCATGGTTTGCGGACATCACAAATTACCATGCGGGGAAGTTTGTGATCAAGGGTATGTCGTCCCAACAAAGAAGGGAAATTTTTCAAAGACATATCCTATTATTTTTTGAACGAACCCTATTTGTTTCGAATATGCGCGGATCAAGTGATTCGTAGGTGCGTGTTGGCAAGGAAGCTCGAGATATTCTTAAATCTTGTCATAAAGGACCCACCGGGGGACACCATGGTGCCAACGCCACCGTGAAAAAAGTCTTTGATGCCGGTTTCTTTTGGCCTTTCATATGTCATGATGCCCAAGACTTGCTCAAGACTTGTGATGCTTGTCAACATCAAGGAAAGAATTCACAAAGGGATGAAATGCCCCAAAACATTATCCAATTTTGTGAAATCTTTGACGTATGTGGGATCGATTTTATGGGGCCATTTCCATCATCAAAAGGAAATAAGTATATTCTTGTAGCCGTGGACTATTTGTCTAAATGGGTTGAAGCTAAGGTTTTGCCTACGAATGATGCTCGAGTTGTGGTGAAATTTTGAAAACAACTCTTCGCTAGGTTTGGAACTCCACGGGCTATAATAAGTGATCGTGGGACCCATTTTTGTAATGACAATTTGAAAAACTTCTAAAGAAATATGTTGTCACTCATCGACTTTCAACGGCTTATCACCCTCAAACGAGTGGTCCATTGGAGGTTTCAAACCGAGCTCTTAAGAGGATTTTGGAGCATTCTATTGGAGAAAATCGCACTTCATGGTCGGATAAATTGGACGATGCATTGTGGCTTTCCGTATGGCTTACAAGACGCCAATTGGTTGTACACCATTTAGGTTGGTCTACGGAAAGGCGTGCCACTTGCCAATTGAACTCGAACATAAGGCGTATTGGGCTCTTAAGCATTGTAACTTTGATTTGAGGACCGCGGGTGATCATCGCAAGGTTCAATTAAATGAACTAAGTGAATTAAGAGATCAAGCTTATGAGAATTATTTGATCTATAAAGAGAAGACTAAGAGGATTCATGACTCTAAGATCAAAAACCACATTTTCAATGTTGGTGATCAAGTCCTCTTATTCAACTCTAGACTTAAGATTTTCTCGGGCAAGCTTAAATCCCGTTGGTCCAGACCATTCACCATTTCACAAGTTTTCCCTTATGGCACCGTTGAGCTTGCTCAAAAATATGGGCCTAACTTTAAGGTGAATGGTCATCGAGTGAAACACTACTTTGGAGGGGACATACCTACGGAGGTTGTTTCGGATCTTCAAACTTTCCCTAAGGACCAATGAATGCGAGGATCGAGTCAAGCTCATGACTCGGTTAACAAAAACGAGGTGCCTTGTGGGGGAGTCCCATACATTCTATCTTCTATCTATTTTCTAACACTAATAAGGCTTGATCTTTTCAAGCTCGTGCTCGTGTTTTGTTGTGTTGTGAATCTTAGGTATGACCCTAATCATTGAAGACTCTCATGTTCGGTTTTTGCCGGTCCACTCGAGCTTCCGTACTTTGATTGTCAAAAGGGGCACTCACTTTCCTTTGATTTTTATCGACTAACGTTTTATCTTAAAGCATAATTAATAAACGGCTTATAGATTTGTGTACTCTTACCATGTTAGGACTTTGCATTAGACTCTTCGTGTTTTAGCAAGGATGTGTTACCCTTGAGCTAGGAAACATTGAGGACAATGTTTGGTTTTAGCATGGGGGAGTCAATCGATATAATCGCTTGCAATTGCTTTTATCGTGTTTAAACGTAATCGTTTTTCTCGTTTTTTTCATAAAAATTTTAAATTTTTAGTGTTATTTTGTGTTTAATAATTAAAGAAAATAAGTATTTTTGACACACATGTAGGCTTTCTGTTGGTGAAAATAAAAATAGTTTTTGACTTGACTCGGTTTTTTTACCTTAGCTCATTCCTTAACGTGTTTAAATCAAGTTTTGCTAGACTTTTATATAGGGAACTTTAAAACGCGAAAGTCTTAACTCATATGGGTTTAAGAACTAGAACTTTTCGCAAGTTCCTATAATTGATCCTAGAAAGTCGTTTATCAAGGGAACTTTAAAACGTAAATTCTAAAACTTGAAAAAGTCTAATAAGATGCAAGATCCTATAGATGACTTGAAAACCCAAAACTTTGATTTAATTGGCTAAGTATCCATTAGTCTCGCATTTTTGAGATTTTACAATATGGAGAACAAGAGATGATAAAGTTTAATCATAGGTTTTTGAGGTTAATTCTTCCTTGTATAAGTATTTTTGTGTTTGATTCTATCTCCTCGTATTTATTTTTCACGCTTGAATATTAAATTGCTTAATAAATGAAGTTTTTAGCGGTTTAGGCTTAATATCTTAACTCGTAACTCCTTCTTTTTCTTCCCTTGTAATTAAAGTAAGAACACATTGAGGGTGTCAGCGTCATGGACTTCTGATCATGTGATTGTGGAAATTTGGCTTACTATCTATATCATAATAATAAGAAGAATAAATAAAAACATGTTCTCTATGAGCCTTCGGATGGAAGTCATGTAGCACTAACCTTGTCATTAGAGCCTTAGGGTGTATGGCATGGTGACATGTTTAATAAAAATTGCTTCATCATCATGAGCCTTAAGGTGGGATGGTGAATGTCAATTCCCTTGTTTATGTCCAAGGAGCCTTCGGGTGTGGATTATAAATAAGGAGCACCTTTAAATCTTAAAGAGCCTCAAGGTGTATGATGTAATTGTTGCTAACTTCATCAATAAGGTCAAAATTGACTTTGGAGGATTTATTGTTGCTTTAAGTAGTCCTATTAGCCAAATTTTGGATCCGAGGATTTATCCCTCAAATCGTGTTAAGTTGTCCTTAATGTGGGGTTTCTTTAGTGACAACGGTTTTGAAGTCGAGGTTAGGTTTTGAGTGTTGGGTTTACACCGTTTTTTGCCTTCATTTTTGGACTAATAATTATCAAATAACTCAAATGAGCCTTTGGGTGAATGACAATATTTAAAATCTAGATACCCCCAAAATCTAGATACACCCTCTCGGGTTAGGTTATAGATATACCCAAATTTATCATGTATTATGATCCCTTTCTTTCTTTAGCTATTATAATGTCAATTTAGGATTAGATTATTGTATTTTCTTTTTAATAGTATTGTAATGAAATTTTGAAATTAATAAAGTTTAATTTTCAGTTTAATTGATTTCTTATTATTGTTTGATTAATTTTGCAATTTATAATATATTAAATTGATGTTATGAATATCATTCATTCATATAAACTTTTGTGATAGTTTATGTGAATGATTTAAAGTGACTTTTCCCCACTGGAAAAGTTATATTTAAAGTGGCGGTTTGATTTTATCATGGAGGTTTCGAGTTATTTCGATGCATAAGTTTATGTTTCGAGGTTTTTGATTCGTGAATCAAAAGATGTGATGATGGTTTGTCTACTTTTGGTTTCGATCTAACTTCTAAAGTCCGTTCAGCACGCGACTTCTTCATCAAAGGAACTTCGAAAAAGTTTAAGTTCATTTAAGTTTTCTAAGTTTTAGGTTAATTTGATTGACTGTTGAGTTTATTAAATAATCTGTTTTAGATCTTTCGTTTTAAAAAATCTGCGTAGATCTTGTTATATGATTGTGCTTATGGTTTAGTTGCTAATATGTTTAGGATTATTCGTTGGATAATTTGGTTTATTGGATTTGAGTATCTAAGCTTATTGAGTGCTAGTTTGATAGTTCTACTAGTCTTATTGTATGATTTGGTGTATGCTTTTTAATTTGAGCTGTGTTATTAGGCTTAATAAATTGATGTTTGGTTTGTTATGAATCTGATATGTTGCCTTTTTCTCATAAATCGGTTAAGAATTCTACCTGCTGAGTAAATTGGAATTAGGATGTGGTTTGATTAGTTTGATGTTTGCATTATGTTAACCTGCTGATTTTGTTTAGATTATTAGATTGCTAATTTTGATACTGTTTTGATTTCAGTATTAGCAACTCTGAGTAATAAGTTTGAGTCTGAATGACTTGTATAGGACTTATACTATTTGGTAATGATTCTGTTGAAGTTTTAAGGTTTACTGTTTTTTATTTGATATATTCAGTTTGTTGAATGAATTCCATTAGTTATATGCCTCAAGTTTTTTTAATTTGTTTTAAATCGTTGCTTATTTTACTAAAACGGTGTACTGATAATTTTGGTTTGCTTAAATTTTGGATAGCTGTATGATTTATTTGAGTACTTGCAATTTAACTCGTGATTTAATTTGTCCTACTACTATACTGATTTATCAGCAAATCCAAACGAATTGTTTGGTTTGTTGTAATATTAAAGTCTATACTCCAAAAATTTACTATACTAAAAATTATTTCAATAATTTGTCATTCGCAGGTCTCGAACTCGAGACCTGCTGGTTATGGGTCCGCGATTTCACCATCTGAGCTCTCAACTCTTTTTGGTTATTTAATGAACTGATTGTTAAATATGTTTTATAATTTTGACCTGTGAGTTTAAATAGAAAACGATTTTCTAAATATTTGTTAATAGTTTAATTTTTAATTAACAATCAATATTATTTACTTCAAATAAAAATAAGGTTTTTTTATTTAGTTTAAAATAATTAGTTTAAATAACAAATAGAAATTAGTTTAAATAAAATTATATATATATATATATATATATATATATATATATATATATATATATATATATATATATATATATATATATATATATATAAATATATATATATATATATATATATATATATATATATATATATATATATATATATATATATATATATATATATATATATATATATATATATATATATATATATATATATATATATATATATATATATATATATATATATATATATATATATATATATATATATATATATATATATATATATATATATCTTTACATTATATATAAGAGGAGGGATATGCCACATAAGCAGCTTTTAATCCACGTCAGCATCATTCGGGCCGATATCATGAATCGGGTCGTGTCCGTGTACCCGGCTTATATTCACGCATTCATTAAAAACTCTCTCGACCCTAAAAACAACACCCCTAATTAGAAAAGAAAAAACGCAGTCATTGATCCTAGAAGAACTAACTCTGTTACTAGAAGGTAAAGCTGTGTTGGTTTATATTTAATTCACATGTGCATTATCTCCTATACTCGATTTATCAAAGACTGAGTAAAAAGCTAATAATTTTTTTTTATTTTCCGTCTTTAGTTGATTATGTGCTGAACAATCTTCTTTTTACCTCTTATCCTAACATGTTTGTTTTTACGATATTGTGTTTTGATATTTTTAGATTGTATGAAGGCGGAGCCTAATCAACATATATATCGCCATGCCAACGGGTATGTATATCATTGATTCTTTCATTCATATGTTAAAAAACCATAAGAAAAAGTAGATCTTTTTTGTTTCTGAACTATAAGAAAAATACACACAGTAGATCTATTTTGTTTCTGAACTGATTGATGTTTATTGTGACAAAGATTATTCTATTTTCTTTCATGCCTGTCTAAAAGCAGGAGAGGTCCTATTGGCATGAAAAATCTCAATGCATCTGCTCGATCTCTCTTTCAATAGGTGACTAATTTTAATGTGTGAAATGAACATTGTATCTTGCCTTCAGGTTCCATGTTTCTAATAATTGCATTATAACATTATTGTCATTTGATGTACTATTCATATTTTGTTCTTTTATAACAGCAAGCGGATGTGAGTGATATTACATCTCTTCTGGCATCATTAACTTGCCATGTCCTGTAGTCAATAATTCCATTTATTAAGCCTCTGCGTCAATATCTATATACCCATAAAGCTACAGGTAAAGAGTTAATATTAGATCTATAATTTTTTAGTCCTTGAGCTCTCTGAATTGGAAGTTTATATTATCGTCCTTTACAATACTATGGTGATGTGATTCAGTTGTAAACAAGAATCTCGAATATGTTTAATAACCGAGTAGATTGCTATACTTGAATGCGAGATAGAAGTATTATTTGTCATATAAAAGTTTAATATTAGTTTTATTTTCTTGAATATAAGAAGAAAAGTGTTACTATTGAAACGGAAGATGGCGAAATTAATGATATATATGCGTTTGGTGACAGTGGGCTGATACTATTGGCTCTACCGTCAGATTCCTTCTTACGGAGTATTTCTTACCAGCCTTGTGGCCCGTTCCAAATTAGTGTTCTTACCTTGAAAACTTAACAGTAAGTAAAAGTTGTTACCGATTACAGTAATTTCTTTTATCAAAAGCGCCCATATTTTTAATCTTATTGTAAATGTCATTATTAATTTTCTTTTTCTTTAATACTTTTTGTATTCTTGGTGCATGTTTGATGCAGTATTTCAAAACCAAGACTCTATTATAGCTGATGATGCCAAGATAGAACTAGATGTGAAGGGTATTGGATATATATTTACGGGTTTTGTGTTTTGATCGGTGTGTGTTTTCTTGGTGTAGTTCTCGGGTTTTATCGTATTGGATCGAAGTTATTTTTTCTCCTTTTTTAATTGTTTTTTAGCTTTTTTATTATTGATTCATGCAACCTGTTTTTGTTTTTGAATTATTTTTTTAGTGATTTATGTAAGTTTTCTTTTTTGCAGGAATTTATTGGGTCGGACTGGATTGAAGGTAACCATTGCTTCTCTATTTTTTTTATGTTTTTGTTTTCAATGTTATGTGAGGATGATGTCTTTGTGAGGTATATTAATAGCGGAAATTTGTTGACCACTACCAAAAATGTCCGTAGATTAGATGTTTATGTTTAATCGTTCGTACCTTGAACAAGAATCACACATGCGCGAAACACCAACTTTTAAGGTATACAGATGGTCCTTCCGGTGAGGAATTAGCAAGTTATTGATGCGCGACCGAAGGACATCGTGGATTGCTTTAGGCTTACGAAATTGTGGAATTCTGGCACGACGGTCTGCTGCACCTAGCTAGCATATTAGCGGTCGAGGTAATTTTGTACTTACTTGGTTCGCTTGCATTTTTTTTGGTCTTGAAAATGGGTGTCTGGGACTGCTTATTGAAAGTGGTCGATGTCTTTTCAGGTTACCTGTTTAGAGCTGTGAACAATTTGACTTACGTACCATCAGAAAATATGTTTTAAATTCATCGTATGGATAATCTTGAGGTTTACAAAATTTGTGCTTAGGAGAATGGGGGATAATTTCCGAGCACATTCCAGAGGTTCGTGTTTACTCACTTCTTAACGAATATGAAATATTGGAAATCTTACCTACTGTTTTGTTCTTACACAATTGCTTCTATTATACAGGGGAAGGAATCGGATGGACTATTGGAGAACCATTACAATATAAATGTATTGAATTGTCTAGCGATTAATGGCTCAGGTATGCTTGAGTATTTATTTAATGGCTATTAATTGATTATGCCCTTATTACAAAGTTTACGATATTATCTTAAAGAGTTGAACCGAAAGTACAAGCAAGATAACAGACCGTAATGAAATATAGCATAACAATGAAAGCATAAATAGAACCACAGAAAGATCTGCTTAATAGTTCCGAATTTGAACTGCACCTATTTTGTATATGATACATGCCTGTCGTGCCTTTGTTGCTGTCTATAGTTTTACGAAATTATAAAGCGATACGTTCCTGTATGACATAGGCTTGTGAGGTAGAAGAAATCGGACATAAAGTTACCTAAGTTTTAGGCTTCGTGGAAAATTTGAAGTTCGATAAAGAAATCTAAAAAGGGGTGTTTGGATTTTGTGGATTGTGGAACTTTTGGGGAAATTTGCTAGCTTCATTAGTTTTATAAGTTTTAGATGCTACAAGTATTGCATCATAACAAATTTGAAAAAATTGAAATATGTAAATGCTTTTTGTGAGGATTGATGGTTTAAGATAATGATATTTGCATATTAAGATTGGTATTTTTCTTGGCAGATTGTTGAAGTAATGCGTGAAATCAAGACAAAAGGCGTTTAGAGAAAATTAGCAACGCTCTGCCAATTTACACAGGTTCGAGACAACATTTCAAACTACAACTATGCTTACTTTCCATCCAAATTGGTGTGTCATTTATGTATATCTAATGTAGCTTAAATCCATGCCTGCTATAAGTACATATTGATTTTTTTAATATCGATTATTTTTAACTGTAAATAATAAGAAACAAGATCAGTTTACGGAAAAACTTTTACTACCGTGTAAAATTAGCCAAAAAAGCGTTTTTCTCCAAACACTAAAAATTGCTTATCCGTTAAACTTAAGCACCTTAGGCCTTTTACAAGCAATCCCAAATACCTCATAAGTGTAATTTTCACTTATTGATTTAAATCAGTAACCTTGGATGGTATTGGAAATTTTCATTTTTTAAACAAGTTGATATATACAGTAGAGTTTCAAGTTGACCTACCAGTAGCTCTTCATTATGTGTTTTCATTGGCAGATGGACGAATGCAGATAGTACGCAATTACTTACCAAAACAGGATATTTTTAAACATGAGTTTGCATTAGATACCTTGAACAAGCATGCCCAACATTGAATACCAAAACTGATTAGTGAGACATACGACGCAATGAATTAAATAGACAAAATAAAAGTCGACTCCACCAAATAGACCACCCAACTTTCTTTTTC
This sequence comes from Glebionis coronaria, assembly GCA_025667525.1. NCBI lineage: Eukaryota > Viridiplantae > Streptophyta > Magnoliopsida > Asterales > Asteraceae > Glebionis > Glebionis coronaria. Next base: position 172,877,022 of record CM046881.1, on the reverse strand, counting down.
TAGATATAGACTGCGCGACTTATATGTCGGTACTGTAATCTGAGCCGAGACTTGAATTCTGTTGATCACACAAGTCAGGCTAGAAAGGGTAATTTCCCCCACTTGGAGACAATAAGAGGGTCTTTCGGGTTGATCATTGTTCTATATATCTACACATGTTGAGGATATGAGTAGAAATGCGTCTTTAAAGTAATATAACTTTGTTGTGAGCACATTTTAGAAGTAACCGCACATGGTTTTTCCAAAACTATAGGTTTTTATGTCAGGAACTTGAGGCGCTAACAAATCCAACAAAGACTTGATTTCTCTACAGGAGATATGTCAGAAGAAGGTAAAAACGCTTTTTACCAAAGCTAAAGTCTCTATTTAGTCACCTAACATTGTTAACAAATAAGTAACTCCATTTTTGGACCTCATCCTTTTAAGCTTATTTTTGCACTTTGTATATACTTTAAATACAGTTTGGAGACTCATCATGATTTTAGCGCATAAAAGTTCACTTTCTTATATCTGTTGGAACTGGAATATATGCGAGTGATTTGAACCCCGGGTTGTTACATTACAGTTAACCGAGAAGGGGATGTATTTTCTAAAAGAGATGTACTTTGTTTTGGACGCTGACTATGTGTAAACGCATGATATTTTTGCTAGCTCTGATTGTACTAATGCAAATGTACCGGCACCGTATGATAGTCATGATGAATTGGCCTTAGCCAACAATGACAAACCGTTTAATTGATAGGCAACCAATTCTACCCAGATGTGTTCGGGTTACTGCCAGATCTCTTGATACCCGTGCGGCCGTGCCAACAGAACTAATGTTTGGAGTGCACATATGACGGTTACAAGCAAGAGAAGCAGGACGTACAGTCCCAATTACTCTCCTGCAGAGGATTTCGACAATCAAATCGTATATTTTCATTAACCAACTATGTAATAATTTTGCAAAAATCAAGGGTGGTACAAAATCAGATTCATCCTTTTCCATTACATTATTAGTTGTTTTTTTATCTAGAAGCATACACCTTAGTCTCTCCCCGTTTTGCAAATTGCATTATTAGTCCTTTTTGTCATTTGTCATTTTTTCAAGCTGGAGAGGTCCTGGCATAAATGAAGCGTCTTTATATCAGGTTACTTCAATAAATAAGGTGTGTCTAGAGTAGACAAAGAGTATACGATGTATTTGGATCATGCAATTCCAGTAGTTTGTTTAGATTAAATTATTTCAGAAATAATGTAATACATAGCCGTTTTTGTGACACCCCAGGCAAATCCCACATCGGCTGTGGCCAAGAGAGATCCATGGTTCATAAGATAACAGTCTCCTTCTCATGACACAACGCGTTTTGTGGTCTACTGCAAGTGGGGTTCTTAGGAACTGGCAGTTAAGCGTGCTCATGGAAGAGTAGTACTGGCTTGGGTGACCTGCCGGGAAGTCTTCACAAGAGGGCCACAAAGCAAAACCGTGAGCCTGCGGGCAAAGCGGACAATATTGTGGTCTGAGTAGGCGGGATGTTACAAGTGGTATCAGAGACACTCCTGAGCCGTTCGGGATGGTGGGGCAAACCTCATCGAGGACGATGAGTCCCGAAGGGGGGGTGATTGTGACACCCCAGGCAAATCCCACATCGGCTGTGGCCAAGAGAGATCCATGGTTCATAAGATAACAGTCTCCTTCTCATGACACAACGCGTTTTGTGGTCTACTGCAAGTGGGGTTCTTAGGAACTGGCAGTTAAGCGTGCTCATGGAAGAGTAGTACTGGCTTGGGTGACCTGCCGGGAAGTCTTCACAAGAGGGCCACAAAGCAAAGCCGTGAGCCTGCGGGCAAAGCGGACAATATTGTGGTCTGAGTAGGCGGGATGTTACAGTTTTATTCTTGAAAGTTGTAAAACCAGTTATGTGGATTGTTTAAATCAACATTACCATGTATTGTATATGCCTTCTCTATGTGCATATCTCACTATCTTACTACTTGGCCACTGCTCCCTCCTATAGAACCTCATATGCAGATGTGTGGTAAGTATGCCTGTGAGTTCTGCACATGTCAATTATCGAGACATATAAAAGTGCACCTCTCGTCTAAGAAGTATCATAAGGCTAAGCTACTACACCTATCTTATCAGTAACAACCTACTCAAAATAGGCACCAAGAACACCTTCACTGATCTCAACATAACACTACAAAAGTCCGAAAACCAAATGCCACACATTAAGAGGTCGGTATTTACAAAAATAAAACTATTTAGCATTTCGAATATGGCCATGTGGCTTAGGGTTGATGCATAATTTTAATGAATTTTATGTTTGACGTTCAACTCGATTTGACATGTTCCCCTTTAGTTCATCTTTTAGTTGAACTTGGTCGGGATGGATGACAACCCATTCATAACATACTGTAACAGTAATGGTGTCCTGAACTAACACCGAATTTAAGTGAAGCATGGAGTGAAAATGTAGCAAGATAGACCACAATCAAGTTTAATAACGTCACCCTAGAGAAGCCAATGTTTAAGACTGATGAGTGCTTGTGTTCAAATGATCAAATACCCAACAAGATGAACTATTTGTGACACAGTTTGTCATAATTTTCCGATCAAATCTAAAATTGAGAAAACATACTTGCGAATGAAAGACTATATCTAATTATGGAGTATTATTTTTATTCAATGACACTTCCAAAATTTTATGGGGATTACATGCAAATGAAAACTATTGAAAATGATACTTAGAGAATAGGTAGAAATAGAAGATGCCAATGATCTGTTGGAGATGCAAAATAGTTAAAAAGCCAATGAATATAGGATCATAGAGAAAATCATTGTTTCGAAGGAAAGATAAAACTGTTTTTTGGAATGTGCAAGGCACGTGCAAACTCCTTGCCCTTGATTCTATAGAGAATGAATAAGGAGAAATGATTGTGTAGAAATTTTCATTCCTCGTCATTATTTAGTTTTCATAAAGTATAAAAACTCTTGAATCGAATCGCAGGAGTGGAGTCAGTTACGCCAGGTTCTGCGTTAATTTGAGTTCGATCAAGACTAAAAATTGCATACTCGAACCCAAACTTATTTAAACTCGGCTTACTTTGGTCAAGGTCAACTCACGTCGGATCAACTCATCAGATCAATTCGGGTTCGAATCGGCCCGAATATGGGCAAAATATAAAAAATTCATTTAATTAACTTTTTAAAAATAGAAAATATACTTAATTTCTATTTTACAAAATAAATATATAATCTTATTCGGGTCAATTAAGTTGACCTGAACCCGAGTTAGACAAAATTTTCATACTCAATATCTCCTTATTTAAAATTTGAGTTATCGGATTGACCCAAATAATCTTAATTTATTTTTTGACCCAACTACCCCGACATGAATTCATTTATTCAAGTTTAGGTCCAAGGAGTTGAATCAAGATTTTTAGACACCCATAAAGCAATGACCCTTTGTTTTCATCCTGTGTGTAACTAACAAGTGATTCATTTCCCATTCGATGATTTCCATTTCACTATACCCAACTTGCCATTACAACTTAGGATGCTATTATATTTACTTTTATTTATTATTTTTATACGTAGTAGTATGTTTGTGCTCGGAGGTTTTGATTGTTTGCCCATGTTTTGGCCCGAGATATTCTTATGGCTTTTAAGTTTTAATGGAAGCTATAACTTTAAGAAT